>CM019149.1:266353593-266953593 GCA_009733165.1 Naja naja | reverse complement strand
CTGGAGCTCACTACCTGATTCTGTTGTCACATGCTCAAACCCCCACTCCTTTACCCTTAAACGATTTGCGGTGTCCTCTGATTTGTGGTGGTCTGAGGAACGGGATACAAGCAGTCTGGCCAGTGTGATTTGGGATGAGTTCGATCCTGTTTCCGAGGATGAAGTGGACAGGACTATGCGGCGGCTGAGTTCCACCACATGTTTGTTGGACCCGTGTCCCTCCTGGTTGGCTTATGCCGCCAGGGAGGCCACCTGCGGTTGGCTCCAGGCAGTTGTCAATGCTTTGTTAAGAGAGGGTGTTTTTCCCTCCGCCTTGAAGGAGGCGGTGGTGAGACCCCTCCTGAATAAGCCTTCCCTGGACCTGACCGTGTTAGACAACTTTCGTCCAGTCTCCAACCTTCGCTTTTGGTGAAGGTTGTTGAGAGTGTGGTGGCTCAGCAGTTTCCACTTTTCCTGGATGAAGCGGACTACCTGGATCCGTATCAATCGGGCTTCTGATCCGGTTACAGCACGGAGATGGCATTGGTCGCGCTGATGGATGATCTCTGGAGGGCTCGGGACAGGGGTTTTTCCTCTGTCCTGGTCCTATTAGACCTCTCAGCGGCTTTCGATACCATCGACCATGGTATCCTTTTGCAATGCCTCAGGGGGTTGGGAGTGGGGGGCACTGTTCTTCAGTGGTTCACCTCCTACCTCTCTGGGTGGTCGCAATCGGTGTTGGCGGGGGGGTCGAGGTCAACCCCGAGGGTGCTCTCTTGTGGGGTCCCTCAGGGGTCGGTCCTCTCCCCTCTTCTATTTAACATCTATATGAAGCCACTGGGTGAGATCATCCGTGGTTTTGGGGTGAGATTCCATCAGTACGCAGATGACACCCAGCTGTATATCTCCACCCCAAACCAGATCAGTGATGCCCTCTCCCTGATGACCCGGTGTTTGGATGCGGTATGGATTTGGATGAGCAGGAACATGCTTCGACTCAACCTGGCCAAGACTGAGTGGCTGTGCATATCGGCATTTCGGCCCAGTCAGGAATATCCATCTTTGGCCATAGGGGGAGAGGTGTTGCCCCCCATGGATAGGGCGCAGAACCTGGGGGTCCTCCTGGATGTACGGCTCCGGTTGGAGGAGCAGGTGGGGGCCGTTGCCAGGGGGGCCTTTGCCCAGCTCCACCTTGTTCATCAGCTTCACCCATTTCTGGACTGAGATGCCCTGCGCACAGTCACTCACGCTCTTGTTACCTCTAGACTCAACTATTGCAACGCTCTCTATTTAGGACTGCCCTTGCATACCATCCGGAGATTGCAGCTGGTGCAGAATGCGGCAGCACGGGTGGTGATGGGAGTTTCCCGATTCTCCCATGTTACCCCCCTCCTGCGCTGCCTGCATTGGTTGCCGGTTGCACTCCGGGTGAGATTCAAGGTTCTGGTTTTAACATACCAAGTCCTTCACGACATGGGTCCTCAATATTTAAGGGAGCGTCTTCTGCCGATATCAAGTGCCAGCCGTCCTGTGCGAGCACATAGGCAAGGACTCCTCGGGGTCCCGTTGGCAGACCAATGTCAGCTGGCGGTCCCCCGGTGACAAGCCTATTCTGTCACGGCCCCTGACCTCTGGAACCAACTGCCTCTGGGGCTCCGCCTGGTCCCTGACCTCCGAAACTTCCACCATGATTTGAAGACCTAGTTGTTCGACCAATCCGGGCTGTGACCCCTCCTTGGGAGGGAGGATGGGTTTCTTAATTATTTTAACCACTGTAAATTTTAGTTTTTGTAATTTTTGGGCTTGTGGAATTAGTTTAATCTCTTTTTAAGTATTTATTGTTGCTGTTTTTAGTTGTGCGCCGCCCCGAGTCTTCGGAGATGGGGCAGCATACAAGTCCCAAAAATAAATAAATAAATAAATAAACGAACCTCTATTGACCTCACCCCAATCCTAAGAGGTCTGTAAGGGGCATGCATAAGCGCACAATCGTGCCTACCATCCCTGTCCTATTGTCTCCAATTATTAATTCCTATTTTATGTATTTAAACTTATGTTTATTCTTATTTCTATTATATTGTGTTTGACAAATAAATAAATAAATAAGGGAATGCAAGGGCAAGAAGCAGAGGTATGACCAATCTGGCCTTGTAGTACTGATCAAGCATCACCCCAGCCTCATTGCTATACTTTGTAATCAGTAGTATGCAATTGTCTTTCACTCTCTTTAAATCCAGTTACATCAATTGTAGATAGCTCTGCTACCCAGATTTTGTTTCCCACATCTGGCATTATAAATGGCCAATATTCTAAGAGCTAGATTTTCTTTGCACAATTATTTTACAACTTGTAAAAGCAAGATAATAGAAGCTGAGCCAGCAAATATGAAGATATGATAATCAGTGCACATTACTGTGGATTATTCATGCTGCTATTAGCTGGAGAGGTACAACACCTGAATAATTAGATATATAATTACATATTCAAATGTTTTGACTCCTGTTTTAAATTAAAAGATATTTCAGCTTCAGGAAAGAACTTTTTTCTTTCTCTTCTCTGTGTATATATTCATGTCATAGGGGTTTTCACTATCACTTAATTTTTAAAGGCATTTTATAGTCATTTGGAAGGATGCTTATGTAGCACTTAGATATCTATCTGTTTGCTTACCATTAGAAACTCCTGAAGTACTTTCAAATGAAATTCAAACAATTAAAACTTAGTCTAAGGTGATATGAAAAAGTGTATGTAAAACATACAAAATAAAATAAACTGTAACATAAGCAATAAGTAGAGAATAAAAAAGAAGGAATACAAAAATACAAATATTGCAGCAACATTAACACATTTATTAAAAGGACTGAGGAATAAAAATGTTTTGCCTGGCACTGAAAAGGTAATAAGGTACACCTAGATGAAGGGGGGCATTCTAAAGTCAGGGGAACATCACTACAAAGGCCACTCTTTTGTATCTAAGAACACCTAAAGTAAGGACTAGCAGGATTATCTTAATACAAAGTAAGGAATATAAGGGAGGAGACATTCCTTTGTATACTATGAACCTAAGCAGTGAAGGTTGATAGGTTAATACTAGCTTATTGAATTGATACCAGAAATAATCTTGGAGGCCATGCAAATAATGAAGCATGACTTGCTGTGGACATATCACCCAATTGCCAGTCACAATTTACCCAATAATTTCAGTAAAGTCAGTAATTTCTCTGCAATACTGTGTATTAGCAGAAAATTCTGAACTGCACAAACAATCTCATTAGAATCCTAACAAGTACACTGTACTTGAGCATTTGGTCTGATTTTTATTCTTCCTTCCAAAGTTTACTTGAGTTTTGGTTCAGTGAGACTCGTCTGGTAGAAAAACATAAACAAACTGGCAGGGAACAGTTTTTCATAAAGGATTTTTGATCACAGGAAAAACCAGATGAGGGCCATAGCCAATAGGAAAAGCCCAAATCTAATGGAGTGGAATTTACAACAATAAATGATCAACCAATGAATTAATATTTGGTTGTGAAAAAAGTGGAATCTTTCTGGCTGCATTGACATGGCAAATTAAGTCAATTGCTAGAAATTGTGTGTAGCTCAAACTATTCTTAATTTACAGTGTGCAACCAAGATATGTTGTTGATTTACTTATTTGATTTTGATTCCTTGTGTTTTCTAAACCAAACCTAGATGGTAGGGTTGGCTTGTATTTAATTTTTTCTTCTGGCTGTTCGAACGGGTGATAAACTGGTGCTCATAGTGGTGTAGGAGGAAGTTGGGGAAACCAAATTTTCTCCTACTCTAATTATGATGATTCATCACAATGGGGAAAGGGAGAGAAACCAGGGTGGGGAGATCAGTAAAATATCAGTGAGCCATCACCATGTTGATTGAGGGATTACCCCACATAGACATTCTCCCAGTTATCTTACAATGAACAAAGCCTTGCCCATGTTTGGTATCACACTAGTCTTAATATGCTGGGCAGATATGTCATATTAACACATTCTTTCACAATGCATACTGTTATGTTTGCATGAAGAGTCAGACGCGGAGTGCTTCAGTGAAGAGTTTATTAGTGACTACAGCTCATAACAGACCCAATTTGGCTGGGCTGCGGCTGCTACTTATAGCCAGCAGCCGCAGTTGCCAGCCAATCAGAGTGCAGGATTTTCCCGCACTTTTTAAACCAATCATTTCTGACATTTTACAAGAACAGTTCAAACTAAACCAATGACATTCAAACCTGCATACATAACACCCCTCCCCACTAGATTCAGTCCATACTCAAACCCCAACCTATCTAATGTATTCTTTTAAATAGGTGGGGCTCTTACATGTACGTTGAGACCTTCGTGGTTCAGAAGTTTTAACATTCTCACCCAGTGAGAGAGGAAATGTGTCTGTTGACATTTCCCTACTTGGGCTTCCAGTGAAAGAAGACCCTGTTTGATTGTTACAATCTGGTCTCTCCTCCCAACCCATCTCCAACCCAATGTCAGCACCCAAGTCAGGTAGTGATGTGCAATCTTCCACTTGTAAGGATGGATTTTGGCATTGTGACAGGTTTTGGGATGGTTCCTGTTGTAATGGCTCGTTACACATGGGGTTGATTCTTGCTTGCTGATTATCCTCATGCTCCTCCCCTCCCCTAGAAAAGGCATTAGATATCGGAACTAGAGAGGAACAATTGCGATGTTCCTGAGGTAATCTGGATCTAAGCTGATCAATGTGCCTGCTCAGAGGACTCCATCCTCTGTTTGTACCCTGTAAGAACGAGGGCCTGTGATTTGAGTTATTTCAGCAGGAGTCCATGAAGGTTCACCCATAAGGTTCTTAGCATAAACAGAATCAACCACACTGAACGTGCGAACTTTGCTAGTGGAATCTAGTGGTGCGTTGGGTGCATAAGTGGGATGAAGGCGGTCAAGGGAAGACCTAAGTTTCCTACCCATCAACAACTCTGCTGGGGATAAGTTATTAGATGGGTTAGGAGTGATGTGCTGAACACTAAGAAGTTTTTCAACTTTCTCAGTGATATCCCCAGGACCCAATTGCTGAAGCTTTTCCTTGGTAAAAGGTACCATTCGTTCCGCCCGGCTGTTAGCCGAAGGTGCCCAGGGGCTGTCAGGGCATGTCTGATATCCTGTTGTGCTAGATAGGATTCAAAAAGGTTGGATGTAAATTGAGGGCCATTGTCAGAGATAAGAACATCAGGTAACCCATGGGTTACAAAAAGCTTTTTAAGCTGCTTGATGACAGCATCAATTGTGGTGGATGCCATAGGAATGACCTCTAACCATTTGGAATATGCATCTACTATAATAAGAAAGGTGTGCCCTCTGGTAGGGCCAGCAAAATCAATGTGAATCCTAGACCATGGGCCCCTAGGACATTCCCATTCCTGTGGGGGGGCGAGAGGTGGGGCAGGCCTGACTACCTGACAGTTGGGACAAGATGCAACCCAGTTTTCAACCATTTTGTCAATACCTGGCCACCATACATAACTCCTGGCCAATCCCTTCATCCTTACAATACCAGGATGACCCTCATGTAACATTTCCAAAACCTCTCTTTGCAGTTTTGCAGGAATAACCACCCTGTTACCCCACAAAATATATCCTCTTAATAGAGATAATTCAGTTTGCCTGGATTTAAAAGGTTGGGCAAGGTGAGGTAGATCTTGAAAAGGCCAACCTTTCTTAATCCAGCCTATAACAGAAGCCAATAAAGTGTCTTTGGCAGTCTCTCTGGCAATTTCAGCAGCGTGTACTGGAAGCTTGGCAACAGTTTCTAAGAAAAAGGTGTGCGCCTCAAGTTCAACGTCCTCAGTGTGAAACGGAAGTGGGCAGCGACTCAAGGCATCAGCATGGCCAATGTCTTTGCCAATCTTGTGGATGAGCTTGTATGAATAAGCAGCAAGAAATTCCGTCCACCTCAGCATTCTTGGTGACAGGATAGTGGGTGTAGGTTTGTCTCCTGCCACAATGCCTAACAAAGGTTTGTGATCTGTGACAATGGTAAATGTTCTCCCATATAGATACTCATGGAATTTCTTGACAGCTGCAACAATTGCCAATGCTTCCTTGTCCAATTGTCTGTAATTCCTCTCTGCTTTGGTCAAAGTGCGAGAGTAAAATGCAATAGGTGCTTCCCTCCCGCTGGGAAGCCTGTGGCTCAAACCCCCACTCCAAAAGGGGATGCATCACAAGTCAGTACAACAGGCAAATTCTCAGAGAACTGTATCAGTACAGCATCAGATGTGATTAGTCTTTTAATATTGTTAAATGCTGATTGTTCCTTACTGCCCCAGACCCAAACAGATTTTTTGTCCAGTAGTCTGTGTAATGGTTCTGCAATGGTTGCCTTCTGAGGTAGGAACATGTGGTAAAAGTTAATAAGTCCAAGGAAGGCTTGCAAATCTGTTTTGCATCTTGGTCTAGGGGCTTCTTTGATTGCTTGAACCTTGGCATCTGTAGGGTGGATGCCACGCTTGTCAATCATGTAGCCCAAGAACTCAACCTTGTCAGTTCTAAGAGTGCATTTTTCTTCCTTGACTTTTAACCCCGCTTTCTTGAATCTGGTAAGGACTTCTCTGAGTGTCTCTTGTAATTGAGTGTCATTTTCAGCAGAGATTAACACATCATCAAAGTAAGGCACTACCCCTGGCGGTCCTTGGAGCATCCTTTCCATAAGGCTTTGGAAGATGCCTGGTGCCACGCTTACTCCAAACTGTAACCTTTTACATTTGAAGGCATCTCTATGAGTCACAATGGTTTGGGCCTCTGCAGTGGCATCATCAACTGTTAGTTGTTGATATGCCTGGGCCAGATCCAATTTGGCAAAGACTGTACCCCTGCCAAGTGAATGTAATAAATGATGCACCACTGGAACTGGATATGCGCTCTGTTGAAGCGCATGGTTCAGTGTCCCCTTATAGTCTCCACAGATTCTTACTGACCCATCAGTCTTGACTGCTGTGACTATGGGTGTCTCCCACCTGGAGTGATCAGTGGGCTCTAAAACTCCTTGAGCTATTAGTTTATCTAGTTGTGCATCAATTTTTCCCTTTAAGGCAAATGGGACCCTTCTGGGCTTTAAGCGAATTGGTGGCACCTTGGGATCTAGGTTGAAGGTGATAGGGGTCCCCATATACTTGCCCAATCCTTCGCTGAAGACCTCTGGAAACTCAGACTTCAAGGCCTCCTCCTATTCAGTGTTGCTCACGTGATTGATGCCAGTCACCTCGATGCCTAGTGGATTGAACCACTCAAGTCCCAGCAAACTTGGGCGATCCTTGTCCACGATGGTCAGGGGCAAATGTTTGGTGTGGCCTTTGAACTTCACGTTGAATTCTCTTGTTCCAACTACTGGAATCTTGTTCCTTTGGTAGTCTTTAAGAGTCAGTGCTTGCTTCTGGAAATGCTTCTTCTGAATGTTTGGGAGTAGTCTGTGAATAGTGTCCCATGACACCATAGATAAATAGGAGCCTGAGTCCACTTCCATTTGGCAAGGCCTTCCTTCAGTTAGTACCTTCACATGTACTTTTCTGCTTCTTAAGGGTGAAGAATGACCAATGGTGACTGTTTGATGAGTTTCAATCTTCCCATTTGCTTCTGTGTTGCGCCCCATTTTCTCATGAAATTGTTAGGCTTGAATTCTTTGTCAGGAAACTTTCTTCTGTGGGGTGGAGTTCTGGATGATTTGCAGACTCTTGCTAGATGACCTCTTTTTTCACAACGGAGGCAGATAGTATCAAGAAACTTGCATTCAGTGTGGAGGTGGCTCCCCCCACAACCTCTGCAGTAAAAATCTTGCCTCTTTCTTCCCAGGTCTTTCTTTTTCCTCTCCATTCTGAGTCTATAAATTCCTTCCTCCACCTCACTACAGTCTGACTCAGAATCTATTTGTTCGCAATGAGTTGTTGTGGACTTTTCCACATCAGTATGGCTTGAGGTCTTGTTAATTTTCTTCATGGCTGCTGCTGAGGACTTGGTGGCTTCTGCTGAGGAGGCCTCTTCTATGGCTTCCTTCAACGTGATCTTAGGTTTTAATAATAATTTGCTCTGAAGCACCTTGTCTTTGAGGCCTAGAACAAATCGATCGCGCATGGCCTCTTCCAAGTTGTTAAACTTCGCATGCACCCCCAATGTCTCTTAAACTTGCCACAAAGTCGTTAACGTTTTCGCTTTTCCCTTGATCCCGACGGTAAAACTCGTGTCTCTTAATGAGGCACGATACTTGTGGGGCGTAATGGGCTCTTAAAGCTTTTCTAAATCAGGCCATTCCATTACCTTCACGTCTGCAGCTCCTGCCAATGCCTTCACCATCTTGAAAACTGCCGGACCACAGTGCGTGAGAAAGACCGCCCTCTTCCGCTTCTCAGAAATGTCAGCAAGATCGTTTCCCTCCAAATACATTTGGAAACGATCTGCGTACAAGTCCCAGTCTTCTGCCATCAGATCGAATGGGGCTGGGGGGGTATTCAGCGCAGCCATCTCTCAGCTTGTTTTCCGCGTCGTCTTCTCTTCAGGAAGGATCCCACTTTCGTCGCCAGTGTTAGATTTGCATGAAGAGTCAGACACGGAGTGCTTCAGTGAAGAGTTTATTAGTGACTACAGCTCATAACAGACCCAATTTGGCTGGGCTGCGGCTGCTACTTATAGCCAGCAGCCGCAGTTGCCAGCCAATCAGAGTGCAGGATTTTCCCGCACTTTTTAAACCAATCATTTCTGACATTTTACAAGAACAGTTCAAACTAAACCAATGACATTCAAACCTGCATACATAACACATACATCCACACAAACACAGTCTGGCACACTCACCAAATAAATAGGATAGTCTTGAGAATAATGAACATGTAGAATTCAGATAGTGACATTTTTCTTATTTCAAGCCCAGCAAAGCATATGACCCATCAAAGAAATTCTCAGTGGGGAACTGCAACAGTGACTGGTCCCATAACTCTTTAATACAAGCATAAAACATAGTTGGATTGGTGAGTATTTTAAATTTTATTTAGAAAGAAATAAGGGTAATATATTAACTATTATTCTGAAAGGTAACCACAGACTGAATAGTATTCAGAATTATGTAATTCCTCATAAACTACTCAGAGACTTCAGAAATGGAGCAACATATAACCTGAAGCAATAAATAAATAGACAAACATTCAGTGTGTGCCTTTCATTACTACTCCTGCTATGTATGTACATTGACTGGCTCCATCTATCCCACAGGAAGATGGATATTTCTTCATGATTAGCATGGTGTGGTTTATGATTCCTGTAAAGACACATTAACACATCAACATCTCTGACACACAAGAATAAAACCTTGAAAAGAAAGAAGTAATCATCTTTTCTTTCATTAACAGTCTACTATAGCATGGAAGAGTTTGAATCCTTGTCTCTAGATGTTCATCAGTTTCTTATACCTTGAGCTTTCTTTCGGCGTTTGAAGCTGAAAGGAGAAGGGAAGGGTCAAGAGGCTAACTCTGAGTTTCTAAGTTGTGCAGGCAAATCTTTTTGTCATTCATTGCATGTAGGAATTATTTGTCATTTGAATTTATAGAAAGAACTAGAAATACAAAAACACAGTATTGAAAATACATTCATAGACCAAATGGAGAAATAGTGTTTCCCTATTTAAATGGATGAAAAAGAAAATAGTTTGCATTAAGCTACAGCTGTGGTTGATGGAGACAATCTAGGTGTTAACAATTGACAGACAATTTCATAAATCTTACCCTTTGTGGGTTTTTTGCCTTTGAAACTGGGTTTGAGCTGACATCAATTCAGAGAAAGTCATGTTGTTTCCTGAGAATCCCTCCAATAGAGATCTGTCCTTGGACTATTGTCAACAAAGAAGGACACATAGCCATCAATGTATTGTACAGAATATTTTATTTCCTCCTTTCCCCTTTGATGATAACAAGCAAGGATAAGGAAGGAGGATCTATCCATGTTCTCACTTTTTAGTCTTTCTTTTTTACTGCTGAGTGTTAGGCTTGAGCTTAAATTTTTAGAACACTCTCTGATGTGTATACTGTCAATATCTTGGGAGAAACTAGAAAAATAACCTGTACTATTGCCATTCCAAATGATGAATCCCTTCCCACAAATTATCTGCACACAGATGAAATAGAAAATATGCAAGTCAAGGTGATGCCCCCAAATTATAAGTAGAGCCTCCTTCTATACAGACAGCATTCTTGGGACACATCCAAGCTATTTTCTTAGCAACAATAGTTTGTGATTTGCCTTCTTTCATGATAGATATATAAAGATAGATGATTGATAGATGATAGATAAATAATAGACAGATGATAGATATAGATAGATATGGAGGTTGTCTGTGTGTCTGTGTCTGTGTGCCTGTTTGTGTGTACATAAATTTACAGATGGGGTAGAGAGGCAGAAGCAGAGACAGAGACAGATTTTGTAATCTAATCTGTATGCTGATATTTGCTAGTTGTCTCCAGTACAATATTAACTGGGCCTGCTGCTTAGCTTCCAAACTCAGACAAGTTGGGTTAAGTGGTGTTGCACATTGAGGTCATCCTTCAAATCTTTTTTTCCTATGGACTACTTACAATCCAAACCCATGATATTTATGATTGGCCAAGTGAAATATTCTGGTAATAGTGATGCTGTTGGCCAACTAGTCAATAAGGGAGAGGGGGAAGGCAAGGCCATATAGATCACCATAGTGTTTATACATGAATCAAAAGGACCAGCACCAATTCAGACTTCAAATAGGAACCATATTTTTAATGTTATCACTATTTTAAAAGTCTTCTAAACAAGTATAGGAAACAAAAGACCAGATCTGGAGCATTTCCTATCTAGTACAATACCCTGAGTATCCTATTTGGATCCTCATCAAAATGACACCCTGGTATCTTTGCCTTACCAGTTTATTCTGTTTCATGTAGTAGCCATCTTTAAATTACTTAGGAGGATTTTTTCTTGTATATAATAATTATAAGGGCCTTATTGCTGATAATGATTTGTATTGCAAGAGAGAACTTTGGATGCCCAGATACTTTTTTATTCCCAAAATAAATTCAAATCCCAAGAAATCCCAAGTTGACCTCATAAATGCCCATGAAGCTCTTATTTTATGGCCCTGCATATAATTCTTTACATGACTGTTTAATTTTCTATTTAGAACAAATTAACTGTTGCATGCTCTAATAAGCACAAAAAGGAAGCCAGATCTGTCTGGAAATATGTGGAGGTTACTCAGAGGTTTTCCAGATTGATGGTTTCACTTGGTGGATGCCCTTAAAATGAACTTTGACTAAACTTTGCTCTTTGTGTACTTGACAGCCTGCATGGAAAAAAGACTTAGCTGTCTTTTGCCA
This sequence comes from Naja naja, assembly GCA_009733165.1. Lineage (NCBI taxonomy): Eukaryota > Metazoa > Chordata > Lepidosauria > Squamata > Elapidae > Naja > Naja naja. Next base: position 266,942,240 of record CM019149.1, on the reverse strand, counting down.
GAATATCCATCTTGAGAATCAAGCATATGTAAGTTCTTCAGTGTTTTTATTGAGACCATAACTTTCTTCAACAGAATTTAACCCCCCTCTTTATCCCAGTCCAACCATATTAGTTAACAAAAATGTAAGTACAAAAATTACTCTGGATAGCATTCAAAAATATCATTGTTTTTTGTTTTCTAGATTGATCTGAACCTAACTCCATGTGAAAATTCAGATTACTAGAAGATTATCATTCCCATCAAGTTTTTGGAAATTACAATCTAATTCAAGTATCAATCATTGCTCTATACTGCAATACCTGGAAACTTGCCAGTCTCATTTCTTAAACATCTGCAATTATACTGTAAAAATACAAAATCAGCTAATCTAAGGCTAAGCAAGAACTCCAGAGATTGAGATCAACAATGTTAAAACCAGCTCAGAGTGGCTCAAAGAATAAGAGACTGCTTTATACCAAGACATTTAGGAGGTAGTTTTATTGTAAATCAGATTTCAAATTCATGTGCCATAGAATTACAGGTCTTCACTGAGTACAATCAAATTTTTTTCTGTTTTTTTCTTACTTCTCACAAACTACAAAAAGATTGTAGAACTCCCAAGACTTGGCATATGCCTGTCAACCACTGATGTGCTGCGAATCTTCTCCATAGGTCACAATTTGTGTGGATAGTCCTGGCTTAGTGCAGTTGGAATGAGCAGGTCTTATGTAAAAGACTGGGCTGTATATCATGCTATTCCCCCCAGCAAATGGCTCACTCTGTTCATTCTAAATCATTTTAATGTAATTGTTTTAGATATATATTAAAGCATGTGCAATCTGCAAACATAGCACGTGTATAAGGCAGATTCCTAGGGAGACCCATTAGTCATACCACACACATTTCTACTATGAGTTTATTTTATTATTAATCTGAATGTTTGGAAAACTACAGCTACTGACATTTTATCACATGTTTAGGCCTAACATAAAATCTCATGTGTTAAAATGAATGCAAAAAAAATGTGCTCATGGCTATTGCTTTTTTATTCTAATCCAGAATGTGTTTTAATTACATATCTAGGGTTACTTAAGAAGTTGACTATGATACTTGCAATGGCGATTTGATTTAGTGGTAATAGCATGTGTGTAAAATTGAAAATGAGGCTGTTTCTCTAAAATTGCCATCAAACACCACATGCAGCCAATACTTTTTCTCCTCAGGCTCCACATAAAAGACTAGAAATGTACTAATCCGATTTTGTTTCAAGTTTCAGAATGCTGACAAAAAAACATTGTAGGATGGGAGATAGAAATAAAATTTACAACCAAATTTACAACAAAATAGGCAAGTAGATTATCCATAGACATGAGTTGTTAATATTTAAACAATACAACAATGGTTTTAGGCAATATTAAGCTAACAGTCCAGTGATATAAACATTTATCTAGAAAATAGAAGGCACAAGTTACTGTACCATGCTGGGTATAGCCTTTGGACATGAAACCTTTCCCCCCAGAGTTGGGAATAAATGTGAACTTCATTTTAAGATGTATCCATAATTTTATTTTCACTAGATTTTTGTTGCTTTTTAAGCAAATTTTCAAATAAGTTACACAAAAATGTGTGTGTGTGTATGTATGTGTGTGTGTTAGTGTAAAAATCAGAATGAAAACAAATAAATTAGTATCCAGGAACAGATCCTACAGGAGTTTCCCAATGAAGTTTCTGAGATTCACCTAAGTCATGATTCTTCATGAACAGGTTATTCTTTATGGGCAGAGTTTGAAATGGTGCCTGGGTCAAGATCTTGTAATCTTATCTAGGATTCTTTTGGGCCTGTAGTTTCTGATGAAGGGGATTGGGTGTCATTTAACATGTTCTTTGCCACCTCAGACTGGATCTTTGCCAGAGTAAAGATGGGATGATGATCAATCATTGGAAATCAATGGGAAATGGTCATTGTGTTGCCTGCATTTTTGAAAGAAGCTGTGATAGGGTACTAGTCACATTAGATTATTTTTCTTTTGATATGGGTGGGGTTAGTACTGTGAGGTTTGAAGATTTTAACTCTGCTGCAAAATGGTTCTGTACCTTCTATTCCTTCTGTTTAGTGGACAATTTTAGTTGAAACTATAGGGGAGAAGATAGTGGTCCCAGACTCACTCTTTCCTCCCATTGTTTAATATCTACATGAAACGAGTAACATAATTAGCTTTATATCACTAGCTTAAACCTTGCTGGTGTTTTATATAAATTGCTGTTGGAACTGGATTGGATAAAATTGGCTAAAGTTGAACCCAGCAAGACGGAATTACTATCAGTTCAGCAATATTCTTGATTGGTTCCAAAGTTGTCAGAGGAGGAGGAGGAGGAGGAAATAACTACAGAAAAGCAGGTAGGTGATTTATGGCTACTGCTTAATGGTGGAAACCATGGTCATAAATGCATCTCCCCATCTCTGACTGTCTTACCTGGGGTGTCAGAATCTTGTGATTATATTGTATGTCCTTAATGCTATGTTTCTGGACTGCTGTACATGGAGATATGCTTCAGAAATAGGTGGTACAAATGCAGTGCTCCATCTTGCAAATGTGAACTCTTAAGAATAAATTACAACACTGCTCAAATGTAAAGGATACTAAAGATTGCAACCTGAAGTGATCTGAAGTTCTGATTTTGACTATACTATTCTATATGTCTTGGCATCAAAGTATCTTCAGAATGCCTTCTGTGGCCACTATCAACCCATCCAGTACATTCAACCAAGGCAAGGAGGGGCTCTTAGTTATTCTGTGCTACCTTGAAGCTATTAGGTAACATCATCAGTGCTAAAGTGGTGTTAGTGCTAGTGCTAGTGCTAGTTTGGGTAATGAAACACCTGCAAGAAAACAACCAAACTCAGAAAGCACCAAGCACCAAACATTCATTTTAATGCTGAACTACAAATATTCTCTTTTATTAGAGTTTGCTTTGGAAGCTGACTCCTTAGGTTGTTAAATATTTCCCAAATCCTTAGCCAGAAACGTTCAAAAAGTATCTGTGAATGGAAGCCACACTATGGTTGACATGCATTCACTGAAAAATCTGCTTTGAATCAACCTGATTTGACCTACACAAAACTTTCACAATTCCCCAGCCGTTTTGGTACTATGGACCAGTTTCATGGAAGACAATATTTCTATGGACCAGAGGTATGGAGAAGAATTGCTTTATTTGCTTGCCCATCACTCACCTCCAACTGTGTGACCCAGTTCCGAACAGGCCATGGTCCATTACCGGTGTGTGGCCCAGGAGTTGGGGACCCCTGATATAAGGATCTCAGACTAAGTTTATCTGCCTCCAACTATTTTGTTTGCCTGTATGTCAGTGTTTTTACATGCACAGCAGATTTCTGTGTGATTCACTTAATGATTGTTTGATTCACTTAATGACCACAGTAATATTGTCCTAAAATTGGGTCTAGCTGTTTGATAACCAACTTAATTCTGACATCACTTAATGACCAAAATTCTGATCCCCCACTGAGGTCATAATTTAAGGAGTTTAACCCATAAAATCACGCAATCACACTCTCTAACTGTGATGGACAATCTTGCATCATTTCCCAACAGTGTTCACCAGGACCAAAAAAAAGGGAGGGACTAGATAAAATATATAGAGATGAGGGGATTTTCTTAACTGTTGAATATTGCATTCCATCAGACTGAATTCCTAGCAGCCAGAATTTTTTTTCTTCTGATCTTAATATGATGTGACTTTTAAATTGATTTGTTTGATAGTCAAAAAAAACAATGTGAATGGAGATCTTAAACAGGACTACAGTTAGAAAAGGGCATGAGGTAGAAAGAGAAGCAAGCAAACCAACCCACATTCATTAAGTTATTCAGTAGTTATACGTTTATTTTTTTGTAGAATGTATGCAATACCCAATTCGGTAATCTGTCAGTAGAAGAGAAATCACATATTTAAGAGATACATAATTCTCAAATACCTGTCAAAAATTTGGATGAACTCTCCAGAACAGGCTTTGGACACGGAAGGGAAATGATAGTAAGCAGTAACCAACTTTTATATAACCAGTAATAATATAGTGAAATGGAAACAGGTAGAGGATGAGTCCAATGTGTTTTATTGGCTATTCCATTAGCCTTGCTTTTCATATCCCTTTTGCCAATTCATGTAATCATGATAACCAGAGGGCCTTTGACAATAAAATTAGAATACTAGAATCAAAGGCAATTTTAATGTCTGAATTTCCTTTAATCCTGATTTGTAACATGGATAAAAGTCTTCGTGGTTTTTACATTTAAATGTGAAAGGTGTCCTTTCATTGTGTCCAATTTCCTACCATATTTTACATATTACTTCCTTTTTTTACAAGAAACTGTTCACATGTCTCATTGCTTAACTTCAATTGCTTGAAGTTCATTGCAACAAAAGGGTTGGATGAATGGATGGATAGAGAGATGATAGATAGATAGATAGATAGATAGATAGATAGATAGATAGATAGATAGATGATAAACAGAGAGACAGACAGACAGACAGACAGACAGACAGATAGATAGGAGGAACACAAGCATACATTTCAAAATTCTTAAAATACAGAGCATCTGAGTCAGAAAAAGATGTCTCTCAATTAATTCTATGAATTCTGAAAACGAGCTACTCTATGAAGATCAGTTTTCAGGAAGACAAGTAAATTAATCACATAATCCTCAGGTTTTTATCTAGAAACCATTTGCGTCCCAATAGCACTGATTAATTGCTTAAGAAGAAAAAATTTGGGGAGCAAATTGACAGGTGGTACATTCTGTCTGTACATAACCATCTCTCTTCAGGGAAAACAAATCTCACAAACAACAGATGGGTGGTACAATCAAGGAAGACCCATAACTGGAGCAGCTTTATAATCAGAAAGGGGAAGGCCTCTTTTTGTTTTAATATAAGAGCCCTGTGATAAACTAATCAAATCCATGGGGGAAAGCCAGTGGTGGGATGGGTGGAAGAATTATGATGTCTCATTCAATCTAGCAGCCATTATACACTCTAACTTCAGTCAGCCAATAAGGCATATTAATTATTCAAGGGGAGGCAGAACAAATGTTCAGCAGTTAATTCATGTAGTCATAGGGGCATTTGATTCTTCTTCTTTCTTTCTTTCTTTCTTTCTTTCTTTCTTTCTTTCTTTCTTTCTTTCTTTCTTTCTTTCTTTCCAAAAGTAAAAGCAGTAACTAAAATTAAAGGCCAAAGCAGGCAGTGGGTAACATTTCACATAGTTCTGTTGATTCCAGATGAATGAAGAGCTGTAAAATCAAGGAGAAAGAGTAAATTTGATATTTTGGTGAGAAACTCTTCATTTACCATCGCACTGACTTGTATTGCTATCTGCAATATGTCATTCCTCTGCCACCCAGACTTCCATTCAGCAGTTTGTTTAAGCTCAAAGTGGGAAAGTTACTAACACAAATACATTCATTGTCCAGGCTCTAATAGAATTAAGATGCAGAAAACACTTACTGCATCTCAATGAGATGTGATATACAGTGTGTGTTGTGTGGTTGTTCTCTTCTCCCTTTCCAGCAGTTCCTAAGAATGGTGAAAAAGAGAAAGAACTGGAATACTTAAGCTCATAAATACAAAGTACTCTGTGTTGTTGTTTTTTTTAAAAAAAACTGTTTGGAATTTGACACAAATGGACAAATGCATGGAAACACACAACTGAAACAGGCAATTCAGGCTTTACCAACTCTATTGTGGTGAGAAAGACTGCAAAGGGAGACTAAACCATCATATCACTGGGAATTTTATGCTCTACCCACCAGACTGAAGCAGCCATTGAGCCAATATTCTATAGTTTCCTGAAATGCATGCCAGTCACCTGATAGACAAAGCACAGCCATTTTTGGCTCCTTACTATTAGGTAGATTACATAAATGGGCAATTTATAATGTATGTATTTTAAAATGTACATTGTTAAACAACCACCTCTGTGCAAACTTGGAAGGATATAGTACAGGTGCTGAGCAAAGGGCATTCGGTTCACAGAAACTAAGCTACTCATTTCTGAAATCTGAAGGTGTGCTAGTGCATAGAATACATAAAAACCAGCTAGGGCTAGAATCACATTTAAAATATGGACCTCTCCACAAAAACCAAACTATCCACATGACATTGAGAAAACAATAAGGATTAAATCTAGGGTTTTTTAGGCTGTCTGCATGGGAAAATTGAAGATATCAGAGAGTTCAATGAAACAAAGGCTTTTTTAAAAGCTATGCAGGAGGATCTCAACTCAATAAGAATAATTCAGCAAGAGTAACTTCACCTTCCTTCTATCAAATTTAGTTAGCATTAAACTTAATCATTAGAATAATTCATTATTACAGAATAATTTTAGTATCCTTCCACAATCTTATAATCTAAAATGTATTAGATACCTTCTGTCATTCTCAGCCAGCACGTTAACTTTTATATTATTATTGTTATTATTATTGTTACTATGATTGGTCACACAGTCAGCCAGATGCTTAAGCTGATTTTGCTATTTTTATACACCTACTGAATCCTTTCCAAGGACCCGGATAGGCAGATGTTGTTTGATCGTGTTAAAGGTATTGTTGCACAATGTAAAAAATGCTCTGTAGAAATTATTATTATTATTAATCATTGCATAGTCAGCCAGATGTTAAGACTGGGTTGGCATTTTTATCTACCTATTGAGTCCTTACCTGGGATAGGCAAATCTGGATGTTTGATGATGTTACAGATATCATTGCAGGATTGAAGCAGTTCCAAGTAAAGCCACCTTCTGCAATTGACTGATGGCAAATTTGTCAATGCCTATAGTAATCAAGTGGTGCTCCAGTTGCGCCTATTACTATTGGTACTACCCTTGCTTGCCTTTACCATAGTCATTCTATTTCTGCTTGTAGATCTCTGTATTTTGTTATCTTCTCCAGTTCTTTCTCTTCTACTCTGCTATCTCCAGGCATGCCACATTCACTATCCAGACTTTTTTGTTTTTCTTATCGACAACTGTTAAGTCCAGAGTGTTATGTGGCAAGTGCCTGTCTGTCTGGATTCTGAAGTCCCAGAGCAATTTAACTTCTTCATTTTCTATGACTTTTTCTATTTTATGGTCCCACCAGCTCTTGCTTACAGGCAGATGATATTTCTTGCAGATCTTCCAATGCACCATTGTTGTTACTTTGTCATGCCACTGCTTGTAGTCAGTTTGTGCAATCTTCTTGCATCAGCTTACCAGGTGGTCCACTGTTTCTTCAGCTTCTTTGAATAGGTAGCAATGACTGTCTGTTGCTGTCTTCTCAATTCTGGCTTCGTATACATTTGTCCTTAAGGCAGCCAGAATTAATCCTTCGGTTTCTTTCTTTAACTTTCCCGCTCTTAGCCATTGCCAGGTCTTGTAATTATCTGCTTTCCCTGCTATATTTTTAATATACTGGCTATGATGATGATGATGATGATGATGATGATTTATCACACAGTCAGTCAGAAATGGGTTCATGGTATTAAAGGTATCATCGCAGGATGTAAACTGTTTCAAGTTAAGCTGCCTTCTGCACTTGACTGATGGTCAGTAGAAAAGGTCACAGATCATGATCGTTTGATTTCTCATTTAACAACCATGGTGATTTACTTAAAGATCATGGCAAAGAAGATTGTAAAATTGGGTGTTGTCATGCGATGACTCTCTTAGTCACTATGCTGCTTAATTACCAATTTTCTGGTCCCAATTATTGTCATAAGTTGTGGATTACCTGTCCTGCCTAGTACCCCTGAAGCAAAGAGGTTTATAAATAGCATGAATGAATGAGTTTTTGGTTCATAAAAGAGGCAGAATGAGTGATCACTTGATCTTCTCCTTTCTGTCTTGTTTTTTCTTAATACCGTAACTCATGCAGCTGGTCGTGGCTAAAGAATACAGAACTCTGTGTATTCCTTTTTTATTTCCAGATTAACCATTCTCATGACATTTACCAATACTTTCCAGAAAGAATCCTGCATGCACTCATTTTGCATAAACATCCAGCTTATTAGTAAGCCTCCAAGGATGTTCTTCCCATATTAGCATGCAACAATGTCTTTTCATCTCTTCATTAAAAAAAAAAAGTAAAGGTTACCTGCACCTCTGGACGGAACCAAAGTTGTGTCCATTATCTTGATTTCCCAAAGAATTCTAAGCAAGCAAAAGCTCTCTGGAAACAAAAAGATGCCAGGCAGTTTTGCCCTCCATTTTCCCTGAACCTCTCTCTCTAAAACCACACCCCTTTTCCCTGTAAATGCTCTGTGCAGGTAGAGTCAGGGAACAATCACTGTCCAACTTCTCCGGCAAGCTTTCCTTTCTCTCTGCAGGAGAATTGGGGAATGAACTTCAGAAGACAGGACTATTCTTTTTGTTGTTTTGCACAGAATAAAGATTTAGGAAAGCAGAAGTTTGAAACAAAAGGTGAACTACAGATGAAGGACATCTCTTCATAGCAACCTTATTTCATCTTTTTCTGAGGGTGCATTTGGGATAAATCACCCTTTGAACTAAATTCAGTGTCTTCCTTCTGACTGAAAGAAAGAACTCCATTGTAGGATCTGACTTAAAATGATGACCTGCTCAGGAACTGAGCTCATGGCAATCACTGACCCAAGACGTTTCTAAATGATATTGCTTTCCATATCTAAATAATAATAGCTTTGATCCTATGTCTGAAAAAGCTTCACGCAAGGATAAATATTAGAGGGGCAAATACAAATATAATATTGATAATACTTTGACTTTCAACCAATAATAGAAATTACTGGGAATCCCTCTGAAGCTACTAATCAGTTCAGTACATAAGATTCTTGTGGGCTATGCCTAACTTTTCATAGTGATCGTTGCCAGTGTTGGGATATTTTCCTATATTTTTGTTAAAACAGTATTGAGCAAACTTTTTTTCTCTTTTCAAGGCTATTCTCTTGGAAATCTTTTATATGATAATTGCAGACTGGACTTAAATACCCATGAATAGACCAAAGGAAAAAGTGGGTTCCCATAATCCTCTCTCTCATACACCCATGCTTTTGTTGTTGTTGTTTTCTTGACAATCCTCCCCTCCCCCGCCACCACTGCTTCCTTTCTGATATGTCTCCTTTCCTCTTTTCCTTGTGTAGCAGGCTAGGAGGTTTTCTAGAAAGCTTCCCCAGATTTCAAATTTTCCATGATGATATAACTCAGTTCCTATTTACTTATTTGTGTCCTTATTATTACTTAAAAGTAATAGCTTACTATTCCTCTTCTAGATGATAACATATATGGGAAGGAATTCTCCTCTCCTTTCATCCCTATAGCTATTCCCTCTTGTAGGCTAGCTAAAAGGACTCAACCAGAAGTTACCCAATAACTTCCATGACTGGGGAGAATTTAATTTTGGATTTCCTCCATCCCTGCTTAGCACTTTCACTACTGCCCTACAGCAACCTATTTTTATTTGGAAGATTGCTTGGGGAGGAGAGATTTCTCCATGAAATATTTCCATTCACAGTGTTGTGCATAGATGGAAGTAAATGGGAAACAAGCAGTGCCTTTTGTTAATTCTCCGAGACAACAGACAGTTCTGAAAGTGATTAGTGTGTATGTGTGTGTGTGTGTATGCATGTGTGAAAGAGGAAAAGAGAGATTATATATTATTATATACAAAATATATTCATTTAATAAGAGCAGATAAAGCAAATATTATGACAGGAAGATGTTTCCTGAAATTTGTGACAATATCACATCAAAGCCTGTATAATCTGCAAACAAAAGTGCTACACTTGGTGGCGGAAATAAAATCTTGACAATGACAAATAAATCCCCAACACTTTCTCAAGGTTTGAAAATCTTTTTCGTTTTGAGCTACAACTCTCATCAATTTTGGCACTGGAAAGCATTCATGACTGCTGTCAAGACAAAAGTAAAATTGATGTATCTGAAAATGTTGAGACAGCCTGGCCTGTTGCAGCTAAGACTGGCTGTGGAATTTCTTGTTATTATCAGCACAAATGCACACATGCAATTAAATGATTCAGCCTACTTCTGAGTCTACAGCTAAACAAGCTGAGGCATAGATCAGGGCTGTCGAACTCGTGGCTCACGGGCCAGATATGTCACACGCTAGCCATGCCCCCACCCAGTTTAGCAAAGGGGAAAAAAGTCCCAATACATCACATGATGCTGCCATGATGACACAAGTTTGACACCCCTGACATAGAGCATATACATGAACGTTAGAGTTGTGCTTTCTTCAGAAATTATTTAGAAGTGTCTTGGACCTCATTTAAGTACTGCTTTTCTCTAAATCAGCCATGGGGTTGTTTCTTTTTTTGGACTTTTATGTGAGCCTGATAAAAAAATGCAACTGCTTTAAGCATTGGATCTCTGTATGATGGTCTGCATTCAAGGAATTTTTGTTAGAGATATAATAGTCAAAAACATGGACATCGTTTTGCTGCTATCTATGAGACCAACACCCACAAAGATTCTTGAATATCACCATTTTTAAACTTATAACATTGAAGGTATAAGTATAAATTTTTTACAAGGTTGGAATATATTTATGTTATATCAAGGAAGAATACTTCTGTATTTGTTTGTGACCAGTAATGAGCCTTGATGGCTCAGGCTGTTAATTGCCTGCACTTAAGTTCTAGCTGCCTACAACTGCTGTAGGCTCAAATCCCACCAGGCTCAAGGTTGACTCAGCCTTCCATCCTCTCGGGGTAGGTAAATTGAGGACCCAAGATTGTTGGGGGCAATTAGCTGACCTTGTAAAAATGCCGCTTAGTAATAAGCAGGCATATACAATGGAATGAAGGCTATTGCTGAGCGCATTGGGTTGTATCTCAAAAATTGTAAGCCGCCCTGAGTCTCCGAGGAAGGGCGGCATATAAATGTAATTTTTAAAAAAAGGCTATTTTCAATATGGAAATTATAAATGGTGTTTGACTTTGGATTTGCATTACAGACAATATTTTTAACAGATTTAACAGATTAACATAGTTGGAAGGGACTTCGTAGGTCATCTAGTCCAACCCTTCCCACCCAAGCAGGAGACCCTACATCATTTCTGACAAATGGCAATCCAATCTCTTCTTGAAAGCCTCCAGTGATGAAGCTCCCACAACTTCCAAAGGCAAGCTGTTCCATTGGTTGATTGTTCTCACTGTCAGAAATTTTCTCCTTATTTCCAGGTGAAATCTCTCCTTGTTCAGTTTCCATCCATTATTCTTTGTCTGACCTTCAGATGCCTTGGAAAATAGGTTGACCCCTTCCTCTCTGTGGTAGCCCCTCAAATATTGGAACACTGCTATCATGTCTCCCCTGGTCCTTCTCTTCACTAGACTAGCCAAGCCCAATTCCTGTAACCGGTTTTCATATGTTTTAGTCTGCAGTCTCCTAATCATCCTGGTTGCTCTTCTCTGCACTTTTTCTAGAGTCTCAACATCTTTTTTATAGTGTGGTGACCAAACTTGGATGCAGTATTCTAGGTGAGGTCTTACTAAGGCTTTATAGCGTGGTATTAGTACATCACTTGATCTTGATTGTATCCCTCTCTTAATGCAGCTTAGGATTGCATTGGCTTTTTTGACTGCCGCTACACACTGCTGGATCATATTTAGCTGGTTTTTGAGGTGTTTCATATTGAACAACATCTAAAAAAGAATTATTAATTGCTTCTTTAAGGAGTCAAGAAACACCTGACAAAGTTGGCTACATAAATGAACAAACTACCTCCTTTACAGGTAACCAAAGGGAAGCCAAAGTAGCATATGATATCAACAAATAAAAAAGCAAGCAAGTTTCAGAAATGAAGGGGAAGAGGATGCGAGATAAGAATTAGTTGAATGGGCAGAGTTGCTCCATCATAGTTTTGAAGGTTACATTTTACACTCATCCTTTGTCTCCATTTCCTATTTCTCTTTTCCAAATGACTCAGAAAAGGTTGTGACAAATGAACAGACTTACCCAACATAATATCTCGGACTTGAGTAATCAATTAATTACTTCCATGTAATTAATTGATTGTATCTTGGAGCTTTGCTAAGCCCGAGCGTTTTCTGCATACTACAATTAGTGTCAGGAATGTAACAAATTAAGCAACCAGTTTCATCAGGGATACCTAGAAGGGATTTAGATAAATAAAATGGCCTCAATTGAAAATTCTTAATTATTGAGTATTGTGATTTGGGGAATAGGACTTGCTGATGTCACTGCCAGCTGTTCTCTCAGCAGGAAAACAGCTGCTAACAGTATATAGGAAAGAACATAAGTACTTCAGAGATAGTGTATCTACAACATGAGAGACTTAGGGCTCATTCACATTCACTTAGGGCTCATTCACCAAAAAGACCAGACAAGAAACACAACCAGATAAGCTAATTCTATTTTGCTATAAAGACTTTTGCAGCTTGAAAGTAGAGTTCTCCCCTCACCCACATTCATTTTATAGCTTGAGAAACTAGAGAAGATCACTTCTCTGTACTGGGCCTCTTGCTCACTCAATATCCAATTGCAGATTATGCTTTTTAATCTGACAATTCCTAGGCAGGTCTTTGCCCAACTCCCAAGGTCTTTCCCACATATCATTACAACATGCTCCCCTAATGTTGGTTCAAACATTTATTTTTATTAAAGTACTTTAATATCACCATCAAATTAATCTGAAAGAGGAAGAGTTCCAGGTCTGATTCCTGTTCCCCAACCTCATCCTACCATAATTCAAAGGACAGTTTGGAAATTATTCTCCACCCCAAAAATAAAAGCAGATCTGCTAATAGGACGGGAAACACAGCAGTCAATCATTGTTCTTAACCTCTCCTATATTTGTACTATAAAGACTTGCCAGCTTTGTTACAGAGGCAGAATAGAAGTTGGCTGATAGGACAGAGAATTATGCTGGAATACTTTTGGACTGCTTGATGGACTGGGGAAAAGTATGTTCGAGTTGTTGTTTCGATGAAGAATAGAAACAAGAATAGATAACATCTTGTTTTGTGAAGAGACAGTGAAGTTGTAGGAATCTATTAATTGAACTTCTTCTTTTGGAGGGGCAGGAATTGTCATTCCAGCTCTATTCTGATTCTGATTCTGATTCAGTTTCTGATTCTGAACTTATAAACCACTTGTAAACTTAAAAGATGGTGCCACATATTCATTTATGTACTATTTTTTGCCTCCATGGTCCTTACTGAAAGTTTCTAGGTGCACTTGTTAGTATACTTACACTTTTTAAAAGTTACATAAATTACAAAAAAGTACAAAAAAGCAAGCAACGTTTAAAAATCATCAGTAAACAAAAGGCCATAGTGCATATAAGAAAGCACAAAAAGATAGACTGGAAAGAGAAAAGAAAAATGATACTTTACTTCTGAGAGCTTGCTCAAGCCAGCCAGATTTTAAAAGCCTAGCAAAAAATTCAGAGATCTGTGCTATTTGCTTTGAGATTTAGAATGATTTCCTCAGTGTTATAATAAAAATCTTCCCTGCTCTTTACTTGCTTGCACATAAATTCAGGAAATATAGAAAAGCTGACAAATCAGACTGAAATGCTGAGAAATTTTCACATCTATCTTTATAGAACATCATATAAACAAATTGCTGCAGGTTTCCAACCCAATCCATGAAAGGGATGCAAATCAAGTCAGGCAAAATTGTTCACAAGAGACAAAGAATCTTGGCATGTAATTGTAATTTTATCACAAGTCATCTTCTAATAACTGATTTTAAAGCCTTGTGTTAGTAGTCTCTTAATAGTGAAGTTAATGCCAAGAGAGGCATGCATCTCTTTGATTGTGCAGAAAATCCACATGCAACAGTTTTATGCACTGGAATCTACATTGAACCACTGCCCATTCATATTCTCTATCATACAAACAAGCATACCTGCCATAAAGCTCTAATATCTAATCAGAATTATAAAGTCAATAAAACAGTGCAATATGGATAAATTAACAACTCAATTTCCTATTAGTCTTTACAATTTACTAGCTTGTGTTTTTTTTAAAGAAAAAAATATTGAAATGAGTAGACACTATGGGGCATTAATTAAACATGGATGTACACTAGTTGATTCTCCAGATAGTGCTGAATTCTAGGTCACATAAGCTAGAGGCAGCGTAGCCAAAGGTAAAGGATAAGGACAACCTAACATCAGGGCAACTACATCATTCATTCCTGCATTACCGGATAATTGATAACTAATTGGTTTTGGTAATTTTGGTATATGTTCTTGTGATTGTTTTTGGTATATGGTCAGACCTATAGTGTGAAGAGATGAATAGGGATAAAGATCAGCCTATGATGATGCATAAATATTGGCTGAGTATTAAAACATATTTCCTGAGGGTAAAAACAGTTCAAAATTGCAGCGTGAGAAACATGCCAAGGTGGCTTCTTGTTGGCAAAATTTAGAGCAATATTTGAACTTCAGTTGAAATAATCCAAAGCTCTGATTTTTATCCCTGGAGTATTTATATTCAAAAATTTTAGTTCTAGGACTCTGTTATAAGAACAAATGGATATACTAGACAATATAGTTGACAGAAGCAGTCAGGTATGGTATCAATTAAAACTGCTTATGACTAATAAAAATAAGATGAAAATTCAGCAAATTTGATTAAGCATGTATTTTGTAGATGCAGCAGAATTTACGGTACATTTTGAATAACGCTGAATTTGGGAGGTATATTATGTATAATTCTGATTTCTTTAAAATGACTTTAACTGAAGAAATATTAACAGTCATGATAATACATGATAGCTCCGTCATGATGTTTAGTGAACATGTACAGAGATTTGAGTACTGTACATCACCTTCAAGATCAGATTTCAATTTTCTGTGTTGTGTTTATCCTAACCCCTTCTGGGTATGACTTCTAGATGTATGATATACTTACTTGCTGGGAAAATGGTCTGTCTTGACATTGTAATGTGGCGTAGAAGAAAGTAGCTGTTTTGTAGGTCATGATCACGCATAGTGAACCAGCCTGTCTGCCTAATACTGCATTGGAAATGTTTCAGATAAGGGCTAAAACCATCCATTTACTTTGCTGTTTGGCAGGGAGCCCATGAACAAGGTGTTCTGGACTGTTTTTTGTTACTGTAAGGTCAAGAGCATCATACCTAGATACCACAAATTACAATAATCAAGATACAGGCATGAAATGCATAGATCAACATTGCTAAATTCAGACTTCACTGGATGAAAAACTCTCCTGTTTTATACACAATTTCATCTCTACTGGCTTCATTTATTTTCTTTCTTGTTCCCCAAAGGGTGCAGAAAAGCAGGAGTTACAAATAGGAAAGGATAATTAAAGTATCACCAAAAGAATCAAAGGACAGGCAGCAGGCCTGAAATGAAGTCTGTCTCACCTTGAATAAATAAGAGTTTGAAACACAATATAATGTTTAGCCACCTCATTTATTTTCTCTCTTCTTTTATAGAGAAAAACTGCTACTTATAAATCTCTTTTATTTAATTGATGGAGGTAACACAGCTTTTCTATGTTTATGATTGCAAGCTTTCAATTGTTTCTAAAAATATTTATGGAAATTTAAAAAATGGAGAAAGACGGGAAGCCAGAGACAATCTCATTTCTCTTTCTGCAGTTACAGGTAGGAGATCAGCCTTAATCTTCTAGGTTGCTATAGATTTAGCAATCTGTCCTGTATTACAGAAATGAAAGGAGCAAGATGTCAGTAAGAAAAAGGCAGCTTTATAGAGCATTTTAAAGAACATGATCAAGGATGGGGACCAACTAGTGATGTAAAGACAAGGCACTCTTTAATGGTTTGCTATCTATACAGTTTCTGGTTATTTAGAATTAGAGAAGGAGTATCCAATCTGGTTCTGTCTGGATATTCTGAATTTCAGCGCTCATCAATTTTTGGCAGCTTGATTGCAGAGTTTCTCCAAAACAAATGACAGAAATAGATTGCATTGCAAGCGTTGGTGTATGCCTCATTACAGTGCATGCACAATATAATGATGCATATACAAAAGCTGTGTTATAGTGTTATTTTCATCAGATGAAAGTCTTTGATCCTGAAGAAGCTTCTGGGTCCAGCTCAAGTATTTATAATAGTCATTAATGACTCTACCAACCTAGTGACTTCCTGAGGTCTTGGAAATTATAGTTGCCGTAGCCTAGTTCATCCAAATGAATCTAGGCCAATTGAGAATCTGGTATATTCAACCAAGGCCTGAAGTCAAACTCAGCTTTCCTTTAACTTGATTAGTCTTACATGACACATTTTGGAGAAGATTGTTTCACACCAAAGAGGCCAAGACTCTAAGGGAGGAGTAGCACAATAGAAATACTGTGCCCACTGAAGCTGAATTGAAAGGATTCTCCCCTTAAAAGCAACTTTTAATTTTCTTTGTAGGCCAGTCTTGGGTTGCTTGATGTGAATTTTTTGAGCAAGGGAGACAAATAATAGTCTACCCTTCCCTTATAAAAAATTGAAACAGCTTGATGATCCTGAGGGGGAAGGAAACAGGTAACAGAAATCAGATTGGTGCCCTTTCCCTGGTGTGCAAGAAGACACTATATGGACACAATAAGGGGCACTGTTTATCTTAGAAGGTATTAACATCAGTTGAAGAGGGCTTGGAACCTTTGTAGGAATGTCAAATTTAGAGGCACTGAGTCTCACCATTCTAAAGCATTCAATAGTATGATCATTCTGCCTGTAAAGGTTATGGTATGATTTACATTGTTTTCTTTAACATTCTTACGTAATAGTTTTGGGGGTATATGACCCCCAAACTTGCCTAGTTCCTATAGTTTTCTTGGCATGGTTTTTCAGAAGTGGTTTGCCATTGCTTCCTTCCTAGAGCTGAGAAAAAGTGTTTGGCTTCATGCCCAAGGCAGGACTACAATTCACAAGTGTCCCAGTTTCTAGCCTGATGTTTAACCTCTACACCAAAATGGCTTTTTCTTTGAATATCATTAGAACTTAAAACTAGTTTTTCTGAAGGCAACTCCATCATTATAAATATTCTACCCCCTGAAGTCCAAATGAAGTCCAAATTTTTAGACTCTAGGATAGGGTCAATATTGTTATTTGGCTAACTTTGGGAAGTCTGAAGTGCTGTAACAGTGTTATTTTAATGAATTTAAAACTTTTAAAATAATGTTTATGTTTTTTTAATGTGAATCATCCAGAGTTTGAAGAATCAGGCAGTATAGAAATATATAAATAAATAAATTCTCCTTATCATCATCGGGACCTGCTGTGCTGCCTCCTTGTGACAGGGGAAGGTTTCCAAGAAGGGATGAACAGAGAGTGTCAGGTATGTCCAATACCCACTAATATAGGCAGGTTATATTGGGAAACATAGGACTAATATAGGATAATGCTGATTGCGGATTATTACTTTAGTGACAATGATAAAGGCATGAATTCATATTTTGCAGAAGGCAATGGTAAACTCTTATATTTTAATCAAAACACCACATGGTAGGAATTTGGAGAAAATCTATCTGGTCACTAAGTGGGACCACATAAATCAACATTGACTTGACCCATAATCAAGGATCAAATCTATTTAGTGAATTAACTAATCAGCTCTAATTTTCTTTTATTTTAGTTTGAAAATGTGGAAGAATATAATTATTTCTTATATCATAAACTGCTGCATCTATGTTTGTTTAATGTTCTGTTCTGGTCAACTTTGCAACTAATCAAAGGCAACTGGAAAACTAAGTTAACATTTTATAGATAAGATATGTATCAAATACTTTTAATTACATTAACACCAAAGAATGCTTCCCTTTTGGTCTTTTCATTGGTCTGATTTACTCTTACATCTCCTCTGTGATGTGTGTGCATATTATTTTCCCCCACAAAACAAATATAAGTTCCATGGATTTATTATGCCCCAAGGATTCTTCAACATTCAGACTGTGATAGACTAGTTCAAATCAGCATCCCATAGCTTCAGCAAGAGAAATCCTTTGGAGCATAGGTCAGTTGACTATAGCTTTAACGAAAACATGCTCCCCATGGGTGGTCGAGCTTTTATTCCTATTTGTACTTTGTGTGACTTTGATACAAAAAAAATGTTTCTTTTTCTTGTCACGTGCTGCTTTCGATTTCAAAACTTGCCTGAAAGCTGGCATACGGGACCCCTGCTTTCTAAAATGCTCGGAGTCTTACAAAGCCAAATGTATTCTTCTTCCTTGTCGTCTTCTTTTCAGAATGGAGTGGATTTCAGCACTGAGGCTGCCCCCTGGCCATTTACCAGACAGACTGTACATTGTATTCATACTTTTTAGCCCCTGTTGCCCTACAAGACTCACCAGGGTATGCAGTACCAGTGATAATATTTACCATGTTGTCAGGCAGCCAATAACAACAAATGTAATGAAAAGGTTTTCATGCTATTCAACAGAAGCTCCATTTTTATGGACCAATGCTGGGAGAAACATTGAGTTTCTTATCATATCAACAAGCCAAATTTTAAACCAGACAAGGTGGAGCTATTCAGGACAGGGAAATTGGTCATCTTGTGGAAATGTGGATTAAGTTGTAGGTCCCTTGAAGACTGAAGTCCCCCTATAGAGGTTCTTCTGAACTGACAACCAGTATTAACCAATAATTCTTTTATTTTATCAACCCAGATGGGTACACAACTGCCTTGTAGTTTCGCCAAAGTATCTTCCCTCTCTAGGAGATGCTTCTCTTTTTATATTATAATCAGAGTATTGGAAAATTTATTACAGATTTCTCTTTAAGATGGTTTTGGGCTTACTTTCTTTTAGGATGTGAATTGTGCTAGTACCTGTTGATATTTTCCTTTACTGTAACAGCTTTCAATCATGCTCCTTTATGTCCACCTTTCCTAATCTGAACAAGCTTGATGAGATAAGTTCCCTCTTGGCATTGTCTTGAGGGAGTCACTGGATGAGTCAGTGGGAAACCAAGAGATAATTAGACATTGAAAAACAAGTTATTCACATGGCGTAACTTTTCTCCACCTTATAATAAATGAACACACATCACACGCCACTCCTAAAACTCTACCAACATTCTCTTCTTCTTTGAAAGAAAATGTGAAACTAAAAGCTTTCAAACAAATTAATTGAGCAAATGTAGAAAAACATGCTGGATAATTGTTCTGCCTGCTATTAAGTACTACCCTGTTCAGAGAAACTATTGTCAAAATTAGCCATGTACTAATCACATCCTGGCTAAACTACTGCAATAAGTTCAATGGAGTGCAGAAACTTTATTTGGTGCAGAATGTGATGCTTAACTGTTGGCAGAGACATACAAGCAGAACATATAACCCAATGAAGTTGCCTAACTGTGCTTTTCAAAGCCCAATATTTGAATTTCTGGCTTGACAGAAAATGTCTTGTATATTAAACACCACATCTGTGTCCTAAATAACCTGAAAACAAGATACTCAAAACAAGGGTCTTGATTATGATCCATATTATGTGGATAGGGCAATTCCAGACTATACAAGCATGATCCACCATTTTGAACCGATCTCTGAAATTTACCAGCAGTTAGTCAGTATGTATAATGATAAATTAAATATGTGCTATTCAACTAGAAACACATTCTTACAGTAGCTACACTTACAAATTGTCCTCAAGGACATTTGTACAAAGAACATATTATAACAGTATGTCCTTTAAAAAGCACAGATGACCATTTTGAGGCATTAACTGAGAGAAAAGATCCTTGCCCAGAAAAGGTATGCAAACCTTAGAGAGGTTGCACTTGAAGATGAATGACTCAACTACTCCATTAAAGCAGATTCAGGATGTGGCATTTTTATTTATCAGATCATACAGTCATGCTATTTGGGTTGTCACTTAGTTTCAAATACTTCCCTGGTTCTTCAGCATTCTTCTGTGGGTGTATAAAAGATGCACCTACCTTTATATGACTATTAAGGCCCTTTATCAATATTTTGTGAGGCAAAATAGATTTGACTCTGACACTTTAATTCAAGAACCATGTAATGCCAAGCCCTCTTTGCATAGGCCTGCTGTCCAGCATTTGCCTCTTTCACAGCAAAAGCAGAATATCCAAATTGTATATCTTCTGTGAAAAGGGGTCACTTTAAAAAAAAAAGAATACTGTTATTGTATTTTGATGATGTCTCTAGATCACATTAAACTTAATTGCATAGAATTTTTGCTGCTGTTCTGTTCTTTTAGGAAAGAAACAAGTTTTTGTCTAATTGTGTGTCCATAAAACCTTATACGATCTTTCCATGTACAGCAGAGATGATTAACTTTTTTATAGCTGTATTTTTAAAAATTATTTTCAGCAGTCAGAAATGTAGAACAGTAAAGTCACGGTCAGATGAACAGGTAGAGACAGCTGAAGGGTGGGTTTTTTAATTTTATTTTGATAATTGCTTGACTGTGTTTTGGCTTTCCTTAGGTTTCCATTGGAACATGGTAGAATTGCTGTTTTAAGGTGATTCACTGTGGAATGTTTATGTTTCTAGCTTCAGAAAAATTAGGTAAGAAAAAATAATTTAAGGGCAAGGGCTATGGGCTGGCAATCCCTCCTACAGTCTCCTTCCTTTCAACAGTATTTGTTCTTTTTCTGTATTTAAAATTAGCAACTAGTTCCTTTCTGACTATAGTGTTTTCCACAACCTGTGCACAGATGTGTAGATTTCAACCAGTGGTGAGATTCAAAAAATTTTACTACCTGTTCTGTGAGTGTGGCTTGGTGGGCGTGGCAGGGGAAGGAAAATCTCCATTCCCACCCTACTCCAGGGGAAGGATACTGCAAAATCTCCATTCCCACTCCACTAACCTGCTTTCTAGCTCCTTTCTCTTGTGCAGGGCAACAAAAGAAGACCCAGCCGATCAGCTGGGATTCGGGAGGCAGAGAATAGATGGGGGTGGGGCCAGTCAGAGGTGGTATTTGCCAGTTCTCCAAACTACTTGAAATTTCTACTACCAGTTCTCCAGAACTGGTCAGAACCTGCTCGATACGACGTCTTACTTCAACTCTTCAGATTCCCAATATTGACATTCCTCAGACTTGTGACAGTTGAAATGCACACAATTGAAGGACAAAATGAATTTACACTACAATTCAGAACTACAACTGTTGCTAGTTATTTGGTTAAAGAAATACAAAACTGAAGAATGTATCTCATATTTTGCGATTCCCTCTCCCTAAAAACAACAATCTTATGTAATGTTCTCAACCATAGCCATTTTAAGATGTGTAGATTTCAACTTCCAGAATTCCCCAGCTAGCAATTCTGGCTGGGGAATCTGGAGTTAAAATTCACACATTTTAAAATGGCTAAGGTTAAGAAACTTTGATCTAAAGCAACATATGTAGCTATTGATTTTCATTATCATTGAAAAAATATATCATTTTAAAAGAGTGCTCCTGGACATAAATAATGAAGCTTATTAGGTAATGGTATTTTTTAAAAAAGTAGAATTTAAGATGGCTCGTCTGTTTATTTCCTGATTCTTTGTGGTCCTTAACTGATCTCTTGAGTAACAACAGAATACAGGAAAAACTCTTGATTAGCACAGGGATTTGAATGCATCCTTGAATGAATCCTGCAAAAAAGTTCAATTTCCCACGCTGAGAAAAACTTTTCCTGGTTATGTGACTTCTTTTTCTGCCATCCAGAACTTCCCTTAGAAGCATGTATGTTTGTATATGTGTATATCTCTGTATGTGTATATATGAGTTCTTCTGTTTTCTCTGAAAAGTAACAAAAACATATTAAAGAATTCGAATTAGCTACACTAGCTTAGAGAGTAAGATGGGAAACCCATTTAAAGATATTGAACCTTTAAATAGTTCCATTGATTTCAGCAGGATAGTATTAAAGTTATTTGAGAAAATACACCAGTTGAAAGGACCAGTTTGTGTAGTGGCAAAGCACCAGATTGGAAAATGGGACACAACTAGTTCTAGCTCTTTACTTTTTCTTATTCTATACCCTTAATTTATTTGGCATATCATTTTTTTTACAAATTTTCTGTCTTGGATAATATTACTGCCTCTAAAGAGAATGGTGTGATGAATATACACACATATATAGTCTTCTTTCCCATGTTAAGATAAAACTGATGGGTAAGATCATCAACAGACTTTTCAAGGGAAGCTGCTGAAATTATGAATCATTTTCTGGCAGCAATCATAGACTAGATAAGGGTTAATAAACTGACACTTAAAGTAAGCAAACAGAGGTTTTTCTAGTCAGGAAACATATGGAATCTGAAATAGGATTTTGCTCTGCTTTGAATGGGATAATAGTCACATTGAAGAACCAGATTCAAAATCTCAGAGTTCTTATAGATTCAACTATGGAAGCCCAAATTGGTGTCTATAGCCAGCAGTGGTCTGCTGCATGTAAGCTAGTGTTGCATCAACTTCTGATTCCAAAGGGATCAAAATGGGCCACAGTGACACACATACAGGTTGTTTTTCTTTGGCCTACATTAACAAGACTTCATTTAAGTATTGGTTTTCATCAACAGTTGAAGTCTCCCAAGTACAATTGCAGAGTTAAGCAACCAACTCTGAGCTCTCCAGAAGTCATTCCTCACAAGCCTTTTCTTAGCCCTTAATTTGTGACTCTGAGGCAAAATCACCTTAACAGACTGGAGATAAACTCAGCCAATGGGCAAAGGCCTCTTCTTCTGACCAGATAAGTAATTTGGCTCAATTAAGAAAGAGTGCCAAGAAGCATCATCTATCTGTGGTAGTTGATAATCAAATTTCAAGAGCATTCAAATCTTCCTGCTCCTGTGATAGAGAATCTTCAAAATTGTCAGGCCCAGAACTGGCCTAAGGCATATCTCTCTGAATCACATTGGTCAGTTAATTCCTGGTCTTAACAAGCTTTGCTCAAGTCTATCTTGAAGCAAAACAAAATCCTGCCTGCACTCAGTCAGATCTGAACATTTTCCAGTATATTATTATCACCCTTTGTCACAAAATCTTAATTTAGTAAACACCTAACCTTCCTTCTTTCTGCAAGAACATTTTGAACTTGCACATTTGTCACTGGGTGAAATGTGTTGCTGAGCATATTCTACCCTGTCCCACTTTATAAGCTGTTGTAAGTGGTGACTCGTGTTCAATGACCAATTCCAGACTTCCTTTCTTTCCAGAAAATAAACCAAATGACCATCTCAGAAGAGAAGCACATTCCAGTTTTGTCAAAAGAACCATGCCCAGATCTCAGTTTGAATAATGCTGAGCAAAAGGCCAGTGTGCAATCAGTGTTGAAATTAAGGACAAAGACAAACAGCCAACCTCATCTCAAAATAATTTAGCTGCATTGGGTACATGAATGTGCTGGATGGTATTGTACTGAAGCAAGAAGTTGCTAGGCTACATGGAGCACCAGAAATGCAGGAGCAATGTAGACACACATCCATATTTAACCTGTATATCAATGCAATACAGTACAATCTGACACTAAAATGATTTTGCATTTAAGTAATGAAAAAGAATGAATACATACATTCTGTATTACTCTTGTTATAATTATTCTCCTTAGAGATAGCATTACAGTCTTCATTTAGCAATTGCCTCATACAATGATTGTTTATAGCTACAACAGTGATGAAAAAGTAACTCCATGATCAATTGTCACATTGTGACCTTTGCAGGTCTGTAAAGTAATGGAAAGGTGAAGTAAGATCGGAAGTACAGTCAGTTTCACTTAGTGACTATATTGCTTAATGAACAAGTTACTGTCCTGCTAAATAAAGACTATTTGTATAATTTAACGTAGGTATTGTGCAGCTTGAAAGATTGATATCACTTGGACATCACTATGTCGATAGGTTCAGCAATGCATCTTCTGTGAAAGTGAGCATAGGAGGAAGTCTGCTCATTAAAATCGCCTTTGATTCTATAATTTGTAGATTCATGTGTCATGCCTAGAATCTGTAGCTCATGCCATACAGCCATACAAACTTCAGGAGGCTTCCAGAAGAAATTTATCCTAGAATGCATCCTTTTGAAGTGCCAAAGTGAGTTAAACTGTGACAGCTATCTGAAGAACTAAATATATTATAATGCAGTGATCTGATTCATTGACTGTGATCCATGGACATTTAACACAATAGTAAGTGCCACAAAATAGTTGTTTTTAAATAAATCTACCAGCGTGATGGGTTTTTCTTCTTTCAAAGGCAAAAATTCCACTCATCTCCTGGGCCTAATAATACATAATGCAATTCTACATTTGCCTGCGTAGAAGCAAATCCCACTGAGTTCAATGAGATTTATTCCCAGGAATGTGAGTTTAAAACTGCCGTCATTTCTGATAAAGGTCATTTTTAACACATCCATCAGTTACAAATAATGAACTAAATACCAAGCAAACATTGGAATGCATATGTTGAAGGATGCAGAGAATTATCAATTTATTAAACAAAACAACTGAGGAATAACCATCCCACTTCATGAAGTGCAGCCTTCCTGCAATTCTAGCTATCTCTGCTTATAGGGAAGATCCTGAGACAGAAAGGGTTAAAGTAGCAAGGGATTGTTTTATAGAGAACCGGAAACAAACTAGGTTGAGGGAATAGAATTATAGCAACAGGCCTTAGAATTTCTAGAAAAATAGTATTTTCACTGCAACAAATAAGCTTTACAACATGTATTCTAACAAGAAGAGTTAAGAGTAATGTGAAAGTGTGCACCAATCCAGAACTCAAATAAGCATGCTTTAGCCTGCCTAAATCAATAATATTAACCTACCCTAGCTTTTTTTTCTAGTTTTAATCTGTTACATTAATGGTTATCTCATTTTTGATGACTTGGTGATGAGATTCTCTCACCACCAAGGAAGCTGTCTCATGAAAATTTATCCAGTTATAACAAATGTAACAATGACTTCCCCTTGGAAGTTAGAGGTAGATAAGCAGTGTAATCTAAATGCTGTTTTGTCATTAAGAGAAGCAAGAAGGGTGTTTTAATTGTGATCAAAGATACTAGCTGGGACATCAAGGCACAGGCAATGTTATTCATGTCCTTAAGCATAAGTTTCAGCGCAGCAGAGAATGCTGACTTTTACAAAATAATATCCATTGGGCTTATCTGTTATCATACTGCAAAGCCAATAAGGTCTGTAGTACTGTCTGCAGTACTACCTGTAGTACTAGTTAGAAAAGGAATAAGGAGGAAAGAATAGGTAACTTTTAAAGCTTTACTCATCTATTTAAGAACCTTCTTTGCTTAAATATGATCCAGCAATGCGCTGCTGTTACCAAAAAAGCCAACACAGTTCTAGGCTGCATTAACAGAGGGATAGAATCAAGATCACGTAACGTGTTAATACCACTTTACAATGCCTTGGTAAGACCATACTAGGAATATAGCATCCACTTTTAGTTGCCATGATGTAAAAAAGACGTTGAGACCCTAGCACAGGGCTATCAAACTCGTGTTATCACAGTGGTGTCACATGACATATTGCGACTTTTCCCCCCCTTCGCTAAACTGGGCATGGGCATGGGCAGCATGTGACGCATCTGGCCCTTGTTCTAGCAAGAATGTAAGAAAGAGCAAAACAGATTATTAGGGGATTGGAGACTAAAATATAAAAAAACAGTTGTTTAATGAAAAGAAAAACTAGAAGTAACATGATAGCAGTGTTCCAATATCTCAGGGGCTGCCATAAAGAAAAGGGAGTCAAGCTATTCTCCAAAGCACTGAAGGCAGGACAAGAAACAATGGATGGAAACTAATGAAGGAGTGAACCAAATCTAGAACTAAAGAGAAATTTCCTACAATTAGAACACTTAATCAGTGGAACAACTTGCCTCCAGAAGTTGTGAATTCTCCAACACTGGAAATTTTTAAGAAGAGATTGGACAACTATTTATCTGAAATGGTATAGGGTTTCCTGACTAAGCAGGGGGTTGAACTAGATTTTTAAGCCAACTGTTATTCTGTTCTGTTCTGCTTTGCAGCATGATAAGATCCTGAAGTTGAAACTCAAATACTTTGGCCACCTAATGAGAAGGACTCACTGGAGAAGAGCCTAATGCTGGGAAAGGTTGAGGGCAATAGAAGAAGGGGACGCCACACAATGAGATGGCTGGATGGAGTCACTGAAGCATCCTTCCTTTCACCCATCTCCTCCCACTTATGACTGTTATGACTGTAGCCTTGTTGCTTGTATCCTTACGATTTTTGTTGACTGTTTCCTAGTATGATTTGATTACTTATTGTACCCTATGACTATTAGTAAGTGTTGTACCTTATGATTCTTGGCTCTTGACAAATGTATCTTTCCTTTATGTACACTGAAAACACCAAGACAAATTCCTTGTGTGTTCAATCACACTTGGCCAATAAAGAATTTTATTCTATTGTATTCTAGGCATGAGCTTAAATGGACTCCAGAAGATGGTAGAGCACAGGAAGGCTTGGAGGAAACTTGTCCATGAAGTCGCGATGGGTTGGACATGACTTCGTAACTAACAACAACAAACAGATATCCTCAGTGGATATTATTTTGTACAAGTCAGCATTTCCTGCTGTACTGAAACTTACACTTAAGGACATGAATAATATTGCCTGTGCCTTGATGTCCCAGCTAGTATCTTTGATCACCGTCACACTCCAGTCAGGACTGGAATTTCCATCACTAAACAATGCAATCATAAAGCATGATGTCACATGACTGTATCATTTAACAATGGCAATTCCAGCAATTCCAGTTGCCATCATAACCCCAGGACCTTGCGGATTGTTAAATGGAAAGAGGCAGGAGTCCAGGCAACAAATGTGAGGTTGCATGGGGATGGGCATGGTGCTTCAGACAGGCACTACGGAGTGCAAGCTGATGGAGGCCATGGGTGGATTGGTGCGGGCCATGGGTATATACTACAAAGCACAGGTGGATTGACCAGGGCTGTGGGTGGGTTGGCAGAGGAACCATGGGTGGGCACTGAAGAGCAGGGACTAACTTGTAGGTGTCACAGTGGGCATGCTGTGAGTGGTGCCTGCTATGGGAAAGTGTGTGATATGGAGTGCAGACAGACAAGGAGGTACAATGGAGTACAGAATCGCTGGGATCTCGTTCTCTATAAAATCCTCCCCCCCAAAAAGCAGCAGGAGGAATCTGTGGGAGCAACTTGCAACTTTCTTGCTGGCTTCCCCATTGACTTTGCTTGTGTGAAACTGACAAGGAGAACTGCAAATGGCAATCATTAACCACAAGATGCTGCAACCTTCACAAGGGCTCAAATCATAAGCATGTGACAGTGGAAGCGGCACAACTACTGGAACTTCAAGGAATGGTCATAAGTATGCTTGTTCAGAGCTGTCTTAACTTTGAATGATTCTGAATGAATGGTAGTAATTCTAGAGGACTACCTGTTAAGAGGTTTATTCAAGTGAAGCAAAGGGACCTGTTCAATATATTTATAATAATTTCTACTACATTAGTAGATATTGTGCTGCCTGAGGACATGGGCCTTAAGGGCAGAATGGATTACCTAGTAAGGAACCCTCTTCAACCCCAGAAGAGGTAATCTGAATTTGTACACCATGGTTAGGCATCTACTGCATAGGGAAGCAATGCTAGAACATCCAATCTAACATCCAAGGCAGAGATTCCCCTCAACATTAACAATAAAGCTGTGACCAAATTGCATTTTGTGTGTCTACCCCTTGAATACCCTCCTGGTTGTAAGAACCTAATACACCACGGGAGTTCTGAAAATAAGAGAGAAGGCCTTCCCCAAAACAAAATGTCTGCAGAAAGATCCCTCCAGGCTCGCTCTACAGACGCCTCCATTTTTTCACCTACCCACAAGGCTGTAAATTTGACTTTCCTGTTAACATCTATAGCAGGAACCCTTTTCTCTTTTAAAGTCTCGCAATTCCTCTACTAGGCAACCGGCTGCACAACCCGCCGATGCCTATCCGTGCGCCGAGACAGAAAGAACGGGGTTTACGGAACATTTGCACGACAGCCAGCGCAAATGCCTGCCCTTAAGGCAGATTCGGCGTGTACAAAAGCAGGAGCCAAGCGTCAGGTGCACGCAATTACTCATGAATTAACGTGCATCCTCCCTCATTATTGGTTAGCGGATGGGAGGGCGTGTCGGCAAGATCTCCGGTCTGCCTTCGCTTTGAAGGGGCGTTTCTCTCCCACCACCACCACCACCACAAAAGCGGCAAACTGAGCGATGTTCGCCTACGCCGCTAGGGGGTGCAGTGCCCCAGTTTTGTTATCCTTGCTCCGCTTTTCCCTCTCCGAACCTCCTTTCCTTCAGAAAATGTTATTTAAATTAAAAGAGAGAGAGAGAGAGCTGCCGAACCACCTTCACCTAGTTCGAAAGCGTGTGCGTGTGGAGCACGCGCAGGGAAAAGGTGGATCACAAACCAGCGCGGATCGTTTTCCATCGACTGAACCAGCAAATCGGGCGAGGGGAGGCGAAGCTGCAGCCAAACAAGCTACCGCTGGCGGCGCAACGGGCATGCGCAGAGTCCCAAGCGGCAGGCGTGACATGCAGTGTGGAGGCGACTGTAGCCTCTTCGTTTGAGATGCAGCGTTAGACGTATGTCTAACGGGTTATTAAAAGTCAAAATACTCCCTAGACTGCATCAACTTTGCTTCAATGTGTGGTCGGCCACTGCGGTCTTTTTTTCACGTTAGCACACCGATAGATCCTAGGCAGAGAATACGTCCAAGCTTTGTGGTCACAGATAAGGATGGAGAAGGGTCCATATCAATTAACTCGGGGGGAATGAGGGAACTGGAATAACTGTCTCCCCCAAAAAAAGAATGAGCGCCTCAAGTATCTTATTTTCCAGGAAATTACATTAGGGGGCATTAGACAGCTTGTCATGTGTCTTCATTGGGTACAGTAGTTACTTGCTTGGAAGTGAGGCCCCGTTAAATTTAATGGAGTGAACATAGAGTAAGCCGCGTGGGAGTTAGGATTGCATCAGACAAGGCGAGATCCAACCACTGCTTAACATTTTCAAGTTCCATTGATTTTGGTAGGTGACTTAAGTACGAGCACCCTTTGCAATTAGTTGGACGCACTTGACATTCAAGCGTAAAGTGCAACCGCTTGACAATAGGCAAAAGTATCTCTCATAGACCTTTTAGCTCAGAAGGTCAGCCGCTTAATGTGTCCCGACATACATGCATACGTTCATACAGTATGTATGTTTGAATTTCAGGGTCATCAGCGTTTACAGATAAGAAGATGCCTCATCAGATGCACTGACCGTCATCCAAGATTTCGCCTACAAGGGGAACTGGGAACCTCGCTTGATAATTGATTTGATTTTAATGCGTCGGCATGGGCGATAGAAAAGCGGGGGTTGCGGGAAAGGTGTATGGCGAAGGTGAAAAGCCCAACAAGGGTAAGAAATGGGCTTTAAGATCCTGTCGACCTCAGCATCCATGTTTTGTTTTGCTTTTTGCCCGCTTGAGTAAGGGCTCCTTGGGCTCTTACTGAACGTTCCCAAACTTGTCAAATGTTTTAAAGACGAGCCTTGTGGATCGAGCTGGTTTTACCGTTGGGTTCCTTTCTGCTTTTGGTAGAGGATAACGTTTGGAGGAGATTTAGGCAAAGAAATCTCCATTTTCCATCTACTTCCGTCTACTTCTCAAGAGTGGATAGAGAGACTGAGGGACGCATCAATCTCGGCCGTGCCATAGCGGCGTTCTTCTTCTCCCGGGGGACTCGTTTTGTTTGCTCACAGCAAACCGACGCCTCTGATCAGCCGCCTGCACTTGGGAACGCCTGAGGTGTCTGCGTGCAGAGCGAAAGCGCAGCATTCTTAGTAGTTCCGCGGACCGTCTCCTTATTATCGAACCTTTGCAAATCCTGCTTTTGTTCTGCTTTCTGTTTACTCACACACGTAGCACTCCAAGAGGACTGTCTACGGGGACTCCTGCTGAGCCTAATGGGTGTAAATTTCAACTCAGGCGGAGATCCGAAACTTATTTAATGTCAAACTTTCACCGCACTTAATGGGACTTGGGAATAGGCGCGCCCTGGCGTGGTGGTTGTCCCGCTTCAGACATTTAGCGTTAGACTTGCCGTAAAAAAACCCGCCCGCAACCCATCTAACCCTTTAGACCACAAGGCGAAGAAAAGGGACCATTTGTTGCGAAGGAATAGTGAACATGTTATCGAAATGGGCAACGATCCAGTCAAAATTGAGTCCTTTGAAGTTCAATCGGTTTTAATGAAGCAATTTAGTCTCTGCTTACTTTTTTCCCAATTGAAATGAATGGAATAGGCAAAGAGCTTGGTTTGGGCTGGATCCTGCCCTTATTGTGTACAATTGTATTTTCGGGTTTTTTTTTTTTAAAAAACTAACTATCACCAAAGGAACATATGTTTTCATTCTGTATTAAGAGAAGGCGGCCGAAAACTGCCCAGTTCAAGTGAATTAAATTAAATGGTGGCTCCTGTGAAGTAAATGCCTTCATCTTAGGCTAAACTTGGTGCAAAACTATTTGAAGATCAGCAGGCTGACGTCAGGGAAGTTTAAAAGGGAGCTGCTTCCAAGGAGAGTCGACACAGTGCTAGATTTTAGTCACGCCTGTTCGGCAGTAAATCCCATTAATTTCTCTGGCTATTAGTCCCACACAAGTGCAACTTTTGGTGTCAGCCCGATTCGGAGGCAAGCATGTACTTACCAAGAAATTGAGCCTTTCGCCTTATAGCAAAACGTTTTCTGTGAAAACGAGAAATCCCAGCTGTATCCCTAGATAGAATAGTTCTAGTCTGATGGTAGTTCTAGTCTGATGATAGTTCTAGTCTGATGGTAGTTGGAATGATTGGACACTTACATAAGCCATGGTCACCTCAATTCAATAGTGTTTTTTTAAAAAAACCTTTTCAATTTGAAAAAAAAATCTATGAATATAGTTTGAGTGGGAAGGGGAAATTAAAGCCTCAAATGTTTCCCATTATCTTTCTCCTCCCCCCTTACTTTTTTAAATCATCTCTTGTAGGCAGCTGGTTGAATTGAGATAAAGGTATGAATATTTTTACTAAGTACTTACTGAGTACTTAGCAAATAAAATAGCTTCATCAAACGAATTGTTTAAGAAATGTTTGATAAGTTTTCCCCCGAAAAATAATAAATCACGAACTGTTATTACCGTTCGTAATTTGTCCAGCAAGGAAAAGGGGTGTGTATCCTTGTAGGGTATTTGTGCATTTGTAACTGCAGAAATCTGTATTTCTGCAGTTACATCATTGGAAAATTTGGGGATTAATAAATGGCTTAATTGCTATTATTGATAACGCAGTCCTAAGCATTTCCTCAGAAAAAGGTCTGAAAAGCCGGGCTTCAGGCTGAAGTCAATCATCTCTCCGCCACCTTCGACTGAGTAATAATTCCTACGGATCTTGGTGGAACTTTCGGAGAACCGGAGAAAACGTGAGCAACGCCACCGTGTTCGTAGTTGCTCGCAAGTAAAACTCAGACTTCTGCACCATGGTGGCTCGAAGGATTAGGTGATATTAACTCATACAAAATGATGCCTGTGTGCCCGTTTCTCTGCCAAGACATAAAGGGTATATATGCGTGAATTGTGGGAAATGGAAGAAGAGTGAATTGGAGGCAAAGAAGGCATACATGGATTACACTCCAGACACTGCCATTTTCACTCCGGTTGCACTTTTAATCCGAATCCAGACCTCCCCTGAAACTCTTCCTTCAAACCGTCTGCTTTCACGAGCTCGAAAAGTTTTTGTTTGGAGTTCAGGCGAAATTCTTAGGCAGGGGACCAAAAGTGCATCCATCCCTGTCCGTTTCCTAGCCTTAGCGCAGAGGTCTCCAAACTTGGCCACTTTAAGACTTGTGGGCTTCAACTCCCAGAATAGCTGGCTGGAGAATTCTGGCAGTTGAAGTCCACAAGTCTTAAAGTGGCCAAATTTGGGAACCCCTGCCTTAGCGCATGGCCATCTGGTTTTTTTGCCTCCGACGTTGCCAAAGACCTCCCCCCACCCCACCTCGAGATTTCGAGTTTCGCACCACCTGATTCCAGGCGGCCAGGCAGGCTGCTGTCACCACCAGAAGTCCTGAAGTTCAGCGTCAAGATTGCGCCGGGCGCACGCTGAGATACTGGGCGCATTTAGGGCGCCCCAACTTTTACTTACCGCCCGGCGATTGTCCCTTTCAACAACCAGCTGCTTCGATCTTCGAAGCCTGTTAAGAACCGCCGCGATTTGAATCTGCTGAAAATGGGGGCGGGCGGGGGAGACCGTCTTTGGGACTCTCTTCTAGCGTCTCCGACTGGCCAAACGGTCGTTTCAAAAAGGGGAATTTTCTGCCTTGAGGCAAATCCCACAACTTCTGTGCTTCTTCTACTTGGTAGCCAGCAGAAACAATCATAATAAAGGTGAAGGACTTTATAAAACTTGAGGGACTCGTGCCAAATTTGGTTCGCTAATGCAAAGCACATTCTGAGATCTCAGAAAATGAAAGCAATTTCCCCCTTCCCAATACCCTCCGGAATGCCTTCTACAAACTTAGTTGACCTACCTTGAGTTGTGAAGATACAGGGATAAGGGCTGCAGGCAGATTTAAACAGGACTACATTGAACTCTGTTTCAGTTGCTCAGATCTCAACAGCTTTCTAAAACAGCCCTCGCCACTGTAGTGATTTCTCAATGGGTGGACTACAAATCCTATCGCTCCCATCCAGAATGGTTTATTTTTATGATTCTGCTTGCCTAAAGGAAGATTAGGGGTGGCTGATTCATAAATATATTTTGGATTAAATCAAATTGAACTCACTTCTAAATATTCATGCATAGGGAGAAGCTTGGTTTTGGAAAGCATATGTTCCTACTACCTGGCTACTTTTTGCTTAGCTGGCTCACAATCAATTAGAAGCAATCTAAGCTGTAGCTTCCACCAATGCTCACCTTTTTATGTCTTTCAGAAGCAGTTTTTATTGCAATATAATTAAATTGAAGGTGCCAGAATCAAGAAGCTGGATAGTAAATTGGTCTGTACATGGAGAAAGTGGGATAAGTATTTACAGCCATGAACAAACCACCTGATTCAAAGCAGATATGCACAGATAAAGAACAAGTAGTTTGTGAAAGTATCTTGAGTTAAGTATATCCAAAATACATTTGATTGTGAAACCCCAATCAGTGGGACTGAGGTATCTGATCACTTTGAAATCCCAGTAAAGGCTATTATGGTACAATAACTTAGGCACAGCAGAGGAAGCCAAGTATTGATGGAAACTATTTCCTACCACCCAAATGTCACAATACCTTATGTTGAAAACAGATTCAATTCAATAAAGGCAACCTTCTTTCCTATTACTTGAGGGGGATAAGGAAGCAATTTGTTAAAAACAAAAGCTGTATTTTATAAAGACATTTTTGAAAAAAAACAGTTTCCTTGAAATTGTAGAATCATAGAATAACAGAGTTTGAAGCCATTTGGGAGTCTTCTAATCCCATCCTCTGTTCAAGCAGGAGACACTGTACCATTCTGAACAAATAGTTGGTCAATCTTTTCTTGAAAATCTCCAGTGATGCAGCACCCACAACTTTTAGTGGCAAGCCATTCCAAAGGTTAATTGTTCTCATTGTCAAGAATTTTTTCCCTTAATTCTAGGTTGGATCTCTCTTTAATAATCTTCCATTCATTGCTTCTTGTTCTGTTCTCAGATGCTTCGAAGAATAGGTCAATCCCCTCTTCTCTGTGAGAACCCCTCAAGAATTGGAAGACTGCCATCATGTCACCTAGATTAGATATACCTTCAATCTTCAATCTTTTATTTTTAGCCTCCAGAGCCCTAATCATCTTTGTTGCTCTTCTCTGCACCCTTTCTAGAGCCTCAACATCTTTTTTTGTGTTGTGTTGACCAAAACTGACACAGAATTCCAAGTGTGGTCCTATTATTGGAAGCGATGCTGTCTATCCCATATTTTACAATCATACCAAGAAGTAGGCTGCGGTCTATTTTGTCAAATGTTGTACTGAAATAAACTATGTCCACAGTATTTCGCTGATTCATTAATTTAGTCACTTTGTCAAAGAATGCAGTTAGGCTTGTCTGGCATGATCTGTTTTTAACAAACCCATGTTGGATTTTAGTAATAGATTTGCTCATTTCTAACAGGATAGATAGACAGACAGACAGATAGAATAAACAGTACAACTCATTTCTACATTAGATTTTTATAACTGAAAAATTCATTACCCTTACTAACCATGTTCTTTTTTTAAAAAAAATTGTGGGATCCTTTCTATATACAGTCTTGTGACCTCTTTTAGCAGCCATTGTTCAAAGACATTTCCTTAAAAATGGCAGATGCTATGTCCTCTAAATTACAATGCATTGCTGATCATTATAAAAGTAGAAGGCAAAGATACTTAGGAATAACAAATCTTTGATTCCCAACATCTGATAGCTATTGACAGGTTTAAAAAAAAATCCTTTTGTTTCTATTGAAACTAATAAACTAGGAATTGACCCATAGTTAAGGAATAGAAGAGTGGACATGCTCTATTAAATATATATAAGACCTGAATTTTGGAAACTCTTCATTACTCCAGTTACAATCAACAGAATTTTAGATGTTCATGCAATTAATTATACCCCCATCCCAAATTGCGACACGAAAAATCATCATAGTTTATTTAGTTTAAAATAAAACCAGAACCTTTTCTTTAAAAATTAAAATAATTCTGGATCTTGAATTGCTGATCTACTTTTTCCCAAGGGCATATTATGCAAGCTCATGATATAACCGCATGAGCTTTATGCATGTCTATCCAAACATACTTCTTGTGGTTTTAAAGGCTCTTATTCACAGATAATTAGATATAGAGAACAGCATCTTCAGAAGGAGCCTGTGGTTTGTTCACACAGAGGAATCTGAAATATTCAGCTCTGTTTTTTCACCTACATTCTCCTGCTCTGAGTCATACCATATTGCGGCTAATTAACAAAATCCACAACCTGGTGACTTCAAGATCGGTTCATTTAAAAATTCTATAATCTCTTAAGCAGCATGGTAGCTAGGAATGGGGCAGATTTTAGTCTAGACCTCTTGGAGACTATTAGATTAGGAAAAGTTGTGAAAGATCCAAGTTCCTAGAAAAATCTTTTATCCAAAATTAAAAATGAATCAGATAAAGTATAAGTTCCCTCCTTAAGATTAAGGCCATACATGAAACTAAAGTAACCTACACATGTCCTCTCAAAAATTTACTTCCATTAAATTCAATGGGATTTGTATACAAAATTAACATTTCAGACATAAAAGTCAGTTACAAAGAGCACCCAACTTTGAGGCACATATTTATTTTTCAAGGACTTGAAAAGGCATTTTCCTTTCACCAGGCTATCACAAATTAATTAAAGTATGATTAGTTAGTGGATATTTTACGATAAAGCTTTAAATGAATTTTTTTTTCCAGCTATAAAAACTATTGATCAGTGTTGAGCATACTGGTGCTATCACTTCCATTTTTTTGAGTTTTTACTAAAACCAGAATTTGATGTTTTTCTTCTAGTATAAACTGATTTGGTCTAGAAATTAGTATGCTGAAATCACATAAAGTATCTTTTGCATATACAAAATAGCATTGTGTGAAGAGTATAACATCAAAAGTGTCTAAATATAGAATATTTTTGGTCTACCTTTGTTGTATTTGCCCTACCTACACATTACATTTAGCCCAAATTTTGATTGCCATTGTTATTTGCACTAGTTACTATAATAACATACTTTATGTAATTTTGTAATTTTATTGCATTAAAAAGCTTTTATTAATAATTATATATCTTCAGTTTAGAAAGTACAACAGTAAATATATATATATATACACACATATATACACACACACACACACACACACACACATATATATATATTTACAGTAATATATATATATATTACTGTTGTGCTTTCTAACCTGAAGATTTGATTTGATCTAAGATTTGATTTGATTTGAACTCACAAAAAAAAATCTCTCTATCCTGTCTATACACAAGTTAGTTTGTTATCACTTTGGTTTCAAAGCCAAACAGCACCTCATTTTTATTTCAGATAATTAATTCAAGCATTATTCTTTAATGTAATGTAGCTCATGACCCCAGAAGACCACATAATTTTAAAAATGCAACCAGAATACTTAATCTAGGTACTACCAATCACAATTGTCTAAACCAAGCTGATTTCAGACTAAATTTCATTCTGACTAATTTTGATAGGTGCTTCCTGCTCATTTTTCTACTTCAGCTTCTGGTGACACCTCTGACTGATTGTTAGAATTCTTTCAAATTAGCAAATTACAAAAATAAGCTGTACATAATTTATCCATTCCAATATTTCAAGGCCATCACTGATATTAACATAAACTAAATTACAAAGAGTTGTAAGTTTTACCACGGAGGATTCATTTCAAATATTTCCCTTTTCATCAACTTTTTCTGGATAGAGAGATCCATGGGCTCAGATGAATCTCTGACCGATCAAATGTTGCTGATAAAGCTACTACTTTAAAAAAATTGTTTATTATAGCTGCCCCTCTCTCTTCACATTTTGGAGTTTATTGTAGTGAATAGGGCTTCTGAAGATACTGTAGTGTAGAGTATAATGTCCATCAACTGGAGCTTTCATACCTCTCAATCGGAAACAGAACTATATTAATTAAGCCATCTCATCACAGTTAGAGGGAAGCACCATTAAGCTTTAATCAGATGAAATCAGCAGTCCTAAATAAGAAATGTCAATTTATAGCCTTTCCAAAAAGAGCCTGTCTATATGATATAAGCACTACTAACAATTTGACCATTATAAAAGGTTTGCCCTTTGTACTTCAGCATAGGAGATGTGAGTGGCTTAAAACAGTCAATGATCAAAAAAGTAATGTAACGACTATGTTTTCTGCCATGGTGCTGTTTGTTAGAAAATTGGTCCATAAGAATGCAAAAAATAAAAGCCAATCAGAATAATTTCTGTAATTCCTTACATCAAGAGGACATGCCAAAGGGAATATTGATTGATATGCAGGTTAATTAGAATATTGCTACTGATTATTTTGCTTTTGGAAAGGTAAGTGCAACTGAGAAAAAAAACTATATGTACTGTATTGAATCACTTGAGGAGAGTATATTTTCATATATGAGCAGATAATAATCTAAACAGGATATTATAAACAGAAAATCATCAAAACATTTTGTAATAATTCACTTCAAAGCCAAGAAACTGAACAATTTCATTTCAGTTGTACCAAAACAAGTGGAACAAACATCAAAAATGCTAATATATTCTCTAGGCAGTGGCAATAACTTCTGTTTGACCTTATTTCAATATTCAACTGACACAATTGTAATTGATGGTTCTAGGCTAGAGTTACAGGAAAGAATATTTCACTGACATCAATGGGATAATTACAATTAAAAGGGGGTTTACAATGAAATAGAGATTAATTCAGATTCAACCACTTTGAAAACTTCTAGCATTATTTTTTTGAAAGTACTTTCAGAATATGAGAGCTGTTAATATTGTAAAATATTTCATTTCTCTGTTTAGAGGTATAGATTTAACATTAGATTAAATCTCCGATCTCTATATACTATCTTTCATTTTGGTATAAAATGAATTAAGATCCTAGCGATACCATATACCCATATACCTAATCAACAGTTTCCATGTTCAGTAGGTTGGCTATCATTCTTTTTTATTATTTTTATAAGAGAAAAGATTTAACAAGCTATTATGGAAAAACTGACTATTCACAGCCACCCATTCTTACAGGTATGGCAGTATTGGTTTACAGAGATAAAATAGGGCAGAGAGACTTCTTTGTAGCTCTGGAAGCACTGTGTGAAATGAAGGAGAGCGATTCAGCCTTCTTTAAGCTATCGAAAAATGTTTTGTTTCAGTAAATGCAGAGCTTGTAGAAGTTCAAAGTGTCAAAATTGGGTGCTTTTAGAAATGTCTGGGAATATCCACTATAGGAGTACATTGCCAGGCGTACATAGACCAAGGATAACTGTGTGAACTTCTCAGCTATACAGATACTAGTCAGAATAGCTTTTCTGGAATTTTATTTTGTTTCAATGAGTATTCACAGACAGGAATTGAAATTCAGGTGAACAGTGACTCAAACTGATCTTAAGTTATTTAGGTGAATCAGCACTTCATGGAAACTGTGAGACTAACCAAATTATCTGTGGAAGATGTAACTTTACTTCACCAACTTTGGCTAGTGTTCTAGCTAAGCCCTTATCTAGATTAATGGCTTGCTGTTCCAATCATTCATCATCTAAAGTCTCATTTTGTATTCTTATAAGGATGCTTTTGCATTTCAGTTGTTCAAAATGTAGTTGCTAATGCAAGTCAGATCATGTACTGTTTTAATCTCATGCCTGGACACATGGGATTTCCTGTCTATTGGTTCCTTTTAACTGTTTTCTCTTTTAAATGTAAGCTGCCCAGAGATACCTAGAATCACGTGGCCTCTAAATTTCATAAATAAATAAAATAGATAAATACAAAATTGATAATCAACATTTGATTTGATAACTTGGATCAAGAATATATTGAAAAACATTATTTCCATTATTTGTAAACTATACTTCTATTAATGTGATTTGAAATTGCGTCTGGCTTTTTGCAGCTACTGGCTTATAATCAGTTTATAATTGGGGATTATTCTAAGGTCTTTTTCACAAAGCCAGTACTCGCCACCTTGTATATACATTCGATTATTTTTTAAGCAATTAATCCTGCTTGTTAAATTTCATTCTAAGACTATCTCACTGGCCTATTAAAATTATTTTTAATTTTTTTCCTCTTGTTTAAGGTTATTACTAACTCATCCAAATTTGTTTCAGCTGCAAAATGTAAAACATCTCTTCCATCTCATCATCCAAGTCATCAGTATCAATACTGATATTGAACTTGCTGTATTCCACTAAATACCTTTTTCCAATTTGATAAAGCATCATTGAAGAACACTTTTGGGAATGATTTTTGTACCAACTATGTATCCATTTAATTGCCATGTTCACCCCAATACAATGCAAAATTAGTTTGCATTGTATTTTGTCAATTACTTTGCTAACCAGATGTGTTATGTCTTAATTAAGAACTTAATTCGGGTTCCAGGGGTGGGGGGGACACCCTAGTCTAGTAAGATTTGTTCTTATCAAGTCAACTCATATTGATTTCTGGCAATTACTGCATAGTTTTCAAGGTACTAATGGATTGATTTCTTTATGATTAGCTCTAGAATCTTCCCAGATATCAGTCTCATACTGCCTGGCCTGTAGTTCCATAAAACTTCCTTTTCTATATTTTGGAAAATAGAAATATTTGCTCTCTTCCAGTCATCCAGTTCTTTAATGATTCTCCATAATTTCTCAAGGATCTCACTGCAGGCTCTTTAGCCTGGCTCTGAGATAACTTCTTACTGTTTGCTTAAGTACTTTTCTTCACAATGAAGTGTCTCCATGGCTGAGGCAGGCTGACTATATCCAGCAGGAAAAAGGGTTGTATTTTTTTTGTTTTTCATGGGAAAAATGCAATATAACTTTCTATATGAACATTCTGATGGAGAGGAAGGAAGAGATAGAGGAGGCGGGAGGAAATATACCATATCATCAGTTACTTTCTGGAACAGCTAAAGTCATGGTGCTTTTCTGAATGCCAACAGATTTAGTACTGATCTGACTTATGGTGAAACACTATTTTTTTAAAAAAGAGAGGGGAATCTGCAAAAAGGCAGGGATTCTTAGTTCCTGATGACAGAAAATGCTAAAGGATGGGATTTGAAAAAAGCCTTGTCTACTAGATATTATTGACTATTAAAACTGCTTTAATGTAACTAAAGTAAAATTAAGTAAATGTAAAACTTAGAATAACTTTATTGTTACTTTGAATGTACACTAATCAGCATACATTAAAATGAAATTTCATTGCATACAGCTCTCAAAGAGTCACCACCTCCAATATACACTACATAAACATGACAAAATAAATACAAAATTATGCATATACCCACATATTATATAACATACGGAGAAACAACACAGACTGTGAATTAGAACTAATATGATTGCTCCCCCGATAGTGCTTTAATTTTTGCCTTCTGTAACATTATACATATAATTTGGTAAAAACTTTTAGCAACTCTTTGGAGCAGAGGTACATACAGGAGAGATCAAAATCAAAATAGCAGTCAGAACTGTGTCAGTGGAACTTCTTCAATTTTTATGGATATTGCATGTTTTAAAAAAAGAAAAATTATGAGGCTTCACTAATGTGGTCCTGAGCCAACTCTCAGGTGCCCTGCTTAAGGCTTCAGAGACTGAATTCAGACTTCAGATGTAGAGGCTTGGTCTAGGACAGTCACTTGACCACTGCAACACTATAGTTTAAAAGGCTATTCTGACTTTCTAATTCATGAACTCAACCCCATGTTAGTATTTCTTCAGTAATTTCAAAACCAGAGTGAATTCATCACCTTTTGTTTCAAGCTGAACGTTTCTAATGAATGGTTTTTATTCTCAGACAATTGTAAAAGGCATTTTAGAAAAACAAAATGTATTTTTTCTTTGGGAATGCACTAAATTACTTAAATGGCAGTCATTTTCTGTAAAAGCTTTCTCTTCCCGATGGTAGACATCTTGTGCAAGTGGAACAGACAAGTGCACTAAATAACCTAGCTAGTATTTCCTTCTTATTTGACTGGGCTGATAAACACTTCTGCAGACAGAAAAGTTGTGGTGGACTACCTTGTAAAAGCCTCTACAAGTTCCCATGCATGTGCTTTTCCCATCTTTCCACACACACATACCTATTTGTATCTGCCGGTGAAAGTCATTCTTAGTGAAACGCATGAGCATGTTTGATCCAGGTTGCCAGAAGTTTCGAATGCAAAACACACTGGGTCACTGTTTGAAGTTATAACAGCCCTAAAATAAGTAACTTATGACCAGCCGATGCACTTGCAACCATTGCAGCATCCCCATGGTCATATGATCAACATTTGGGTGCCTGGCAACCAACATTTACGATGGTTGTAGCATCCCGTGATCACCAATTGCAACCTTCCCAGCCAATTTACAATAAACAGTCAATGGAGAAAGCCAGTTCTGCTTAACAACTATATGATTCAGTTAACAACCACCTTGCTTAACAGCATACAGTAAATACTTCTCCCAATTGTCATCAGGATAGAGCTATCCTGATGACTGTTCCCTCGGTGAGAGAGAGGATTTTGAGCTGTCTCAGAGTTCACAGAACTTACTTCCCGGTGGGTAGTGAGAATGCCACCGGGCGGAAGTTTTCTGTTGTTTTTGGCTCTAGAATTGACTGACCATCGGCGAACTGAACTTTTACCATCTTTTATCATCTATTCTGGACTTGACTGCTCCCTAGCAATAACCACTATGGGATATATCTACTCTTCTCTTGAGCTGCGGGCTCAGGGGTGTTCCCCTGTCCCTGAGATGTCCTGCTGTTTTGTCAAAGCCCCTCCTCGATGACGGGTTTATTATTCCCGAGAGGGGGCATAGCATGGCCAAGGGTTTTAAATTTTGTTTATCTCGGAAGGGGAGGTTTTTAAAATTTCTAATTGGGCGTCTTAAGGGGTTAGGGAGGGGGTAGAGGGGTCTTTCTTCAGCCGGGGCACGGTAGGGAGGGCGGGGGCGGGGGTGGCGGGGCTTCGGGGTGTGAGGTGGGGACCGCGATCCCCAGGGTGGTTGGAATTGG
Source organism: Naja naja (assembly GCA_009733165.1). Classification (NCBI taxonomy): domain Eukaryota; kingdom Metazoa; phylum Chordata; class Lepidosauria; order Squamata; family Elapidae; genus Naja; species Naja naja. The sequence goes on along the minus strand of CM019149.1, from coordinate 266,900,496 downwards.
CAGAGGACGTCGAGGCACAGGGCCATATCATGTGTTGGGAGCACGCACCCGCCATCTTTGTGCGGTGGCCCGCTCCGACCCTGTGGCCTCCTCCCCTGGGAGCATCGGAATTGGGATCCCTGGCCTTAGGTTGGTGTATTTTAATGCCAGGTCCGTGGCTAATAAATCTTCCCTCCTCCGTGAGATCATTGAGGAGGAGGCTGCGGACCTGGCTTGTATCACCGAGACCTGGTTGGGCCCGGAGGGAGGTGTCCCTCTGGTTGATTTATGCCCTCCAGGTTTCCGGGTTTTGCACCGACCACGGGTTCAGGGTAGGGGTGGTGGGGTGGCCGTGGTTATTAGGGAGACCTTGTTTCAAGGGAGGTCACTGTTGCAGAGATAGGTGGGAGTGAGACCCTCCTTGTGAGGTGGGGGCCTAGTGGTCAGGTGGGCCTGCTGCTTACATACCTTTCCCCAGCTGTGTGGCAGCGGCCCTACCTGGGCTTCTCGACCTCCTCTCTGGGGTGGCAGTGGAGCTCCCGGATCTTATGGTTCTGGGGACTTTAATCTGCCTTCCCTGGGGGGCATCGGGTTTGGCCCAGGAGTTCATGGCTTCTATGGAGGCTATGGGCCTGACCCAGTTGATTCAAGGTCCGACTCACGAGGGGGGGAATACTCCTGACCTAGTTTTTGTCTCTGAGCGGTGGCGGAGTGACAGAGGGCAGGCTACTTTGACAGCCTTGCCCGTTCCATGGTCTGATCACTATCTCCTACGGCTGGTCTTCCAACAGGCCACCCCCCACTGCTGGGAGGAGGAGCCACTTAGGTGGTTCCGCCCCAGGCGCCTGATGGACCCTGAAAGGTTCCAGGCGGAACTGGGGTTCTTTCCCTCTTCCCTTGCTCACGACTCTGCCGAGGATCTGGCAGTGGCCTGGCAACGGCTGCGTCGAGGCCCTCGACAGGGTTGTCCCCATGCGTCCCCTTACACGTCGTGGATCCCGGTTTGCTCCCTGGTATACTGAGGAGCTCCGGGAGATGAAACGTCGTCGTAGGGGTTTAGAGCAGGTGGAGGTCTACCCGTTCTCAATCCGATCGTGCCCAGCTAAGAGCCTACATTAGGACTTACCTGGTAGCTATGGGAGGCGAGAAGGTCTTATCTCTCCACTCTCATAGCGTCCGCAGATAACCGCCCAGCCGCCCTGTTTGGTTACCCGTTCCCTCCTTCGGCTTGAGGGGGGGCCGGACCCACTGCGGGGCAGGGCTGAGGAGTTTGGTCAACATCTGGCGGATAAGATCGCTCGCATTCGGGACGGGTTGTCCTCTGATTTGCAGTGGTCGGAGGAACGAGTTGTGGGTAGTCTGGCCATGGTTATCTGGGATGAGTTTGATCCTGTTTCCGAGGATGAAGTGGACAGGATTATGCGGCGACTGAGTTCCACCACATGTTTGTTGGACCCGTGTCCCTCCTGGCTGACTTATGCCGCCAGGGAGGCCACCTGCGGTTGGCTCCGGGCAGTTGTCAACGCTTCATTGAGGGAGGGTGTCTTTCCCTCCGCCTTGAAGGAGGCGGTGGTGAGGCCCTCCTGAAGAAGCCTGCCTTGGACCCGACCGTGTTAGACAACTTTCGTCCGGTCTCCAACCTTCGCTTTTTGGCGAAGGTTGTTGAGAGTGTGGTGGCTCAGCAGGTTCCGCTTTTCCTGGATGAAGCGGACTACCTGGATCCGTACCAATCGGGCTTCCGACCCGTTACAGCACGGAGACGGCATTGGTCGCGCTGATGGATGATCTCTGGAGGGCCCGGGACAGGGGTTTTTCCTCTGTCCTGGTCCTATTGGACCTCTCGGCGGCTTTCGATACCATCGACCATGGTATCCTTTGCGTCGCCTCCGGGGTTGGGAGTGGGGGCACTGTTCTTCAGTGGTTCTCCTCCTACCTCTCGGGCGTCGCAATCGGTGTTAGTGGGAGGGGTTCGGTCGACCCCGAGGGCTCTCTTGTGGAGTCCCGCAGGGGTCGGTCCTTTCCCTCTCTTATTTAATATCTACATGAAACCGCTGGGTGAGATCATCCGTGGCTTTGGGGTGAAATTCCATCAGTACGCTGATGACACTCAGCTGTACTTTTCCACCCCTGGCCAGATCAGCGATGCCCTTTCCCTGATGTCCCGGTGCTTGGATGCGGCGGACCTGGATGAGTAGGAACATGCTCACTCAACCCGCCAAGACTGAGTGGCTTTTGTCGGCGCCTCGCCCAGCCAGGATTGTTTATCCTTGGCCATAGGGGGAGGTGTTACCCCTGTGGATAGGGCACGGAATCTGGGGGTCCTCCTGGATGTACGGCCCGTTGGAGGAGCAGGTGGGGCCGCCGCCAGGGGGCCTTTGCCCAGCTCCGCCTTGTTCGACAACTTCGCCCTTTTCTGGATCGAGACGCCCTACGACGGTTACTCATGCCCTTGTCACCTCGAGACTCGACTACTGCAACGCTCTCTATCTAGGACTGCCCTTGCATACCATCCGGAGATTGCAGTTGGTGCAGAATGCGGCCGCTGGGTGGTGATGGGAGTTACCCGGTTCTCCCATGTTACCCCTCCTCGTGGCCTGCATTGGTTGCCGATTGCGCCTCGGGTGAGATTCAAGGTTTTAGTTTTAACATTCAAAGTCCTACATGGCATGGGTCCCCAATATCTGAGGGAGCGTCTTCTTCCAATAGCTAGTTCGCCGCCCTGTGGGCTCATAGGCAAGGACTCTCGGGTGCCATCGGCGGTCCAATGCCGGTTGGTATTTCCCACGACGAGCCTTCTCTGTTGCGCCCCCACCTCTGGAATCAACTGCCTCTGGAGCTGCCTGGCCCCTGATCTCCGTACCTTCACAATTAAAAACTTGGTTGTTTGACCAAACTGGCTGTGACCCTCCTTGGGAGGGGATGGGTTTTTAATATATTTTATTGTATTGTTATGTTCATATTTGGGCTTGTCAGTTTAATGTCTTTTTAAATATTTATTGTTCTGTGTTTTTTTGTGAGCCTCGAGTCTTCGGAGATGGGGCGGCATACAAGTTCAAATATAAATAAATAAATAAATAAATAAATCAAGGACTATTTATAATGTGTTACTATTATTCTTAAGCGAATGTTCCAAAGTTCATTACTTTAAATTTCATCAGATTTTTAAGAACCAGCTTTCCTAAGATTCTGTGGAAATTCATACTTTAACCTCTTTCTGAATAGAAACCAATGATTGTTTTTTCCTTGACTCAGAATGATGACTTTATTCTACCCAGAGACTGGGGGAGAAAAACATTGGGGGAAGAAAGACATTTTGACTTCCTTTGCCAAAATGTCCCCCTTCTACAACACAGCTATTGATCTGCCATTTTTAGGAAATAATTTCTAGAGTCATTCAAATAATAAATAATACCTGCTGTCTTTTATTGCTCATTTTTACTACTTCTGTATGTCTGGTTTCCTTTTATGTCTTTGTTAATTTAGAATAGAATAGAATAGAATAGAATTCTTTATTGGCCAAGTGTGATTGGACACACAAAGATTTTGTCTTGGTGTAAATACTCTCAGTATACATAAAAGAAAAGATACATTTGTTAAGAATCAAGAATCATAATGTACAACACTTAATGACAGTCATAGGGTACAGTTTCAAGAGTACCTTAATTAAGATGGGCCACCACATAAATTTGCAGAATAAATAAGTAATCTCACAACATTATAATATGAGTTGAAACAAAGTAAGTTGGCATTCCTTCAGTGGGCTTTGGGTCATTGCTAAAGTTGAGAATCTAGAATCCTCATTCCTGGAGAGCCTCCAGGATAAGTTGTGAGTTGTATTTTATCTATCTAGTACCTAATTCTACCACATGCCATCCAGATAGCATTTCTGTCATGACTTGCAGCTATTTTCCAAAGCACCCGAAGGCCACATAAGGAATAATGGATGGAAACTGAACAAAGGAGAGGTTCAACCTATAAATAAGGATAAATTTTCTGACATTGAGGACAATCAACCAATGGAACAGCTTGCCTTCAGAAGTTGTGGGAGCTTCATCACTGGAGGCTTTCAAGAAGAGACTGGACTGCCATTTGTCAGAAATGGTGTAGGGTCTTCTGCTTGGGTTGGGGGGGTTGGACTAGAAGATCTACAAGGTCCCTTCCAACTCAGTTAATCTGTATCTGTATTAGGTATTGCTGTTGCTCCCATCTTCTCTGGAGTGAGAAAATGCCAATAAAAGGGCAAAATATGTGTGTGGGGGGAACCCCTCATACTCATATTGGCTACAACATTAGCTTTGTTGGGAATGAAAGATCTACCCTATTTACATCCTCTTTTCCCTATGTTACTGAAACCAGATGGGATATAGTCAATAGGAAGAGGTGAACATACCAAGTTGATACAATATGTCTAGTGGTTATTAGGCAAGACTAGGATTAGAAACTTCAGTTTTGAGTTTCTGCTCAGCTGCAGCTGGATAAGCTGAGATTGATCACTATTCTTCAGCTGCAGCAACCTCCTAACATTTCGGCAGGGGGGATTGGTAGAAAGTGTGTTACTAAACTCCTGAAGAAAAGGCAGGATATTATCCTAACAAGAACACAATGAAAAATAAATCAGACAACATTATCACAACATATAACTAAATTTCCCCATACAAAAAAATTACCAATAAGATGATGGTGTGGTGGTGGTGGTGGTGATGGTGATGATGTAATATTAGATTGCAATTGCTTCTGCCTTTTATTTTTACAGCGATTTCAGATTTATTCTATACAAAATAAGTTGGAGAAAATTGAATAATGAGTGAATAATGAATACTGATTGCCTGAGATATTTTCCACCACTCCATTCATAGCCCTTCAGGCAGTCTTAAGAATCTTTCTATAGGAGCAAAGCAAAAAAAGAAAATGGTATACTTTAAGCACTGTTATACAAATTCCAGCATGGAATATGGATGAAAAGATGGGGAAAATTTTTTGCATCTTTACCCATGCGAATTCAAGGCAAGAAGTGAAATAGTACACAAATAGCTTCATAATAACTAGGAGGAAAAGAAAGCATAAAAAACAAACACAAAACTCATTAAACATTAGTACACTGGAATGAGTGCTACATCATTCTATATTTTTATTTTCACTATCTTTTCCTATTCTGTCTTTTGGTCCATTTGCTGAATATAGAGACGGATAGATAACTCTACAAATTCTTCCATACAAAGTTTCTTTTATTGGATTATATTAGGTATCCTCAAGGTGACTCACAGTTATGTCGAGATGCATCTAATGTCCAATTCTTTGTACAGTTGAAATCGTAGTGTAAATGATAGTAATCTTTCTATCCCATATTTCATCCCATAGTCATAGAGGCAGTGGGCATAGCTGCTACTACGAGGCTGTGTGTTCAGGCAAAAAGTGAAGAAACCTCCCCCAACCCACCAAGGGTCAATTCAGTGACTAATCAGGGTTACAGATGTGACCACATGACATGTACTACATTTCCCAGGATACCATAACTACATTTACCATGATGCATTCCCATAAGGGGACAGCTCAATTCCTAAGTAACTATCCCAAATCCCATTAACTATAGCTGGCTGGACAGCACACTCCCCGCCTGGAATTGTAAATTCCACTAACTAAGTAAACAGCAATTAACTAAGATAAACAGTAAAGAGCAATACTAACTGAATAGCAGATAACTATATAACTAAAATAAACAAATAAAATAAAACAGGTAAAAATAAACAAAAAATAAACAGGTAGCTAAAATAAACAGGTAGCTATATAAGTAAACAGTAAATAGCAATAAAGCATCAAACAAAGCAAAGCATGCAAAGCTTGAGGTACAATCTTCAAGTTCAGCCTTTCTCCGCAGCAACACTAGGTCGGTGACCTGTCTAGTGTAGAGCTTCTTGGTGAAATTCTGCTGGTCACAGGAGGAATCTAGTGACCTCACTAGTAGGATCTTGGCTTTGCGGATTAGTCCATCAGAGCTGGGCAGGGTTTGATACACAAGTCCCATAGGCCACGCGTTCCAATGCACATCCTTGTCTTTCAGCAAGACAAGGTCTCCTTCTTCAAGGTTTGGTTCTTTGGTCTTCCATTTATGACGGTCTTGTAGGGTAGACAGGTACTCTTGCTTCCAACGGTTCCAAAAGGTGTTGGCAAGCTGTTGAACTTGTCTCCATTGTTGCTTGTACAAGTCCTTAGAATCAAAGTTCCCTAACGGTGCGGGCCAATCACCCGTCTCCTGCATTAGCAAGGCAGCTGGAGTGAGAATAGTGGGATTCTCAGGATCTGAAGAGACCGGAACTAAAGGTCGGCCATTGATGGTGGCTGCAACTTCTGCCATAAGGGTAGATGGAGTCTCATGTGTCAGTTTAGGTGCTTTTGCCAACATGGAATCTAGGATTCTACGAGCTATTCCAATCATGCGTTCCACTCACCTCCCATGTGAGATGCGTGGGGAGGATTAAATATCCAGCTGCACTTGTTGGCTTTAAGGTAGCCATCGATCAGCGAGTCAGGGTGAATGCTGTCTTCTATCTGTAGTTCTTTACAAGCACCTACAAAGTTTGTTCCACAATCAGATCTGAATACTTTTACTGGGCCTCTGTAGGCTTGAAACCTTCTCAGGGCGTTGATAAAGCAAGAGGAGTCCATAGATTCGATGACTTCGATATGGACCGCTCGAATGCTGAGGCAAGTAAAGAGTACTGCCCATCATTTGCTGTTAGCTTGACCACCCTTGGTCCATCCTTAAACTCCTATGACAACTCTTTCTGAATAGTTGACCCCAGTTTCAAGTTCACACTCTCCCTTTTTTCCTGCAGAGACCACAGTTTTTCAAAAAGTTTTAGATCCTGTAATGTATAGATTAATTCATACATATGCACTGTATATACATTACATATATGCACATATACATGCACATTTTTCTTGCTCAGCCCTAACAGCAATAAAATGATTAATGTTATTTATGGAGGGTTAACTCATATTCATTTTTCATTTTAGGGGGTCACAGTACTGCAAAATTTAGAATAATAACAGTAAGATATATTGTGGTTTTGTTTTATATGTTGTTTAAGCCTAAGTTGTAATTAAAACATTTCTCTTCCTTAACTCTATATAATCATGTCTTGTATAGATTAAACAGTGCATGATTTAAGATGCTAAACTGACTGTAAATATGGAGTAAAAGCAAAGTGCTTTGCATTCAAACTCAGATGACCAAAGTGGTACTCTTTTGCTTGAAACTGGAAATCCTCAGTGCTCATTTCCTCCAAATGTTAAAGTGTGAACCAATTTTTAAAACAATGTCCTACAGCTGCAGCCACTCATTGTAAGCAGATGCTAAAACAGTTCAAACATTTGATCAAACTTTCATGTGCATTTGTGTTACTTCACTGGTGATATTAAATTATTAAGTTTAGGTTGAAAACAAAGTATTGAGCAAGACTTGGAATCAGAGACTCAAGTCTATCTGCAACTAAATGAATTAGAGGAGTCCCAAATGCAGCTAACTGATTTACTCTATTTAGAATAAAAATGAAATCATGCACATTATAGAGCATGCAGATAATATATCCTGAATCTAAAATTAAATAACCGCCCAATTGATCCAACATAATGCTGGAGCCTAAAGATCGGGTCCAGAGGGGTTGTCTTGCATTGGTGGTACAGTTAAGACATTCAGTTTCAAAATATTGACAGATCCTGTGGATCTCCCCTCTCACTCTTTATTGAAACAGATTCCAAGTGGAATCCTTTGTAAATTGTACTACTATTTTTAGTTCCTGAATTACATATCTTGAACTAAACCATGTGCTTTATGTGCCAGTATGTGTCTACTCTGAAAGCACATCATTAGAATTACAGATAACAGATACCTTCTTTCAGAAATTAAATGGCTCTTTGTACAAAGACAGGAACTGTCCCTAGACACTCTTGTTCATCACAAAGGGGAAATGGCACATACCCATGTTCTCCTACATGCATCTATATTTATACCATGGCATCATTAGAATGACACCTGACAATTACGGAAATTGTAGCCCAATGGATCTGGACAACACTAGTTTTGATGAAAATGAAGAACAGAAAAACAAAGACATTTGGGTAATATTTTTAGAACATACTAATGCTTCCAAAATGAGATGATGGATGAGCTTCAAGATATTATTTCTGTAACTCATTTTCATATATGCTGCTCTATATGCACACATGTACATTTATCCAAATAAATGTATTATAAAATGGATATTATATAAATATCCAAATTTATGGGATGATTGCATTTGGAGGTAAGGAACATCACTGAGGCTTGACAAATAGGAGACAATGACAAAGAACTTCGAGAAGAGAATAATATAACATTATAGGTTCAAAATTAAACACAAAATAATTTTGTGTAATTTAAAGTTTGGAATATTTGATATTTATTAAAATGACGGAAACAGTTTTAGGCTACATAAATAAAAATATTTTTTCATAAATCTACATTCTACATTGGTCAAATTCTGAGCCCTAATTTAAAAAAAAATACAAATAAATTTACATAAATTCAATTCACAAAATAGAAATAGGTGATATAAAAGGAAAAACCTACTATCTAATTATTACCGTAGGTAGCCCTCATGCTATTAAAGTATGCACTCTGCATAATATTGAAAGGACTAAGAAGCACCATTATGAAGGAAAAGCTTTCTTTTGGGATCCATGTTTTACCAATTTTGAAGGCCGGCATCTAAATATTAATAAATTAGATATATCTTTCTCTTAGTCACTTGTTTTATGTGAACTTATACCAGAAATCATTTTCAGCCAACTTTTCCCTGAAAGAGCCCACACTAAGGTCATGTTTAATTGTAAGTAAACAGCACTGGAGAAATTGCAAGGTGCAGAAAATTAGAGTACAGTAAATTTTAAAGGTACTTGACAAGGCAGTCAGTTGTAGTTTCAGAATTCTTATAATGAAGGCTTCTTATTGAATTTCAAAGTCTGGAACTAAGTCTACTGATGCTAGATCAGTTGTGGATTTTTGGAAATATTTATTAAATACATGTATTTCACAATCATACCACCTCTTAATTTCTTCTGCTTTTCCTTTTCAGTAGATCTTAAAAACTATAGTTTTCAATTTGACAACAAATTACATGGTTATTTGCAGTAGTAAAATGTGTTATTTAAATATATGAATAAAAATAATGACCAAAGGGTACAAACCTTTGTATATCTGATTTGGTCACAAATCAGATATACAAATATCTACCTTTTCAAATTTTAGTTACAGGTACTAATAAAAAAACCATAATTCAAAAATATCTGAAGTCAGAACAGTATGACTAGGAACATCTCATATATAGGATAATGGAATTGGCTAGTGAAAGCTTTTACACCACTTATATTACCCCTAGAAGTAAACTGGCAACCAAAGCAGTTCATAAAATAGTGATGTCACATGGGAGTACTGAAATCTATTGAATTTTTTCCACAGTTTAGATATACTACATTTATGCATTAACTATTAAGCTAGAAGTCTATCAAAAGAGATAAAGGTAATTTGATACAATTTATAAGTCTATGCCAGATTTTTTTAATTGTAGCATGCCTACACACTTGGTCACAAATGTTTTAAATAATCTGTTAGAGGTCCTTATATAATAATCAAGATGACTGGGTTGTAATTTCCTCAGCCCCTCCTTGTTTGCCTTTTGAAAATGGGCGTGATCTTCGTTCCTCTGGTATTTTAGGACTTCATCAGATCTCTAGGACTTCTCAAAAGATTTTTAAGAAGCTGTTCTACAATTACCTCACTAAGTTCCTTTCTGTAACCTAGGATGTAATGCATCTGGTCCTGAAGACTTGAATTTATTTAAATTAACTTAGTTATCTATCTATGCTGCAATTCCTACTTTACTTCACTGACATATTAACCAATAGGAGTCCCATTTATCTTTTAAGAGAAGATGGACAAAATAGAAGTTGAAAATTTCTGGCTTCTTACCACCATCTATTTATCTTTTTCTTTACACAATGGATCCTCTTTGCTATCCTTTTTTTTCTAATACAAATAAACATAAATGTCAGCTCCTTCTGACATTTAGCCTGCCCCAGTTTCTAGTTTCTAAAGACTACAGTATTTGTATTCTTTAGTAATGTGTCCCTCCTTCTATTTCCAATACAGATAGTCCTCAGTTAACAACAGTAATTGTAGCCAGAATTTTTGTTGCTAAGTGATGCAGTTGTAAAGGACAATCATGTGATTGTATCACTTAGCAATGACAATCCCTACAATCCCTGTTGAGGTCTTGAAGCAAAGAAGCAAAGAAGCAAAGTCATTGGGGAAACCAGCAGGAAATTCCAGGTCTCAGATAGCTCATAAATAGGCTAGTGTGCAAGTTAAGTGCTGCTGCTGGTTGTGGGAAGTTCATTGATTGAATAAATTATAGAATAGAAAATTTCCTTGTAGGAAAGGTCATAAATGGTGATCACATGACTGCAGGACAGTGCAACCATTTTAAATGCAAGCTGATTGCCAAACAAACAGATTGCAATCATTTGACTATAGGAGTGATGAGACAGCCAGATCTTCAAGAACTAGATCACACAGTAAGTACCACCTGTTTATACAGTTGTAATTTTGAATGGTTTCTTGATAAGGGTTCTTAACTAAGAATTACCTGTACATGCCTCTTTTTCTGTTCAGCATGTTAGAGAACTTTGTGTATATTCACACTGGCCTCCTTAGTTTCTTAGTTTTTTTCCTTCTTGTAGGAAGGAAGGAGCCTTTGTACATGAGATAGGAGAGAGACTCCAGTAGCTTCTTTCATACGCTTCCTCATCCATCTTGAAAATTTTTACTTTTATTTTTTCAAATCATTTAATCTGATTTAACTTTCATCAGAGTTAATCAAAACCCACTTTTCTAAGTCTAATATACAGGTTTGACTTTTCACAATTCTTCCCCTCTGGACACCATAAACTCAAGGACATCCAGGGTATCAGTCATCCTTACCTCTTCAAGCAATTCCTCATTCTTTGTGAGGATTAGGTTTCAACAGCAGAGCCCCTGGTTTTGCTTTTATCAGCAAAAAGGACAAGAATTTCTTGTATCTCTGTCTCTTGTCTGAGCTAGATTCCCAGAAGATGTTAAGATAATTGAAATTATGCATTACATGGTCCTTTGAAAGATAAGTCATCTGATGCTTGAAAGAGCTCATCTTCATCTTTCATGCACCCAGGTAGTCTGTAATAAAGTAACATTTTATTTCCCTTTTTAATTCTTACCTAAATCTTTCCAGCAGCAATTCTATATTCCAATTCTTCAAGTTTTGTGAAAGTATATTTTTCCTTTAAGTAAAGTGCAACACCCCACCACTCACACATACTTTTTGTTGGGTCAGCTGCTTTGAATATTCCTTTTGAATAAGTTGTAGCCTCTTACAGTGCTATGTGCCAATTGCCAATACCAACTTACAGTAATAATCTATTTAAAATGTTTATTTTTTATTTATTTATTGAATTTATTTGCCCCCCATCTCATAGTGAATGACTCCGGGCAGCTAAATTATAAATACATATAAAAATTATAATTATATATTATAGAATATATAAATTATATATATTGATAAAATATGTACATTATAAATAAATATAAATATCTGGTATCTATTTATCTAAATATCTATGCATTTATCTTTCTGGGTCAAGATTTCTCATTTTCCTCATTTATTTCCCATATTCTATGCATAGATGTAAAAATACTAAATTTTCAATGGCAGTAACTTTTAGCTTTGTTGTACTTTCCTGTGAAATTGGGTCTCCATAGTGGCCTCTGCTTGTCACTTTGTGCTCCAGTTTTTGGAGTCTGCCTTTGGCTGCATATTCAATCATTTAAGAAGTTTGTCCATCACTGGCAGAAGTGTGCAGCAGATGGTGTGATTATGTGAATAATTAAATATAGATAGCAAAGGAGTTCATTTCAATGATTATTTCCTGTTCAATATATTTAAATGTCCTTTATTACATACATAGAAACATTACTTTTTATTAAAACCTTGTGTATACAGATACATAGGATTTCAGGAGAGCCAACTTTAGCCAGTTTAAAGAAGCACGAAACCGGTGAACCAAATCTTCAGGATGATGGAATCAAAAGCAAAATAAAAGTTTGTAAGGAACAATCAAGAGCCTTAAAAACACTAACAAACTCTTAGAAATTAATTTATGTATATAATTAAAACATGGTGACTAAGATGAATAAACATTATAATTAACAGAAAAATAAGCTTAAAATAATACGTTTTACTCACCTTTATTTCACATTTTTCAGCCAGTATATTTTACTACATGTTGACTCAAAGCTGTGCTTTAGCTTTGCAGTGTTTTGCTATAGTAAATCTTGAAGGCAGTAATTTCTTATACTATAGCTTTTTATAAAATATGGAGAAAATGGACTACAAGGATTCCTTTTATTTAATTGATAAAATTATTAGCTTCTCAAAATCTTTACATCAAATTGAATGTATGTAGTTGACTAACAATCAAAATTATCATAGTTACCAGAGGTAAGTTCAAGTTTTGAGCTCAACTTATCAAATACAGTAATATCTACCAACTATTGAAAGACCAGGTTAGGTCAAGGAAAAAAATCTATCTGTGGTCACTAAAAATCCAGATCAACTTGATGGCACATATCAGTTGATCAAAATATTTACAATTGAATTCAAAATCATTACAAACCAGGACCTTCATTAGTATATTGCAATTTTATAAGGGGATGGTACCATCTATAAATTATTTTTAAATTAGTTAAGATTTATTAACAACAGTAGAGCTTTTTTGATTCTTAATGTGTAAGCTGCATATATATTGAAGCTATGTTTCAAACGCTATAGATTTTTCCAATACCTGTTTCAAGTAACTTAAATCATTGGCTATAGACACATGTAAATTATTAATTCAATGTTGTTCCATCCGGATAAATTGTTTATCTACTTCGATGCTTAATTTCATTGAATATCTCCCCATGCTAGTAAGAGAAGGAAGAGTACTGCTTAATTTTTCCCCAAAGCTATGCATAATTTCATCAGTGTCTGTAATGATCTTTCAAAGAACAGATGGAGAACAAAAAGTAGACCTAACAGTTTAATCTTTATCTGTACAGAAATGGATCCAGCCAGCTAATAATGCTGGTTGATCTTAACTTCAGTTTTCTTCAAAATAGATTTCTAGAATTAAACCAATCCGCAAATCTTAAACTGACATTATTGGATATTATTGATTTGTGTAATTAAAAGGTAAGACAATTAAGAAAGCCTTTAAGACCTCATTTTTGTGTCTTTTTATAATTAGGCTGGGTTTTCCTTTCCTGTGGTACAAAATTTTGCACAGACTGATCATGGTTACCATAATGGTGGTCCATAAGACTTGTTCATAGAGAAGATGTTTCCAGTGACAACAGCTAAGGAAAGGTTCTCCTTTTCCTTCAATGCTTTCTATGATTGCAAGAGAAAAGGATCAGATGAAGCAGGTTAGCCTACCACAAATAAACAAGATGAGGTAGCTGCAGACTAAGTGGGGAACTTGAAGGTATATGCACAGAAATTCAAATCTCTAGGGAACATCTTCATCAAGCATTAATGCATGTTTAAATATACTTAATTTATTTTTTGCAATGGAATTGCAATAAAAATTATATTTACGGCATCAAGGATACATTAAACCTGTTGCTTAAATTTGGAAATATTGCAACTGAAGCTTCCCTTTCCTGATTATTAAATCTATTCAAAAATTTTCTTTTGTTAGGAGGCAATATTTCCATAGTTCTGTCTTGGCATACAAGTTGAAGTATACTTACCTGTTTAATAACTCCTTTGGGATCTCATGTATTTGGCAGTAAGAGAAAATCGACAGGATCCTATAAATAGTTGGTACAAAATATACAATGGTCTCAACTGCAGTTAGCTTTAGGCATCAGTAATAGATGGAATGACTAAGTTAAGCAGCATTGCCTGGATTTTCCTTTACAGCTCCGGGGCACAGTCTCATTATGCAGGAATATCATCTCTCTCAGTTAACTGCTGTGCTGGTCCATGTTTCTCCCTGTATGTTCAGTGAGCAGGCAAAGGCAGTGCCCCTATTCTATGAAGCATGATAGTTGGTCAGTGTAGAGGTAATGCCCACCTCTTGAAACCTGCCTGATGTCATGCTGCTGACTTTTATCCTCAATGAATTATCTCTCCTCTCAACTCTGGTTAATCAAATGATGTTTTATTCCATCTTTTAAAATTCTGTTAAATTTATGCTTGTTACTGTTATTATTATTCTTTCAATTTTATTTTTTAACCTACTTTGGATTTCTTTTGCAAAACTCATTGGATATATTCAAATAAAAAAGCAAGACATTATTTACAGTGGGACAATACCATTCCTACTAGTCCCAGAATTTCTAAAAATAACTGGAAGTCACTAAATTGAGAAAGGCTGTCCCAGAAAATGATCTAGAAATCTTACTGGTATTGTGTTTCTAGAACACATTTCTCTAATCTCTCCTACCAGATAAAGTCTATTGTTATCTGTTGCAAAGGGTAAGATAGCTCTTACTTCATCCCCGTTCTATATGCAAGATCCTTCTGAACAGCCCACCACTTTGAACCATTCCATAATACAGAGAATCAGAGGTGGTATTCAGCAGGTTCTGACCAGTTCTGGAGAACCGGTAGCAGAAATTTTGAGTAGTTTGGAGAACCGGCAAACCACTGACTGGAGATTTTACAGTATCCATCCCCTGCCATGCCCACCAAGCCACGCCCACAGAACCAGTAGTAAAAAAAATTGAATCCCACCACTGCAGAGAATGTACATGTATAAATCTTTCCCCCCTCAATATCAAAGAAGTAGAGAAGTAGTACAGTAGAGGGATTGGCATTTGATCTAAAGGAGTAACAAATCTACCTTCCAGGCAGGCTGAATGCTAAAGGAGAGTCCATTCTTAATATTTTTGGGGACATTATGTGCAAATGTTACCAGCAATTAGGAATAGTTAATTTCAGATGTGAATAGCAGGTGAAGGATTCCCCACCTTCATGTTCACAGGTGATTTACAGGGAAATCCTGGATGCACGGCTCAGTTTGGAGGAGCAGGTGGGAGCCTGGCCAGGGGGGCATTTGCCCAGGTTCGCCTGGTGCATCAGTTGCACCCCTATCTGGACCAAGATGCCCTACGTACAGTCACTCATGCGCTCATTACCTCCTGTTTGGACTACTGCAATGCTCTTTACTTGGGGCTGCCCTTGAGGACCACTCGGAGGCTTCAACTTGTCCAGAATGCGGTGGCACAGGTTGTGATGGGAGTGTCCCGATACTCCCATATTACACACCTCCTGCGTGAGCTGCACTGGTCACCAGTTGTACTCTGGGTGAGATTCAAGGTGCTAGTACTGACCTATAAAGCCTTACATGGCTTAGGACCGGGGTATTTGCAGGAGACCCTACTGCCAGTAACAGCTTCCCAATGACCCGTGTGCTCCCATAGGCAGGGCCTCCTTGGAGTGCCGTCAGCCAGACAGTGTTGGCTGGTGACCCCTAGGGGTAGGGCCTTCTCTGTGGGAGCACCCACCTTATGGAATCAGCTGCCCCTGGAGCTTCAGGTGGCCCCTGACCTTCAATCCTTCCGTCATGGCCTGCAAACATGGCTTTTCCAACTTGCCGACCTGGACTGATGGAAGGGTGGGGTTTTAGTGAATTGTTTTTTATTAATTTTAATTGATTATTGGGTTTCTTATTTAATTCTTTTTTAATATTGTATTGTATTTTTTTTATGATTGTACGCCACCCCGAGTCCTTCAGGAGATGGGGCGGCATAGAAATCCAAATAATAATAACAATAACAATAACAATAATAATAATAACAACAACAACAATAATAATAATCCTAACCTCTTCTGAAAATGCTATTGGAAATCAGTAGTTGCATGTTTCCAGCATTTTGAATTAGGGGGAGCCAGGGAAAACATAAACAATTGGGTTTTTTTTTAATTTCCCCCCATTACTTAATAGCTTTGCTGTGGGTAAAGTAAAAATGAGAGAAGATGGAGAAAGTTTCAAAAGGGCTAGTAATCACCCAGCCCCCCCCCATCTCCCAAGCTGCCACCCAACTACCTGGAAGCACCTTTTAAAAGTACATATTATAGTTCCTAGCTAGATATGGGCCATTTTCAAACTTCGTCTTTCTTTTGCCACCTTTTCCCCCAAATCAAATTCAGTGATGTTGATGGAGAGGTATGATTCTGACCCCCTTTACTGGAGGTGTACAATATCAAAAATGGACAAGTACAGGTGCCTTCTCGTTAAAGAAGAAACACCTTTTCCTGGGTTTACAAAGTAGCTGTACAGGCTAAGGAAAGTATACATTTGCCTCAGGAGATATTAATAAGACAACAGAATGGCAACATATGACATCCTGCCACTGTAATGCTTCTTGAACACAAATGTGCATTTCTTTTATACTATAAGGCAAAAAGTTGCTGATTGTATGAGACATAGAGAAGATGGACCCAGTGATCAGAGGCAATAGATGGCAAAAACCCCTTTACAACACGGCAATCTTCATTCTTCATTGCATGCCAAGCTGAGCACTAGAAAAGTAAGAAAAAGGTTAACTGTTTGCAAAAGTTTTTGAAAGTTTTGTTTTTAAATTGGTGTAAAGTATGTTTTCATTGGTTCAGCCAACTTTTCTACAGCCTTTTCTATTGCAGGAAAGCCATCCAAATTGATCAGGTTAATCACCTTTACCACTCCTGCTCTATTCTTCATTTTGCCAGTGAAGCACCTTCATTGTTTTGAATGTTCCCCATTATAATTTATTTTTTAATTGAATCTTTAAATGGTTCAAATTCAGCTAAGTTGCCATTGGACCTTTAATCACAAGGTTACGTTGAATTATGTCTGACATAATTTCCAAATTTCCAATCTAAATCAAATATGCTGTTCACATAGGCCTAATGTCCCCAAAGGTACCACATACAAATGGCCAAAACACCTCAGGATGTTAACAGCCTGCCAAACATCGACAATTTTAACATAAAATGAAATAGTAGACAAATAGTACCAAGGTTAATGGCAATGCTCTTATTGTTATTCTATTTCTCTTTTTCCCAACAAAACATTGCCTTTCCTGATGCCTTTGCAGAAGAAACAAAGAGCTTGTTTTTGCAGCCAGGAACTGTTCATCTTAAGCCAATCCATTCCAATGTAACAATTTCCATGACATGCTAAAAATTCAAAATTGTGGTTTCTCATAGCTGATTACCAGCTTCTTTATACAACTTTTATGTAATTGTAAAAACAGCTTTAGCCTGCTTGCACAGTAAAATAACTGCTCTTCCACAACTGAATATAATAAGTATATTAAAACTACAGAGAGCTTTCAATGGAAAGAAGTCATTCATGTAGAACTTTCAGGTTACAAGTGTTAATACATTATTCATAAAAACATGTTTAACAAAACTAAAACAAAATTCAGGAGGTCAGATATGTACACCTTGTTTATTACTTCCTGGACCCTTTGATAGGAATCTTCTTTTTCTAAAAGAAAACTTAATTTGGTTATGATAGTGACTTCACAAATTTAATAGATGCAAAGTTACATTCTCTCTGTGTAACTTTTTTTTAGGATACCACTTTCCAAGCGTATTTGTATATTCAGTATTCCTATCATCTTCTACTATTACCAGCTGACACTTTACTCTTAATTTAACTCCAGCACTAATTACCAAACAAAACCCAATAAGATAAATTGTACTTAATGTTCGGAGAAAATTTCTGGCAGAAAATTATTTGGAGTAAATTTGTCATAAAAAGAAACTACATAATTTAAGGAAATAATTTGATTTTTATTGACAGGCCAGGTAGTTTTTGATCTTGTTTTTAGAAATACTTCAAAAAAGAAATTAACAGTGTTTTCTTAACAGTATGTAATCTACAAATACATGCACCATGTAGAATTATCTAAATAACTAGTCTCTAGCCAGAAATGCACAATAGGTAAATACTTGCAATCTGAAAGTATAAATTGACACAAGAACATTTTGGTGTTTGCTTAAATTGCTTTCATGTTTTCTATTATATAAACTTCAGCTAAGAACCAACTTACAGAACACACAAGATAACAGCATGAAGTATCTTCTATTGCTTAGAAAAAATTAACACAATTGATATGGCTTTGCAACAACAGGAGTCTTTTCTGCACAAGTAACTTATATACAATTGCTTCTGTACACAGCAGGTATAAAAAGTTATATACATCCATTACGGCTGGTGCCTTACCAATAACCAATGTTAGTAAAGATTGAAGAATCTAGTTTCTTCTAGAATACGTCACTGAATTCTCATGGAACAGTGTTTACTACACTGGTATTATATAATGATGGTTATGTAATTTCTATAACACTTGCAGAGTAGAAAGGCTTATAAGTGCTACTACAACTACCTTTTACCCTTCCCACTATTATTGGTAAAGTGCTGCCTATCATGGAAAAATATACTGTAGATTTTTCTTCCTGGTATAACACACAGCAATAGAGTTACTTCATAAATGCCATAAAAATATAAAAGGAAGAAATATTTTATCTCCCATTTTTATTGTTGATTTCAATATATCGCCTACTTTGTGTCTGAATATTTGCCACTGATTATGTAAAATGAGTATTACATACATTGCAGCAAGTAATGAGCCGAGAGCAAAGTTTACCTAACATTCATTATCCAAAAAAGCAACATTGTTTGAATGCTTTCTTCATTTAGTCTCAATTGAATGAACTATATCAAAGTTTATAAATTGGCTCATTCATGAGGAGGTGCTTGGTTTTTTAATGGCTCACTTTTACTGGAATTATCTCAGAACAGTACAATATAGATTTTTGAGATCCTAGACTGAAAATAAAAAGTTGACATAGATAACCGCTTAGTATTTTAAAACTGTCCTTGGCTAATTTTGGTTCTGGACTGTACTCGGATGAGAGAACTTTAGGAAATGACAGGATTGTAGGCTAAACTGTGAAATAAAAATAGGTGTCTCCCAGAAAGCGTCAATGGCAAATCACTTCTATGCTGCTGTTTTAAAACTATATAGATTGCATCCATGAAACCACCAGGACCTGAGCTGTACTTCACAGAAACATTAGAATAGAAATACCTGATTTCAGTAACTACATCTATTTCTAGGATTTGATTCCACCAGCAGAAACAGTCTGAATAGAGTTGTCTGTAGCACTTTTAATATCAAAAATGGAAAAATGATTCAACTTCTCCCACATTTATTACAATTCTCATCATCCACCTCCCCTACTGTTGTATAGTCCATTAATTTTCCAAAGCTGCGGAGACAGTGCAATGCATAGTAAAGGTAAAATCAACAAAATCCCCACTACATTCAACCACCAGAAATAATCCACTGAATACAAAGACTTCTGCAGATGGAGATAGCCTTTATTTATTTATTTATTTTTAATTTTTATTCATAGTTATATCCCGCCCTTCTCCGGAGACTCAGGGCGGCTTACAGTTTTTGGGATACAACCCAATGCGCTCAGCAATAGCCTTCATTCCATTGTATATGCCTGCTTATTACTAAGCGGCATTTTTACAAAGTCAGCTTATTGCCCCCAACAATCTTGGGTCCTCACTTTACCTACCCCGAGAGGATGGAAGGCTGAGTCAACCTTGAGCCTGGTGGGATTCAAGCCTGCAATAATTACAGGCAGCTGGAGCTAAGTGCTAGGCTATTAACAGCCTGCACCACCAAGGCCCTTATACACACTAAGATTTAAAATTGCAGTTGAAATCATCTAGTTTAAAGCAATTTCTGTTTTTTAAGTAGATTGTTTGCTCAGCCTATGCTAATCTGTGATGTATTTGTATTTAGATATATTGTACAGAGTGCTAATATGACTAAAAAATAAGATAATACTATAGTAATGTCAAATGTCCTTTTCAGTCTACCTTACAGATCAAGGTGTCTCCCATCTAAGTATAACCAAGATTCAATTCTGCTTTGATTTTCAGTATTAGCCAAGGCCAGTTAGGTACTATCATCTAGACTAGCTGTTTAATAAATAGTGAGAAGACAGCCCACTTAATTCTTTTTTATAATTTATTTTTTATCACATCAAACCCATTAACAAGAAAAAAATGCATACATGACATAATAAAATAACAGTGTTTTTTAAGAATACAGGAAAAAGGAAAAAATGGAAAATTATCACATAGATAAGCATCTCCAAGGCATTTGACTAGATTGCTTTAAAAAAAGAGAGAGCAAGAAAGCCCTCTGTGATGCTCACTTGTTAGGAACAAAACATGTACTCTGCAATTCAAATGTAAAGACCACATACATCAGTAGTCTATTGTAAAATAGTAGTAGTTTTCCCTTGCTGTAAAGGAAATACTTCTGCATCCCCATGTGAAAAAAGTCTGCAATACTTGATGTGCTATAAATATTAAAGGTGTAGTAAGACAAAACATATGCATCCTTATCTATAACAATTGGCTTCAAATCTTGTTAAGTTATGTGTATTTCAGCCCACAATATACAGACAAGTCCGAACCATGCAAATTAGTGCTCAAACATTGCAAGTGCATCTCAAAAAAAAAAGTTGATTGCAATCAACTCATTAAACATTCTGTGTCGAATAAACAGGAAATAAACTTTTCTATTATAAGAACCCCATTTTAAATAAAAATAAATTTCACATTCTTTAAAGTAACTTATTGGTTTACACAAACAGGACGTACTCCTGAAATCAAAGAATGTAAAAACAGTTTCTTGGCCTTTTGGCTGAGATCAAGTCTAATAGGAACAGCTAATATTAATTTAATAAGTTTCCTTCATTTTTTTTCATCAGCAGTGATTGTAGGTTTAGCATTGTTAATTAATGCTGCAAAATCTGTATCAGCTTTGAAAAACTTCAGAAACAGCAACAGAATAATGTTCAAAGTAGCTGAATTGAACAGTGAAGAAATAGTCTTGCTTAAATTCTACCATCTGTTTTGTAGATCTAAGTTGTTCCAAAGTGATGATGTGAAATTGATAATGGACCTACTTAAAAAATAATGGCTACTACAGCTTGGATGTTCACCTTTTGTGGTACTCTAAGTGAGCAAAGACACAATAAAATATTATAGGAATGCTATTTTATTGTTATACTCTACAACAATGAACATCAAAGCAGAGTGATTCTGAGATTCTTTCTCATACCTTTTACTTTTCCAGAACTGACTTGCTTATTTTATTTTAACTATTGCCACATACCTTCTTCAAGATTAACCCTCTATACTGGGTTGTCCCACATGAGCTTTTTATGCAGAAAACAAGTCAAATGTGTATCTGTGATACAATATTTTTCTTATGCATTTTATGGCATAAGTACGGGTACTGAAATAATATTAATAGACAAACGTATTTCCAAAATTTTGGCCAGAATTGCATTGGAGTGAAATAATAGCTTTCAGACTAATCTCCCGATGTATCTTATTCAAACCAGTGACCAAAGATAAATGTTCAAGATATACATAAATATGTGGAAAATCATATCCACCTTTCTCAACAAGTAATTTTACTTTACAGTGAAAATCTTGAGATGATCTGTCACAGAACTTAATATCCTATAAATTTACTTGAAACAATATGAAGAAATAAAAATGCTTAAATTAACCTGTTAAATTCATCTTAATCATTTTTATCACAAATACACAAAGGAATCCACTAAGATAGTAGAAATAGAAAATATATTACATTGTGCAATGTGTTTTATCTAAAAGTTACTATTCTACTAGATATATCTACCCAATATCATCTTGAATTTAAAAAAATTGGCAACATATTCCTGTTAAATTCCTTTTCAGCAGATATCTACACCAATAGCTACTGATTATGTACCATCAAGTTGATGTCAACTCTTAGTGACACACAGACCTTCTCCATGATGATCTGTCCCTAACCTGGTCTTTCAGATCTTTCAGTGGTGCACTCAATGCCACTGTAACTTTGTTTAGCCACCTTGTTGCTATTTATTCTCTTCTTCTCTTTCCCAGCACTAGAGCTTTCTCTAAAAAACTACATCATGTGTCCAAAGGATAATTTGAGCTAGCTCAGCTGTACCTGGAGTAAGAAGAGTTGCTTTGTTTGATGATCCATGTTTCTTTTTTTATTGTCCATGGTTTTCTCAGGAGTCTTCTCCAACATCAAAATTGAAAAGCTTAAATACTTTTATATTGCTTCTTCAAAATCCAACTTTAGCTATAATCTTTTGACAGGTGATGTTTGTCATATCTAAGTGATGCCGCTTTATTGACTGTATTTAGTGCACGCACCCAAGAAAATCTATTTACATGATGACTAAGAGCTGACACTGACTTGATGGCCCATAATCAATAGATGATTATGTGTGTATTTGGCTTTTTTTAAAAGAAACTCAAAGCAATGTAATGGGAGAAGAGAGGGGTCTCCTTTTATTTTATAGCCACAACCATATGAGGTAGATTGGGAGTCTATCTTTCTCCATTTAAAGTTATTTGGTAAGTTTCAGGGCCAATGGGGGGGGGGTCTGAAATTTGTCTCAATTAAATAGCTTAACACTATTCTTAACAGAATGATCAATATACAGGATTATTTCTTCTGATTTCAAAATTCTCTTATTTCATCTCATCTATTTTAAAAGATACTTTCAATCTATCTGTTTAAACAAATAATTTATACCAATATCTTAGTGTGGTAGAATATTTAAAAAGTAGAAAAATATCAATTGGAGAATGACATGATTCTGTAGAATGTTGTTAACACAGAATTAAAAAGATTCACAGAACAAGATTGTTCATCCTTATGAATATATTGTATAAAATTATTTCTCAATACTTAGCACAAAAATATTTCTTATCAACTGCAACTAGCTTTTCTAAAACCCAACTGAGTGTTTGACCCATATTTAGTCAAGAGGCATTTTTATCATAAATCACAGAAATGGAAAATATTTTGATAAAATATTTAACATATTCAAATGCCATATATTTTCTTACACTAAGATTAAAACAAGGTATTCAAACTGGAAAGCAATAGTTGCTGCAATGTTCCCATGTAAGAGTCATCAAGATTCTCCACCAAAGGATGGTATAATTCTTCAGAAACATTTCAGTACTTTAAGGCATTGTGAATTTACTCAAATGTGATTTTACAAAAAAAAAAATATGAAAAGGTTGTAACAAACAATTTTATTTCAAACTTAGGAAACAGCTGTATTTGCTGTTGATAGATACCAAAGGAGTTACAACCTAATTTCATTAAAACATAGGTTGCAATTAACCAATATTTTAAAAATAAAATTTGCATAAGTATTGTATGTGGCAATCCAATGTTCCATGAACACTTAAGTTTCAGTATGGATTATATTTTTCTTTCTTCTTCCCACATAATTTAATCCATTTGTGCAGGTAATACTGGATTTCAGTCACTGGTTACAACCCATTTTCCACAAGGCTATTTTCAACATTAAACTTTCTTTCATTTGCCATTTCCCCATGTTTTTTGTTTCTAGCTCATGTATATATTCTTCTTTCAGAAGAAAGTCTTGATATTCATTTTAATAGATGAAGCTATGTATGCCTTTTCCACCACATAATTTAGAAAATTCTTGTACAAAAGCAGTTTGATAATTAAGAAATCAACAAAAGAATACAAACAAACTTAAGGGTATGGGGGGAAAAATCTCAAAGTACCAAATCAAATTACCATTGAAATATCAATGTTTTGTTTCTTACAGAAGAATAATCAGTGATGTGCAGAAATGTCACAAAATATTGTCATATTGAGCTAAAAATAATTTGGAAAGAAAACTGTTGAATAGCAAAAGCATTTACAAAATTATATATTCATTATTTCTACCACTTTCTCCCCCTTGCTGCAGTTCTTTACCATTTGAATATACCAATTTACAACATCAAGTTTTAGGAAAAGGTAGAAGAAATGTTGATTGGGAAGAGATACGGGAAAGTCCCAATGCGTGCATGCATGTCTGAAGATTCAATTTTTTTAAAAAAAAAAGTATCCTTCAGAATTCCATGAAATCCATCCACAGTTCAATCTACTATCAATAAACTGAACTGCACTTAATTTTGATTAAAAAGAATTGTAATGTTTGGGAAAGCAGCACACATTTCAACATTTAAAATTTGTATTCTGGCAATTTTTAAAAAAAATTATATGCTACGTTTCTGAGCACTCTAAAAATCTGGAGTGTTAAATGGTTATGCAAAGCTGGCAATCAACCTCAAGTATATATGTAGTTTTCCTCATGTAAAGAGCAACAGGAAAATAAGCCTGTTTGACAATGCTTAAAACCTGTATTATCAGTATTGATAATATATTAAGTCTGATTGGGCACAAATTAGGACTTTTAAGATTAATTTTGAAATCATAGTGCGCTCCTTTGTATCCATTCAGATAATGTGACCTAATTTTAATTTTTGAGAGGATATATCTCAACCTAAGGTTGTAGGAAGTAACAAAAGGACTATGGTTGTGACTCACTTTATATCAAGGAATTATAGGTCATGATTCACCATTTGGACAAATATTTGGAACTGTCTTGCCCATCTACCACTAGTATGTATACCCATTCATTTCTGCTGAGAGAATATGGTCTTAAATGGTTTTTAAAAGATGGCTAATCTATGCATTTATATTATGATTATAACAGTCAGATGGAAGGATAGTTATCCCACAAAAGGAATTTACTGCAAAGAAAACTTATATAAGTGAAATTATAACTTTTTACTTCATAAAATATTGTGGTTCATTGGCTGCCCTGATCAAAAGAAATGATCGTGTGACACTGATGATACAAAACCCCGAACTAATTGATGACTTCACCCAGTGGCTCTATGTAGAGCTTCAAAAATATGGGAGTATATAGATGTAAGTATTAACAGTGTCATAACCAGCAACTGACATGCATTGGTATGCCCATGGAACATATCTGCTTCATGAGCTGCAGTCATTATTGGTTTGGTTTTGAGTGCAATTCAAGGTGCTGGCTGTCACCTTTGGCTATATAAGGCATAGGACCTGATTACTTAAGGGATCACCTGTCTCTCATAAAAACTGCCCAGGCAATTTCATTAAGTTCCTTTAATTAAATAACCTCATATTTCAGAATCCCTGAAGTGTATTCCTATGTAGTCAGGTCTACTCTCTAGAATGAGGCCTCATACTCCACCCCACAGACCTATATAGCCCCATTCTATGTTATTTGGAACTGTGAAGATCTGGGTCTTCACCCAGACCTTTGGCAAGGGACAGCTTTCACTTTATCATGTTTGCCATCTTTTATCTTTATTTTTTATTTATTTTATTGCAATTTATTTTATTGTTGTCAGCCACCAGAGTCATTGATAGTCAGGTAGCATACAGGTTTAATCAATTATTATTACAAAGCTTAAAACTATTTGTGCTGGGATAGTCCTTACCATTATAATTTTGTTATAATTAACAAAATTTGCCCATCCGGCAGTATACTTTTCATTGCTGATGTTTTCAAATAGTGTTTATTGGATTATACTTGTTAAAATTAGTTTAGTATTGATTAGTGTCAAGCATCATCGACTACTGCTATAATAATGGCATTTGTTAAATTATGGAACCATAAAAGCTAAATAAATTTCTAGTTAATTATTAGCACCAATACTAAACATTCAATGATTCATATGGCCATTTATTATTTTTAAAATGATAGATGAGACCGAAACAATGTAGTTATATTACTCTAATAATATGAACTTTTAGAACTTCTTGACACATTACATTATGTGGTATAATGAGATGCATGAGCATATTATACCACTTCACATAATTTAATATGTGAATGTGCAGAAGTACATGTAGTAAGCATTCAAACAATTCATGAGCTTACTACCTGCAGATTATATACACTAAACATTCATTTTAAATATATGGGTGCTCAAAGGCACATGCTGTAACATCTGAGAAACTTACGTTCCTGAACTTTCACACAAGTTATGCAGTACTAATATGAAAACACCTCCTGCAGGATAATTCTTCTGTATTCCATGCACTTACAAAAACTCTATTCAGAATGTTTCCTTTACTGTAATATACAGTATTTCTTTTGTCCTGTGGAATTAGTTTGCTTTTCAAAAGAAAAGTCATCCAAGTTTCTGACTCCTTATATGGCTCAGTTAAAAGTTCACCTTTAAGCAGTCACCATTAATATTATCTTTTTATCTTAACACCATTAAGACCAGTCAATCAATGACTGAATACATCATGCTCCCAGGGCAGGATGGAACTCATGAAAACAAAAGATACTTAAACAAATTTCAAAGTAACAGTATTATGAAGTCATGTTTTTTTATACTACATTGCTTGTGATCATAAAGAGGTATTAAAGGAATGAAACTTTATTATGTTATTTCTTCCAATATTCTTCTGCTCTGTTGGGGAACACAGGCTTCTTTGAATTGTTGCTTTCTAAAATCATGCTACTGTCAAGTATTGATGGTAGAACAGCCCAAAAAGGCTTGTGGAAAAAAGACAAGCAGCAATCCACCAAGTGAGAAATGAGAGGAGTCCTCTGAATAACAGTGGAGTGAAAATGTTCTTCAGGCTAGCCAGAGCCATTGTAAGCTGTATTACGGTTACCTTCATCTTTCTATCATCAGATGACGATTCAGAGCTTACTGAACTGCTCTGTGTACTGTCCTCTGGGGGTAAATCTGAGGTTAATTCTGGATAAATGCCCCATGAATAGTTACCTACAGAAAAATAATTAAGGCAAGAACATTGCTAAGTTTTTAAATCATTTTAATCACATGCTTCTAAGAACAAAACTGCATGCTTATTAGAAAATGCAAACAACATTTTTAATAAAGATAGAGACAACCATTTGAATCCTAAGACACACGGTGCAACTTTTTTGATATTAATTCATGCTTCATTTTTTTTTGAAAAGATGAAATATTCATTTGGAAATATCTGGAAAGAAGAAGAATTAAAGAAATTTCCAGAAAAGATAGGCATTTCTTAACAAATTAAGCTTTTACAAAAATTATCTGTTAATAGCAAGGGAAATGGAAACAAAAAATGAATTATGTAAAAAAAATGAGTTTGCAAATACTGTAAAACAGGGAAGTGGCTAACATAAACAAGAAGAAAATGATACTGAAATTACAAAAGAGAGATAGCAATAACACTTAAGACTTATATACCACTTCACAGTGCTTTTTACAGCCCTCTCTAAGCAGTTTACGGAGTCAGCATATTGCCCCCAACAATCTGAGTCCTCATTTTACCAACCTCAGAAGGATGGAAGGCTGAGTCAACCTTGAGCCTTGTATGATTTCATCCGCCAAACTGCAGTCAGTAGCCTGCAGTAACCACTGCACCACAGTGGCTCTTATAGATACTCTACTGATGACAATGTGGCATTCAAAAAATATTCCATCAATATTATTCCAATTTGTATTTAAAAAGTGACATATCTCTAAAAAAACTGATGAATATCTAATGAAACAAAATTTACCAAGGATTACAAAGAAACAGAGATAGATTCTGAAAACATCTATAAGAGTAAGGGAAATTTCTAAAGTTATAAAAAAGTTTAAAGTAGGAAAGGTTCCTGTACCAGATGAATTATCAGTTTCTTATGTTTTGATAAAATATCTTTACAATTTTCACAAAATGTGATGAATACAGGGAGGAAAGATCGCAGAAAGGTCAATTAGAAAGAGGTCAATATAGCATTAATAGCTAAAGAAGGACAACATTTGACTTGAAGAATATTGCATGCACAAATATGTAAAGATTCAGTGTTACCCACAATGGAAAAATGCTTGATGAAGATCACAGAATTTGCTGAAATCACTAAATTGATTTCTTTAACCAGAAAGAAGGTAATATCTGTGTTTATTATTGATTTGGACCCCCTTTATGGACTTTTTGCATAAAACAGAAAAAAATGAACTTATGATTTAGATTATAGAAAAAAGATAGCTATGCGGTAACCAAAGAGTAACAGGTAAATTTATGAATGCACTTATAACTGCTGTAAAGAAGATTGAAAGCTACTGCGACCTGTACCATCATTCATTCATTCATTCATTCATTCATTCATTCATTCATTGTGTGTGTGTGTGTGTGTGTGTCTATATATTCTTTCTTGCACTTTTATTTATCTCTTTGATTTTTTTATATTAGTTTGTCTTAGTTTTTTTCTCCTATTTACAAATCTTTAAAAACAATTATATATATATATGAAATATGCCCTACAACCAGCAGCATTTCTGTTTCCGGTTGCACAGGGATACGTATGTCACATATTAGTTCAGAAATTAACAGATGACTAGTGGGATTGAAATAGAGAAATGAATAACCAAGAAATTAACTTTTTGCATCTGCCTATGTCCTACTTTCAAAATGAACCCCCTGTAAATGATTTTTGTACCTAATATAATTTTTCCAGTAACTACCCATAAGCATTTTATTTCATTTATTGAATATTTCTTACCTAAAGTTTTTAATAGAAGAGTCATGTGCAGCAACATAACCAGAGGTGCCACATATTGAAGAGCAATTATACAAAGATAATAAAACACTCTGGCCACCTGAAGTCAACAAAAATATTGCACAATTAGGGGTACAAGACAATACTATCATGTTAAGTTATCATAGCCAACAACACACACAGTTAATGGTATAACCACATTAAACACTTTTATTAAATGTGTTGACAATCAACCACCCAAGAGAGAGAGCCCAATACTCATCTGCTGGAAAGGGAGCAGATCTTAATTTTTTACTTCCTGCCCTGAGCCCACAGAGAATCAATAATTGTTCTCTCAGGAATTAAAATGTGGACTCAAAACAGTAGTTAACAGAATGAATAAGCAGAAGGTAGTGCCACCCTAATCCAACCCATCTTCCATTTTCTTTTCAATCCCCTCTCTATTAAGCATGCATTTCTAATCCTGAAAAAACTGGAAAGATTTTTCTGATTCCTCTTTTGATTGAATCCAATCGCACATAGGTTTGTAGCAATGCTGTTATAAAATGATCTTATTCTGTAATCTGAAAAGTGAGTGATTTATATTAAGAATATATTTGCTGCTCATGAACACACATGGCTAACTCCTGAAAAGCAAACAAACAGTGAACATTTTTGAAAAGCAAACTGTTTTGACACTTTCTCCTGTTACTTAGTTACTTAGTTATTAAAGTCCAGCCCAATCTGATCAACTCTGGGCAGTTTACAACAGTAAAAATGATAACAAAATAGATCATATGATTCAAAAGGAAGTCTACACAACAATCAATTAAATAACTGAAACTTCCCACAAAATGTCTGGGGATAAAGCCAGATTTGAAGGATGCACTTCAGATGGTTTGAAGAGGATAGATACATGGGCCCGCTTCCTGCTACTCTGTTTAATAGAATAGAATAACAGAGTTGGAAGAGACCTTAGTCCAACCCCTTACTTAGGCAGGAAACCCTACACCACTTCAGACAAATGGTTATTTTAATCTCTTCTTAAAAACTTGCAGTGTTGGAGCATTTACAACTTCTGGAGGCAAGTTGTTCCACTGATTAATTGTTCTAATTGTCAGGAAATTTCTCCTTAGTTCTAGGTTGCTTTTCTCCTTGATTAGTTTCCACCCATTGCTTCTTGTTCTACCCTCAGATGCTTTGGAGAATAGTCTGACTGTCTCTTCTTTGTGGCAGCCTCTGATATATCGAAAACTGCTATCATGTCACCCATAGTCTTTCTTTTCATAAGACTAGACATATCTAGTTCCAGCAACCGTTTTTATATGTTTTAGCCTCCAGTCCCCTAATCATCTTCGTTGCTCTTCTCTGTACTCTTTCTAGAGTCTCAACATATATGTTTTAGCCTCCAGTCCCCTAATCATCTTCGTTGCTCTTCTCTGTACTCTTTCTAGAGTCTCAACATCTTTTTTACATCATGGAGACCAAAATTGGATGCAGTATTTCAAGTGTGGCCTTACCAAGGCATTATAAAGTGGTATTAACACTTCACGTGATCTTCATTCTATCTCTCTGTTTATGCAGTCTAGAAGTGTGTTGGCTTTTTTGGCAGGTGCAGCACACTGCTGGTTCATATTTAAGTGATTGTCTACTAGGACTCCAAGATCCCTCTCATAGTCACCACTATTGAGCAAGGTACCACATATACTGTACCTGTGCATTTTGTTTTCCTTGCCTAAATGTAGAACCTTACTTTTTTCACCGTTGAATTTCATTTTTTTAGATAGCACCCAATGTTCAAGTCTGTCAAAATCCTTCTGTATTTTAAGCCTATCTTCCAGAGTGTTGGCTATTCCTGCTAGCTTGGTGTCGTCTGCAAATTTGATGAGTTCTTCATCTATTCCCTTGTCCAAATCACTGATGAATATGTTGAAGAGTACTGGGCCTAAAGCAGAGCCCTGGGGTACCCCACTGCATACCTCCCTCCATGTAGATGCAATTCCATTGAAGACTACACGTTGAGTGCGGTTTGTCAGCCAGTTATGAATCCATCTGGTGATGCTGTCTAACCCACTTTTTTCTATTTTATCAAGTAGTAGGTTACAGCCTACTTTGTTAAATGCCTTATTGAAGTCCAAGTAAATTATATTGACAGCATTTCTTTGGTCCACTAATTTTGTCACTTTGTTAAAGAATACAGTAAGATTCATCTAGCACAATCTGTTTTTGACAAACCCATGTTGGCTTTTAGTTATTACTTTGTTTGCTTCTAGATGTTCGCTGATTCGTTGCTTATCTTTTCCAGAATCTTCCCTGGTATTGAGGTCAGGCTGATAAGTCTCTAGTTTCCTGGATCTACTCTCTTCCCCTTTTTGAATATGGGAACCACATCAGCTCTTTTCCAGTCCTCTGGCAGCTCCCCAGTGCTCCAGGATCTTTGAAAGATACAGTGCAGTGGTTCTGAGATCACATCTATCAGTTCCTTCAGAATCTTGGGGTGTAATCCATCTGATTCCGGTGATTTGAACTCGTCTAGCATAGACAGATGTTCACTTACCATTTTCTTCCCTATTTTAACTTGTGTTCCTAATCTGCTTTTTGTGGTCCTGTTTTTGATAGGTTGGACTGTTTTTTCCCTTTGTGTAAAAACAGATGCAAAAAATGAGTTAAGTAGTTCTGTTTTCTCCCTGTTGCTTGTCACCTTCTTGCTACTTTCTCCCAGCAATGGACCAATTGTTTCCATGATTTTTTTCTTGTTTTTAACATATTGGAAGAAGCTTTTTTAAATTATTTTTTACTTTTGTTGCAAGCCTTTGTTCATTGTGAGCCTTAGCTTCATCTTTGCAGGCTTGGGCTATTTGCTGATATACTGCCTTAGTTATGTGCCCCTCTTTCCGTTTTTTGTACTTGTCCTTTTTTGAACTCAAGCATGCTGGCTCTGTCTGACCATATGGGAGGGACAGAAACTATAGGATAAATAATCCCTCAAGGCAAAGGAAAGAAATTAAGAGTTAAAGAGGTACTCTCAATATTTAAAAAATCCTTCCAACTTCTCCCAAAGCATTTACTTTTATTCTAAAAGGGATAATATTTCAGAATGCTCTTATATTTGCTGTTTCTTATTTAAAATGGAATTTCATGTGTTATTTATATCTAAACTCTTTTTCTAAATTGAAAAAGACAAAGGAAGCTACACACAATTCTATTTACCGTGTTTCCCCGAAAATAAGACCTACCCCGAAAGTAAGACCTAGCACTATTTTCTAAACCTGCCCTAATATAAGACCTACCCCGAAAATAAGACCTAGTGTAAATCTCCAGTTCCAGGAAGACTTTTCAGGGAGCAACCGTGCACCCGCGAAACACCCCCCCCTACACACTCACACCCACTATTTGGCACCATAAATATATAAGACCTACCCCGAAAATAAGACCTAGTGTGTTTTTGGGAGCCAAAAAAAATATAAGACAGTGTCTTATTTTCGGGGAAACACGGTATATAAAAATATATAAAAATACTTGCATACAATTTTATGAAATAGAGTATATTAAAAATACAACCATTTTCAAGAAAACAATAGTAGTATCACTCAAAATTAATGAAAGATTAAATTATCAGTCTTACTGCCAGACTAACTTACCCTTAAAAGTAACTAAAATAATATTGTTGTGGTTTCTAGAAAAACACATCAAATTCTGCCTCAGTTTAATTTTAAAAAATAGCATCATGATCATTAATTAAAACTTAAATGGCTTGTTAATATATATTTTGATTATTGTAACCTTAGGCTTACCATTTTCTGCAATTCAACAGTACTTATTCTTCCAACTTCTTTTTTCATTTGATCCACACATTTCTGTGCTAAATTCAGATAGGCTTGGAGATGGCTGCGCATCATGGCTAACCTCAAAGCACATAGGAGAATTATAATCCATAATCTTAGAGTATCAAATGTAGCTTCTGACATTCTGTAGATTAAAGAATGAACACAGAAATTTTCTAAATATCTTTCCACACACCCCATACCCCACACAAGCACACATGGAAGCACTGTTGTAGTAATACTGGGAATGGCAGATGGGAACGTGTTCCTGTGAGAAAGAATAAATGAGAGGAGAGAAATGTGGATGTATCAAAAGAAATCAAAGAAAGGAGAACTGCTTGTGCCTCCAGGAGGGGCTGAATATCCATTCAGAGATAAAAATAGAGAAGAGGACGTCTTTGCTTTCCTTCAGAAAGATTGAAAACATTTGTCCTAAAAACTAAGGTTATTCTATTCTAATTCTAAAAAAATAAGAATATAACTACAAAAATATTACATATTAAACATATACTTATTATAAGGTTTAAAAATAAAGATTTCCAAAGCAGCTTACAAAGGCACATTTTCTTTTCCTAATGGTGGGTTCATAATATAATCCTTGGTAATTGGCTTTATCCATAACAACACCATCAACAGAGGTGCCAGGAAGTTTATATGAAGCAGAGTTCTGGAAGAGACAGAAAGCAAGATGAACACATTGTATTATTACAGAAAATGGGTATTTCTAAACTATTCTATATTGAAAGCAAGAGAAATAAATACTAGTCTTACTGATTTCTGCTATATTCTATGTTGATTTTTTAATGGTTTCTAAAGAGCTTGAGAATACCTTAGAATTCTTTGTAAGCTTATCAAGTAGTCTTGTGTAAAATGAATAATACAAATTAACTCCCCAAGCCTAATTTGTTGCCATTACCAAATATTCCCTAATATATACAACTGCAGGAAAGTTTGGAAGCTTGTCCCTTTGAACAAGGAGATGCTGTGAATGATTACATATATAGTCCTCAACTTATGACCACATCTGAGTCCAAAATTCAAGTGAATTTAAGATGTTGGTAATGACATTTAAAGCCTACATGGCACATTATTTGAGGGACTAACCTAGGTTACATCTACCCATCCTATCAGGTTTGGTGGGAATGGTACATTAAGGGTTCCATCCTTTAAGGAGTATCATCTCGATAAGGCAGAACAGCAGTTTCTGCTATGGTCCTTATCCTTTGGAATATCATTCTTCCCCAAGATCCGATTAATCAAAGATAACACACTAATGGATAATAGGAGAGGAGAAAAAAATAGGACTGTATTCAGGTAACTAAAACGTAGAGGGTTGAACAAATGAGTATCTGGATGGAACTCATCAGTTTAGTCCTCAACATTTTAGGTATCCAAACATAGTCCTATTTTATTCCATACTCTCTTAATCCATTAGTGTGTTTTCTTTTAAAATTGTTCATGAATTTGTAACTGCATTTTAATAAGATTTTAAATTCATTTTAGAAATACATTCTGAAATTTGGCATAAAAACAGAGTCATGTTATAAGAATCATACTACTGAGAGTGGAGAATACACTTTAAGTTGAAATCTATATACTTTTAACGTACTGGGTGATTTTTTCGGTTGTTAAACTCAAAGCATCAAGATGCATCTGAGCCAGCCTCAAACCAGGGAACGTCAAAAAAGCTCCAATAAGTGAACAGAGGATAGCCAGGAAAAGTTTGAAGGTTAGCTTAGAAACAGGACCCCTAAAAGAGAAAAAATGATAGTTAGCTTTTCTAACATTTTAAAAGTGTTTTTTCTACTAACAATGCAGGTGATTGAAAGTGAAGCAAAATAAACAAAAAACTCCAGCCAATTTTCAATTATTTAAGTGAAAATTGGAAATATTACACCAACTTATGGTTACAAAGTAGCAAAAGGACATATTTGCACACAGTCTTTAAACACTGGCTCCCATCTAACAAGCTATGTGTCTGTCTCCTGTGTCCTAAATTTCATCTGAATCTAACAGAATTTTCTTCTTGGCCACAAATTGATCCTGCAATCATGAAGCGGCTTCTATTTATGCTCAAGATGTTGGTGTTCAGCTTTAAATCCATTCATGGCATGGGACTAAGGCAGACTACCTCTGCCTCATTTTACCTGCCCACCTCACCAGATCCAGCAGAAAAAGTATGCATAAGTTCAATTGCCTACATTTAGTGGCCCTAGACAGCAGGTTTTTCTGCAGTGGCACCCGCTTTGTGGAATATTCTCCCCTCTAAGGTGAAGTTGGCCACATCTCTTCTGAGCCTCTAATAAGTCCCTTAAGATTTAGTTGTGGTAAGTCTTGGGGATCCCAGGGGACAAGTGACTTAGTGAGGTGGTAACATCTTTCTGCCTACTTTTTATTTTAGGTCAGTTTTTCTATTTTAATTGTTAATATTCTGATGATATTTCTTGTTTTAACTTGTAAGCCATCCAGTTGCTTGTTCTACAAGGTGAGTGGCTATATATATTAGACAGATATAGATAGATAGATAGATAGATAGATAGATAGATAGATATAAGATGGATGGATGGATGGAATGCATGGAGGATAGGTAGATTGGATAGACAGACAGTTATAGACTCAAATAAAATTATTTTAGATCTTACACTGAAAAGAGACACGGGTAGGGGCTTCCCATCAGATTCTTCCCCACTATGTATCTTACATATCCTCTGATGAAAATAATCAGGAGTTTTTATTGACAAATTCAAATACAAAAGTCCTTCTAATTGTGTTCTATGCTAGAATAAGTAAGCATGGATACAGGTGTAGTGACTTTTGCTACTAACAAAAAAAGTTGTGGAGTACTGGTGCTTATCTAACACAAGAACAGATTAATGTATGAAAGAACAAGAACCAGGAACCTTAAAAGATTGGATCAGCAACCGAATCATAATCGAGCATTCTTAGTAGGCACAAAATACTGGCAGAATTTGAGAGGGAATAAAATAAAATGGGCCACATAATAGAAAAGTATATGCGGGGGAGGCAGGAGTAATTGACAGATCTTCTACTCTAAACTATTTTACACTGTGATATTTAGTTGAACACCCAATTAATAATAATTTAATTTATGTTATTTCTAATTTGCCCAATAATTGAAATTGTTTGTTTGCATTATACATGTCATTATTATTTTATATAAAAATTATTAATTTTTATATAAAAATACATTTGTTTATGTTTCCATGTAAGCAAACAATGACAAGATTTCTGCATTTAAGATAGAAGCAACCAAAAATTATTGTCCTGAACAGAATGTACGTATTTGACATACTTTCAGATATTGCAGATGTGATTCTGAATTAAAGGATCCATAATCCTGAAAAATGTTACAAGGAGAATATTTTTATGATAATATATTTTCAACTTTAATACCGTATTGTTTTATACTTACTGGGATTCCAACCCTTGTTTTTCAAAAAATTGCACTGCACTTTCTGAAAAATTGGAGAAACCTATAGAGAATGTAGACAGTAACCATATAATATTAGGTTGCTAACGAGGAAAAACTAGAATAGTTTTAAATAGTTAAGCAGAAATATCAATTCAGCTAGGCATAATCTAGAACACCATTTGCTATGTGTAAAATCAAAATGCTTTTTGAAAGTGCAGTACATTATTATTATAAAATAGCACAAAAGAATATAGTCTAATTGAATTTAGTAGTTGTAAACTCTTAACATAAGAATATTTATAATTTGCATTAAAATATTTCATGCCTATAATAGTAATGGAAAAAAATTATGAAATAGAAGATTTGAAAACAGAAAAAATATTGGTATTTTCAAAAATGGTATTACCTATAAAATATTTACTATTAAAATTGCTAAGTATTTGTCCATATTAACATCAAAATATTACCTGATTCAAGTCCAAACTCCAAATAGTTTTCTGTTACAATCAGAATTACCATAGCTTTGACAAAGAAAAAGAAGCCAAAGGTTACACAGACTGATCTTTCTCCTCCCTCTTCAACTTTAAAGTAGTGTGTAGTTAATGAGAACAATATTTTGCTATATATAAGTGTCAAGGAATTTTTTTTCATACAATTCTAAATGAAGATCTTTGAAATCAAATGCTAACATTGGAGAGGTAGGCCTATAGGGAAAATTATAGACATTATCATAAATTAATGTTATCTAAGATATTCTGGACTGTATACAAACAGGTTGTAATAAATCATTGCAACATTTAAAAAACCAATAAACTGTCTTGGCATGTATACTAGGCTTAAAAGAAAACCTCACTAAAATCAAATCCATTTTATAACCAAAGAAGACTGGAACTTGTTTTTCATTTGTCAAAATTTTAAAAATTGGATGCTGTAGAGAAAAAAAAGACTGCATTCTTGGGGAATAGCATTGGGAAGAAGGAATAGTATCATGTGCATGTCTTCAGAAACTAGCTCTTATGTGGAACATGAATTCTTCTGGGGGGAAAAAAAACCCTTAGCCCTAATTTGTTCAAAATGTACCATAAGAGGAACTTCTGTTAAGGCAACGGCAGATTGAAAGTGAGTTTGCTTTTAGGCGTGCCAACAACAAACATGGGAGAAAGTAAAGTCATGAATTACTCTCTGGATAAAGGAAAGGACTTGGGATCACTGAGAGTGTTCCTTAAAGATGTGATGAGATTTTGGTTTCTGGTGGGTTTTAGAGCTCTGGCATTTAGAAGAGACAGCTTTGCTTGAGCCACAGTTTGGAGCCTTCAAGAAGTATTGGGTTTGTCCTCTTCCTCTCTTTATCATCTTTAGTAGAAATGGCTTGTAAATTGCTTTTTTTATATTAAGATCTTTCAGAATAACAAGTTTCATTATACTGGGTAATTTCCCTTCACCTTGTAGTGAAAAAGAGCTTTAAGTAAATGTAAAACCTAAAGAAAAAAATTATTTGGGAATAAACAGCAAAAAGATGATTAAAATGTTGATTTTAGTTTTAAATAGTCTAGAGGCCAGATTGACTGAAAATAAGAATTTGAAATACTTCCTGTAGTTTGCTAAAATCTTATTAAAATATATGCAGATTTTAAGTTTAACTGTAAGAAATTTTTGCCTTGGAAAAATATGCTGGAGGAGAGAAAAACATGACAAAAGGAGACCGTTTAGGCAGATTAACCTAGGTAGATTCACTAATACAGAATGGAGAAAAAGTATTTTAACTCTGGAAGAAGTCAAGGATATTTGGTAACAATGTACCCAGAAACTTCCCTTTAGACTATCTAATACAATAAAAATGTGCTTAAAAGAGATAGAAGACGATATAACTGAAAATCAGAATGAATGTCTATGGAGATTCTCAATCATCCAGATCATGGTTGTCCCAAACTGAAGAAGCTTCTTGGATTAGAAGTGAAACATTTTCAAAGAAATAAAGGAAGTCCAGTTGTCTTTTGAAAAGCACCTTTGGGACATGAAAATTAGATTGTTTTGAATATGGATTTAAAATGGATAGGCTACAAGAAATATACTGGTAGACATTTTACAGAACTTACAGATGAAAAAGGTGGAAGTTTTAGTAGTTAAAAGGGACACATAAATAATAAACCAGAAGTGTTACTTGAATATGTGGATTTTAACTCAGGAAGGTGATTTGGATAATTTTCTTATTTTGGATTCACAACAGAGATGTGTTAAGAAGGAATTCTTGTGAAAAGACAAGGAGAAAGAAAAGATCAATTTGGGGGATATAGCCAAAAAGGAATAAACATTGTTGTTGTTAGTCGCGAAGTCTTGTCTGATCCATTGTGACCCCATGGACGTTCCTTCAGGTTTTCCTGTCCTCTACCATCCCCCGCATTTAAGCTCACGCCAACTGCTTCCTAACAGACAGAAAGCAGCAGGTGAAGCTAGGCAATCATATCTGACAATTAGCACAGGGCCCCCCCATGGCTGTGTGCTTTCTCCACTTTCCTTCTCCCTATATTTATTTATTTTATTTATTTATTTATTTATAATTGGACTTGTATGCCGCCCCCTCTCCAAAGGACTCGGGGCGGCTCACGATTAAAAGACAACAATAAATATTTTAAAAGAAATTAAACCAAACAAGCCCAATCAATAAAACAATTAAAATAAATTTAACTTCCCCCCCCCCCAGGTCAGTCCAGCCCAGCCTGTTCAAACAACCAGGTCTTCAAATTGCGGCGGAAAGAGCAAAGATCAGGAGCCAAACGGAGCTCCAAAGGAAGTTGATTCCACAAGGCGGGGGCCACAACAGAGTAGGCCTTTCCCCGAGGCACCGCCAGCCGACATTGTCTAGCCGACGGCACCCCGAGGAGTCCCCGTCTGTGTGCACGCACAGGGTGATCGGTATTCGATATTGGCAGGAGACGCTCCCGCAAGTACCCCGGACCCAAGTCATAAAGGACTTTGAATGTTAAAACCAACACCTTGAATCTCACCCGGAGGGCAACCGGCAGCCAATGCAGCTCGCACAGGAGGGGTGTAACATGGGAGTATCGGGAAGCTCCCATCACAACCCGCGCAGCCACATTTTGCACCAGCTGAAACTTCCGGATGGTATGCAAGGGCAGTCCTAGATAGAGAGCATTGCAGTAGTCGAGTCAGGACGTCACAAGTGCATGAGTGATCGTGCGAAGGGCATCTCGGGAGATGCAGTCATATACCTATGACTGTTCCAGATGTTCCATCTGTTAAAATACTGAAGTTTGCAGATGATACAACAATGATTGGTCTCATTCGAGACGATGAATCTGCATACAGACAAGAGGTTGCCTCGTGGTTTAACTGGAACAATTTGGAACTGAACACACTCAAAACTGTAGAAATGGTGGTAGACTTTAGAAGAACCCCTCCCATACTACCTCCTCTTACAATACTAGTCCTCAACACTGTTCAACTATTACAAAGTCTGCACTATTACTTTTAATGTTCTCAGCACTCCTTATCACCCCTCTCCTCCCACTTGCGACTGTATGACTGTAACTTTGTCGCTTGTATTCTTACAATTTATATTGACTGTTTCCTAGTATGATTTGATTGCTTATTGTACCCTATACTATTAAGTGTTGTACCTGATGATTCTTGACTCTTGACGAATGTATCTTTTATGTACACTGAAAGCATTTGCACCAAGAACATTCCTTGTGTGTCGAATCACACTTGGCCAATAAAGAATTCTATTCTACTCTACTCTACTCTATTCAGTGATTCCATCCATTCTCTGTTCTCCCATTCTTCTTTTTCTATCAATCGTTCCCAGCATTAGGCTCTTCTCCAGTAAGTCCTTCCTTCTCATTAGGTGGCCAAAATATTTGAGTTTCATCTTCAGGATCTGGCCTTCTAAAGAGCAATCAGGGTTGATCTCCTGTAGGACTGACCGGTTTGATTGCTTTGCAGTCCAAGGGACTCGCAGGAGTCTTCTCCAGAACCATAGCTCAAAGGTCTCAATTCTTCGGCATTCAGCCTTCCTTTTGGTCCAACTTTCAGAGCCATACCTTGCAACGGGGAAAACCATAGCCTTGACTATATGCACTTTTGTTGGCAGGGTGATGTCTCTGCTTTTTAGTATGCTGTTACTTTAAGACCTTTAAAAGTAAAATTAAGGTTTACAAAGTTGGCATATAGCAATAGCAATAACACTTATTATACCGCTTCACAGAGCTTTACAGCTCTCTCTAAGCAGTTTACAGAGTCAGCATATTGCCCCCAACAATCTGGGTCGTCATTTTACTGACCTCAGAAGGATGGAAGGCTGAGTCAACCCTGAGCCTGGTGAGAACCGAACTGCCAAACTGCTGGCAGCTGGTGATCAGCAGAAGTAGCCTGCAGTACTGCATTCTAACCACTGCGCCATTGTGGCTCTTCTTATTCAACCAAGATTAAGATATATATGATTCTTTTCTTTTCTAGCAGTTATAATGTTTTCTTCCTGGACTAGAACTGAACGATGAGGCTTTAATAATTCATTTTTAGATAAAATATGAGAATAAAACAAATTATGTTGCATTTCTTAGAAAAAATAACAAGCTATACTATTGAAATTGAGAAGAGATGAAGAGAATAATTAATTTGTTGGATTAAAGACTAAAATTTTAAATGTTACTTCTAATAGTGCTAATGATTTTTCCCCTAATTAAGTTTGATGACGTTTTGATAGATTTGTTTACAGATAGAAACAAAGAACAAGTTTTTTCCTTTATATTTTTATAAAAAATGACAAGGTACTATGTAAGCAAGGAAAAAAAATTACAGAGTTTTGTTTAAACTGAATATATAATTATTTTTGGTATTTCTTAATGGACTTTTAATAAATAAAAGATAAGAAATGAGATATGGCTTAGAGTTTCTAACTGAACTATTAAAACATTACTGAAAATGTACGTGTCTTAATGAAGGGGGAATTTCTATATTTTTTCTGTTTTTCCATTTTATATATTTTCCCTCTCCTCTTTTTCTTTTTTATTTCTCTTGTTTGCATTAGTTTTAACTTTGTATCTTTAAACTTCAGTAAAAACTATTAAAAATGTACTATAAGATAATATAACTAACTTCCCTTGCATTTAAGAATTATAATTAGGCCCTTCAGGTTAATGGAAACATTAGAAACTCAGCAACTATAAGTTTTTGAATAACAGTATATTTTCAAACTTAAGCAATATTGTTTAAAGGAAAATTAAGCAGCTCTATTAGCTTATTAAGAATAGTTTATTAGATTAGATTAGAAATTAGATTATTAGAAACTACAGTATTTAACAATATCAGGAGGCTGAATGTACAAATGAGACATAATAGTCTTTTTTACTTTTACTTTTATTAATTATAGTATGGTCCTTTAAAAAGATTTTTAAAAGTTTTAAATTATAGCATGAAGAAACCCTTGACTCTTTTAAACAAATAAGAAATTTAGAAATTACTATTATATGGATATTATGAAATTATAGTTTTTAAAATATAAAGTAATTGTTCAACTAGTTCCAACAAAAACTGTATGACATCAAAACTGATAATATATTTTTATTGTAATACACTAAGACTGAATTCAGATTCATAAAAAATACCTACATGCTTTGTGGATTGGGGTTTCTTCAGTCTAGAAAGAGTTTCAGACTAGAGCATTTGTTTTATTTATAGTCAGAATTGAGTAAGCAATCAAAAGTAACACTGGTGATCCCTCCTGAATGTATCAGCTATAAAAACACACACTAAAGTCAAATCTAGCCCTATCTCTCTTCCTTTTGCTGCATATTTTAAGACAACCACTGAATGATCTGCTATCAGCCAGAGCTGACACAGAAGACAAGTTTCCATAAGGAACATACATTAACAAATGCAATGCAATGTCTAAGAGGTAAACATAAACAGGATATGGATTATAGAAATTGAGAACTAGTCGCCACAACTTTTGCAGAAGAAATGGGTCATGAACATTCAGAGGACAAAAAAATGATACTAAG
Organism: Naja naja; assembly: GCA_009733165.1. Taxonomy (NCBI): domain Eukaryota; kingdom Metazoa; phylum Chordata; class Lepidosauria; order Squamata; family Elapidae; genus Naja; species Naja naja. Next base: position 266,858,687 of record CM019149.1, on the reverse strand, counting down.
TGTAAAGATAGCAGTTCCCTAAAGAATAGAGGGAATGTAGTAGTTTCCTGAAAGAAGCCAAATGACCACAGAAGTGTAAGATGATGGTTCTCAAATTGTGGTCATGTGGCCCCTCGACTATTTAGATTATTTCAAAGGTCAGAGATGAAAAACATGTCAAGTGGGGATCACACACACAAAGAAGAATTTTATACTGCAAATACTGTCTTTCTAATGCCAGAAAACAAGATAGTCCATATCTAGTAATGGGACCTGGAGTGGGACACCGAAGAAAAAGAAGCTTAGAAGGGGGATCACAGGCAAAAATAGAAACATTGGTCTAAGAGTTGCTATTATGAGGACTGGAAACATACATGTCCCATGCAATATACTATCTACCAGAAGCTTTGAGCAGCAACAGGTGTTTGAAGGATTTTGCGTAGTTAATTTTTGAATATAACCTTTCTGATGTATGAGGAATGAAAGCTTGTATTGATAGAAAAATATGGTCTGAAAGCTTTAGCAGTTTAAAATAGACCTGAATATTTAATAGTAGTATTTAGATATTTAATAGATTCTTTATTTGAGGCTACATCAACAAATTTAATTTTACCCAAAAATAATCAATATACTAGTGTTGGCAATATACTGTATATGATCTGTAAAACAAGGTATTGAAATCTTAGAAAATCAGTAGACTCAAGGCTTATCAAATATTGAATATACAGTATTTTTTACAATTTAGAGATAAAGTTTGTTTGTTTGTTCTTGTATGCCGCCCTATCTCCCGAAGGACTCAGGGCGGCTCACACCATAAAAACACACAATACAAAAGTTAAGATTGTTTAAAAAATTATTAAACCCAAATTCAAGCCAAACAAATGATCTAAACCCCAAAAACATTAACATTTAAAAGCTAAACACCCCCCTCAGTCCAGGCCGGCTTGTTCAAATAACCATGACTTTAGGCCGCGGTGGAAGGAACGGAGGTCGGGGGACAATCGTAGCTCCAGGGGAAGCTGGTTCCATAGAGTGGGCGCTCCCACAGAGAAGGCCCTACCCCTAGGGGCCGCCAGCTGACATTGTCTGGCTGACAGTACCCCAAGGAGGCCCCGTCTGTGGGAGTGCACCGGGAGATGGGCATTTGATGCTGGCAAGAGACGTTCCCGCAAGTACCCCGGCCCCAAGCCATATAGGGCTTTATAGGTAAGTACCAGCACCTTGAATCTCACCCGGAGGGCAAGTTCATTCATTCATGAAAACATATTTTCTTTTTACTTAATTCTCACAATGTCTTCAAAAGGAGACAGCAGATATATTTATATCGGCACTGTAAAATACCTGAAGAGTCTTTGACTGATAATGATTTGGTCATATTCTTTTATGGTTCATTTTTAATCTCAAAGCATTATAGTTAACACAATTATGGGAAAGTTTAATATTTAAGAAATCAGCAGCATCAACAATATTATAAAAGTAAATTCTTTCTACTTTACTTATATATTTGTTTTTTATTTTCTTTTGTTGGAGATTAGAACAGAATTCCAAGTATGCATTTGTATTTGTATGTATTTGAATGTAAGCAAAAGGAGAAACAAATCAATAAAAAACACCTCTCTCACACTGCATGTGAGAGAACATGAATGTATTTCGGTGTTATCTTGAGTCAACTGGGAGAGGGGCATGTTTTAACCCATATTCAAAGAAAATAAAAAAAGTCTAAAATACCATTCATAGATAGTAATCAGCCACTTCACTTTTGCTATTATACTGTAAAATTAGTGTCTCTATCTGAAGTGGCCTATATAGCTCAGCATGAAACAGAAGTCATAGTTATGAATTGTATATTGTAAAAGAAGCATTTGTGAGCAGATAGGATTGTACAATACAATCACAATACAGGTAGTCCTCGACTTACAATGATAATTGAGCCCAATATTTCTGTTGCTAAGTGAGACATTGGAGTTTTGCCCCATTTTAGAACCTTTTATGCCACAGATATTAAGTGAATCACTGCAATTGTTAAGTTGTTAAAGTGAATTTGGCTTCACTGATGACCTGTCTTATCAGAAGGTTGCAAAAGGTGATCATGTAACACCAGGACACCACAATTATCATAAATATAAGTCAGTTGCCAAACATCTGGATTTTGATCATGTAGCCATGGTCATGGTCATAAGCAGAGGTGGTATTCTGACCAGTTCTGGAGAACTGGTAGTGGAAATTTTGAGTAGTTCAGAGAACCGGTAAATACCACCTATGACTGGCCTTCCCCCATCTATACTCTGCCTCCCAAGTCCCAGCTGATGAGCTGGGTCTTCTTTTGCTGCCCTGCACAGGAGAATGGAGCTGGAAAGCAGGTTAATGGGGTGGGGAAGGAATGGGATTTTGCAGTAACCTTCCCCCAGGAGTGGGGAGGGAATGGGGATTTTTCAGTATCCTTCCCCTGACACGCCCACCAAGCCACGCCCAAAGAACCGGTAGTAAAAATAAAATAAAATAAAATAAAATAAAATAAAAATAATGAATCCCACCACTGGTCATAAGTGTGAACAATAATCATAAGTCACTTTTTTCAGATGCTTGGCAATGGTCTCAGATAGATAGGTAGGTAGGCAGTAGGTAGGTAGGTATACATACACACACACCACATACACACAAGTTTTATATGAAAGTTGGTATCTTCCAAATACCATGGATTACAGTTCTAAGACAGCAAGCAAATTCAAAGGAAAAACTATGCTGCAGAATTCAGGCTAGAGTATAATAATAAAATATCTTTACATAATTACACTTTCCATAATTGTTTTAACAATAAGTATATTAAAATCAAGCACAATCATTTTGAAGGAACTTCAAAAAAAAATTAGGCAATTTTGAACTAGATGGCTATAAAGTGTTTTATACAACTTATATCAAGGACAAATGTTACCATTATGTTATTGTCTGAACTGCTTTAATTCAGTTCTAATGAACTAATCTCAATTTGTAGAAACTTATTTCTCAGCCTTAACACAAATATTGTGGTATGAACTAAAATATGCCTAGTGATGATTAGTGCATGGTATTTTCCAAATACCATGGATACCAAGTACCATGTCTATTCCTAGACAGCAAGAAAATTCAGGAAGATGTAATCTACCATACTGTATTTGGAGAATATCATATTGGGGAATGTTGTATTAGAGAAATAGCAAGTATTTCCTATGAACCATTTTTTAAAAAAAATTACTGCCGTGAGCTTCACAAAATATTATTAAGGGCCTTGGTGGCTCAGGCTGTTAATTGCCTGCACTTAAGTTCCAGCTGCTTACAACTGCTGTAGGCTCGAATCCCACCAGGCTCAAGGTTGACTCAGCCTTCCATCCTTTCAGGGTAGGTAAATTGAGGACCCAAGATTGTTGGGGGCAATTAGCTGACCTTGTAAAAATGCCGCTTAGTAATAAGCAGGCATATACAATGGAATGAAGGCTATTGCTGAGCACACTGGGTTGTATCCCAAAAATTGTAAGCCGCCCTGAGTCTCCGGAGAAGGGTGGCATATAAATGTAATTTTTTAAAAAAAATATTCATTTTTTGAAAGTTTAACAGAAGTTCCAGAACACTTTAAAAGGATACATTGCAAAAGCAAGAACAAGAAAACACCAGACGATGCTGATATTCATTTCTTGTGAAGGCTTCATCCAAGTATAGTAAGCTTCAGTTATCAAATACACCACTGTAGCTGCCACTGTGAAGTCCACCAACCACTGATACTCGGGAAAATAATGCAAGGCTAAAATAAAAAGTGGATGTTTAGTAGTTGAAATATATACATACACATACTTATAAACTGTCTTCAGGGCACAGACCTGGACATCTGTGAGACTATTAGTTCCATCAAACAAAAACTGATAGGGTTTGGATGGGTCCCATCAAATAAATGATGCACTTATATTGGACCAAGAAGGTATGCTTTGCTCTATGGAATAATGTTCCCCAACAAGTTCAGATCACCCGTCTGTGACAGGCTTTAGAAAGGTCTTGAACACATGGTTCTTTTCACAGATATGGGCCAGGATGCTAAATGAACTCCTTTTAATGTTCTGAATGCATGATTCTTGCAGCACATGGGGTTTTTAAATAATTTTTGTTATATTCTTTTTAATGTAATACTCTCCAGCAGTACTGCTGCTTGACAATGACAAGACCCTAATCAGTTTAACATTAAAGGCTTTTGTTTGCTTAAGCAACTAACCCAGAACACGCTAGGCAAACAGCCTGCACCAACAAATTCCTTTTGATGTGTATTCCCATTGTGTGCCTCCTTATTCTTTTGCAATCCCGTTCTCTCCAGTAAATGTAAATACAAACATTCTCTTCTTGCTAATTATCCCAGTATTGGGATGAGCATTTAAAAGCACAGGGAAGTAGGAAAAAAGGGGCTATAAATTTGCCCTTTTATATGGCTTCCTTGTGAGATAGGTTTCAGAAACCTTTTCTAGTATTTCACCCAGTTATTTGGGTTCTATCTTTCTGACATTGTAAACCAAAGGAAATCTGAAGTAAAATCATAAGCATAGTTGCAGCCATGTGATTATCATTTAGTGACTGCTTTGCTTAATGAGTGCAATTGCTAAATGAGGTCTATTTGTACATTTTCCCAAAGCACTTATATATATATGAGGAAAATAGAAAGACAGAACAGTATAATCATAATAAGTAGTCATAATATACTCATAACAAATTACTTGTCTTTATCTCTACACCAAAATCCTATGGACTCATATAATCCCAGATGTTTCAAAAATATTACAAATGGAACTATCAGATAATTTGATCTCAAAAAATATATCAAAAGTTTTAGACATAGATTCAAGCATCACTTACATAAATGTGTAAAGGATCTATCTTTAACCAAAATATTGCATTAAGCCACATTCTATCAAGTTATTTTTGTATGCACTTAAAAGCCTGTTTGCAACATTTACTAAAGCTCATTAGGCAAATGCATAGCTTGAAGGTGGTGGTTTATTATGACAATTGATTATGTAATATCCTTCTCTAATATAAAAATAACACAGATTTACATCCCTCTAAACTACTGTTTCTTAACCTCAGGACCTTTAAAATGCATGGACTTATGGCTGGGGAATTCTGAGAGATGAACTCCATGCATCATAAACTTGCTGAAGTTGAGAAACACTGCTTTAAACTTCCAAATTGTTCTGCCTCCCTTCTGAGGATTTTTCTGGGATCCAATAGTTAAAAGAAACTTTTGCACAATAATCTTCCCCAGTTAATGGACAAGCTGACCTTTTGTGGCAATTCAAAACTCCTTAATGAGAAAAATGTAACCACTTTCACATCTCTATGGGATGAACATTTTTGTTTCAGAGTGCAAAGCTTTTCACTCAGGCAAATCAAACGAAGATCCTTAATTCTCATCAACTAAATGAACCTATAAACACACAACCTACTTTGCATAACAGTAACAATTTACTTACATGCATCAATATGATTTGTTTTGGCATGTTTCTATTCCTTCCAGAATCTGCTAGAATTGAGCAACTTTTATTGTACAATGATTAGATATTTCAAATTCGAAGGAAAAACTTGACATATACATTTGAAATATTACCTCTACATAGAGAGTTCAAAGAAGCCAAGGACAGCTTATAATAAAAGTTAAACACATGGAGATGAATTAAGCTTATTAACTGATTTTTCAGTTATTTTATGGCTGCTTAAAATACTAGTACGTGGATTCTCAAACTGTAGCATTTGTCCTTTTTTAAATATGGGAATAAAAAGATTTTCCAAAAACAACAAATGCTCAGGAACACAAAATTTTATCATGATTCAATTTATTACAATCCCTTACCCAATGCATCTATTTCAGTGATAGATTTTGTTTCCAGATGAAGATTAATGTCTTTAGGAATGGTTAATGGCTTGTTTTCAATGTGACCATTGTACTTCCTGTTGAGATAAACATATATTAAAACTGTCAATATTGCATCTTACTGAAGCTCTAAAATTGCTACTTAAAAAGTAGCATGAGACACAAACACCGCTTTTCATAAAGAAAAATAATGGGATGAGGTGCAAAACATCTTCAGTTCAGCTTCTGCTAACAATAGTAGTAGCTCTGAGACAAGGTTGATTACACAGCCCATTCAACCACTTAAGAAAATGAGATTCTACTCCTAATTTTTTTTTATTTTTAGGATGAAGAGTTTGAACCTAATCTTCTTCACTGATATAATGTAATTGTGAGAGAAACAAAGTTTAAATACTGCAACATCAGTGCATATAATCGAACTCAAATCTTTCTCTAATAACCCCATGAAGCAACGAATAAGCAGCTTGAGAATGAACAAGGACCAGAGAACATCTAACTCATATCTATCCATCTAACTTAACGTTTTTTTCTAAAAAGCTACCACAGGGGACAAACATACATCATTGGGAGCCTGAGTTCTTGGGCTCCCACACAATTATACAGCAATCACAGAAAATAAGAAAAAGTTGAGGAGTTTGGAATTAGGGTACAATAATGCAAAAGAATATTCTTTGTTTCTTTTTCTTCTCACTCACCCTTGAAAAGAATAAATGAAGATAAGAAAAAAAGGAGGATGACAAACAACTCAATGAGTATTTAATAGCTTTTAATAAAGCTACTTTCAATATTATGTTATTCAATAGACAGAAATGCTGTCAAATTTATTTGCTGAAAAGAAAACTGATCTGTGAATCTAAAGGCTGAAAACAGACACACTGCTATTCAGCTTTATCTAATTGGGTATATGTGCACACATGTGCAAATGAATTTGAGTTTATTTAACTGAGTTGAACTAATGAGCATCATATCATTCTATTTTTATGCTAGAATTTTTCATAAGTATACATCATAAAATTCTGGAAACTCTTTTGCTGAGTGGCAAGAAATGAAATTAGACAAGAAAATTGTAATAATTGAAGTTATTATAAAATTCTAGGAACCAAGAACACAAAAGCTCCTAAAGATGCTCCTTAAATCACACAGGTTTTATTATCAATGACTTTTCTATAACTAATTTTTCTGAAGAATAGCCGAAATCATCTTGCATACCAAGCATTCTCCAGATGTCTTCTTCTACCTTTGTTAATTTATTTTTAATACAATTATAACTGTTCCATAATACATGAAACAAGGTCTTCAAGAATCTACTAAATCCTCAGGAGCATTTGGCAACTAAACTTTCCTTTAGAAAACCTAATGTCTTGTCTTTATAATTTAATGGAGAAAAAAGTTGATGCACAATTTGGATTAACCTTTCAGATGGAATACACTATTGTACAAGTAGAACTTTGGCATAATACGTGACAGAATAAGGTGTAAGAAATGGCTGCCTGAGGGTTAAATTATTTTTAGTGGCAGTTCTTCATATTTAGAATGCCTTGATCAGTGTAATATTTTGACATCAGACAGTATTTTTCAGGCCCATAAATAAATATTTTATATTTTAACTTTTATTCTGCGATAGAACAGGTTAATTGATTTACCATTCATATGTTATAGACATTAAAATTGTGGTACATTTCATTCTCACGAGTAGCATATACACTTGAAAGCCAACTTGTAAAAACTTCACAGAAGACAACACAGGCAAACCATTAAACTACCACTGCCAAGAAAACAGCACAACCCCATCTTCATAATGATCAAAACTCAAGTTGGACTTAGTGGCATTTACCGCTGTACAATAATTTTAAATAAAACATACAAATAATTAATTTTAAGAGAGATTTTTGTCAGCTTTGAATATACTAGTTTCACCAGACATGGTAGACTTCACTCCTCTAGCACAGGGCTATCAAACTCACGGCCCATGGGCCAGATGTGTCACATGCTGGCTACATCCCCGCTCAGTTTAGCAAAGGAGAAAAAAGTCCCAATACATTACATGACGCTGCCATGACGATACAAGTTTGACACCCCTGCTCTAGTAGAAGGAATCTTACAGGTTATCTGAGGTGTTTACTTTAACTTTTAAACTATAACTGGTGTGGAAAAATAGAACTTTTCTATGTTAATATTCTAAAATTATCTATGTAGAAGTCTTTCTGCAGTAATTGTCAGTAGAACAAGACATGTTGACATTAGATCTTGCACCTTGGATGGTCATACAATACAGATTTTGGCTTGTCATCTGGATAACAGTTCTTTTAATTGACGAAAGAAGTTGTAATTCCTGACTGTATTCTAGTGTTATTCTTTTTATTGTAATACCTGTTAATTTTAAATGCTTCCAGAAAAACTGTATATTAAATTAAACAAGAAAGTCAGCAAGGTAAATCAGTTCTAATTGTACTCTGTGTCTTTTCTTACCCTTTTAAACCAGTAAAATGCATAATAATAGCGACAAGGGCAAGTATATTAGAGATGATGTATCTCCCTTTTCTCTGCCTTATTTTTATTTATCCCAAAAATATTCATAAGTATTTTGAGACCCTTTGATTTTTAATACAGTATCAATGTATTAAAAGCAGATATGCATACCCATATGATTTCTTTCGATGCAAAATCAGTTTTAAAAATTTATTTTCATAATCATTAAGGAATATCAAATAACCAACCACAACAACTATTTAAAGACTGGGAAATAATTAGTTACCCACACTGTTTTCATACCTATCTTTCTTGCTTTTTCCCTTTTGTTGTTTTCCTGCAAGAATACGTAATTCTTCTTCTGTGGGATGCAGGTACCACCGCAAACTAAAAAATACCCCCCCGCAAAACATTAATAATTTGAATGACATGTAACAAAATATAATATCACAAGCCTTTGTAATTCAAACAGTAAGGTTAAAATAGTTTTAATTACATCCATACTTGTCTATGATAGCTGCTAGTTTTGCAATATAGCATTGTATTCTTCATTTGTGATTATCTTACATATGATGTTGACAGCAACGGAGGGAGGAAAAAATACAACACATAGATACACTAAACTCTTAGCAGGTCTTCTTTGTCTTGTAGGTAGTTCTCATTTAACAACCATTCAAAATTGCAGTGGTGCTGAATGGTAGTCACGGCTGGTCCTTGAAATTAACAGTTGCAGTTGCAATACCCCCGCAATCCTATGATGAAAATTTGAACATTTGGCAGCCTGTCCACATTTATGAGCACATGCACTTCACTCTTGTCTATCTCCAGCCACCCATGCTTTTTTTTTTCTTTGCCACCCACCCACTGCTGCCTCCAGCTAAGCTTTGCCAGCTTCTTCCTCCCATTGCTGACAAGCCACTCCCAGTTGAAGCAGCTGCTGCCCCTTCCATCAGCAGCAGGAGGAAGAGGACAGCAAAGGGCAGCAGGAGTAGAAAGTGACAGAGTTAAGGGCAGCCAAAAGAGCAGAGATAGGGAGGAAATAGGTTGAAAGGGGAGTTGAAGCAGAGAACAATGCAGCAGAACAAGTGAAGCATGGTCCTTGTCTAACACCTGCAACCAGAACTCCCGGAACTGGTGATCTTTTGCCTAATGACCACCGCTTTGTGATGGAAATTCCAGTCCCAATTAAGGTTAAGAGCTATATACTTTTTTTCTACATTACTCTTTGAACTGCTTTTTAACCAAAGCCTTATACACTAAATATAAAATGATTAAAAAACAAAAGCAAAAAAGTATGTTTGTCAAGATGATTGGCAAGGTTCAAATTTGACTTTTAGTAAAAGATGCCACCAGATAATTATCTAGAGATAATTCTGTAGATAAATTATGACAAACTCAATAGTCCATGACCAGCTGTTCCATATCCCACAGGAATCTCTAGAGGACCAATAAGGAGGCTGCTTTTTTAATGCTTAGCAAGGCCAAAGCTACCCTACCATATCTGCTTACTTCGTCCTTCCACCTGTCCTCTCTAGTGAGGTATTTGAGCAAATTTCTACACTGGCAAGCAGCTGCCAATTATAAGTGCTAGACTCCCTTTTATTTGTCATGCAGCCATCTGGCTTATACAGTCTTCCATGTCTCAGAATCATTCATCAATTAAGCTCTTGATGAAGACAGAGAAGATTTAGGTAGACAAATCATCAGTTATTAGTAAATCCAACCAAAAGAACACCTGGCTGCATACATTGAACAGCGACTGTTATAACTATATGTGAAATTGTGGGGTCCTTGATACTTAATTATTTAATAAGGAAATTGAGCTTATTTTTTATTTTATAATTTTTAGAGTAATCCCTTCTGAAATATAAGTGCATTTATAAAAGCCAAATAATATCTAACTAGAGAATTAATCTTCTGAAGATCACCCATTATTCTGGTTTCCTAGCAAGAATATCACAAAAGATAGAATATTTTCAAATGGAAATTCACAAGTAATTCTAGAGGATTTAGGGAGCTTCTTTCTTAATTGTTTTTAGCACAAGGAGCTTAATGATTGTGAATGTTATTTTAAAGTTATTAAGTAATTTGTCACAAGTACCATGATTGTCACTAATGACTATTGCCTTTAAATAAACCTCTTTTTCTTAAACTTCAAATCTGATTTTCCTCTTACAGGATGCATATTTTAATTATTGAGACAATTATGCACAAAATGTATGGCCATATTATTAAGCAAGGTGAGATAAAAGTGTCTGCTTTTGTAAATGGGGCATAGCACTTGTCAAGAAAAAGATCATGGACAGCATATGTAATAGTATAATAAAGTATATACCACCTATTTCTTAAGGAGACCCTAAGCTACAGCATAATGCATATTTCTAGATAAGACTAGAAAAGATTTAATGTGATTATTTTTAGAACCAGCATATCCAGACTAATTATAATTTGAATCAGTTCCAAGACAAACTTGGTACACAACAGAATAGGCCACCAAAATATCCAATGGCACCTTACAGACGCAGCAAATTTACTACAGTATCAGCTTTCATGGACAAGAACCCACTTTATCAGATGTTTAGTTCTGGTTTCTTATCTTACCTTCCACTGCAAAGAAGCCACCGGGCAAGAGAGTAGTGAGGTATGATCTTCTGTATAATGCTAGTCATCACCATGGTAACCACCAGCTGCACACCTATCACCCCCTGTAGAAGAATAAACCAATGTATGTTAACATGAACAAACTTTATTTCACAGCTTCTCTAAAACCAATCTTTAAATAGCATCATTTTCCTATAACTGTGAATTATTATTAGTTCTAATCTAAAGCACTGACATTTTAAAATGTGGCTTTATAACTGCTTTCTCCGGTCTGATGCTCCCCAAATAAGTTGGACGACGAACCTGATAATCTACCACATCTGTAAAGTACCAAATTGAGTACGCTTTTAATAGGAATGAGTATTTATTTATTTGTTTGTTTGTTTGTTTGACTTATATGCCACCCTATTTCTCGAAGGACTCAGGGCGGCTTACAAAGTAAAAAATCCAAATCCAAATACACAAATATTAAAAAACTATTAAACCTAAGGTCTCATAAATATGCCAATTAAAAACTTTGCTAAAAATCCTCCCCCCCCCCATCAGTCCAGGTAGGCCAGTTGGAACAGCCAAGTTTTTAGGTCACAGCGGAAGGAGCGGAGGTCAGGGGCCACCTGGAGCTCCAGGGGAAGCTGGTTCCATAGGGTGGGTGCTCCCACCGAGAAGGCCCTACCCCTGGGAACTGCCAGCCGACATTGCCGAGTCAACGGCACCCGGAGAAGGCCCTGTCAATGGGAACACACGGGACACCGGGAAGCTGTTATCAGCAGCAGGGTCTCCCGCATATATCCTGGTCCAATGCCATGAAGGGCTTTATAGGTCAACACCAGTACCTTGAATCTCACCCAGAGGGCAACCGGGAGCCAGTGCAGCTCACGCAGGAGGGGTGTAACATGGGAATATCGGGATCCTCCCATCACAACCCGCGTCGCTGCATTCTGGACCAGTTGAAGCCTCCGAGTGGTCCTCAAGGGCAGCCCCATGTAAAGAGCATTGCAGTAGTCCAGACGGGAGACGAATGCATGAGTGACTGTACGCAGGGCATCTTGGTCCAGATATGGACGCAACTGGCGCACCAGGTGAACCTGGGCAAAGGCCCCCCCCGGCCATGGCTCCCACCGGCTCCTCTAAACTGAACCATGCATCCAGGAGGAGACCCAAGTTGCGCGCCCTATCTACAGGGGGCAACACCTCTCCCCCCATAGCCAAAGGTGGAATATCCTGGACAACTCGAGATGCCAGTATATACAGCCTCTCGGTCTTAGCTGGGTTGAGTCGGAGCCTGTTCCTCCCCATCCAGACCTGCACCGCCTCCAGACACCGGGACATCACGTTGAGGGCGTCACTGGGTTGGTTAGGGGTGGAGATGAAAAGCTGGGTATCATCAGCACACTGATAATACCTCACCCAAAAACCACAGATGATCTCACCCAGTGGCTTCATGTAGATGTTGAACAAGAGGGGTGAGGAACTGACCCTTGGGGCACCCCACAAAGGAGGGGCCTCGGGGCCGATCTATGCTCCCCTGCCAACACTACCTGCATACGGCCTGAGAGGTAGGAGAACCACCGTAAAACGGTGCCCCTACTCCCAATCCCTTGAGGTGTCACAGTAGGATACCATGGTCGATGGTATCGAAAGCTGCTGAGAGATCTAACATGACCAGGACAGAGGAATAACCCTCCAGAGATCATCCACCAGCGCGACCAACTGTATCCATGCTGTATCTGGGCCTGAAGCCCAATTGATACGGGTCTAGATAGACAGTTTCCTCCAGGAACAGTGGGAGTTGCCGAACCACCACGCTCACAACAACCTTCGCAATAAAGCGAAGGTTGGAGACCGGGCGAAAGTTGTTCAAATTAGCTGGGTCCAAGGCAGGCCTCTTGAGGAGGGGCCTCATCACTGCCTCTTTCAAGGCGGCAGGGAAGGAACCCTCACTCAAAGAGGCGTTGATTACTGCCTGGAGCCAGCCTTGTGTAAACTCCCGGGTGGCATAAACCAGCCAGGAGGGATACGGGTCCAATAAACACGTGGCAGCACTCAGCCTTCCCATGATCCTGTCCACCTCATTTGGAGTCACAGGATCGAACTCCTCCCAGATGATATCTCTAAGACCAGTTGTCATATCCCGTCAGACTCTGCCCAGTCGGAGTCCAAGCCTGTCTGGATCTGAGTGATCTTGTCCGTCAGATGTTGACTAAACTCCTTGGCACGTCCCTGCAGAGGGTCTTCCCCCTCCCCCTGGTTAAGGAGGGAGCGGGAGACCCTAAACAGGGCGGCTGGGTGATTATTTGCGGACGCAATGAGAGCAGAGAAGTATACACGCTTCACCGCTCTCATTGCAGCAAGGTAAGACCTAAAATAGGATCTTAACTGCCCTCTGTCAGATTTGGACCTGCTGGATCTCCAACAGCTCTCTAGGCCTCTCTTCCGCTGCTTCATTTCCTGAAGCTCCGTGGAAAACCAGGAAGCTAATCAGGATCTGCAGCAGGTCAGAGGCTGCAAAGGAACAACTCAGTCTAATGCCCTGGCGGCAGCCATCTGCCAAGCGTCCACAAGGGCATCCACCGAGCTGTCGGCAAAGGAGGCTGGAATTGACCCAAGCACCGTCTGGAACCCTTCCAGGTCCATTAGGTGCCTGGGGCGGAACCATCTCATTGGTTCCGCCTCCCAGCGACGAGGGGTGGCATATTGGAAGGCCAGTCGAAGGAGAAAATGATCCGTCCATGACAGGGGTTGTATAGTTGGAAATCCCCCCCAGATCATTTCCCCACTGTCCCGAGATGAAAACAAGGTCAAGCGTGTGTCCCCCCTCGTGAGTATTTGTCTAATGTTACAGTTTATATTCAAAGTAACATTATATAAACACATTTAACTTTATTTTTAATATTTTAATGAAACAGTTCTATATTCTATCTACATTAGTGTCAACATTCTTACCAATTCTTCAATTTGCTGGAAAAATAAGTATAAAGCATCAACATTTTCCTAACTTGATGTTTGACCTGTTTTTGAAAATCTAGTGAATAACTACCAACAATTCTATGTACACGGAAATCCAGATTTGTCACCATTTACTAAAATAAGCAGAAAGGTAAAATCAACAATGAATTCAATAACTATGCTTCCCAATAATTCTCCAATTCATGCTTATTCCATTTTTAAAAAGTTCTTTGTATAATCAATGAGACAATAGTGAACAATATACTTATTTTACTGCATAAAATGAAGTAATATATCTATAATTTCTACTGTCATATGTGGTATGCTATAGTTATGGGGGTTTTTTGAAGTTAAAATGTGCATTACCAGTTCCATCATAAAAATGAGAAATCTTTCTATCTAAGGGCTATTGGAAATGTATATGACAGATAAAATGACATATGAATTTGAAAATAAAAGACAAATGCAAATGTTCCACGTTAAACTTTTTAAAGTTGGTAAACAAATTTAGAGTCAATATGTAACCTTTGCTTATCAGAAACCACAAACATATTGCTTAGATATTCCATAGAGATACCAGTGATTAAATTCATTGTGAGTCTCCTTTAAAATCTATTTCTCACTCCTTCTGCATCCCAATAGCTGGGTCTTAAAGTAGCCTTCCAGTGTTTCATTTGGTTTAGTAAAAAGTAAAAAGTAAAACTCTTTGTTTCAAGCATGCGCAGTAAATCAGACATCACAAGACAGTCTTATCTCATGTTTCTATAGAGACAAGATAACAATGGTCTAGCATAGGTTGCCTGCAAATCTTAGCCTAGAGGCTTAGCAGACAAATCAAAAAACGTAGTGACAACCCCTCCTTTGTCTGTGGAGCGAACATTAGGTAAGGCACATCTTCTCACATAAATATTCGTGCTGAGCAGCTGGAAGTGGTTTGTTGAGCATGTCAGCAATCAGATCATGTGTGGACACATACTGTAATTTAACAAAATCTTGTTTAACTAATTGCTTTACGTTCTTGTAACAAATGTCAATGTGTCTGGACCTAGAACCCGTGAAACGTGTTTTGGAAATATAAACCACAGATTTGTTGTCTTCCATCACGGTGATTGGCTGGATCGGGCGTGTCCACATATCTGTGACTAAAGCATCAAACCACGTTAGAGAATTACATGCATCTGAAACACAAGCATATTCAGCTTCAGTAGATGAACAAGAAATGAAGTTCTGTTTACACACATGCCAGTAAACAGGACATCCATTTAAGAACATCATATAACCTGAAGTACTTTTATGTGACTTCTTATCATTTGCCCAATCAGAATCTGCATAACAACATAATTCTGCATAATCAATATGTGTCGGTTCTAACAACAACTTCATATTTCTAGTGTGCTTTAGATATCTCAACAACTTCTTAATGCATAACCAATGAAACTGTTTTGCCTTACCTATGTGTCATGACAAAAGATTAACACTGAGTGCAATGTCGGCTCTAGTCCAACTACTAATGTATATCAATGACCCAATTACTGAACAATAGAGTGTTTGATCATCAAAATCAGGACTTGGTTCATGTGCCAGATTATGAAAATCTGTTTTCATAGGTATGCTAGCTGTTTTAGCATCCTTCATATTGCAATGATGCAAAAGTTGTTCAATCTTATCCTCTTGTGAAAGACTTAAACCTCTTCTGAGTTTTGGTAATCTGAACACCCAAACAAGTGTTAATGTAACCTAAAGATTTCCATTAAAAGTTAAAAGAATTGAGCATTTTGGTACATATTGTCACATACCACTTTTAGTTATCACAGTAATATAATATGAAACTAGGATAAATTAGAAGCACACTTTTTTTTTTAATTACATTTATATGCCGCCCTTCTCCGAAGACTCAGGGCGGCTTACAATTTCTGGGATACAACCTAGTGTGCTCAGCAATAGCCTTCATTCCATTGTATATGACTGCTTATTACTAAGCAGCATTTTTACAAGGTCAGCTAATTGCCCCCAACAATCATGGGTCCTCAATTTACCTACCCTGAGAGGATGGAAGGCTGAGTCAACCTTGAGCCTGGTGGGATTCGAGCCTACAATAATTGTAGGCAGCTGGATCTTAAGAGCAGGCATTTAACAGCCTGAGCTACCAAGGCACTTAAACAAGGAATCAAATTAATTTTCACTAAGTACACTGAAATTGTTAGAAATTGTTTTGATATTAAAAAGTATCTAAAGACTGTAAATCCTTCCCTTTCCTGACATTAAATGTATACACATACATCTATCATTCTGAAAGATATGGTTTTCACCCATTCTACCCATATCTCTCAAATCCGTCTTTCCTTGGTTTCCTTTTCTTTCTGAAATGTAAACTTTTTTTAAAAAATTCATATTTATATGCCGCCCTTCTCCGGAGACTCAGGGCGGCTTACAATTTTTGGAGCACAACCCAATGCGCTCAGCAATAGCCTTCATTCCATTGTATATGCCTGCTTATTACTAAGCGGCATTTTTACAAAGTCAGCTTATTGCCCCCAACAATCTTGGGTCCTCAATTTACCTACCCCGAGAGGATGGAAGGCTGAGTCAACCTTGAGCCTGGTGGGATTCGAGCCTGCACTAATTGCAGGCAGCTGGAATTAAGTGCTAGGCATTTAACAGCCTGCACCACCAAGGCTCTTTAAACTATTAAAAGTGCTCTGCTATGCTTTGACGGACAGTTCTAATATCCAATCATCACAATAATACTGTTTAAAAATGTAATCACAATACATACAGAGCTATAATTAAAACAGCATTTTCTAATATGCTTCATGTTATAAAGGCAAAGTAATACGTTAATTGCTTTTCAATTGTTTACCCACAAGAAAAAAATAGCATTTTAGCTGCAAAATACCTCATATTCCTATTTTCTTTTTCTAAGCCTATTTCATGCAATCAGTTTCCATTATACTCTATATTAAGATCAGTATCTGACCACCATGTATTACTTAGGCTATACAAATGACTATGTTTGTTCTAAGTCAGTGACTCCTGAGTTCAAAAGAAGACAGAATACTATCTATACTATATTATTTATGGGAAACATACATTGCTATTAAAATGGGAATATCATTAATGATAAAATAGCTGTTCCAGACACTAGTTAAGAATTCTAGATATGATCTGCCTTGTACTGAAGTGTTAAGCCAGGGGAAATTTACCCTTCAACAGACTTAAAACAATTCAAATTAGTCAGTGATTATCTATTTTAGAAACAAGAAACCTTAACAGAAAGTCAAACAGAGAAAAGTACTATGGTATAGTAGAAGATTCTATAGGCTGCAACCTGTTAATTAGATGTAGGAGGCATTCATTTGAGCTTCAATTACATATATGCATAATGTTGGGGTGAAATAATAAGCAGAGGTCAAGATGATTTTAAATGTATAAAAATATCCAGTGATAATTTAATGTTGGGCATTTATAAAACAGGTGAGAGAATTAACAGAAATTCCTGCATTGGCCAGGTATGTAACATATGCAGTATAATTTTTTAAAGAAATATTCTTGTTCTAACCGCAGATAATATAAACCGAGTTTCTTGATGAATTCTAGTTCAGCTATTTACCACTACAATCATTTTTGAATGTTATATACTGGAAAGTTAAAAGTTAATATTCTGGTTTTTGTATAATTTTATTATTATAAAGCCGAGATGCCTCGCGGACAGTCACTCATGCACTCGTCACTTCCCAAATCGACTACTGCAATGCTCTCTACATGGGACTGCCCTTGCAGACCACCCGGAGGTTGCAGCTGGTGCAGAATGCGGCCGTGCGGGTTGTGATGGGAGTGCCCCGATACTCCCATGTTACACCCCTCCTACGCGACCTGCATTCATTGCCGGTTGCCCTCCGGGTGAGATTCAAGGTTTTAGTAACAACATATATATAGTCCTACATGGCTTGGGTCCGGGGTACTTGCGGGAACGTCTCCTTCTGGCATCACATTCAGATCACCCTGTATGCTCCCACAGACAGGGCCTCCTTGGGATACCATTGGCCAGACATTGTTGACTGGCGGGGCCCAGGGGTAGGGCCTTCTCTGTGGGGGCAAACCCTGTGGAATCAACTCCCCTTGGACCTTCGTTTGGCTCCGGATCTCCACTCCTTCCGCTGTGACCTAAAGACTTGGTTATTTCAGCAGGCCAGCCTGGACTGAACCAAGAGGGGAGGGGGGTTTCTTTTAAAAATTTTTTAATGGTTTTAATAGTTTTAATGTTTAATATTAGGCTTGTACTGTTTAATTAATTTTAGTTAACTTATTGTATTGTATTTTTATTCTGTGAGCCGCCCTGAGTCCTTAGGGAGAGAGGGCAGCATACAAGTCTAATAAATAATAATTATTAAAAAATTATAATTTTATTTTTATTTATTTAAAAGTTACATCCTTTTATTCTTTTTAATAGTCTTTACCTCTCACCCTTTAGAATATTGCACTTGAAGATCAGCTAACAGAAGTGTCTGATAGCATTAATATTGCCAGAACAGGACAGTGTTGCCTTCTACATATTGTTGAAAGAAATATCCTTCTGGGTTCAGTTCCAAGTGGGGAAAAAGACACTGGAAACATGGAGGCTGCTTGGAAAGTTTAATGGTGAACAGGACCACATGGCCTGGAGCTCCAGAGAAGGATGATCACATGCTTCGGGTTGAGAAGAGATCAAGGAAAAAGGACTGAGGTGCTGAGAGTGCCTGGGTTTTACACCCTCTGTTGGGCCCCACCTTAGTGTTTCCTGTTCCTGTGTAAGAAATGTATGCCATTGGCTGTCAGATTCCCAGGGGTGGAAGTCTTAGCTAACTTGGTAGACTCTGTCTGGACCACATGGCTTCACCTGAGTGCTGGCTAATGCAATCTTCCCAGATGCCATGTAGTGAGATGAGTAATCCTATCATGTCCTGAGGGCCATGTCTTAATCCCATCACCCTGGAGCTGAAGGGGGGAAAGGGAGCTGCAGGAAGCTGCTTTGTCTTTAAAACATGTTTCTCCTTTTCTCACCCAGGGAAATATAATATTCTGCCTTTTTAATATTTACTAGAATATTTCATTCTTCTAGGAGAGGGGTGGGTGCTAACCTACAATTCCTCATTTTTTTTTCAAAACATGTGAGAGTTTTGACAAAAGATTAAAAGGTGATCAGATCAGGGAGACTTGATGGGTGTTTTTAATTTTTTTCTGATGCAAAGGAAAGGCATTGAAAAAAGAGGCAACAGAAAAGGATTCCTTCAGTGGCTCCCAAAAGCTTTCAACCATGAAGGTCTAGCAGCCTGGGAAAACTTTTTTTTTTAAACAGTATCCAATTTTTCATGCCAATTAATTTTCAGATGTTTGATGTACTTTTCGTGAGCTTACAGTCAGGTTGTAAGCACAAGCCTCTACATTCTTCACAGCCTTTAAACTACAGGCTGCCCATTTCCAAGGTTATGGTTACTACCTGCCTAGCTCTTAGCTTCCAGGGTTTGTGAGGCCAAATTGAGATTAGCCAGTGTGCAATCCAGGCTATTTAGTATTTTTAAAGTTACACACAAAGAGCCCTGGGACTTGTACTCATGAGACCACCTGTTCAACATATCCTGCTTTACTGGGCAACTGGGCAGCATCATTTGTGAGTCACAGTCAGGACTTGGGGTTTGGAGATCTCTTTTCTGCTATCTCTTCAGGAATTGCCCGAGGGGGATGCCCCTCCCCCATGGAATTAGAAGGGAGTTTTGCTTGGGCCATAGTGCCTCAGAGCAGCAAAACAAAAACAAAACAGAACAAAAAAAACACATTAAAAAAAAAAGAAGCTGGGGCAGCTTTGTGTGGATGTAGGTGAAAGGGATAACCTATCTAATTCTAAATGGGTGTCTCTATGTATATGCCTGTGTATGCAGCTAGGTTTACAATACAGATAATACAAACATGCTGGACAATTTTCCCTCCCACCAGAGAGAAGTACAAGGTATTCAGAACTTGCTGGGCCAGACACTCTCAAATATAATTCTTACATGAGTACATCAAATTGGTTACAATATAAATGATACAAGAAAGAAAACATTACAATGGATTTCACATTACAATGAATTTTCAGTTACAATGAATTTCCACCCTCCCCCCATATTCTTTCTAATTGTCTTCTGGGGTTTGAAAAGAGTCTTTTAGTCTTTTACTGGTCCATCTTGGAGTCCTTTCCTTCATGTCTCTGGGTGGCATAACCTTGGCCTGGTGGTATGGGTGGTCAGTCAGGCTTGGGAAGGTCTGCCCCACTCTGGTTTGCTATAATGACCTTCAGTGGAGGCTGGATCCAAACCCAATTACTGCTTCCAATGGATGGAATGTCTCTAGGGAGTAGCATCTGCTTCCACATGTGGCAGGGCTGAAAGACACAGGAACAAGGGGTCCCTTCCCCCCTTTGCTGATAATTCTACCAGGAAAGGCATTGTAAAAGGATTAGAGATGGGTGGTGGTGGTGTAGATAGCTTGCAGGCATGGTTTGAGGAGAAAGAAAAATAACACATCAGTATTGCAGTTACTAAACAGATAAATCAGTTTCAACAAAATGGAGACACAACAGATGAGAAAGGAAAAAAAACTGGATTCAAATGCTTCAGGAAAAGGATGAACATGTAAAGCATTTAAACATACAGTAAATACAAGGATGAAACTTTTCTTATAAATGAACTTAGAACATTCGTTAATAACCTTGGGTTTTTCTTAAAAGCACAGAGAGGAGAGAAAATTTTACTCTGTTCCTTATCCAGTCTAGTTGGCCAGACCAGACTGGGAGAAGACAATTTCTCTCAGTGTTTTTAATTCTTAACAATTTAAAATTAATATCTGAAGGGATCAGAAACACTTAACAGTGCAACAGTTACCTTGAGGACACACAAAGACTTAGACACACACACATGCGTGCACGCACATACAAATGAAGGACACAGAGAGGAAAACAAAACTCTGAGGTTTACACACACACTGATCATTCCCACGATAAATCTCTCAGTTAAATTGGGGAAGGCATAAATCTTAAGAAACAAACCATGTGGTTGCATAGAAGACAGAGAAAGAGATACAGAAAGAAAGAATTTAAAAAATCCCATGTAATCTTGTTTTTATATATTGCCCTTTTAAGTACCTTTATTTAGCACATTGGTCTTCCTGTATCCCTCAGCAAAGCCCATTCCCTACCTATACATTTTGCCTTTTTCTTGCTCATGCCAGCTAAGGTCAGCATCTGCCGCTCATCCCAAGCCTCCAATAGCTCTCCCAGGGGGGGTTCCATTCAGGACCCTCAAATTACCGCTTCCCATGTTTCCCCTTCCGATGTGGGGTTTCACACTTTGGCTTAGTTGGGTCAGTCAGCGACCAGTTTCAGACACAAGAACTTCAAGAGCAAGAAAAAGAAAAAAAAAGGTGTCTGAGGGAGACTTTGGTCATTGTACCTCGTGCAACGAAATAAAACACTTTCAAAAAACACACACAAAAGTAACTCTGTATCCCCAAAGTAACAAAAACTCTCTATTCCCCAAAGTGTTTCACAAAGTACGTGTGTTCCCATTTTTAAAAAAACCACAAGAGACTCTCTCTCTCTCTTTGCCACGGTTTTCGGACTGGGGGTATGCTTCCTGTGCAGACTTCTTTCCTCTCCCCCCAAAAAACAGTCCATGAGACTCTCTGCCCCCACGTAGATAAGTACTGGTACTCCGCCTCTTTCTTCAGGCCCACGTTTAGCAGATTTGGAAGAGCTCAAATCCGGGAAAACTTGCTTCTTTTCTGTAAACAAGTACTGGTACTCCAATTTAGCATCCAAATTACACAACTACCTAAAACCCTGGGGTTTGCTTTTGGGATACACTGGACAAAAAAACCAAAAATTTTATTCCCTCCCTTCAATCATAACCCGCTCGGCTTTTCCTCTTATATACAGAAGGTCCCACACTCTGATGACCCCCCTTGCTTTTCCTGTCCTGGTGGTCATGGCTCTGTAGAGGTAGCAGCAGACAAGAGGGCAGCTAGAGGCCAAACAAAGAAATGAGATCCAGCTGCTGTCCAAGGGTGAAGCCACTCATAGACACACTCTTCCTCCATCCCTAACAAAAGGTCCTGTGCTCTGGCAAAACCCCTATGCTCTCCAGAATTTTGGTATTTCTGCGGTTAGGAAATGCACAGATGAAGCAAGATCCAGTTGTGTTTGGGCGAAGGACCCTCTCACACACATGCAAGCATACACATATTTCCCATGCTTTAAATTTAGAGTTTAGAGGTACTCACCTACCTTCCAAGCAGCCTTTGAGCTCAACATTCAAAACCCCTTTAAAACCTTTGTTCCAAATGGCCAAGGTCCAGGAAAACTCACCCACAGACTCAATGGGTCTGTTTCTCAGCAAGGGAATCTTACCTGGGCCTAGTCCATTGGTTAGGTTAGCTTGGAGTCCCATCTGCTTGGGTGCCAATTGTTGGAAGAAATATCCTTCTGGGTTCAGTTCCAAGTGGGGAAAAAGACACTGGAAACATGGAGGCTGCTTGGAAAGTTTAATGGTGAACAGGACCACATGGCCTGGAGCTCCAGAGAAGGATGATCACATGCTTCGGGTTGAGAAGAGATCAAGGAAAAAGGACTGAGGTGCTGAGAGTGCCTGGGTTTTATACCCTCTGTTGGGCCCCACCTTAGTGTTTCCTGTTCCTGTGTAAGAAATGTATCCCATTGGCTGTCAGATTCCCAGGGGTGGGAGTCTTAGCTAACTTGGTAGACTTTGTCTGGACCACATGGCTTCACCTGAGTGCTGGCTAATGCAATCTTCCCAGATGCCATGTAGTGAGATGAGTAATCCTATCATGTCCTGAGGGCCATGTCTCAATCCCATCACCCTGGAGCTGAAGGGAGGGGGGCAGGGAGCTGCAGGAAGCTGCTTTGTCTTTAAAACATGTTTCTCCTTTTCTCATCCAGGGAAATATAATATTCTGCCTTTTTAATATTTACTAGAATATTTCATTCTTCTAGGAGAGGGGTGGGTGCTAACTTCCTACAATATCTATGGTTTTTCAAACTGCAATGCCTTAGATCACATATCATGTCTAAGTGAAATAATTAGATCTCAGTATTTAATATTAACTCAGTCATATTTAATGAGTAGCTCTTTACCCGTACTTAGCTATGAAACTATGTGACTGGGCTTAGTTTTTGGGGAGGAAAATAAGGGGGGGAAATTGTGCCTCTGCCTACCAGCATCCATTGGTATTCATCTGGCTAGCGTCCTGTCAGTGTGTGAGAGAGTTGAGGGCTGTTTGGAAACTGAAACATGGAAACTGATACAGTATTTGCTGTGTGAGCCAGAAGGAGACAGCAAGGAGTCTGGGCTTAGCTCAAATGTTCTGTACTAAACCTGGTTGCTGCTGTGAAACTAAAACTGAAACTCCTCTCTGCTTGTGTTTTGCATTTGGAACAGATTTCTTTTCAGGTGGGGAGGGGGAGCAGAACTCCTTAGCATCAGAGCTTGTTAATAATAATATAGGAAATACTAATGCTCTGATGGTCATTTTGAAAAATCCTTTCTTAGTGAGCACCTAGAAGCTAAGAGGAATATAGATGCCAAATTTCAAGTTTGTAGGCTTTATGGTTCTGGAGATTTTATGATGATGCATGAGTGGTAATTCACTTTTATACATATAGATTCAGCCACTATGATCAATTGTGTGTAAGTAAAAAAAAGAATAGTCACATCTTTATTTACCACCTAAAGCTTATGCTATGTCCTTGATGGCAGTATGACTGCCTCAGAAGATCATCTGCTGCGAAACTAGTGAGCTTCTTTGTATACTTGATTGAGTACTAAGAGAAGAGACTGCTGGACTAGACGGCCTTTGGGGTTTGATCCAAAAGGACACTCTAATATTAAACAAAAGGAGGGAAGTGTGCCTATATATTTCATCATTTATAACCTTCCACTGATACAGAGAATGCGATTTGATTATCTATATTCAAGCTCTTTATAAAACAAATCCTATCTTAATTTAGACTTTTCTTCACAAAACTGATTATGATCATAAATTAGATGTGAGGATGTATTCTCTACAGGGTTCTATAGCTTCAATTTTTAAATTTACTATAGCAAGAATGCTTCCATGATAAATTCTGGAGCAGGGAATAATAGCAACTGTGGGCCTGAATTTTACTATCCTGCTCTGTATTTTGGTTTCCTTTTGGTTTGTTTATATAGGGCTTTTAAATTAGAGGTTCTCCTCAGAAAACATGGACGAAACAAGTGTGGCTCTTTTATCCCTCTGATACAGCTCCCTCCTTTCATCTCTCTGCTGCGGAGAGAAGCGGCCGGGGTTGATTCTCCAGTGCCTCATCTCTTTCTGGGTCTCGTGGGTGCTTCTTCTGACCTTTGTTGGTGCTGGGCATGCCTCAGTTGCTCGGGGAGACATGTGACCTGCTCTCCAACCTGAAACACTGGCCTGACCCGGACATGGCCGACGCCACTGCTGTTGCAGCCACCATGGCCTGCCCACTGCTCTCTCAGTGCCTAGCGCAGCAAAATGAAGTGTAGTGCGCTTCACAATGGGGGAGATGGGGTCCCCTACTCCTCCTGGAGCCTATTATGATGCAGAGCCACAATGCAACCCTGCCCCACTCGCCCCTCAACAGCAGCAGCAGCGGCCGCAGCACAGGACGGACCAGTGTCTCAGGGCAGAAAGCAGGTTGCGCATCTCCCCAAGCAACCAAGGTGCGTCTAGCACCAACAAAGGCCGGAAGTCACCACCCACCGTTTTCTGCTGCAGTCTGTTGGGCAACAAGACCTAGCTAGAGTCTGCAGTCTGTTGGGCAACAAGACCCTCTGGAGAATCAGAATGAGAGAGCAAAACAGAGAAAGAGAAGGGGGGAGGGACAAGAGACAGAGATATATATACACACACAGAGAGAGAGAGAGAGAGAGAGAGAGAGAGAAACACATAGAGTGAGACAGACAGACAGACAGACAGACAGACAGACACAGAGAAAAAGGTGAACAACACACCCGAGGCTGGGTGTGGCAAGAGATGATTGGGAGGGGAGGGGTGAAGTGGGACCGGGCGTGGCAAATAATTTAACAACTAGTTCTCTGTCCTAATGACTGGCTGGGTAGCCGTGGCTGGGGGGGGTCATGTTACTGGGGTGGAGTGAGTGATGTCGAGTTGGCTAAATTATTAGCTCCCAGTGTTTTCTTTTCTGTGGGAAACAGGCCTAAATGGCTCTTTGAGTGTGTAAGTTTGCAGACCCCTGCCCTAGGCTGCTAATTTAGATTTTAACATCAAACACAAGTGCAGAAATAGCTATATAAACTTATCACCCCATAAGAAAACTACAGACATTAACCTTTCCTAAAAATAGATGGTCTGGACAATAGATATCAAATCTAGTGGGATCCAAGGAGAGTATTTTAATGAGGAGGCATAGCCTCTTTCAAAACAGCTGGCATCATCCTATCTTTCAATGAGATGTTGACCACATCCTGGATCAATCTATAATAGCTCCCCCAGAGCTGCTAAAGAGCCACAGGAGACAGAGATCAGGTTTTCCTGTGATCAGAGACAACAGAGTACCCTATCTACTCCATTAGAGTTCACTGATCAGGGAGATGGGCGGAGCTGGTGTCGCCGCGAGACGGAGGTGATCTTGACTCCTGAGATCACCCCCGATACTGCCGCTTCAGGACAGTCCCCCGGGATCTAAACCGACTCGTAGGGTTGGTGAAAGTTGGGGGCACCTCCTGCTGATCCCAGGGACGTCGCAAAGTCCCTGGTTGATCCAGGACAGCCCCTTTACCCGAAACACGCTGAGGCAGCCATTGGGCTGAAGAAGCTGTGACAGCTCCGGAGGAATGAGATCGGAAGAAGTTTGTCGGTCGGTGAGATCATTTTGTTGTTAACCCTTTGGGAACACCCTAGTAATTCTAATGGTGTGAAATTGAGTGTGAGATGGACTAGGCAGCGGAAGAGATCAGGCTTGAAAGTTAAGAGTTTTGTTTCTTCTTTCTTTTTATGGCTATAAAGACTTTTCCCTCCACTTTTTCTTCTTGGGAGTTCTTGAATACCTTTTATATTTTTTGAACTTTGTCTCCTTTTTCTTTTTCTTTTTTTGGCACTAGGGGCTCTAATGTAATTTGGCTATTTCGACTTGGTTACTTTTCATTTTTTGCATATAAGAAATGGCTGCTGAGGCTTTTTTTCTGTGCTTCTTGTTTTGAATGAGACAGGAAGTGATATATTTTGGGAGCCATCCGGCAAGGAAGTGAAAGTTGGCTGAGAGATACAATATTGCTACCTAGAGGCTCGCTATCTTATACAAACATATACATTTTATTATCTGCGCATGCTCAAGATGGCGGTCTGTGGTTGAGAGGCTCGTCTGGGCATTTCGGCGGTTCAGCTGGTTTTCTGGGGAGGAGGACACCCGCTGCCTCCCCTTGTCCCTGGAGCCATCTCGGGAGCGTCTGGGGGTGCCACAGGAGCCGTTTAGTGGGATTTGAGCCGACGGCTCGGTGTGGCTAGATCGTTTCTCCCCCCCCGCGGCTTTACTATCGCGGCTTGTCAGCTGAAGCAAGAACGTAGCGCGGCAGCGGCGGTAGCAGCGGCAGCGACGGCGTTGTTTGCCTTGCTCCTTGGAGCTTGTCGACGGCGTTGTTGTTTGTTTTGCTTTGCGTCCCGGCTGCTGTCTGCCCTGCTCTGTGTCCTGTGCCCTGGTGGCTGTGAGTCCCAGTGTGCGTCCCTGTGGACCCGATGCCATCGCTGCTGGTCGTCGGCTCTGGACTGCTGGCGGCGAGTGTGGCAAGACCGGGTTCCAATGGGCTGGACCAGCTACGACCTGACAGCGGCGCTGGGGTTTTTCCCCACCAAATGGGAGCTGATGGCAGCGGAGATGGCCTGGACTTGGTGCTGTGGCTGCCTACAGGCAGTTATATGTAGGTAGCCATGGAGTCCCCAGTGGAGGGCTGTTGGTCGGTCCAATGGCTTTCTCCCTCTCTTTCCGCCTCTGACTTGGGTGGTGTGGCTATGGGGGGTGGGTTTTTGAACCACCCCTGGGAGCCCCTACCCCTTTACTTTCTCCCCAGAAGTTCTGGGAGAGTCGGACATACGGAAGGGAGGGAGGCCCATACATCTAAGAGTTCCAGGGGCATGTTCTCATCCATGGCCTGGACTGAGGGAAGCGGCCTCCTGGCTGGGGATTATGGGCAGAGTCGGTGGTGGTGCCCTTCCCCGCGAAAGGATGGCTTGTGGCCCCAGATCTGTGGCCGGGATCGGCTTTGGACATTGCACCTTGTTTGGACTCTTGGACTCTCGGACATTCCATCTGTGACCGCCGCCCTCTCACTGTTTTTGCCATCTTGGACTCTTATAAGTTGCCTTTATAAGACCACATTTGGAATATTGCATCCAGTTTTGGTCACCACTATATAAAAAAGATGTTGAGATTCTAGAAAGAGTACAGGGAAGAGCATGACAGATTAGGGCAGTGGTTCTTAACCTGGGCGATATCACCCCCCAAGGGGCAATTTTGTTTTTCAGGGGGGCGATGGAAGAAAAGGGGTGATATGGGGGCGATGGAACGAGATATATTGGGAAAGAGAGAGAGATATCTATATTGGTAGATAGGTAGGTAGACAGACAAAAAGACAGACAGGTAGGTAGATAGGCAGGAAGGCAGGCAGGCAAACAGATAGACCTTTTGGATGGATGGACGGACAGATGGACAGACAGAAAGAATGCGAGAGTAGCAGCACTTTGGGAAAGCATTGGCGGCACATGTGAGGTGCTGGTTCAGGTGCGGTACAACAGTCAATGGGGTGAGCCTGCAGGGCCAGTGCCTCGAACGATCCCCTGCCGCCTCTTAGCATCCCCAAGGAGGCTGGCAGAGGGGCGCTAAGAGGCGACGGTGGCATTCGAGGTGCCAGCCAGCCCTACAGGTTCACCCATTGACTAGCACTTCTCCGGAGCTGGTGCCTCCAATGCAGAAGCAGTGGCATGTTACGTGCCGCTGCCACGGCAGTGGCATTCGATGCGCGCACCCCTGCCGCCTCTTAGCTCCCCTCTGCTGCCCCCCCTTGGGGACGCTAAGAGGTGGCAGGGGGGCATTCAAGGCACCGGCCCTGCAGGCTCACCCATTGACTGTAGCACTGCTCTGGGGCCGGCGCCAAAATGGGTGAAACTGCAGGGCCGGCCGGTGCCTTGGATACCCCCCTGCCACCTCTTAGCGCCCCTCTGCTGGACCCCTTGGCCTTGGAGATGCTAAGAGGTGGCAGGGGGGTGGCGTGTCGAATGCGGTCGTGGTGGCACATAATACGCCACCGCTTCCACATTGGAGGCACCAGCTCTGGAGCGTTACTACAGTCAGTGGGTGAACCTGCAGGGCCGGTGCCTCAAATGCCGCCCTGCCGCCTCTTAGCGCCTCTCTGCTGGCCCCTTCGGGACGCTAAGAGGTGGCAGGGGTGCGGTTATGTTGGGGGAGTGGGATGATGACAACTTCCTCAATGGCTCAAGGGGACGATTCTTTCAAAAAGCTTAAGAACCACTGGATTAGGGCATTGGAAACTAAAACATTATATTAAGAATGTATTAAGAACCATTGCAGATTTGGGCATGTTTAGTTTAATGAAAAGAAAGACTAGAGTGACATGATAGCAGTATTACAATATCTAAGGGGCTGATAGAAAGAGGGGGTCAAGCTACTTCCCAAACAGTGGATGAAAACTGATCAAGGAGAATCAATCTGAAAATAAGAAGAAATTGCCTGACAGAACAATTAATCAGTGGAACAGCTTGCCTTCAGAAGTTATGGGTATTTCATCACTGGAGGTTTTTAATAAGAGATTGCACAACTGAAATGGTCTCCTGCTTGAGGAGGAGATTGGACTAGAAGACTTGCAAGGTCCCTTCCAATTCTGTTATTCATTCTATGAACTTATTTTGTAAAAACAATTGTGACTCAATATGGTTTATCAATAAATTGTACACTTTTTCAAAGCTTTTACCTTTAAATAAATCTGTTGATCATACTTTTTTTGGGATAGACCATCATCAGATATAGTACAAAAATGCAGTGAACATAACACAATCATATCACTAAACTTCTTACAGGAAATAATTGTACTTTTTCAAGGGCAAGAAAACTGATTACGTATTTTTTTGCCCCACATTAACCTAAGCGACTATTTGTTTTGGACAATATGAAACAATATTAAAGCAATATCTATAAGTCAATAGTAAGGGACCATATCATGCCAGGCACCTTTTTCTAGGTTGATGGAACAGGTTAAATATAAAGGGCATGAAATAACAAAGTAAGATTAGGAGGGGGAAGGAGGAGAGAGAAATAGAGAGAGAGAGAGCACGCGAACACATTTGGCCCAGGAAACATAACTACAAATTCAGTTTCTGTGGATGTTTACCTTTTTTATTGTATGAAGAAAAAGATCTTTAGGTCAAAAGAAGCTGCTTTTGAGATTATGTCAGTACCAAAGTACTCTAAAAGGCCAGAAAAACTAAAACAAAGAATTCTACTATACGCACCAAGACATATCCATCTATTTTTGAAAACAGGACTTTATTTTTAGTTCACAAAATTCATCCATTATACAGTAGAGAGGTGGCAATCTTTTTTTTTTCCTATGGAAAGTTCTGGGTGGTAATCTGGGTTGAAAGCTCTGAGAAGGAAACATGTCAGTGCTGAGCGTAGTTTCACCTTTCTTTTAGTTGATACAGAACTTGTGCTTCTACTCAAACAACAGCTCTTTTAATACTAGCTCCTTTTGTGTGAGGCAGCATGGCCAAAGATTATCCACCCTTACACAATAATATGATTAGCATGGCCCCTTTAACTTCCTTCCAACTGATTTTAATCTTTCCATCTAATTTTAATATGTTGAATTTGGGATATTGTGTTCCTTGCTTTGTTTTCATGTTAGGAATATATGCTATAGAAATAAAATACATGAAACGAAGCAAAAAGATTAAGTCTGATACATATATATCTTACCCACATGATATACAATTATTCCCAAATGTCACTGTCGATGAAATTTTATAAGACAATAACCAAACACAAATACATATATAAACATTTATAAAGATTCTGCATTAAAATGAGAAAATTATTTAGCTTTTCATAATGATATCTAAAACTTAACATAATCGGAACAACGTTTTTCTTCTGCAGAGTAGGCAGAATTAAAACTAAGACTAAAATCAAGATTTTCGTAGACTACAGATGTCTCACTAGATTTGGCTTTTGCTTTTTTGGAGGGATGGGCTCAGATTCAATTCAGTGTTTATTCCTGGCAATTGCTTAGACCAGTCCCTTGCCAAGATTCTCTGCAAGTGGTTTACCATTGCCTACTTTCTAGAACTGAGAGAGTGGGTGCCTGGCTCAAGATTACCTAGTTGGATTTATGTCTAAAGTGAGACAAGAACTCAGTCTCAGTCTTTAGCTTGATGTCTTATCCACTACACCAAACTAATGTTCAAGAGTTATCTTAGGTTAAGAGGAAAACAAATAACTATTCATAACACTGAACGTTAGTAACTTAGTTCAATTAATCAAATCCTTCTCTGATCAATGAAGATTTCCTCCTTACATAAGATACCATGGAAATGCTGCCGTGCATAGGGTCTGCTTACCTGAGGGGAACTCTCACAGTAGCTACCCAGCCTATATAGCAGGGTTCACACACTCTGGATTCCTTTGATTTACAAATGCCATCTACCCAGACCCCAGAACTGTACCTTCTCTGTAGTAACCCATGCCCTCTCCAATGTCCTTCTCCCTGAGAGCCTGATGCTGGTGTTTCAAAGAGTTTAAAGACCTGGATCTTTGACCACATCTTTGTTGAAGCCTCTTGTGGAGGTTTGATTCTCTTTTGTTCCTATCCCATTGTTGTTACCATTTTATTCCTTTACTTTTCTCTATTATTGTATTAATTTTTCTTATTTTCAGTATTTTTGTGAGATGCTCAGAGTCATTAGGAGTTGGATGGCATATCAACTTAAAATACTAATCATAGTAGTCCTTGGCCACCTGGGCAATTGTATAAATAAAAAATCATGTTTCCATTAATGTCTGCAGTATGTCAGTAACATTGTATACCCTTTTATGTTCTTCAACCTTTTGTATGGTTTAACTTCCATTATGTCAAATGGATTATATTGACTAATCAATACTGAATAGGCAAATAATTCAATTATCTTCTCTGAAAAAAATTCATTAGCATAACTGAAAACCAGGAGTAACTTTTTAGAGTATTAAACAAAAATGTTTGTCTTCTCTTCCAATATTTGTTTTACCTTGTTAAATTGTGCTACTGAACATCCACATCTGAATTATTTTACATCAAAACTATTACCGATTAAATGAATCATCCAAAACTCCTTATGGAGTAATAACATATGCTAATCATTAATCACTGGATTCCTTGTTGTTGTTTATATATATAAACATGCCACAACCTACTTACCAAGGCCAATCATATTA
This sequence comes from Naja naja, assembly GCA_009733165.1. Lineage (NCBI taxonomy): Eukaryota > Metazoa > Chordata > Lepidosauria > Squamata > Elapidae > Naja > Naja naja. Next base: position 266,827,284 of record CM019149.1, on the reverse strand, counting down.
TTAACACAGAAAAAACAACATGGAAAAGATTCCTTAAGAAATGAAGAAAGGCAAGCAACAAACACAGAAGCCTGTTCAAGCTGGACTCTTTCTCCCTACAAAGAAAATTACAGTATCACCAGCTGCCCTATGGGAAGGATCATAACCTTGTTTTAAATAATATATATGGCATTTTTATTTACAACAGTTTGTACTGCTTGTAAGGTATGCTCCCATTAAACTTTACAAATATTTGTGATCTATAATAAACAAGTAACGTTAGAGTGCCGCTGTTTACTAATATACCTTGAAATCGAGTCCTATACCCCTAATGTGAGCAAACTGAGCAGATTCTATATTCATTGACCTCCTTTTCCAACCGAGAACAGAATAATTAGATGAAGTCAATCCAAACTCCTTCTTTTCCTTCTACTTTTCTCCCCAAACTCACCATGCTGTCCCAACGGCCTCCGCCTCCACCACCGCCGCCGCCTCCTCACGTGCGCTCCCCACACCCAGCTCATAAATCCTCAAAGCGGGATCTTGCCGGTTCTCAAGAGCCTATTCCCTAACCAGCACCGGTTTCTACTGCCCGGCTCACGCCTTTCGAGCCTACAAAGGTCACGTCAGGACCCAGATCCATTAGGACCCCGTGCAGGTTGTCCCCGGATCCGCCTGAATAGAAAAACGACCCATCTCTCCGCTGCAGGTTCAACCGGTTTGTTCTGCCCACTGCGCTAGAGGTGAACTTGCCTCACGGAGAATTCCCCAAGAGAAAAGCAAGATACATTTACTCGCAAAGGCCCATTTCCTAGACCTTCTTTTCAACAGGCGCAAACTTGGAAACTCCGCAGCTTTTTGGAAGTTAAAAGCGCGAACAACTACAACATTTTGGGGGGGGGGTGCTTTGTCACGTGATGTTGGAGGTCACTAAAGTCGCTCTTGGTAGCTGACGGCGTAAAAAAAAACCCGGGTGAAATAAGGACGCGTTCCGCTGAGGTTTCAGCGCGCGTATGTTAGAGCACAGACAGCAAAATAAATGGACATCTTAAAAATAATTTCATAAAAACAGTAATGGGTGTGGCAGAGATGTTAAGAACCCACGAAGAAGAAGGCAGCCCTGTTGTTAGTCGCCTAAAAGCACGACAAGGGGCTGCTGCCTGTGGGTAAAGTAGGTGGGCGTGGGCGCGCGCAAGCGTTATTTTGAACCAACCACTGTCTCAACGTAAAACGGAATGAACCCGGAAGTTTTGGCTGGCGTGGCTCGTGCCATTAGAGGAACGCGACGGAGGCGTGCTAGTGTGCCGGGAGTCTCGCGCGAGTTACGGAGGCGGGAGGCGGCCGTCCCCTCCGCTCCTTCAGCGGCCGTTATTATTTTAGTCTTCTGTGGAAGAGCGAACTTCGAAACCGGGAGGAAAAGGAAAAAGACGGAGTTGCCCTTTTGATCTATGAGAAAGAGGAAAAAGCAGAGTCTGCGGTGGTGTTATGAGGAATATCTCATATGCTGTACAGGTAGTCCTCGACTTACAGCAGTACATTTAGTGACTGCTCGAAGTTTCATCACTGAAAAAAGTGACTTTAAGACCATTCTTCGCACTTACTGCCGTTGCAGCATCCCCATGGTCATGTGATCAAAACTTGGATACCTGGCAACTGGTTCATATTTATGAGGGTTGCAGGCCATGTGATCACCTTTTGGGACCTGACAAGCAAAATCAATGGGGAAGCCAGATTCACTTAACTATTGTGTTACTAAATTAGCAGCTGCAGTGATTCACTTAACTATGGCAAGAAAGGTTGTAAAATGGGGCAAAATTCACTTAGCAAGTGTCTCACTTAGCAGCATAAGTTTTAGGCTCAATTGTGGTCGTAAGTCAAGGACTACCCATATTTTGGGCATCCTGTTACACATTGCCTGATGATGTGTAATGATAATTTTTACATTTAATTATTAATCATTTCTTAGAAAACATGGAGTTTAGCCACCCAGTGTGGAACTTATCACTAAATAATTGATTTTATATATCTAATTTTTACCCACTGAAGAGCTTAACATTTGTGAATCCATCTACTGGTACACATAAAGCTATTTTGCCTCATGATCATTTTGCTGACAGTTTGATCTTTTGAACATAAATCAAGGTTGGAATTACAGTATAAAATTTGCTTATGGAATGAAGGCGATTTTGAGAGTTCACATTGTTGCCTCCAAATTCAGACATCCTGTGTTTGGGGTGGAGCTGATAAGAACTTGAACCCTGAATTTGAGCAAGGGACTTTTTGCTTTGCCTGAATTATTTGATGATTTGTACTTTTGGGTGGGCAAAAGAAGCCTCTTTGCAAAGATAAAAGGCTTCAATGTCACACTATCATTAACTAATCACATTGTTTTGGGTTCACAGGCTAAAATGTTGTGAAATAGGTAATGCTTCTGCTTTTGCCTGTTTACAGAAGTTTAGGGAGATCAGTCATTGTTTCATTGTATTATATAATTTAATTTACTTAAATCTAAATGCAGCACAAGACCTGTTTTTTCCCCACAGCAACTTTGAGATCGAATTACTGGTCTCAGGTCATCCACTGCACTTCTGTGTCTGATAATGGACTAGAAACTGTTTCAAAAAACTTAGTAACTTTTAAGGGAGAGTTCATTTGTGCAATGATTAAGGCATCATGCCAGAAACCTAAAGTGATAAGCTCTAGTTCTGTTTGCTGCTAGGTGAGTGACCTTGGACTAGTCACTTTCTCTCAGCCTTAGGAAGGAGGCAATGACAAACCTCTTCTGAATAACCTTGCCAAGAAAAGGCAGGAACTTTCCCAGGCAGTTTCCAAAAATCAGACACAATTGAATGGCAGATTAAAAAACCTTTTAAGATGTGTAGACTTCAAAGAAGGTTGTAATTTGAAATCCAAACATCTTGAAGTTGCCAAGTTTGAAAAACACTGACCTAGAATCTGAATCTCCCACTCCTAATTTAAAGCTTAACTATTACTCATGTATAATCTGATATAAATTTCATAAAATACCAGTAATTAGTAATGACCCCAGGTGGCGCAGTGGTTAAAGTGCAGTATTGCAGGCTAATTCTGATGCTGCCGACTGCCAGCAGTTTGGCAATTTGATTCTCACTGGCTCAAGGTTGACTCAGACTTCAATCTTTCTGAGGTCAGTAAAATGAGGACCCAGATATTGGGGGCAATTTGCTGACTATATAAACCGCTTGGAGAAGGCTGTAAAGCACTTTCAAGGGGTAGATTAAGTACTATTGCTAGTATTTAAAATGTGCATAAAAACAAATTGTGGAAATAATCACACCTATGTGTGGAATGGGCAGCGCAGCAGCTCAGTGGTTAAGATGCTGGGCTTGTTGGCTATGTGAGACCTCCCATTCTAGCCCTAGCTTCTGCCACTCTAGTAATTGGAAAGCATGCAAATGCAAATAGATAAATAGATACCACTTCGGTGGGAAGGTAACAGCACTTTGATGTGAAGCTGACTACATGACTACGGAAATGTCTTTGGACAGCATTGGCTCAATGGCTTTGAAATGAAAATGAGCACCACCCCTTATAATCGGCAAGGACTTGCAGAGTAAAATCCTCAGACTCCTTTATCTTTTATGTGGTAGAATAAATAAATTTTAGTAGTGTCATTTAATTTGTAAAATGTTTGTTTCTAGGTACACTGTTACTTTAATGTCTATACTAAAGCTATGCAATGTTCTGTATTGCCTAAAGCTCCCAATTTAACTCCCACCCATAAAGCAAGTCATCATTTTGCCCTGTACCAGAGCAAGAATTGGGGTTAAAGTAGAATAAATCAATACAATACAGCATAAAGGAGTGTAGGTAGTCTCTTAGTGACCATAACAGGGATCAGCAATTCAATTAAGTGAAGCTGTTAAGTGAGGCTGTGACTGTGCCTCTGATCTTATTTCAGTTTTCCTTTATTATACAGACCTGCAGAGTTCATAAATGTGATTTTGCTTGTAAATTTACGTTTTCATCAGTTATAATTATGAATGGTTGCTAAACAGGCAGTCGCTAAATAAGATTATCTGTATAATTTTTCATAGCAGATAATGCCTATATCTGCCTTCTGGTAAAAGTTGTGATTGTGGTGAGTGCAGATGTGAAAAATATATCAAACTAATTGTCCCCTTATAGCAAGGGTCTTCAAACTTGGCAAGTTTAAGACTTGTGGACTTCAACTGCCAGAATTCCTGAGCTAACGTGACTGGAGGAGGAATTCTGGGAGTTGAAGTCCACAAGTCTTAAACTTGCCAAGTTTGAAGACCCCTGCCTTACAGGAAGTAAGTAGATTGCTGAAGGAATGAACTTTGCCAAGTTAAAACTGTGGGGGAAAATGATAAAATTATGCATTAAAAATTGGAAATGTTTAAGTAAAATAACTTCATTCACTACACTATTAATTTTTCTTATTTCTACCTCATATTAATAAATCCTTTATACCCAGCTGCACAGTTTAGTTTCTTCTATTTATTTATTTATTTATTTATTTATTTATTTATTTATTTATTGTTTAGACTTGTATGCCACCCTATCTCCCGAAGGACTCAGGGCAGCTCACATCAATAAAAACACACAATACAAAATTTAAAATTAAATTAAAAATTATTAAACCACGAAGCCAAACAATATCTAAAACCCATAACAAGAATAAACATAAAAATCCACCCCCCTCAGTCCAGGCCGGCCTGTTAGAAAAACCACGTCTCAGATCGCGACGGAAGGAACGGAGGTCAGGGGCCAACCGCCGCTCCAAGGGCAACTAGTTTCACAGGGTGGGCGCTCCCACCAAGAAGGCCCTGCCCCTGGGGGTCGCCAGCCGACACTGTCTAGCCGACGGCACCCCAAGGAGGCCCTGTCTGTGAGAGCACACAGGGCGATGGGCAGTCGTTGCTGGCAAGAGATGTTCCCACAAATACCCTGGCCCTAAGCCATGTAGGGCTTTATAGGTAATTACCAGTACCTTGAATCTCACCCGGAAGGTAACGGGCAACCAATGCAGTTCACGCAGGAGGGGTGTAATATGGGAGTATTGGGATACTCCCATCACAACCCGCACGGCCACATTCTGCACCAGTTGAAGCCTCCGAGTGGTCCGCAAGGGCAGCCCCATGTAGAGAGCATTGCAGTAGTCGACATGGGAGGTAACGAGCGCATGAGTAACCGTACGCAAGGCATCTCGGTCCAGATAGGGTCGCAGCTGGCGCACCAGGCAAACCTGGGCAAATGCTCCCCTGGTCACGGCTCCCACCTAATCCTCCAAACTGAGCCGTGCATCCAGGAGGACACCCAAGTTGCACACCCTATCCACGAGGGGGCAACACCTCTCCCCCCATGACTAACGATGGAACATCCTGGACCATCCAAGATGCCGGTACGTACAGCCACTTGGTCTTGGCCGGGTTGAGTTGGAGCCTGTTCCTTCCCATCCAGATCCGCACCACCTCTAGACAACAGGACATCACAGAGAGGGCATCACTGAGTTGGTACATATTTACTATATCTGTTTGTAAAATAATGCCCTCTTTCATCTATCCTACTATATTAGAGCTTTAGAATATTTTTACAATTGATAGATGGGATCTTTTCTTCTCAAATTTATCTTTTTTCAAAAAGCAGGTGTTAGAAAAGTATATATGGTATTGCAAATAAGAAAATATATCTAAGATCTATATGAATATTTACTGGTAAAGATATACATGTATTCAGAAAATATGAACAGGAATGAATACTTTTTTCCAGAATTGTATTCTAGAATTCAATGCTTTTGTAAGGTTCTCAAATGTATACTGCATCATTGGTGAGTAGTAGCATGTAATTTTAAAAGAACCTTTTCTTAATTACTCATTTATGAGTTACTACTTCAGAGGAGCATGTATTATTCTATAGCTATAGATTTGTGTTATGAACTAGTTGATTTTCCAGAAAAAGTACCTGATTTCACTTTGAATAATTTGCTAGTAAAATATACTGAAACAAGCCATCTAGGAAGCAATATAATTGCAACAAAAGAGCCACATGTTGACATGAAATAGGTAGTCAAGATTATATATTTTCTATGAAACAAGCTTTATCATCATGGGACCACACAGATTTCTAGTGAAAAATGCAATCTCTTTTTCTATTATTTAAGTTCAAATTAATTTCACATTTTTGTGTGAGTTTTTAGCTCAGTGGTATAGTTGTGTTTCTAAGAAATACATTACTAGCTACAGACACAATATCCTATGATGCTTTGTCAGCAATAGGTCCCATTGAATACAGTGCAGATCAGCCAATACAATTGCAGCCTTGGTGTATAAATTCAGTTGCAATTGCAATATAAATAAAATATGAAATCTTTAGTACATTGAACCCTTAGGACTACATTATAACACCTTGGTTTTTGTGATAAAAATACAATCACTGTTCTTTTCTCCTTGTTTGTCAGTATATATTTTGTAATCAATGTTTATGGAACTAGCAAGGATGTGGCTCAGCTTTGTTATAATGTACTGATTTTCATAATGATTTTTTTCATTTTCATTTGTAAAATCCTTTTATGACTTTTAAAGATACTCATAATGTACACCCCATGAAGTAACACTGTTGTCATTATAACTATCAGAATCTGACTAATCACATGTTTGTTGTGCACATCTTTAAAAGATGACTAATTTTATATAAACATGTATTGTCATTTGCAAGAAAATAAAGTAATATGGAAAACAGCAATATAAATGAAATGTGAATTATGTATTTTTTCATACCTGGAGACAACACAATTAAAATGATGATTCTGGTAAGCGAAACAAGTATAAACAGGAGAGTATGTACAAGAATCTCACTGTAAGTCCCAAAGGTCAAAAATCAAATCTGAAAATCAATCATTACTTCAAAGAAAATAAAAGCAACGAACAAATTAATTTCAATATGGTTTGAGAGTCAGGAAAAAGCTAACAACATGACAGCAGTCTTCTTCAATGGCTCTACAAAAAGGCCTCAGATGCAAACTGAGTAGTAAATGGAAACCTATAGGCTATATTGCTAGGAATGTACTGTTTTGTTCCATTGGTCTGCAAAAACTTTGAACACTTTTACCCCTTATGCATATAACCTGTATTCATATTTATGTTTGTTTATTATTTTTTGTAATGCATCTTTGTTATATTCAGATAAATGCATAAAAAGCTTTGAATCAGAATGGGGAAGGGCAGATGCTAGGATGAATATCACTGCATTAATTTAAAGGAATGTTTTTTTCTTGTGAAAAACCTTTAATGCAAGATTCAAAGTTGGAATCGAAATATTATGTATTATTTTTACATCAATCTTTAAAGTGAAACTAGCTCATTAATTAAAGCACCAGATTTCAGGGGTCATTCAAACCTGTGGCACCTAAACAGTCAATTTTTTTACTTTTACCTGTACTGGCCTCCGATTCCACAATAATGCTGGAATACCTGCACATATGCATAATGTATTATATTTTCCAAAACCCTTTTGAAAATACCCAGATGGGACCCCTTTATGCTTTTGCTGCCTTGGAAACATGCATTTGCCACTTCTAGCAGAGGACACAATTGCTACCTAATAACAGAGTTAAATAAATTGAAGTGGTAAACCAACATGTGAATTATGAAGCTCTTCTCTTACTGATGGGAGTTGTGCAGTGTCCCATAGATGCTCATTATATATTGTTTATACCTAATAGTAAAAATCTGTCATTGCTTCAGTAGCATTATCTGAAAGTAATGTGTGATCATAGAATAAAACTGTTGGAAGATATTTGTTGTTTGTACATATTAGTCAAGATATGTTTTTGAGAGACCTATTTAAATGACTGTTTGCTCTGGTTGAAATAGAAGAAACCTTGAAGATTTCTTGATGCATGCTTATGGAAGACAAGGTTGTTAATTCTGAAAGAAAAATCAAGCCTGCTACAAATTTGTTGACTTCAGCAATTACACCAGTGATGAAATGGCTCAGGTTTTCATGCACGATGTTTATTTAGAATGTGAGGATAATATAAAAAAAAGTATTCTGTACTTTCAACTATGTCCTGATGTTCCTTAAGATGAATCTAAAGTAAGCCTAAGGTAAAAACACGTGAGTATCTGTGCTCTACATATAAGGCATAGCATTTGTAGAGAGAGAACAGATATAAGACGCTGATTTAAGTTTTCACTGGCATTTAACAGAACTATTGCTTTTTGAATAAACTGATTTTAAAAATATTTAAATTACTAAACATATTTTTTATTTTGGCATAGACCCACTTAAGTTGCTTTCTAAATATCATCTTAGCTATAAATAGCATTCTACTGTACATGGAACATAGAAAAAATGATTGAATTATGAAATAGCACCCATCTAGTTTTTCAGGCCTTAGTCATCAGCCCTGTTAAATGAGCAAAACTTTGAATAAAGATAATCAAGTCAATTGTTTGAACAGAGGTTTTCAAACAACTGGGACTTTTTAAAAAATAGATGAAATGTGGAATACAGAAGTGACTGATGTATGGCGGGGGGAGTCTAATAAGAGTTTTTGATGGCAAATTACTATTGTACTGACCATTACAATTCTGGAGGTAACTCAGTAGGTCAAAAGATAGATCTCACAAGTTATTATGTACTTTTATAAACTGGCTGATAGGTTAGGTTACCTGCAGGCGTGTCTAATATTATCAATGACTGTATAGTCCAATGAGATTCCCATAGGGTCACTAACTGCATGAATTGGCACTTGCAGTTAAGTATGCTTTTAAAGTGGCACATCTGCACATAGCAAAAGATGTGATTTCTTATTCTGCAATTGTTACTTCACATAGATCTTTCTTGAATACAAGTCCTGAAAGTCCAACACTCCTTTATAAGTATTAAATATATATTAAGTCCGACATTTCAGAACCATAAACCATAGCTTGGGCTAAGATCACTGGGGTATGTGACCGGGATTTTTTGGTGGTGGTTGTAGTGGTTTAAGCTATCATTTTAATTGATTGAGCTTTGAGTTGGAACCTCAAATTGGAAGAGAGGCATGGCAAAGCTATTACCATCTATTAAGCCCTGTTGGCGTACATTACTCAACACATATAGCAGGGCTATGTAGAAATGCAGATTGAAAAGATAGTTTGAGGATTTAAGTGGGCAAGTAGGATTATCAGAAATATCTTAAAGAAGCTGTGCTGCACTGTACTGTACATCCTAACAGGTGCTACTTTGGCCTTACTCCTAATAGACCACTGTTAGCAGAACAACCATGTGGCCTGAAGTTTAACTATTATCCAAGCAGTATATCACTTCTCCATTATTAGACCTATCTCAAATGACATCCAGAGCTCTTTGCATTATGGGAGACTCACAAATTAATCATAATTCAAATCAGTCTCAAAATATTAATTCATCGATGAAAATTTTGCATTAAATTTCTGTGTAACTTTAAGTTTATAATAGCAATTGGTTTTGATTTTTCAGTTAACATTTTATAATGTATGCTATGGCAGCGTTGCAATAATTTCAAATGTATAGACTAAAAGCTCATTTCCTCAAATGAAGCTTATTAAATAACTATTTGCGGATTAATTTGCAAAATCAATTTATGTATTAAATATTGATGCAACAGAAATTGGAATAATTTTGAAATGCAGAAAAACTGCCACATTTTTTTAAAGTAACCCAACCAGTTAATTCAGACAGTGCAATCCTATACAAATATACCATGAAGAAAAAAAAATGAAGATGCTAGATCAAACTAAAAAACCACTTGAACTGTACCCCAGTATCTTATTGTTTACAGTTGCTAACTATATAAGAAGGATAATAGAAAATAATTTATATAATCTCTAATAGATATATATCCACCTTGACTAATAGCACTGATTTTCTGAGAAATTCTTCCGCCATTTTTAGCAGTCTCCTTCCCATATAACTATATGACGCTGATCTAAGCTGAGGATCTGATAAAAGCAAAGTGCAAAACAAATAGTATTTTGATGGCCTAGCAGCTGTACCTTTGTTAATTAATCATTCATACTAAAAGAGAAAAATCAAGTTTGAATGAAAAAAAATGCCTTTGAACTGTGCTGGAGAAAACAATTTATTTATTTATTATTTATTATTTGACTTATATGCAGCCCCATCTCGAAGACTCGGCTGCTTACAACTAAAACAAGAACAATAAATAGTTAAAAAACAATTAAATTAACTATAAGTTCAAACATTATACAACCCTAAAACCACCCCACACCCAAGGGTCACAGCCCGGTTGGTCAAACAACCAGGTCTTTAACTCACGGCGAAAGGTGCGGAGATCGGGGCCAGGCGGAGCCCAGAGGCAGTTGGTTCCAGAGGTCAGGGGCGCGACAGAAAAGGCTCGTCGTCGGAACCGCCAGCGCACTGACCCGCCGACGGGACCCGAGGAGTCCTTGCCTATGAGCTCGCACAGGGCGACCGGCATTTGATATTGGAAGAAGACGCTCCCTTAAGTATTGAGGACCCATGTCATGAAGGACTTTATATGTTAACACCAAAACCTTGAATCTCACCGCGCAACCGGCAACCAATGCAGGCGCGCAGGAGGGGGCATGGGAGAACGGGTAACTCCCATCACCACCCGCGCCGCCGCATTCTGCACCAGCTGCAATCTCCGGATGGTATGCAAGGGCAGTCCCAAATAGAGCGTTGCAGTAGTCAAGCCTAGAGGTAACAAGGGCATGAGTGTGCGCAGGGCGTCCCGGTCCAGAAAAAGTTGTCGAACCAAGCTGGGCAAAGCCCCCTGCAACCCCACCTGCTAAGCCGTCATCCAGGAGGACCCCAGATTCCGCCCTATCCACAGGGGGTAACACCCCCCCTATGGCCAAAGATGGATATCTAAACTGGGCGGGGCCGGTATGCATAGCCACTCAGTCTTGGCGGTTGAGTGAAGCATGTTCCGCTCATCCAGCTCCGTACCGCATCCAAACACCGAGTCATCAGGGAGAGGGCATCACTGATCTGGTCTGAAAATATCTTGAACTATGAGAAAATTCAGTACTAGAATAAATTCGACTTATATGCGCCCCCTCTCGGGAACAAAATAAACAACACAACAATAAATTAGATAAAACCAAATTAAACAAATCAAGCCGAATTAACACTAAAATCCCAAAATTAAAACTCTAAAAACCACCCCACCCCAGGGTCACAGCCCGGGTTGATTAAACAACCAGGTCTTCAGATCGGACGGAAAGTGCGGAGGTCAGGGGCCAGGCGGAGCTCCAGGGGAAGTTGATTCCAGAGGTCAGGGGCCGCGACAGAGTAGGCCCGTCGTCGGGGGACCACCAGCCAGCACTGCCCGGCCGACGGGACCCCAAGGAGCCCCTGTCTGTGGGTTCGCACAGGGCGGTTAGTGTTCGATGTCGGCAGCAGTCGCTCCCTTAAATAATAAGGACCCATGTCATGAAGGACTTTGTATGTTAAGGTTAAAACCTTGAATCTCACCCGGAGCGCAACCGGCAACCAATGCAGGCCGCGCAGGAGGGGGGCAACATGGGAGAACTGGGGAACTCCCATCACCACCTGCGCCGCCGCATTTTGCACCAGCTGCAATCTCCGGATGGTATGCAAGGGCAGTCCTAGATAGAGAGTGTTGCAGTAGTCGAGTCGCGAAGTGACAAGGGCATGAGTGACCGTACGCAGGGCATCGCGGTCCAGAAATGGGCAAAGCTGGCGAACCAGCTGACCTGGGCAAAAGCCCCCCTGGTGACAGCTCCCACCTGCTCCTCCAACCGGAGCCGTGCATCCAGGAAGACCCCCAGGTTCCTTGCCCTATCCACAGGGGGCAGCACCACTCCCCCTATGGTCAACGATGGACATTCCAAACTGGACCGCGATGCCGGTATGTACAGCCACTCAGGCTTGGCCGGGTTGAGCCGAAGCATGTTTCTGTCCATCCAGATCTGTACCGCATCCAGACAGCGAGTCATCACGGAGACGGCATCACTGATCTGGTTTGGGGTGGAGATATATAAATGTGTATCATCAGCATATTGATGATACCTCACCCCAAAACCGCGAATGATCTCACCCAGCGGTTTCATGTAGATATTAAAGGGGAGAGAGGACCGACCCCTGAGGGACCCCACAAGTGAGTGCCCTCGGGGCCGACCTCTGCCCCCCTGCCAACACCGATTGCGACCGCCCCGCGAGGTAGGAGAGCCACCGAAAAACAGTGCCCCCACCCCAACCCGCGAGGTCGCAAAAGGATACCATGGTCGATGGTATCGAAAGCCACTGAGAGGTCTAATAGGACCAGGACAGAGGAAAATCTCCTGTCCTGCGCCCTCCAGAGATCATCCATCAGTGCGACCAATGCCGTCTCCGTGCTGAAACCAGGCCGGAAGCCCGATTGGCACGGATCCAGGTAGTCCGTTTCATCCAGGAAAAGCGGAAATTGCCTGGCCACCACACTCTCAACAACCTTCGCCAAAAAGCGAAGGTTGGAGACTGGATGAAAGTTATCTAACACGGTTGGATCCAGGGCAGGCTTCTTCAGGAGGGGTCTCACCACCGCCTCCTTCAGGGCAGAGGGGAAAACACCCTCCCTTAACGAAGCGTTGACAACTGCCCGGATCCAAACGCAGGTAACCTCCCTGGCGGCATAAGACAGCCAGGAAGGGCACGGGTCCAACAAACATGTGGTGGAACTCAGGCGCGATAATCCCGTCCACTTCATCCTCGGAAACAGGATCGAACTCATCCCAGAACGTACTGGCCAGACTACCTGTATCCCGCTCTTCAGACCGCTGCAAATCAGTGGACAACCCGCTCGAATTGAGCGATCTTATCCGACAGATATTGACCAAATTCCTCAGCCCCCCCGCAGCAGATCCGCCCCCTCCCCAGAACAAAGGAGAGAGCGCGTAACCCGGAACAGGGTGGCTGGGCGGTTATCTGCGGACGCTATGAGGGTGGAGAGATAAGACCTTCTCGCCACCGTCATAGCTCCCAGGTAAGTCCTAATATGGGCTCTTAACTGGGTTCGATCGAGCTGAGAGCGGGTGGCCCTCCACCTGCTCTCTAAGCCCCTCCGACGGCGTTTCATCTCCCGGAGCTCCTCTGAGTACCAAGGAGCCATCCAAGATCCGCGGCGTGTGAGGGGTCACATGGGGACAACCCTGTTGAGGGCCTCCGATGCGGCCCGCTGCCAAGCGGCCATCAGATCCTCAACAGAGCTGTGAGCAAGGGAAGAGGGAAAAGGCCCCAGTTCCACCTGGAACCGCTCAGGGTCCATAAGGCGCCTGGGGCGGAACCATCTAAGTGGTTCCCTGTCCCAGCAGTTGGGGGAGGCCTTTTGGAAAACCAGCCGCAGGAGATAGTGATCAGACCATGGAATGGGCAGAGCCGTATGAGTGGGTTGCCCTCTGTCACTACGCCACCACTCGGAGACAAAAACTAGGTCTAGAGTGTTCCCCCCCTCATGAGTGGGGCCATGAATTAATTGGGTCAGGCCCATGGCTTCCATAGAAGTCATGAATTCCTGGGCCAATCCCGACATACCCCCCAGGGAAGGCAGGTTAAAGTCCCCCAGGACTATAAGGCCTGGGAACTCCACCGCCACCCCCGAGAGGACGTCAAGAAGTCCCGGCAGGGCTGCTGTCACACAGCTGGGAGAGAGGCATGTGAGCAGCAAGCCCACCTGACCATTAGGCCCCCACTTCAGGAGAAGGGTCTCACTTCCGCCTATCTCTGGGATAGTGACCTCCCTTGGAAGCAAGGTCTCCCTAATAACCACAGCCACCCCACCACCCCTTCCCTGGGCCCGTGGCCGGTGCACAACCCAAAACCTGGAGGGCATAATTCAACCAGAGGGACACCGCCCTCTGGGCCCAACCAGGTCTCGGTGATACAAGCCAGGTCCGCAGCCTCCTCCTCAATAATCTCACGAAGGAGGGTAGACTTATTAGCCACGGACCTGGCATTAAAGTACACCAGCCTAAGCCCAGGGGTCCCCGTTCCCGAGTTCCCTAGGGAGGAGGCCATAGGGTCGGAGCGAGCAACCACACAAAGATGGCGGGTGCACACTCCCAACATATGATACGGCCCTATGCCTCAACATCTGCTGCCGACTCCAACCACCCTGGGAATCGCGGCCCCCACCTCAACCCCCGGAGCCCCGCTGGCCCCCATCCCCCGCTCCCCCCCGCCACAAACCGGGCTGCAAAAAGACCCATTAACCCCTCTCCCTAACCCCTTAAGACAACAAGTTAAAAATTTAAGAAGTTTCCCCTTCCTTCTAAGCTTAGAATTTGGCCCGCTAGTCGCAACATGTCACCTCTCGGGATCCCAAGATCCGTCATTAAGGTAAGCTTTTGATAGCGTACAGGGCCATTCCACAGACTGGGGAACCGTCCGGAGGGCCCGTAAATCTTAATTATTGAACTCCATCCTTCTTTTGTTATTTGCTCTTGCCACAATAAGTTTGGCCCCTTTCTGGGGTTTTTTTAGATAATTTTGCTGCTAAAAAACAGATAGAATCTGGAACCTGTTTAATTTCTTTCCAACATTCCACATGGGTTGGAAGAATGAAAAGTATTTCCTACTAGGAGATGATTCCCTGGTTATTATGCAGAAACTTTCACTTTTGAAAAGTAAAGCTTGTATATCACAGAACTTAGCAAAATGTGTTTTTGTACCAATTGGCACTTCAGATCAGTATACATTATAATGTTTTCATTTCTCAATTTAATAAATTACTATATCTATTTAATTTATGTAAAATCCTCACCTAGACAATTTGAAACTTTTTAATTGCAATCACTGAAAACACTTTTAAAATGAAGATGAAGCAAAAAACCAGCACAATTCACTTTAATCAACCATAAGAGTTGGTCAGCTTTGTTTTGCTTTAAAAGTAATTCAGTAAAATTTGAAGAATAAAAGATAAAAATATGGAATATTCATTAGGATTTAAACAGTTGCAATTAGCATTTCAGAAAGCTTTTCAAAATTCAAGTATCTTGTGAACCAGAGCTCTAGATTACTGAAAATTTACATTGGGGTGTAAACCTTTTGCCTTCCAGATGTTGCAGAACTGGTATACTTTCTACATCCAGATACCATGCTAATATTATAATGAGTTAACTGAAGTTCAATAATATCTAGAAGGCAAAAGATTCCCTTCCAAAGGTAAAATTATGTTCATCGGATGCTATTGCAAAGAAGCTAGAGGGGGAACAAATTGGAAATGTATCAAATGTGCCAGCTGAAATGCTTCTGAATCTTTCTTCAGTTACTGGTATGCACCTGAAAAAGACAAAAAATACAGTTTGAAGAAATTCTTACACTGATTGGTTTTTTTAATCAATTAATGATCATACAGGATTAACAATCATATATAAATTTTTCTGCAAAATTATCTCCACAGAAGAGTTGTTTTCTGTAATACATTTTAATCCATTATCCATAAGATTTCCGCTCCCCAAATAAACATTTCAGTTTCCATATTTCTTCCTTAAGAACCTTTGGTCACTATTAAAAACATAATTTTCTTGCTCAGTTCCTCTTCATTTTCCACAATGTCATATGCAAAAGAATAACATTTCCAGAACTTTTGACAATGACAACAGTGTGTGTATTTGGGGAGGGGGGTTAGGGCATGTATGGATGTATTTAAACCTATATACACTGGAAAGGGTGGAAAATAGAAATATGTCTTAACTTTTTCAGTGTTTTTTTAATCTATACCACTCTTCTTCCCAAAGAATTTACACTCATTTTATAACTGCAATAATGTAAGATGAATTATAGCTACTTAGCAATTTAATTTGTGCCATCTGTAAATTTTATTAATTTATTTTTTTCTAGCCCTATCTCATATGACCACTTCCCATATAAGTGTTCTATGTACATTTAGTCAAAATTAAGATACCTTCCCTCCAGAAAAGTATGCATGTGATTGCAATGTCAATAGAATGTCTTAAGTATATTAAAGAAGGAAATTTATGAATGCATCACTGTTAACAGCAGTTGCATTTTATGCACTTTCTACTTAAGTACACAATCTCAGGTTGTAATATAAGGAGAAATGAACTAAAAAACAAAAATGTAATAAACTTGCATTATTTAGACAAAATCACTTCTAACAATTGCAGATTAAAATCTAGCATCCTATTTTAATACATTTAACTTTAAAAATCAAAAACAATGAATATTATCCAATTCTCTAATATGTAGCTCATGTTATTCATTTCGATTTAATAAAAATTTCATTCATTTCTTAAAGATAAAATGTATGGCAAATATCTATTTTTTCCCATTTTTACTTTACTTAAGTTTTACTTACTCACACTTGCTCACTTCTCCACCCTCACTATACTACCATTCAGAAGCTGGAAAATATGCATTTTTTCTGTATTAATAATCATTAAGCCCTTCTTGCAATACCTCCTTTTTCTGTTACCCTGCTTTGACAAAGTTGGAATGTTTGTCTTGATTTTGGACTATGGATGGCTTAGTACTGAAGGGAGATATTGGCTGCATTTGCACACTCAATGGAGAATACCACAACATGATTCACTTTTTTTAAAAGCTGAGGCATAGCACACAAGCTGATCTTTGACTAGTGTGCTAGGAGCTGCATTCCACAAAGCAGTGGAGAGGGTAAGGACAAAACCAATTTTTTTATTTAATTTACTTTAAAAAATTAAATATAACTGAAATTATTCTCTAATCATATATTTAATCATTTTCTCTTTCTGTCATAATTGAAATTTAGGAACAGCTTTTGGAAGTCTCTAGGGGCTTCAACACATGTTTTCAGCAGCTACATGTGGGCTTCATGTTGTGTATCTCTTTCCTTAGTCATAATCTGATTTATTTACTTCTGGCATTCTAGCATGGTGTGGAATTGCATATGAAGTTAGCCACTGTGGCTTATTATCTACCTTATGGCTTAACCCATTATGTGATTACAACCAGTTGTGTCTTATTCAAAAAGCAAGTTGAGGAAATATTACATATCATATCATTATATGAGCTAGTCACAGCTTAGAATTGTAAGCTGTTGTTGTAATAAATGTCAAAAGTTAAGTCAAACCAAAGCTCTGTTTTTAATATCTATTTAGAATAAGTCATATGACAATAGATGTCAAATTCTTGGTACAGACTTTTCTTGGTAGACTTCTACTTTATGCACCAATGATTTTTTTTAAAAAAAATTCTGGAATAGACCATTTCAAACTGCAGCTGATATTTAACATTTTTTGAATGCCTTCCCATGGAAATAAAAATTCCTACTATTTACAAAGAGCTGAACAAGCCCTTTCATGGAAACATTTGAAAAAGAGATTCTGTGCCTGCAGTCTGAGGTGATGTAGTTTGTTCTATCACAGCATTTTGTTGAATAAAATCCATATGCTGTCCAGCTATAATTATTGTAGTTGAGGTAGATTGGGGAAATTTTATGCAGGTTTTGTTAGTATTTTTGTCAAATATGAGACTTATAAAAACTGTCAAAGAAAACATTAGATATCATCTATTAACTCAAATAGCTGAAGCTGGACAAGTTAACTCTAGACTATTTACATAGTCTGTGTTCATATCACACTGAATCAGACGCTTCTTTCTCTCTATATGTGTGGGTATTTGTGTGTGTGTGTGTGAGCCGTAACTCAATCCCATTATAGTTTATACTATGCAAACCCAACCATCTAATCACAACACATGGACAGTAAGCCTAACTTATTGGATATCAGTACCAGCAAAAGCATTTCTGAACTGGCTTACTTTTTTACTCTGCCTTTTTGGGGGGAAATCTAAACAAACTGCTTCCTTATCTGAATGCCAACCTATTATAATTTGTATTAAAACAAGATGCTGGATGGGCATTAGACCAGAACTTAGGGACTAATCTTTGAATAATTTCCAGTAGTTTAAAAGCAACAATACTGAAATCTTTTTCTATGGTGCTAAAAAGAAAGCAAGCTTATGAGGAATTGAGAATGTATTCTCATGTGAAAACCTTGTGAATCATTTTCTGGCACTACAAACAAGTTCTTGGTCTGTACCATATGCTTAGGGGCACTTAAAAAAAACTTGGAGCATTTGTGCTACTGCATTGCTCTTGATTTCAATTATTGAAAATTACAATGTCCTCCTGTTGTAAGTTACCTTAGCATAACCTTTCTAAAAGTCTGGAAACAGATTTTCATTTTTTTACTCCATCTGTCAGAACATTTATTTTTCCATAAGTTTATTTCTAAAGATTAATCAATTACTTAATGAATCTTCCAAATCCTATGCAATTAGTCACTTTTCTAATTCATCATGAAAAGGTAATAAATTACTTTGACAAAATTTTTCAGCCCAATACAACTACTTATCATATTGTTGAATATAATAGAATTGCTGGGAGTTGTGAGCATATTAGAATCTCAAAAATCTCATTTATTCTCTCACCTGTTTTTTTTAAATGCTAGAGGTGAAAGTTTACATAACTTTAGGTATCAAGCAAAGAATTGGGTATTTCAGGAAAGAATTCTGCCATTTCAAATCACAGAGAGCAGAATATAGTACATTTTGTTTACATCCTTTTATTGATGGTTTGGTTGCCCAATATAAATTAAAGAACTGGTGTTACAGAATCAACATGAAACTTATTTGCAAATATTCCACAGTGATTTTGCAAGCATACTGTTACTGGTGCTTAGTGCCAATGCCAATTATATTTCTGCTGAAGATTGGAACACTTAAATTATTTTTTACTAACACATTAAGGATTCTGAATTAGACTTCAAAGAGATTGGTGTGTGTGGGGGGAACGTTTGGTACTTTAATCTCTCCCGGGGCTCCTGTATTTTAAGAGCGGTTGGATTAGTTGGGGAAAAATGCAACAAATGTATTTTTCTCACACTCAAGAGAAAGTGGAATCTGTTGAATTACTGCCTGAAAGTACTACTAAAAACAAACCATCTCTGCCCAATGAAAAATACGGAGCTATGACAGTTATGCCTGTTCCTGAAGAAAGCAAACACCTGGGATTCTGTACAAAGACAGTGAACCGCCATATCCCACCGACACACTGAGCTATAATCTAACTATCATCCCGGCGGGTTATGCAAACTCAGTTGCAGGAGCCAGATCATGATTCCGTGTGTTATAAGAATCCATAAAAATGGATCGAGTCACCCATCGTTAAGAAAGCCGCAGGAAGCGGTGAGGAGTCGAGACCACCAAATCTCCCCATCATAAAAGTCTGCCCTTCTGAAATGCCTTCAGGGGGAGCTGGAGGAATCGCAGCCGCCAAGAGCTGTTCCCCTTAGAAGGTGCTTGGAAACGAAAGCAAGTTGCGCTTGTGGCCTGATCCAACTAGGATGGTACAACGCGCGCCATTATCCCTAAGTAAAGGTCACCTTTTGCTCGGGGAGGCGCCTTAATGAGAATTATTCAAGCACTCCACGCGAACAGAACAGCCTAGCCTTGGCCTGGCCTTGCTCCTCAAAGAATCTCGCTTCCCCTCTACGGGGGATCAAAGCTCTCTTCTGCTGTCTGTCACGCAACCCATAATAGTGTGTAAGGCCTTCTGGTCAGCTTGTTAATGCCACCGGAGTCCTAAAGAGAAGCTGAATCACCTGTTCAACAGCAGGTGTAGAACTCGATCAACTTACTTTCTGTGGAGGAAAAGAGGGGGGGGGTTTGAGAGAAAAACCCAGCGGGAGAGGTCATACGCGCGCCTGAGAAGGCGGTGAAAAGGTGGCGCCAAACTTAGTAGATTCTCTTTTCCCGCCCCTCACTCCCGGTGAACGTAAAGTTCAAGCTCTGTATTTCCATACGTTCGCGCTTGTGTGAAAGCAAGAGCGCGCGTACGTATCTCCACAAACCATAATAAGCCAAGCTCTACCGCCTTTGTTTGGGTTAATTTTGAACTGGCGGGATATTCCCGTGGCCCTGTCATTTAGCCTGATTGGCTGGCGGGACTGCGCGCGCGCGCGCTGGTTGTGTTACTTGCCTTCGGCTCACCTCAGCAATCAGGCTTTCAGCTCCCGAGGCTTTGATTGTAGGAGTTGCCTTATTTGCATTGATGAGGAAGAGACAGCTGCTGGAGCGTTCAGGGCTGCACCTGACACAATCAGGGACTTCAAGATTAGCAAAGGGAATCAGAAATCCACCCGGCTCAATGGCAAGCGTAGCCTATATTGGAGTCACTCATGCAAAATGACCCACATTTGCAACCGGCACAATTAGCAAGGCCCAAGTGCATGTTAATTTAGGAGCTGACATTGCCTTGCCTTTCATTTATTAAATAGAATTATTATGTGCAGTTTACTAGATGGGGTAAAATATGGATGCCTGCCTCTTTTACCCCTGCAGACATAAGGGCTCCTTTTCCCTACTCAAATTGTGGAAGGTAGGCTATGCTGGTGCCTTCCCAACAGGGAAATGCAAGAACAGCTTTCCAAAATAAAAATAAAAAAAAATCCAGCCTTAGAAAGGACCTTGAAATCATATGCAACCAAAATAATGCTCTACTCATGATCACATCTTTGTGCTTGAAGTTTTTACATTACTGCTTATGTCTGTTAAGAAATGATATGGCTCAGGCCAAGCTGGTTCTGCCTGAGGTTTACAGTAGAATAATGTGTATTTAAGACTAGGAGGAGAAAGTACACCCGCTTGGGTTACTCTTCCCTCAACCCCTGTTCTGCTTTGGATAGTTATAGGTTCTGAAATGTTCATTTATTGGGGGGAGTAGAATTGGAAGGGGAGAGAGATTCTTGTGAAAATTGAATAAGTGCTAATTCCAAGCCAAAGGATGCAGTTGAGAAGCGAAAGCTCCCATTGGAGAACAGGAAATTTAATGAGCTTTTAATGGAATGCATTGCTCAGAGTAGTAAATTATTTGTTAGTTGACGATGCAATCAGCATGCTGATTAAGGTTGCTGTGGGTTCTCTCTCCCCCCTTCCCCCCACTAAACATTAACTGAATGAAAACGGGTTGTCGCCTTTGTTCTGCTTGGGGGGCTTTTAGGAGGAAAATGGACTTCCAGAACTGAAATTGTCAATAAAGGTGAGTGCACTTCAGGTGTCATTTGAATCTGGTGATAAGATGCTTCTGATAAATATTTAAAAGCATTGGAAATCAACCTAGCATGTTTTGTGAGAACTCTGGTTCAGGGAAGGCCTAAAAAGGCCCTGCAACCTGTTTTCATTCTACCCTTCTCTGATATAAATGGACTATATCCTGTTCGATGTTCCAATAATATCAAATACTGGTTTCAGTATTGAAATGAGTTCCAGTTCCAGTTTCAGTATTGAAATGAGTTCCAGTACTGTATTTTTTGAACAAGATGAGTGAAATAATGGCTTTTGAGATTGGAGGCAAGTGAGTTATTAAATATGTTTATTTTGAGTCAGACTTGCATGGAAAAGGATTTTTAGCTAGAGCTGTCCATAATTGCTACTGTATAGCAAGATTGTTTAATTTTGGTTTTGAAAATGTGTTTTTGCATATTCTTCAACAGAAAAAGGCTGCTATTTTGAAAGTCACATATTTGTCTCTTGTAAAATCGGTCAAGTCATTAATGTTTTAAGTAGCCTAAAATCGTGCTGGTACTCTGTAATGTATGCTTAAAACAATCCTTAGCATTTTGGCCACCCGACTTGCCTGCTGGGGGAGGGGGGTTAAGATTTATAGCTGTCAGAAGGAACTCTATTTTTAAAGATGAAGGATAGGCATGGGGGTTTGACTGTTATGCGACCTCAAAGTCCTCCTTGTATAAATCCCCATCAGCTGAATCATTCTGTTAAGCTTGTGACAACAATCAGGTACTTTGAAAACACAATAAATAACCATCTTTGTGTTTTAACTCTTCCTATTGATGACCTAAGAGGTTAAATGCCTTTGACTGGCATTTGACTCCTGACCTCATATAAATGTTATCTTATCAGTTCCTGCTTGTTAACTTGCATTTGGTGCTTGTCCCTGATGGCTTTTAGATAAAGGCGGTTTTATTATATTTCCTATTGGAACTAAACTGTTGCCTTTGTTTTCTTTTGCAGTGTCAACTCAGAATGTAACCTTTTCACCTTTTTTTGAAAAGGTTTTTATAAACATGTGTGATCTCTGTCTTTCCTTCTCACACACACAATTTACTGTTGTAACCTAAAGCTCTTGAGTGGATGATGATTAATATTAAGTCATTGAAATATATCCATTATCCTGGCTTGGAAAATGTATTATGGAAAGATTCACCACCAACAAACCCCAGTATACTTTAGAAGAAAAAAATGGGGGAGAGGCATGTTTCATAATTATAGGTTTGAGCAAGGATGAGATGAGTTCCTCAGATCAGGTATGCAAATATATATTTAACAAAAGAGCCAAGCAGTACTATTAACCCTCTTTTTTTTCTCCCATTTCAAAAAGAGGGAGGTGATGTAATCTTCCTGCTATCTTCTTTTATTCAAGCTTCTTTCCTAAAGCCCTGCTGTTTTACATAGACTTGCAGTTCTATTGCTAGTTTGTCACTATAAACATTAGACAAGAGAAATTGAGAGAGGCTAACAGATTGAGTGATATATATAGCATTGCACCTTTTATTATACACTTATGATAATGTAAAATATATATTTTGTACTATGCAGAAACATATAAGTAGATAACTTCACTCCCCCCTTCCTTTTGATTTACTGGTTGATTTCTTTACATTAATTCAAAATTAGGAACAATTAGAGACAGACCTTGAAAAGGTAGCCATCTTGTGGGTGTCTCTTTATTCCTCTGAATCTTACTACCTAATTCTTTTGCTTCATTGTGACTTTCCTAAGAACATCTAGTCCATGAGATACTAGATTGCACTGTCACTTGCCCTTTTATATTCTCTTGCAAGTATTTGCTTCTTCCTATTCCTGTAGAAAATCCTAGTTAGGACAAAAGCTGTAACTGCATGATATTATATATATATTTATTTATTTATATAAACATGGGATATTACTTACATAAACATGGGATCCCCCAAATCAGAGTGACCCTTTCCCCATGGATGCATTTTCTTTCCAAATAAAGTTTGGGCTCTCTGGTATTCCACCATGCTTATGTTTCCCTAGACAAGAAGTGAAATAAAGAATATAGGAATTGCTCAGAATTACCTTTCTTTACACAAGTATTTATATGATGCATGTAAGTTTAGTAGAACTCCCTCCTTAGCAGATGAAGTGTGAATGTCTCTGGTTTTGCAATTGCTCATGCTGCAGGCTTGGAAATGATTAAAGAGGGAATATCAGCACAACAGCACTGCAAAAGAAATTATCAGTACTATTTATTAAAGATTTCAAGGAAAAACCATTTTTACACATGCTAAAATTGAATGGAGGCTTCAAACTGCATCAACAAATATTATGGAATACATAGAGACATTTTGGGATGAAATTAACAAGAGCATAGTGAAGTTTAGGTATTGATAAGGGCGTATTTGACATATATCTAAATAAATTGGGAAATGGTATTTTATTAGATAAAATGTATACAATGCATACAAAGTGAAGCTATTTTTCTTTATCTGTTAAATAATAATTTTAAATAGTTGTCCCCCTCCCTTTTTAAAAGGATTCATATAAAAAATTGTAAATGATGATCAAATAGGCTAATTAAAATGCATATTTTTCATATTAAAATAGTTTTATAAATAACTGATTAGATAGGAAACTGTATTGTCTGAGGAACATTTAAAAACATGTTTATTGACTGAAAAAGAATTTTCTCAGCTAAAAATGAGAAAAGTTGACCAATTGAAATATAGGGAATTGTGAATTTTTAGATTTATTCTTTATTAAATCTATTTTCTGCCCGTCTTGTTTCAAAGCAACTCTGTATTGTCTGCATACTGTATTGACATAATGTTTAGAAATCAGACTTTTTTTTCCTAGGCATTTTGAACCTTAAAGGCATAGCCAAGGGTGGACATAGTTCTCTTTTATTTCCTCGAAGTTTCATAGGTCACAATTGTTTTATCATGTCCAAAGGCAGCCTTGTGTTCCCTGCCTCTTTCCCTTATTAGTTTCGGTGAAGCTACGGAATATACAGGAAAGAGGGTGACCCTCCCACTCCACCACCACCCCTTTTTTTTTGTCTATATGTTTGTCACTCACTTCTGGGAAACAAAGCTCTGGGTTTACAGGTGTTTCTTGGCACCCTTGGTGCCTGCGTTCTCATTCATCCACGCTACTTTGCTAATTCCCATGTCAAGCTTTCCTCCAGTTCCTACCTTTGTGTGGAAGGAGATCACACCCAAGCACGGATTAATTCCCTTCTCTGGAAAGATAATTAACTCGTTACCTGTCTCTTTATTTCCTGCTTACTTGTGCACTCCCCTTCCCACATGTTATGTTTTCTACTGGTTTTACTTAATCCTCCATAATGGAGACCAAATAGCTTAAGTAAACTCAATCCAAAATCCGCACCCCCATTTCTTCCCCCCAAAATCCTGACTTAGATGGCAAGGAAGGAAGCCAAAAAAAGAGTACTGGGAGTCGCACGGCAAGAATGATAAAGTGACTTCCCTTTGCTTCAAGGTGGCCCAGGTCGTGGTGGGTGCGCCAATTGGGGCTGCGCGCGCGGGGAGAGACAATTCGACTCGTTTACACCTTCGCTGGCTCGGGATTTGTTCGATTGTGGGATGAAGGGCTCTCAGCCGTTGGGAAACTCCGGTTGGTTGTTAATGGATTTGGGCCGCTTGCTTCTAACATCACGGAGTGACTACGTTTCCCTCAGATTTTGCTAATTTAAGGTGGCGGACACCAGAGGAAAGGCGAAATGCGCTAAGCCTGCCTGTATTCCCTCCCGTCCCCAACCCCGCAGCGAACCAGACCAATCCCAATTTTATTGGGGATCCGTGTCAAGGCCAGGTTTGGGGAGGGTGGCGGGAAGATAACAGCGGCATTAACGGGAGCCTACAAAGGCCTTCATTCATTCGTTCACAGGGCGATTCGGGACGTTGCCAAAGGGGCCGACTTAGAATTTGCAGGCTGTTCTGGTATTTGGCAAGAGCAAGAATGACAACTTATTGGAAGTTCTCAAGGAATCATTTATATTTCACACTCCACTAGGCAGCTGATTTGAGATCGTCTGTTAGCATAACAAAAGCTCCGAGCCTGTGAACTTCAGAACCCTTTCGACCTCTTAGCTGCGGGCTTGAATAGCCCTCAGCCCTTCCTATAGAGATCACCCAAAGCTCCCCTCTTCGTGGTTAAATTGT
The DNA here is from genome assembly GCA_009733165.1 of Naja naja. Classification (NCBI taxonomy): domain Eukaryota; kingdom Metazoa; phylum Chordata; class Lepidosauria; order Squamata; family Elapidae; genus Naja; species Naja naja. Next base: position 266,802,064 of record CM019149.1, on the reverse strand, counting down.
TAATCAGGGTAATTTAATATAGTTTTCAATATGCCTCATCTCTTATTGGGGAGAAGCATTCACGGATTTTCTCTCCTCCCTCTTGCTTCTTTTTAAAATTCAAGTGTGAGAGGGGCAGCTGCAGACAGGACCCCCTCCCCACCCTGTCCCCCCTCCTGGCTGCAATGTTCAAGAGCAGCATCCAGAGTGAAAGTCTACAAAATACATACACACAGAGCAACAATCCCTTTTTCTTGCACTTTAACATGAACCTGAAATTTCAGACTGGTTACACCACCCCCAACACTTTTTCCTCCTCCCTGTTTTTACCAGGCAGTCAAAACAAAGCAAAAAGAAGAATTCAGCTATACTGAGGCAACAACCTCAGATATCATTCCTCTTTCTAAACAGTCACAAAATCCACCCTTGTTTTTCCATAATCTACCAATTCAAAGGGACAATTGGTGGGTGAGAACAGTTCTGTCCTAAGCATCAGTTATCTTCCTCTTCTCTCTAATTTTTAAATATACTATCCCTCTGAGGATTTGCCTTTCCCATAGAAAGTGGACAAGTGCGATGCTTTGATTTATCCAGACTTGAATGATCTCAGAGGGAATCAATCTTTTTTCACATATACACAGTTTGCATAACAGCAGTCAGATTCTGATATTTCTGCTTTTTTAAATTACAATTTAGACATTCCATTTTCATAAAGCTGATTCGAACTCCTTGTGAAATGGAGATCATTGACAGTACTGAGTTTTTACCCCACCCAGATCCATTGGTAGAATATAGATAAAAGAATAGGACAGCTATTTCCCTTCAGAAATTAGTGTTCAGAAATCACTGAAATTTTTTTTCATCTTCCCTCAAAATTTGGAAAACATGTGATGTCTCTGTGTTTTGTGGGAAGGCATTATTTAAATTATTTTTTAAATCAAATAGGCATTTTAATATCTGGCTGTGGGCAAGAACTTGCGAAAAGGAGACTGTGTGTAACTTTTAAAAATCTCAATAGCAAAGTAAAATGCATAACTGTTTAAATGATGCAATTCTTCTAATATGCTAACATATTTTTAAAAGGTTCTTGCATGAAACCCCTGAGATGAGGTTATATAGGATCAATTTTCACAAAGCAATATAGGAAGCCCTGTCATTCAGCACAGCTTTGAACACTGATGTATATAGTCCAATACTACACAGAATTATATCTCAGTTCTTTTCATTAAATGCCTTAGATTTTAATATAAAGTGATATTACTATCACTCCGTTTATTCTAAGCCATTTTAAACACATTGAATCATTACTGAGTTCAGTGGGTCTAACTCCCAGATTAAGGCAGTTGTATTACTCTTCATAGCAGAATAAGATGCTAATTCATATGAATATCTTACTATTCATAATAATCTGTGAAGGGCTTTGTTTCTGTTTCTTGTGCAAAGAAAGCCTACCAAACAGCCACCTTGCTTTGTATAGTACTCAAATTAATTGGGGTAGGGAGAAGGCCTGACACACTTATTTTCTGTTATGGTTCCCCAGGCAACTGTTTTGGAATACTGTACAGTGTCATAATCTGGCAAACTTTCAGAAGAGGCTCAAGGCTGGCCAAGTTATAGAAATGTACATTTTAATCAGATGTCTTTGAGGCTTTACACATAGAAACACATCTGGTGTTCTCAGCTTTAAAACTTTTCATGACTGATTTTTCTTATTTTTTTATTGTTTAAACTGTGACTAATTTTAAGTTTGATTTTTTTTAAAAAATAGGCAATGCTATGATTTTATATATAAATATTTCACACAATGGTTTGTTATTTTATTAAGATCTGTAATGCAATATGTCACCTTATTTTACTGGATTTTGAGTGTAGTTTCCTTGTATTATTTGAACCAGATAGAGTGAGATGGCTTGGTAATTTCCTAAATATTATCCAACATTGTTCTCATTTTATTTCTTTTAGAATCTGAGACATAATCACTTCAGTCTGAAAAGCTAGTGAAATCACTTTAGGTTTAACTGAATTTCAAACTGCCCTGTTTAAGATCCAATCTAAATAATGGATGAAAGTTGTTTCTTTAAAGGTTTGCAAAAGCAAACTTTAAATTGTTTTTACTTTGATCATAAAATATATTAGAGGCTGTATCTATAGACAAATAATCAATAGTAATGTTTCCAGTACTTTGAAAGGAAGGTCTATTTACTCAATTGTTTCTGTTGAATTGTTTTAAAAAATGTCTGAAGAATTATTTAGGTGCCATAAAAATCAATCAATCAGGATTACTAATTTCCAAATAAATATTCTTTATATCATTGGAATATGATTTCATGCTTAGAACTATGACATACAAATCATATCTTTACATTACTGCTGTATTTCCATATTTTTAATGCGGTCCTTTCTTTATGCAAACATAGTAATAAAAATATTATGAGAAATATTACTGTTTGAAACAGTTTGATTAATTTAGAATCTCTTGTTTTTAAGTAACAGGGAATAATCATCATTTAGTACAGTGCTGCTATTGAAAACATTCTGTTCAATGATCCTAGTCTTATTTTTCCAAATATTGCCTCTTTAACATTTATGTAAGGCTCTATACATGAGTGTAGTTTTTTTTTAAAAAAGGAATTCAGGAAAGGTGGAAAGCATAATTTTAACTATGAAATGACATTTACATTTTTGCTATGCTTTCACTTATTATCACATTTTCCTTTTCCTTCATTTTTTCCTCTTCATTAGAATTTATGATCCATGTCCATCATTACACTTTCACATCTCTGAGTTTGTGTTAAATTTTCTTTGGGAGGTTAATAAACATAAAATGTGCATGGGGTGGGGATAGGAATGATGTCCTTTTTAAAAGTATGAGGTTTGAAAAGATCAGTTTTGAATGGTTTATATTTTCTGTAAATCAATTAAACAATTTAGTTGAATTTTAAACCAATGTGATTTTAAACCCTGAAATTATTCAAGTGCTTAGCCATCCTTTGCTTTTTATCTTTTATTGTTGCTTGTTTTAAATACTGCTTCCATATTGGTATGCGCTAAGTCAAAACCATACTCAGCTGTATGGTTTGGGCCTGTTTTCTGTGAAAGGGGATGTATATTTATTGTTTGTGATGGTGTTTGACAGGGGAAATGGATGCAGACACCAGAACAATTATATTACAGTCCCTTTGGGAATGCCAACACCAAATTTAGCCAGACTGATGGGGTACTGTCTAGACAGCCCCTTTTGTGTATCAGCTGTTCTCCCTGCTTTATTTAATGTATGACATAAAACCTGCATATGAATTCTCAGTGTAGCCATCCTTACAACCATGGTCTGCTTTTATAAATCTTCATTGGCAGCAAGTATAAAAAGACCATCCTGTTCTTACAACATTGCATGTTCTGATACTATACACTTAGCATACAAATAATATGCAAGATAAGACAGGTTCTTTTTCTCCAAGTAATTAAAATGTGATTTGCTAGAATTAGATACCATAGTCATAAGAATGATGAATGAGGAGGTCTGGCTGACCATTAAAGTTGCTTAGGTTTTTGATGATTTCTTTTGATGATTTCTTACAGTCAAAATATATATTCAGGTCAAAATATATATTCAGGTCAAAATCTCTTTTCATTGCTTTACATGAATATCATATACTACATATGTAGAATGAGCATGGAAACATCCATGTGAAGAACTATTCTGAAAGAATGGACAATGCTAAAATACAAAATGTTTAAAATAAATACACTGCATAATATGAACTTTTAAAAAATTATGCCATGATATCTTAGTATAGATCTGTAGGCAGGAAATGGAAAGTGGAAGTGGGAGAGTCATGCATACTGGAGAAAAATAAGGAAAGCTCAATTTTATTTTTCTATTTGTCACTTCCTTTTCTTGAGCAGAAACATGATTTTATTTATTTGTGTTTCAAAGAATGACAAATTCATTTATGGCTTTATATGTCATTTTGTTTTCTATACTGCAATGATCCATTTGACCAAGAACTCCAGTTATTCAGGGCAAAGCCAGACTTTTTTTTCCTAAGAGCACATAAAAGAGAGCACATAAAACTACTCATGACTATAATAATCTGTTCACTTAGAAATATATAAGCTGAGCAGATAAGTTATAGAGCTATAGCAAGCAGAACCACTGCTATTTCTCAACCAATGCCAGCTTAGCTATTCCTAGACTTAAGTAGTTTGTATCTGAAGAGACTACTACTTACATTACTTTGAGGCAGAGGACTGGAATGTTTTTAGTTACCAAGAAATTGATTTTGCCAGTGTCATGGAATAATACCAATCAATGTGGTCTTCACACAGTCTTGATAAATAGGTTAGGCTGATAGACAACAATAGGCCAAAAGTTCCCTGGTAGGTTTCATTGAAGACTCAAATCCAGAGCCTTTGGCCCATCCATTGCTCCATCTACAGCAGGGCTGTCAGACTTGCGGCCTGCAGGCCACATGCATCACACAGTTACCGTGTCCATAGGGGGGGAAAGTAACAATACGTCACTCACGCCATGACGACACAAGTTTGACATCCCTGATCTACAGCATTACACTAGTTCTTCCTTGACTTTACACAAGTTGATAGCTATAGTATAGAATCATCACGCTAGTTAAGATCTCTTTGGAGGAGGAAAGATATCTGAAGCCACACATCTGAAATCAAGAATATCATCCTATGACATCTATTAGGAATTAGTCTAAAAATAAGTTTAAACGTGAACAAATATCGAATCCCTCAAGATTCAAATACAGATAGATTTTCTACTAAGGAATAACAAATTCAAATCCTAGAGAACATCACTCCTTGAAGATCATCCCATTCCCACATTCATATACTCATTTGCTAACCATCATAAGAAAAGGAAAAAGTGAAAAAATAAACATTGGTTTTTAAGTTGACAGATCCTGTAGATTGGCATTGAGGTTACAATACCCATTTAATTGGGAATAAAGATTCCTAAATATAAAACACTATGAAGGTTTGATTTTCTGCATTATATCTGATCAGTGGGTACACACACACACATTTGACCTTCGTTTTTTAAAATTATGATTTCCCATCTTCCAGAGGGATTTGGCAATCCCACCATTGCTTGTAGTGGACAGTTAGGATGTTATTCATTTTGGTGCAATAGGAAATAAAATTCATTTTATTTCGCCCATTGTACAGAATACAAAAAAGCATAAGAGCTGGAAGAATAATTTATAGTATAATAAGGTGTATCTGGTCACCTAACCAACAATACACTTTTTTTTTGCAATTTGGAAAAAACAACAGCTCAAATGTGGAAGGAGAGAGGGAAGCAGGCAGGCAGGCAGGAAGAGAGAGTAAACAAGTGGTGGAGGTAAAAATTTGTTCAGTTCACATTTGAATGTAAATTTTCCAGTTTGCACTCCACAAACATGTACATGAAATAAAAAAGCTACATGTAATGTCTAGATTTTATATTGCATTTTGCAATAAAAAAATTTCATATGAACATGTGTAAAATTCCTGGAAAAAGTGTACAAAAACATATAATTTAGGAAGAAATGAATATATTTCTGCATCACACACATTTTTATCAAATGACTTATCAATTTTCATACATCCTTTAAAAGTAAAACTTCATAAAGTGATACATAAATAGGCTGAAATGACTTTTGCGTTTGAAAAAAAGTTTGCAAAATCAGTTACAAGCAAAACTTATTTTGCCTGTCCCTAATTGTATATATTTTGTATTATGTAAATAGAAAGAAAAAAAACCCGATTTGTGACAAAGTTCAGGTTTGCTTTATTGAAGTGAAATTGGGGATTGGTGAAACCTTTAATTTTAGTCCCTGTTCTTCTTTCACATTTGTAGAATGTGTATTCTACAACATAGATATAAAATGTTGCTGTCTATTCTCATTGCTATCAGAGGTTGGCCCCAGTTTTTTTTATGTATTTGCTTATCCATTGTCCATTAGCCTGTATGGTATGTTACAATCTATAAGCAGTTTGGATCTTACTTTAAGATAAATATTGAAGTATAGCATTTGTAAAGTTATTTTTCAGTTTTGTCCAAAGACGTAATATATTCCATATGGAATTTATTTGGATGTATCACTGTTTCTCATTAGGTTTTGTTCCATTACTAGATTATGTTTAAAGTATTCATAAAAATAAAACATTAATTATTGTGGTCCACAGTACTTTGTTCCCTGACATGGGGTTTGGATGCCATCCCACTGTGGATTTTGACTTACACTTTGGAAACATCTTGATGGAATATGCAGCCACTTGAGAACTGGCCCTGAGATCATAAGATACTGTCAAAGCAAGATAAAATGTCACAATTCTTGGGAAAATCAAAAATTCCTACTATGTTTTTATGGGTTTATAACTGGACTGACTTTTAAGTAGTTTTCTGAAAAAAATCATATTTTCTTTTTACCTATTGTAATCAGAACAGATATTTTGATAAAACCAGCTCTGGAATATTTTACATAAAAATAAAATAATTTGTATTAATAGTGATCCATTTAGCCAATAATAACAAACAATGGCATTTTTTTTTCTAGGTGGCTGATTTTCTAACCCTGCCTGGAGATACAAAAGGATTGAGCTCATGGCATTTATACACAAGCTAAGGAGGAGGTGCTTCCTGCAAACTATAGGATCCATCTTTTATTATATGCAGTATTAATTTTTATAAAATAAAAAATGTACATCCATATGAAATAATGTTCCGTAGATAATATTTTTAGTCATTCTAGCTATTCCAACTCTTAATCTAGATTTATTATCCCAACCAAATTGGGTTTATTGCTTAATTCTATGAACTTTTTGTCGATTTCTTTTGTAAATCAAAAACCCACTTACCCTTTAGTTTTATCAGATTTTTCAATGAATGTATTTTCAAAATACTTCAAATATTTTTACCTTTTTAATATTAATAATGAATGACATATTGGTATATATTAAAGTTCAGCTGAAACATATATTTTAGTAATGTGTACTGAGACAATCTTGTAATGTTTTTTAAAATCAGTGATGATATGGCTATTATATGAAAATAAAATGCATATCTGAAATGTACTTTTGTAGTTAAACATATATAGGTGACTTGACATATGTGGATGTGAAGCAGAAGTATAATTCGAGGTGCCATATTGTAATTTCATCAACATGCATCCCTTTTGGCAATGTTTTGGGATCCTGACCACAGCAGAATCCTTCCACTTCACAACATACATGGAAAACAGAATTCCACTGAAGGGTAGGGAAAGTACAATATCACCCAGCACTGATTAAGGTATGTACAGCCAAGGTCAGTTGTATTAATTGATGAAAGCTAGATAATAGCCCTTGTAGGCCTATCCAGCAAGCATGTTTTACTGATGAACTAGATGCTGAAATCTATGCTAAGTTATTTTCAGTAGGAACTAAGATTTAAATTATGATAGTACTTGTCCCTCTACTTATTGCTAGTAAAAACACCTCTAAAAAACAAACCTTAGCAATGTGCATTAATCTGAAGAAAAAGACATGCGGGCTGATTGATCACCCACATCAGTTGAGTTTTTTCCCCAAATGTATTACTTGGAAGTAAATCCTGCATTAATGAGATTTGTAAATACATTTAGGAAAATTAATACCATAGCCCCATTAAATTCCAGTGGAAGGAATTTGAAAATGCAAGAATAGCACATGGTAATCACAACAAAAGAGTTATTGATGTTAGGAGATAATTTTATTTGTAGAATGTATTTTTATTAGTCAAGGACTGGAATAAAATTCCTTTTTTGTTCACATAATAATTGTTACCCCCTAGTCTCAAAGGTTCTTTTGCAGGACGCAACTGGACTTTCTTGTTTTTTCTTTTGAAGACGATTCTTCCAGTTGCCCAGTCCAGTTGCCTCCTGAAAAAGCACCTTCAACCATGACCTGTATGACTGAGACTACAGACTGTTACCCTCTAGGTTGTGTCTATTCAGAAGATGCACAAGCCTTGTGGAAATGTTATAGTTGCTCCCATAGCCCAGCACTTTACAGGATCTGCCACCCAATGCTGACCTTCAGGTAGTTTACTTTTTCTGCTAACTGGCCTCTGCAGCTTACCAGAAACTATCCCAGGTCACGTGATGCTTTTCTTGAAACAGCTTCAAGGAATCTCTTCCATAGCTTCTGTAGCTTCCAAAAACTGCATGCTCCATTCTCATGTGATTTTTTTTTGAGGTCATGTGTGATGAGCCAGGGTGGGATACAAAAGCAACAAAGTCACAGAAACAGATGAAGTCCCTTTAATTCCTTCAACTTGGCTTCAAAGGTCCAAATATCATTAACTTGAGAAAAAACTCCCCCACAAGCAGTTGCAGAAAGGAAGAACTTCTGTTCAACTCAAAATACATATAAATTATAAATAGAAAAAAACAACACAAACCACACTGAAGCAATTAAGGATACCAGGCAGGATAAGGGCTTGAAGACATCCATAGATATCAAAATACACACACTGGGAAGGACGCCAGAACTCAGATAAGAACGGACAGACTAGAAATATTTTCATGCTTTGCTTCCAGCACTGGCCCATGCGCAATTTGTCCTTTTAAACAGTCCTCACAGCTGCAGCTCATGAAGGGGATCAAGGCCCTTTCCTGCCCCGTAGACCACACCATTCATGTTTCTACCTTATCCGCTCCCCCCTGCGTGCCCTAGGATGAAGAGGGATGGGCCTGGGTCTTCCTCTGAATGCCCAGCTGGCCTGGCCCTTCCCCAAATTCCTCCACAACCTCCGGAGCCACACTCCAACTCCCTGTCAGCTGTTCCTCCTCTCCCTCGGTGTCAGATTCTAACAGGGGCATGACATCATGTGAGCAGCCCTCGTGACTTCCAGAAGGTTCAGAGACTCTGGAGGAGAGCACACCCCATTTTTGTGCAGTCTCTACAGCCTACAAAAATTGCAGAAGAATGGGGTATGTTTCAAGAATAGTTATTGGGTGTTAATGAATATTGGCATATCACCCAAAATGTCATGGTGTGTCACCTTTGACACTTATGTCATAGGTTCATCACTGAGCTAAATATACAAGTGGATCTGTTTTACTCTGGTAATCTAAGACTGGGTTGATTGAAAAATATATAAATATAAATATTTGTAAGCTTTTATTGGTCTAGAGAATTGCTCAAAAGAAATAATTTACTTTTTGATCATAAAGCATCTACAAAACAGATTTTTTATTTTCAGGGGGTTTGAAAAAAATGGGATTTCTTTGTCTTTTTTTGCAATAATTTACAGCATGGGTGTCAAACTCTATTCCACTAAGGGCCGCATCAAAGTTGTGTTTGACCTCAGAGGGCCAGAGTGGGTTGTCCAGGGTGGGCATGGCCAACTCAACATCACTTGTGTCAGGCTCTGCCAGTGAAAAGAGGCTTCTGAGCTCCATTTTTGGCTGCCACGGCCTCCTGAAATCCTCTGCCAATGAAAACAGAGCTCTCCTGAGCTCCGTTTTCACTGGCAGAGGCTTGCAGGAGGCCGCGACAGCTGAAAACAGAGCTCAGGAGCCTGTTTTTACTGGCAGAAGCATCGCAGGCCAGTCCTTTGCTATTTCCAGAGTGACCCCATGGGCCAGATCTAAGCACCCTATGGGCTGGATCTGGCCCTTGGGCCTTGAGTTTAACGTCCCTGATTTACAGGATTAGCTCAAATGATGCAGACTGATAAATTATATTACACTTAAAAATATAGCCCCAAATTGTCTTTTTTATATCAAAGAAGAAGAAAAAGCTATCAAAGAAAATAAGTCATTTCCTTTCAAAAATAGCAATATGAAGTGGAAACCGTCCTCCCTCCAACAGTTGGAAAATAAATTTACATGGTTAGGTACCATAATCCCTAAAGAAAACTCTTTAATAATGCTGCATTTTCAAAAAATAGCTGACAAAAATGTAAACTTTTGAACCTAAGGGTACAAAAACTAAGGCAAATAATATACGTTAATTGTGTGGTGGTTAATGCACCAGACCTTAGGCAAAAAGCTGGGTTCCCTTGAGTCAGAAATTCTTGCTTAGCTCTAGAAGGAGGCATTAGCAAGCCGCTTCCGAAAATCTTGGTAAGAAAACTGCAGGGAACTTAACCATATAATTTCCAGGAGTCAACCATGATTTGAAGGCATGGAGACACACATACGCACATACCCCTACCCACAAGGAAACATACACACAACCTAAACAAAATGATGAATAGAGTCAGTTGAAGTGATTAAGGCACTGGGCTAAAATCTAGGAGATTTGAGTTCTGCTCACTTAGACATGAAAGAACCTTGGTGGTGCAGGCTGCTAAATGCCTAGCACTTAAGTTCCAGCTGCCTGCAATTACTGCAGGCTCGAATCCCACCAGGCTCAAGGTTGACTCAGCCTTCCATCCTCTCGGGGTAGATAAATTGAGGACCCAAGATTGTTGGGGGCAATAAGCTGACTTTGTAAAATTGCCGCTTAGTAATAAGCAGGCATATACAATGGAATGAAGGCTATTGCTGAGCGCATTGGGTTGTATCCCAAAAATTGTAAGCCGCCCTGAGTTTTTGGAGAAGGGTGGCATATAAATGTAATTTTAAAAAAAAGGAGCCTTAGACTCCTGCCTTTGACACAAAAAATAATCTTACTAAGAAAACTCATGGACTTGTACATATACTCACCAGAAAATAAGACTGATTTGAAGGCATATAATACAGTAATATAATAATGGAAGGACTCAATAGGTGGATGAAAATGCCAAAACCAGCCTAAACACCTGCCTGACTATGACATACCATAATATAGAAGAGAAAGAATTGGAGAAGTGGCTGCAGTTGTAACTGAATACTTGGGTTGCAAAATTAACAAATAAGGGGGGAAAAGCCAAACAGTGCACCACCAAAATGGAAGATCAAGTTGGAAAATAAGATCAGCAAGTAGATCAGATGCAAGCAAGCTAGAACAGATTTTAAAAAAAAAGCTGAAGAACAAGAAGACCAAAGTATATCTGATCAAGAAATATCACCTGAAACAAGGAAGATTATTGATTGATAAACATCCATAATAATAATTATCCCCTCCATGGATATTCCCTTTTCATGAGGAAGGGGGTTGCAATGCTGTGAGTGGGGTAGAACTATGCTGACAATAAGTGTATTCTACCAGAAAGATCACACATGCCTGGTAGGTCTTAGCAAAAGAGCCAGATGAAGCATATCCACCAACCCACTTAATATAGTGAGAAAACAGAAAAAGATTACTATACTGATTGTTGCCTGAGTCATCCAAGACTGCATCAGATTTTAAATTTTCTTGGCATCAGTTGACAAGTGCGCAGTGAACTCAGGAACTATGGCAGGGGAAACAGGGCCTAGCCCTGTAAAAACAACTGGATGAACAATCATCTCAGGCAAGGCAAAAGTATGCTGTGTTTGAAACTGCCAACTTAATTCTATTGGATTTGGTATCTCCCTTATTTCTTCCTATTCTTTATTTGGTCTTTCTTGTAGGACTATTTGGTTTCTCCAGTCTTCATGGTATGCTAGCTTCAATGCATCTTCTTCACTGTTCTTCAGATATTCTTCCAAAGCCTTTTTTCCCCCTTTTTCAATTGTCATAGGGGCATGGAATGTCACAAGTACACCAATTTTCCTTTGTAGGTGGAGTATATGAATATCACTGCATAGGTGAAAATTATGATTCAGTCATTAATTTTCTGGATTTTCTTTTAGCCCACTATTCCAGTCAGATTCCAATATTATGAGATGACTGGAATTGCCCAGATGTTAATTGCCTTGATGATACTTCTTCCACTGAATTTGGATTTTAAGATCTTCATTCTCATGATATATTCATAACCTTCTTCTTTGATTTCAACTGTGTTTGATGTTGTCATCTTGAAGAATGCCCAGGTATTTGTTGTGATTGTCTTCATCCAGATTCTTGAAGTTATTTCTTTAGAATATCTTGATTCCTTCAGTTTTCACTGTTTTTCTCCTGTTGTTTTGTTCCTCTGCTGTTTGGGCAGTTTCCTTTCTGCTGAGGGTGAACAAATTTGTTTTCAATTAGATGCTGTTGAATTGCATCAGCTACTATACCTGTCAAGCTACTGTTGGAGTCTGAATCCAAGGAGGAAGCTGAATAGCTGACAGGGAGTGTGAGTGTGGCTCCATTGGCTGTGGAGGAAACCAGGGAAAGGCAAAGTCCGGCTGGGCAGAGCAGGGAAGAGGTAGAACAAGGGAGAGGGAATTCAGGGAAAGACCCAGGCCCACCCCCTCTTCATCCTAGGGCATGCAGGGAGGAACGGAGAAGAGAGCAATGTGACTTTATCTTGTATTGTTGTGGCTTATCTGTGTTCCTGGCGTCTTCCCAACTGTGTGAGTTTTGCTGTGCTTTCAAGTCTGAAATTCTTGCTCTTGCCCTGCCAAACTAATTACTTCAGTTTGGCTTGTTTGGACTTTAAGTTACAGTTTGTATTTACACTGTTTTGGACTGAATTTTCTGCAGTCAAAGGCTGTTCCTAGGAGAGTTCTTCTCCAGCCAGAAGGTAACCTGGACATTGGGGGCAAAGTTGGAGATCATAAAGGGACTCTTATTGATTATCTGACTGTGTTGCCTTTGTGCCATGCCCTGGGTCATCACATCACCAGTTATCAGTTTGAATGTTGTTGGCAAGCAAGTAATTGGGCTATGGTTGCCGTATGTTTCTCCTTTTGCTGGTTCCTTTATTATCAGGTAGATTTTACCATATATTAAACAATTTTCATTTTCCTGCAGTTTGTTGTTAAACTGCTTTGCAATGAGTGAGTGTACAACCAATCAAATGTTTCAGCCAAGAACCATGCAATTCATCTTCATTCAGTGCTGACCAATTCTTGATCTTCCTTGCTCCTTTCTCCAGTCTTTCTGTTTTTATTACAAGTTTTTTTACTTCAATAGGTGGATAAAAAGCCAGATCCAGTCTAAACAACTGGCTGACTGTGTGACCAACTCTAATAATAATAAAACCCTAGTCAGTTACCTTTGGCTAGTTAATGCGCACAGAACAGAATATTTCTTCCTTTGGTCAGCATGTACCCTGGGCATGCTGTCCTGGCTACAATATAATTGACATTGGTTTGAGGAAGGCCTTCATAGAGACTCATGCATGTAGATCTCTTTCTCTACAAATGGAATTACATGTGTACAAACATGGCAAAGCATTTTCCCATGAATACATAAATTATACTAGGCACTGTACTGAAACACAGTTATATATCATGTGATTTGTGATGTGCCATTGCATGCAATCTAATTATGACATGATAAACAGGGCTTCTATGTAACAGTTCTGAGAGTATGTTATTAAGGTATATGAATTTTCATTCTACTGGCTTTAAATGACTCCCAGTTCAGATAGTTTATGAAATGAAGTTGCAAATGAATATGCAAGAAATGTAAAAGCTATTGCTTCTGAATTCATAACATGCAATATGCCTTTCTATATCTGTCCAATTGTCATGAAATCTATGTGTAGTGCATATGAAAATATATCTGTAAAAGATATGGGTGTGTTTTTATATAATTACACAATATAGAGGCACTATAATAATATGCACAAACTGAAATACACATTTTCATTTCTGAAAGTAGCTTCAGATCTCTTACAACAGAGCAAATTAGCCAATAATTGCAAAGATCAGCAAGGTGGCAAGGAAAACCAATTGTTTTATCTGTTTGAAAATTGTAGGTTGTTGTTTATTTATTTATTAAACTTTCATGCTGCCATCTTGACAAAATGCAATATTGGTAGCTTATAATAATTAAAACACCTATATAAAACTTCAAAACAATAAAAAGTAATATTAAACTTGATTTAAACTTGACAAAGTTGAGGAGGAAATGAACCAGATGCACATAGGAAGGAGACGGCTCTTAGTCCATTAATCATTTCCAGAATGACATGCCCCCATTGGGACCTCAGGCCAGTTATTTATTTATTTATTTATTTATTTATTTATTTATTTATTTATTCGACTTATATGCTGCCCCCTCTCCAAAAAGGACTCGGGGCGGCTCACAGCTAAAAATACAACAATAAATAAGTTAATTAAAAGCATATGAAACAAGTTAAAGCCGAATTAAAATTAAAACCCATAGTTAAAATAGAACCAACCCCAGAGAATCAGCACAGCCCGGATTGTAAAAAGAGCCAGGTCTTCAAATCGTGGCGGAAGGTGCGAAGATTGGGGGCCAGCCGGAGCTCCAGTGGAAGAAGATTCCACAGAGTGGGAGCCGCCACAGAGTAGGTCCTCCCCCGGGTCACTGCCAAGCGACATTGAGTCACAGACAGCACCCTGAGGAGACCCCGTCTGTGTGCTCGTACAGGGTGGTTAGTATTTGATGTTGGGAGGAGCCGTTCTCATAAATAACCTGGACCCATACCATGCTGGACTTTGAATGTTAATACCAGAACCTTGAATCTCACCCAGAGGGCAACCGGAAGCCAATGCAGGTCGCGCAGGAGGGGTGTTATATGGGAGTATCGGGAAGCTCCCATCACTACCCACGCAGCCGCATTCTGCACCAGTTGAAGCCTCCGAGTGGTACACAAGGGCAGTCCTAGGTAGAGAGTGTTACAGTAGTCGAGTCAGGAAATGACGAGGGCCTGAGTGACTGTGCGCAGGGCATCTCGGTCCAGGAATGGGCGTAACTGGCGAACCAGCCGGATCTGGGCAAAGGCCCCCCTGGCCACGGCCCCCACCTGCTCCTCCAATTTGAGCCGTGAGTCCAGGAGGACCCCCAGATTCCGTGCCCTGTCCACGGGGGGCAACACCTCCTCCCCTATGACCAAAGATGGAACATCCAAGCTGGACCGAGATGTCGGTATGCACAGCCACTCTGTCTTGGCTGGATTGAGTCAAAGCATGTTCCTGTCCATCCAGATCCGCACCGCTTCCAGACAACGGGACATCACGGAGAGAGCATCACTGATGTGGCCTGGGGTGGAGAAGTATAACTGTGTATCATCAGCATACTGATGATAACTCACCCCGAAGCCATGGATGATCTCACCCAGTGGCTTCATATAAATGTTGAACAGGAGGGGCGAGAGGACCGAGCCCTGGGGCACCCCACAAGTGAGATACCTTGGAGTCGACCTCTGCCCTCCTGCCAACACTGTTTGCGAACGTCCCGAGAGGTAGGAGGAGAACCACCATAAAACAGTGCCTCCCACTCCCAACCCCGAGACGCGCACAGGATACCATGGTCGATGGTATCGAAAGCCACTGAGAGATCTAATGGGACCAGGACAGAGGAAAAACCCCTGTCCCAAGCCCTAGAGAGATCATCAATCAGTGCGACCAATGCTGTCTCCATGCTGTACCGGGCGGAAGCCCGATTGGTATGGATCCAGGTAGTCCGCTTCCTCCAGGAAAAGTGGCAATTGCTGGGCCACCACACTCTCAACAACCTTCGCTAAAAAGCGAAGGTTGGAGACCGGACGAAAGTTGTTCAACGCGGCTGGGTCAAGGGCAGGCTTCTTCAGAAGGGGCCTCACCACCGCCTCTTTCAAAGCGGCAGGGAACAGCCCCTCCCTTAACGAAGCATTGACCACTGCCCGGAGCCAGCCGCACGTGACCTCCCTGGAGGCATAAACCAACCAGGAAGGGCACGGGTCCAATAAACATGTGGTGGAGCTCAGCCGCCGCATAATCCTGTCCACTCCATCCTCAGAAACAGGATCAAACTCAGTCCAGATGACATTGGCCAAACCACTCGCATCCCCATCCTCAGGCCACTGCAGGTCCGAGCGCAACCCTTCCCGGATCTGAGTGATTTTATCCTGCAGATACTGGCCAAATTCCTCAGCTCTGGCCCGCAAGGGTCCACCACCACCCCCAGCTGGAGGAGGGAGTGAGCGACCCCAAACAGGGCAGCCGGGCGGTTATCTGCGGATGCTATGAGGGCGGAGAAATAAGATCTCGCCACCCTCACCGCCACCAGGTAAGTCCTAATATGGGCTCTTAGCTGGGCTCGGTCAGATCCAGAGCGGGTCGCCCTTCACCTGCTCTCTAGTCCCCTTCTGCACGCTTCATCTCCCGGAACTCCTCAGTATACCAGGGAGCTGACCGGGATCTGCGTCGAGTAAGGGGACACATGGGGACAACCCTGTCGAGAGCCCCCACAGCCGACTGTTGCCAGGTAGCCGCAAGGACCTCAGCAGGGCTGTGGGTAAGGGGTGCAGGAAAAAACCCCAGGTCCTGCCAACCCCAGTTGGCAGGACCAGGTTTTCAGGGCCTTTTGGAAGGCCAAAAGGGTGATTATGGATGTCACCTTGGGAGGCACGATGTTCCAGAGGGTCGGAGCCATGGCAAAAAAGTCAGAATTCCTTGACTGATGGGGTCCATAGCATGCCTCTTTTGCCGGCATGAGTAGGAGTGTTCCTCAGATAACCTTTGTTATTTTTTCTTTTCTTTTTTACATATTATTGGTTTTGCCACAATGCAAACTCTTGTTTCTTTTTGGCAAGCCTTTAGAGCTGATAAATCTTATATTTGACTTTCTTTATAGCTTCTTTGTTTCTATTGTAGTTGGTGGTTTGAGAGACCAAAACTAAAATAACCATACCATGAGCTAATATAACTTCTTTTCCTATCTATGTGCTTAATAATGTATAGCATAATCCTGTGCAAACCTACTCAGAAGTAACCCAATACTTTTAATATGATTTATTACATAACAAGCATAGCATTATTGTAGTAGAGGTATGCATTTAATACATGGGCAAATAGTGTTAGGATTTCTGCATTTATCTTCCCTTTTCTGTCAAAATATATTTTATCACTTGTTCATCATTAATATCATTTATTCTGTATTTCTCTTATAGGTCACTGAAATCTAATAAAATAAACAAATGAGTTTGGCTTAAGATGTCTCTGGCAACTGTCATATATACATCCCGACCATATTTTGCTTTTTGAATCTAGGTATATCTTCTCATACTTTAAAGCTGTTATAATATATGTGTAGGTTAATGAATGGGAGCTGATCAATTTCCTTCTCCTCTTTGTATTTCTTTCTTCATTTTCTTTGAAATTTATGAAAAATAATTTGCTTCCATCAGTGGTGGAATTAAAAATTTTTAACAACTGGCTCTATGGGCATGGCTTGGCGGGTATGGCTTAGTGGTCATGTGACTGGGTGAGTGTTGCTTTGTGGTCATGTTACTAGGTAGGCGTGGCTGGGTGGTCATGTGATTGGGTGGGCGTGGCCAACTTGATAACACTCATGTTGAAGGCTGCCTTACCTTGCCCCGCTTGCCTCACCTCCTGAGTAATTCTGGTCTTTGACTATTAATTTGTCTACTACTACAGTGTCTGGTTGATTATCGAATTGCCTGCCTGTCCTTCTGGATCCGGAACTCCCGCAGATTCTTAGCTCTATTATTCTCCATGATCTTCTGTGGAAACTCCTTGATGGCTGGCTGGAGAATTCTGGGAGTTAAAGTCTTTCAGCTGAGAGACACTGATCTACCCTTGGGTTCTATCTAGTGTGGTAAATCCCTGCTTCTATGGATCTGGTGGTTAGTGGCTGTTCTTATGCTGTTATGATCAGTGATCAGTGATGCCTTTTCCATACACCCCACTTCAGGAATAATTATCAAAAATGTGATTTCTCACTAATTTCTTTACTAGTAGTAGAAACAAAATAAGCCATAAATGTCACCTAAAATTGGAACTCTATGTTTGGATTCTGATGCATATTTATTGTTGTGAATGCTTTTGCAAAACAGTGACTGGGAAGACTTGCCTCAGATAAGTTTACAAAACACCTATTTCAAATAACATTTCTTAATTATGTATTGTATTACCAGTTACTCTGGAGGTAATTAGATCTTGCCTAGCCAGCATTAAATGATGTTTTTTCCGCCAAAAAGTCAGTCAATAGGAGGATTTGGAGCTGGCCTTCAAAGATGGCAAGAAATAAACTTTTTTTTCTCACTTTTCTGTGTATAGGTTTTACAATACCGTAGTTATTTTACCTTGTTTTTATTTTGACCAGTTTAATTCTTGCCATTATTTTTGGATTCTAATTGTTTTGGACTAATTCTGATATTTTCCACAAATGTGGACTTTTGCTTTTTCTACAAAGGGGACACAAACTTTTTCATTAAATTGTATTGATTTTTCTGAATCAATTTAAACTTTTGAACACAATCAGGAAGAATACATGCACAGGGTTACCTTCCCATTCTAGATACAAAAGAACTTATACCGTATAAGAACATACACTTTATAAACATATAATCTGAAGCTATTGAGAACCTTAGATGAAACAGTTTTTTTTGAGTTCCTGCCATTCAGTTCCAGCAACTCATCTAACCGATGGCTTCCTGACACTTCTTCTCCTTGTAGCACTGAGCTCCTTGGCTTTTGAAATCCAGCACTCTTGGATTTCAAGAGTGCTTGGGTTCAGCAGCCAGAGAAGTGGTAAAGGATTTCAAAAGCCAAGCAGCTCAGTGCTACAAGGAGAAGTGCCGGGAAACCATCGGCAATAGGCCTGGGAGGAGATCATTCAGCCGGCATTCAGAGGCAAGCGGGAAGCTCCAGTAAGTGCAGGAAATGGCTGGGACAAGCAGTCTGCCGGACAGTGCGGGAACCAGCAGGAAGTGTGGGAGCCTTCAGGAAGTGGTGCGGACAAGTGGCCTGCCTCCCGGACAGCACGGGAATTGCTGGGAATGGTGGGAAGCACTGGGACGCAGCGGGAAGCAGTGTGGACCGTGCGGGAAATGATGGGAAATGGCATGGGCGAAGAAAAGTCCATGCACAGCTAGGTACACTTGGCAGCAGGAGGGGCCATGTGCGATGGGGCTGTTTTGTTCCTCCTTACCTCACACCAGCCACTCCATTGCCCATTTCATCATTGCAGCCCCACACTAAAGAGCTTTCCCTACCCACCACCTCTCAGATGCCCTTGCTCTCCCAAGCATTTCTTTGGCTATCTGATGTCCAGCTCCATCATGTTTCTCACCATCATGTGCAGGGAAATGAAAGTTTGTGAGGGGCTAAAAAAAATTCAATCAATTCCAACTTTGCGAGATCTTTTTCTTTCACAATAAGTTGGAATTGATTGCTTGAATGTTTTTTAGCCACACACAAACTTTCGTTTCCCTGCACATGATGGCGAGAAACATGATGGAGCTAGACATCAGGTAGGCAAAGAAATGCTTGAGGAATTTGGGGAAAGTGAGGGCATCTGGGTAGTGGTGGGTGGGGAAAACTCTTCTACCCACAAAGAAAAGAGGGGGAAGAGAAGAGATGGCTGGAGGAGCTCCGTCTCGCTCCACGCGCCCCAATGAAAGGCTGCAGCAGCTCAGCTGCTTCCCTTCCCTGCAAAGAAGGCAGACAAGCATGGCAGGGCCATGTGCTGTGTGGAAGGGACTAGGGGAGGCAGGAAACAGGCCTGGCCACAGGGACCACTGGGAAGGCCACGGGGAAGACAGGCCCGGGATGCATGGAAGGGAATAGGGAAGGCAGGCAACTGGGCCTGGCCACGGGGACTGCAAGGAAGGCAGGCAAGCACGCTGGGCCTCAGGGACTGTGAGGCAATGTAGGAGGCAGCTAGGCCAGGATTTGTGCTTTGCTGCTAGCAGTTACTCAGGCAGATCAGGGTAGCTTAGCTGGGCTGCACAGAGAACGCTTTGTGGGATTCAACTGCCTGGAAGGCAGGCAAGCTTGCTGGGCCATGTGGGAGGCAGCTAGGCTGGGATTCGGGTCTTGCTGCTTGCAGGCTCACCCAGGCTGCAAGGCAGATCAAGGCAGCTCAGCTGGGCCACGCGGAGAGTGCTGCATGGGATGCAACTGAAGGCAGGCAAGCTGGCTGGCCCTCAGAGACCGTGTGGTTGAGGCAAGCCAGGGAGCCAAACAGGGAGCAGCAGAAGCTATGCTGGGTGAGTGGATGAGATGAGGATTGACTGGCGGGATGGGGCCAGCAGAATTTTTGAACTGGCCCAAACCAGCTGAATCCCATCACTGGCTTTCATTTCCTCCCCCAGCCCAAAAAGATAAGAACATTTTGCTGGAGTACAGTTGATGAGAGTTTTTCCCCATTTACCTTACATGGAGAAAGGACATTTGTGATTGTTCTGAATTTCAGGGTTCATCCATCTCTCCGGTACTACAGTATGCTATCTCCCCAGCTCCCTACCCTTCAGTTAAATACCAAAACATGGTCTAATAGGAGCATTTATTCCCCCAAGACTTTTTTAGATGCAGGAACCCCTCCCCCAAAAAATGTTTTTTAAAGATGATTTGCTAAGGTTATAATCAATACAACCAGAGGAGTATTTGTATCAGTTTATATATTTACTACAGAAAGATTTGTAGCTGGCATATCTGGGAACAGAAAGGATTTGTCATTGTTCTTATTCATTGAATGATCTTTTTTCCCAAATAATTCTGGCAAATCTAATTTCTTTTAGTTTCTCTCCTCCTGCTCACTGGCCATACTGGAAAAGCAAACTAAAATTATATCCTTACAATGACATTTAAACCCCTTCTTTTCTTTTCTGTTACAGAACGTTCGTTAGTTTTTTCAGGTCACATCAAATCTAGAATTAGACCAAACCCTTAAATGAAAACAAAGTCAGTCACACGGTAGTATTTGCATCCTTATTTCTGAATATGTTCACCTTCCAACAGGCAACTTTGCTATATTTTTCTTTCCTTTTATATTGCCAAAGATATTTACACAAAAATGAAGTAGATTTTATATCTAGATAGAAGATGTTTTGTGCCTGCAAAGGAGCCTGTATGATACAGAATGCAGTACAGTTAATCAGAGGGACCTCTGCATGGTTAGAGAGCCATTATTTCAAATCCTTGTGTAAATATGACTT
The DNA here is from genome assembly GCA_009733165.1 of Naja naja. Taxonomy (NCBI): domain Eukaryota; kingdom Metazoa; phylum Chordata; class Lepidosauria; order Squamata; family Elapidae; genus Naja; species Naja naja. The sequence goes on along the minus strand of CM019149.1, from coordinate 266,781,207 downwards.
AGTAAATATCATCACCTCTTCAAATTATGCTTATGTGGTTCTCTGAGCACTTCCGCTGCCAATGACGGAAATAGTGTTTCAATTAGACAAACACTGATTTCTCTTTTTTTTTTTCATCAAAAGCAAAATGATACAGAAAAGGCCCCCTTGTACTAACAGCACAGATGGCAAAGCAAAAAGAGAACCTCTTAGGCTGAAATTAGCTTTATAATATCATGCATTTTATAAGAAATGCTGCAAATCTCTGACTTCTGCAATTTCTGCAGTCTTGAATATTGTGATGATAAAATCATAATTAAGCTTCACAGCCTGGTTTCTCTAAATTAACATGAGACCTGAAGTAGAATTATCTTTTCACTTATGAGTAATATACAAGATTCTCATGTATCAATTTGAGATCATTAACACATATAAATGCATTTCAACTGATACTCTTAAGGAAGTTCTAAGTACTCATTACTGTTTTTTTTCATCTTTCCAAAGAATTTATTTTCCCGCCTTGATTTTTGTCAAGGTAATAGGATAAGAATTTACCAAGGAAGCTCTTCTATCATTGGGACACACATTGTGGGTGTCATGGTTTCTATGGAGGTAGGCCATTAGATAGTAGCCCCTCTTTCCTATTGCTAGGTATCCGTAGGTATCCCTAAGAGGAGACCATAGTGACCATAACATTTACTTTGAAATCTGCTTTGGTAATTAGGAGAATAGCCCACATTGACTTGGGCTGCTTTAGAAGCCACCAGATTTAATTCAGGCCTGAGTTAGAAAGTTACTTTGGGAAATATGAAATTTCTCTGTCCCAATTAACCCCCATTGGGAAATCAATTAATAGCAACATTTCTCTCTGTCTGTGAAGAGAAACAACTATGTGCAATGTACAATAAAAATCCATATTTTGCAAAGTAATATCAAAATATAAAATTTGTCCCTTTTTACGACCCTATAATTTAATTTGGAGTAGAGTCGGGATGACTGGATGGAGCTGAGCATTTACTGGCCAGATGCCCTTCCTGTTCCCAGCAGGTTTTTTTTTCTTTGCGTCCTAGGAGAGAAAAGTCTGCTGGCTCATATTTAAGTAATTGTCCATTAGGACTTTCAATAACTGTTATTGAGCCAGGTTTCACCTTTATTCATTTGCTTTTTTCTTGCCTAAGTGTAAAACATTACTTTTTTCTACATTGAATTTCATTTTGTTGGTTAGGGCTCTGTGTTCAAGCCTGTTGGACTCCATCTGGATCTTGAACCTATCTTCTGGGGTTTTGGCTATTTCTGCCAGCTTGGTTTTATCTGAAGATTTGATGAGTCCACTTCTATTCCCTCATTCAGATTGTTTATTAAGATATTGAAGAGTACTGGGCCTAAAATTGAATCTTAGGATACCCCACTGCTTTCTTCTCCCCATGTAGATGTAGTTCCATTAAGGACTACACATTGAGTGCGATTTGCCTACCAGGTACAAATCCATCTGGTGATGCTGCTGTCTATTCCACTTTTTCTGGCTTACCAAGAAGTAGGTTGTGGTCTATTTTATCAAATGCCTTATTGAAATCCAAGTACACTATGTCCACAGTATTTTGCTGACCTACTAAATTAGTTACTTGGTCAAATAATGAAACAAGATTTGTTTGACTTGTTTTTGATAAACCCATGTTGGGTTCTGGTTGTAACTTTGCTAGCTTCTAGATGTTCATAGATCTGTGATTTAATCTTTTCTAGGATCTTCCCCAGTATTGATGTCAGGCTGATTGATTTGTAATTTCCTGGATCTGTTCCCCCACCCCCTTTTGTGAAGATGGAAACCACATCAGCTCCTTTCCAGTCTTCTGGTAGTTCTCTGGGTGCTCCAGGATCTTTGAAAGATATGGTTCCAAGATCATGGCTGCCAGCTCCTTCAGAACTGTGGGACATAATCCATCCGGTCCTGGTGATTTGAACTCATCTAGAGTGGACAGGTGTTCTTTTACAATTTTCTTGTATTTTGTAATTTGTATTTCTAGTCTGTCGTTTAGGGTTCTGTTTTTGGTAGTTTGGCCTATTTTTACCTGAAGACAGATGCAAAGAATGAATTAAACAGCTCTGCTTTCTCCCTGCTGCTGATCACTTCCTTACCACTTTCTCCCATTAGTGGACCAATTGTTTCCTTGTCTTTTTTGTTTGTTTTTTATATATTGAATGATTTTTTTAAAAAATCATATATTGATTGCGCATGTCCAAGATGGAGGACGGGCGCTGAGACAGCTCTGGGGGTGAGTTTTAGTTGGTAAGGGGGGTGCCAATGGGGATTTCCTGGATGCCCGCTTCCCTACCTGGATTTTATGGGAGAGTCCGGGTGTGGGTTCGGGCTGTTTGTGAGCCAGCTGGACGGTCGGTGAGGCGTTCTTTCGGACTTTCTGCCTCCCGACGTCGTCCTGGCCTATTGGAGATGGCGCTGCCGTGGCTTTTGGAATGGAGGCCGGCGGTTTCAGCACCCACGGCTTTTCGGCGGCTCGGCAGCTCTTCCTGGCGGCGGCGGCGGTGGCTCTTCGGCGGCGGCGGCGGTGGCTGTGATGGCGCCGTGGATGACTGCAGCGGCTGTGGGGACTTGCCTCTGGTGTTTGCAGCGTTTTGGAGGGTAGACTGGCGGCGGAGCTGTGGATCCTGGCCTCCTTACTGGCGGCGGCAGCTGGAGCGGCGGCGGAGGCAGCGATGCTAGCTGCCTTAGCGGAGCTCGGCTGTGGACTCGTTGACTGGGATGGCTGCTGTGATGGCGGAGGCTGTTGGATGGAGAGGGGCAGCGCCTGAGGAGTGGTTTCCGGCGGGATGGCGAGTCCTGTGGCCTGGTGGCCTGCTTGTTTTGGGACCACGGAGGCTGCACGGTCGGAACCATGATAGAACCAGGACAGAGGTGGTGGTTATCATTGTGGATTCTGTGCCAGCGGTGAGCCCCTGGACTGTTTGGGGGCGTTTTCGGTTGGCCAGATCCAGGCCCTTGAATGCTCCTCTCCTTCAATGGCTGGATTGACTTTGGATGGGTCGGGTGGGCTGTGACTTGCCTAGCGGGGGATGGAATATATATATATTCCCCTGCGGTTGGCAAATTTCTGTGGCCCTGGACCCTGCCTTCAAGGAGCCCGTTGTTGGGTTCCTTTGGATTCCTGCCTATCGAACTGTTCGAACTGATGGTGTCACGCTGAATTATCTGCCGTATTTAATATCTACTTGATCATCTGGCTTTTCTTTGTCTCCACGGAAGTTGTGGAGATATTTATCATCTTTATCCAATGACCACGGTTTTAAATATCATGGACCTCTCCTTTTACCAGGACTTTGTTTGGACAGGTCCCATTGTTGTGAGAGGACGATGGGCGGATTATCTCTCTACTGTGGGAGAGTGGAGAGTTTTTACATCTAACCCTGCAGTTTTCAAGATTTCTTTTATTGGCTTTCCGCAGTGAGAGAGCAACTGCCATTTTTTGTCATCTTTGGTCTCGAAGCGGGTGTGAGAGACCGTTTTGAGACTGAAATTCTTGACTGCTGTAGCCTGTATTCTTTTTCTCCATTTGGTTTTTAACAACATTACCCTGCTATGTATTGCCATACTATACTCTGACCCCTTAACTATCTTATGGGTTTTACTCGCTTCGAATTGTGGGCACTTAGGACTGCACCCTTGTCCTTGAGTTGGCCCAGGGATTATCAACAGCTTACCTTAATGGCGGATCTTGGGATCCCGAGAGGTGGCATGCTGCAATCAATGGGCTAAATTTTAAACTAAGATCTAAGGGTCGAATTTTAAAATTTTTAATTCGTTGTTTTAAAGGGTTAGGGAGGAGGAGGGTGCAGGGTCACTTGCAGCCGGCGGTGGGGGTGTGTGGGGTTGGGGGCGGGGGGCTCTGGGCCCTGAGGTGGGGGCAGCGATTCCCAGGGTGGTGGAAGAGAGGGCGAGGCATAGGGCCATATCAGGTTATGGAAGCACCCGACATTTAAGGCGGTTCGCGTTCCGACCCTATGGCCTCCTCCCAAGGGGCAATGGAACCAGGATCCCTGGGCTTAGGCTGGTGTATTTTAATGCCAGGTCTGTGGCTAACAAATCGTCCCTCCTCCGGGAGATCATCGAGGAGGAGGCTGCGGACCTGGCTTGCATCACTGAGACCTGGTTGGGCCCAGAGGGGTGTTCCTCTGGTTGAGTTATGCCCACCAGGTTTTGGTCTTGCACCGCCACGAGCTCAGGGTAGGGGTGGTGGGGTGGCGTGGTTATTCGGGAGACCTTGTTTCGAGGGAGGTCTCTGTTGCAGAGATAGGCGGGAGTGAGATCCTCCTCCTGAGATGGGGGCCAAATGGGCGGGTGGGCTTGCTGCTAGCATACCTTTCCCCAGCTGTGTGGCAGCGGCTCTGCCTGGGCTCCTCGATCTCCTCTCTGGGGTGGCGGTGGAGCTCCCGGACCTTATGGTCTTGGGGACTTCAACTTGCCTTCCTTGGGGGGGTGGGTGTGGCCCAGGAATTCATGGCTTCTATGGAGGCCATGGGCCTGACCCAGTTGATTCAAGGTCCTACTCATGGAGGAAATACTCTTGACCTAGTTTTTATCTCTGAGCAGTGGCAGTGACAGAGGGCAGGTCAGCTATTGCGACTTTGCCTGTTCCATGGTCTGATCACTATCTCCTAAGGCTGGTCTTCCAACAGGCCGCCCCCACTGCTGGGATGAGGAGCCACCTAGATGGTTCCGCCCCAGGCGCCTAATGGACCCTGAGAGGTTCCAGGCAGAACTGGGGTTCTTTCCTTCTTCCCTTGCTCACAGCTCTGCCGAGGATCTGGCAATAGCCTGGCAGCGGGCTGCGTCGGAGGCCCTCGACAGGGTTGTCCCCATCGTCCCCTTGTCGTCGTGGATCTCGGCTGCTCCTTGGTATACTGAGGAGCTCCGGGAGATGCGCCATCGAAGGGGTTTAGAGAGCAGGTGGAGGTTTACCCGTTCCCAATCCGACCGAGCCCAGCTGAGAGCCTTTATTAGGACTTACCTGGTAGCTATGAGAGGCGAGAAGATCTTATCTCTCCACCCTCATAGCGTCCGAATAATCGCCCGGCCGCCCTGTTTGGGTTACTCGTTCCCTCCTTCAGCCAGAGGGGGCGGACCCGTTCGGGGTAGGGCGAGAATTTGTTCAATATCTGTCGGATAAGATTGCTGTATTCGTGGCGGGTTGTCCTCCGATTTGCAGTGGTCTGAGGAAGGGGTGCAGGGAGTCTGGTTATTTGGGATGAGTTGACCGGTTTCGAGGATGAAGTGGACAGGATTATGGCGTATGAGTTCCACCACATGTTTATTGGACCCGTGTCCCTCCTGGCTGGCTTATGCCGCCAGGAGAGCACCTGCGGTTGGCTCGGGCAGTTATCAACGCTTCTTTAAGGGAGGTGTCTTTCCGCCTTGAAAGAGGCGGTGGTGAGGCCCTCCTGAAAAGCCTGCCCTGGACCCGACTGTGTTAGACAACTTTCGTCCAGTCTCCAACCTTCGTTTTTGGCGAAGGTTGTTGAGATGTGGTGGCTCAACAGGTTCGCTTTTCCTGGATGAAGCGGACTACCTAGATCCGTATCAATCGGGCTTCCGACCTGGGTATAGCGGAGGCGGCATTGGTCGCTGATGGATGATCTCTGGAGGGCTCGGGATAGGGGTTTTCCTCTGTCCTGGTCCTATTAGACCTCTCAGCGGCTTTCGATACCATCGACCATGGTATCCTTTTGCGTCGCCTTGGGGGTTGGGAGTGGGGGCACCGTTCTTGGTGGTTCTCCTCCTACCTCTCGAGATGCATATCGGTGTTGGCAGGGGGGGTCAGGTCGTCCCCTAGGGCCCTCACTTGTGGGGTCCCTCAGGGGTGGTCCTTTCCCCCTTTGTTTAACATCTACATGAAGCAGCTGGGTGAGATCATCCGTGGTTTGGGGTGAAATTCCATCAATGCGCTGATGATACTCAGCTGTACATTTCCACCCCAGGCCAGATCAGTGATGCCCTCTCCTGATGACCCGGTGTCTGGATGCGATGCGGAACTGGATGGCGGAAACATGCTTCGACTCAACCCGGCCAAGACTGAGTGGCTGTGCATACCGGCGTCCCGACCCAGTCAAGATTATCCATCTTTGGCCATAGGGGAGAGGTGCTGCCCCTGTGGATAGGGCGGAATCTGGGGTCCTCCTGGATGTGCGGCTCGGTTGGAGGAGCAGGTGGGGGCGTTGCCAGGGGCCTTTGCCCAGCTCCGTCTTGTTCGTCAACTTAGCCCTTTTCTGGATCGGGCGCCCTGCGCACGATCACTCATGCCCTGTTACCTCCAGGCTTGACTACTGCGCTCTCTATTTGGGACTGCCCTTGCATACCATCCGGAGATTGCAGCTGGTGCAAAATCGGCGGCGGGTGGTGATGGGAGTTACCGGTTCTCCCATGTGACCCCCTCCTGCGGCCTGCATTGGTTGCCGGTTGCGCTCGGGTGAATTCAAGGTTTTAGTGTTAACATACAAAGTCCTTCACGACATGGGTCCTCAATATTTAAGGGCGCCTTCTTCCAATGTCAAACACCGATCGCCCTGTTCGAGCTCATAGGCAAGGACTCCTCGGGGTTCGTCGGCGGGCCAATGCCGGCTGGCGGTTCCTCGACGACGAGCCTTTTCTGTTGCTGCCCCTGACCTCTGGAATCAACTGCCTTTGGAGCTCCGCCTGGCCCCTGACCTCCGCACCTTCCGCCCTTGAGTTGAAGACCTGGTTATTTGACCAACCGGGCTGTGACCCTTTGGGGAGGTTATTTTAAATTTTTAACTCATTTTATAAATATTTGGGCTTATAATTTTGATTTAATTGTTTTTTAATGTATTTATTGTTCTTTGCTTTTTAGTTGTAAGCCACCCCGAGTCTTCGGAGATGGGGCGGCATATAAGTTCAAATAATAAATAAATAAATAAATAAATAAATTATTATTTTTGACATTTGTTGCAAGTCTTGCTTCATTCTGAACTTTAGCTTTCCTGACTTCATCTTTGGAGATTTGAGCTGTATATGTTATTCTGCCTTAGTTTTATGTCTGTTTTCCATTTTTATACTTATCCTTTTTGTCAATTCATCAGAGTATTTTTGTGCAACCATGCTGATTTCTTCTTGGATTTCTTATTGTTCTTTTTTAGTGGTATTGTGGTAGAGTGGGCTTTTATAATAATATTTTTCAGAGTTTCCCAAGCTTCTTGAGTTGTTTGCCCCTGTAAGATTTTCATCCATGGAGTCCTTCCCAAGCTTTCTCTATGTTTGTAGAGAAAGTCTAAGACATTGGTTTCATTATGTTATGTTGCTTGTGTCTATTGAACTCTAATATGACATGGTCACCCTCCCTCAAAGTTCCTGCAACTTCAACCCCACTATACATTTCTTCTCTGTTAATAAGAAAGGGCGTTGGTACTTACCTGATACGCCCGTTCTCCTTGAGCTGCGAAGAGCATCCAAAAGTGGGAGGTGCTCAGGTTCTTGTCGATCAGGCTGGGCTTAATTTATGCTAGGACGCTCCTCCTCCTCCACGGCACTCCACCCAGCGCCCCAGTTTTCGCGAAGTCGACGTGGAAAACCCCGCCTACACTTCACCTACCTACAACATTTGGTCGGAGCAACTCCCCCACCAGACAGAAAAGGGTGGGGCTGGATGCTCTTCGCAGCTCAAGGAGAACGGGCGTATCAGGTAAGTACCAACGCCCTTTCTCCCCCGAGCTGCTTCGAGCATCCAGAAGTGGGACATACCAAAGCTGGAGGTGTCCTCAGGGAGGGAACCCGTCTGGCAGTAAATCTACTCCTGGGCCCTATGTAATTGTTGCAAGACCCTCCTACCAAAGGAAGACTCCGCAGAGGCAAACACGTCAACCTTATAGTTACGTACGAAGGGGGAGGGGGAGGATCAGGTGGCCGCCCTGAAGATTTTGTCTATCGAGGCCTGAGTGGCCCAAGCAGCCGATGTTGCCACACTTCGTGTTGAGTGGGGTGTGATGCCTGCTGTGATGCCCGCTGGTACAGGTAAAGATTGGACATCATAAGATTTTGCAATTGAGGCTCTGAGCCACTGCCCAATCGTGGAAGAAGACACTTTACGACCCTCAGTCTTAGGGAGAAAAGAAACGAAAAGGGCCTCCGTCTTCCGGAAGGGCGCCGTGCATTGTATGTATATGCGCAATGCTCGTCGTACATTGAGGTGATGCCATTGATGTTCCAGCCGATGCAGCGGATTTGAACAGAAATTGGGAAGGACCAATTCCTGCGCCCTATGGAAGGCAGAATTGATTTTAGGGACAAAGGTAGGATCAGGTCTGAGAACTACTCTGTCCGCGTGAAATACACAGAGGTCCTTGCAAATCGATAAGGCCGCCAATTCAGATATTCTCCTCGCTGAGGTAACCACAATCAAAAAGACCACCTTATACGTCAGGAATTGTAGACTGATCGTTCTCAAGGGTTCGAAGGGATCCTTGGTAAGCGCCGACAGAACTTTGTTCAGGTCCCAAGTTGGGTACCGGTGCACTATTGGTGGACGTAAATTGGTGGCACCTCGTAGAAAGCTGCGAACCCGGGGGTGATGAGAAATTGAACGAAAATCACCAAAGGATATTACTGAAGCCAGGGCCGCCACTTGTCTACGTAAAGTGTTTGGGGACAGTCCCTTATCTAGTCCCTCCTGTAGAAAGTCCAACAACTGTGCCACCGATGGAGAGGTGGGAACAACCCCTGATTTCATGCACCATTTGCAGAAGATGTCCCAGGTGGCATTATATATGCGGACTTTGGATGGTAGCCTAGCCGCTTGTATAGTATCGATGACTCTAGCTGAAATGTCCTCTGATCTCAGACATTCCTGCTCAACCTCCAAACGGCTAGGCTGAACCATTGTGGGCCTGGATGAAGTACTGGGCCCTGAGAGAGAGAGATCATTGACGATGGGATTCTCCAGGGGTCTTCGATGGATAAGCTCCGCAGGTCCGCAAACCATGGCCACCTGAGCCAATAGGGGACCACCATTAATATCTCTGCCCTTTCCTCCAGGATTCGTTGAATCAGCCTGGGGATCATCGGGAGGGGAGGGAAGGCGTATAGGAGACCTGAGGGCCAAGGACAGCGGAGAGCGTTGACATTCTCCACTCCTTGGGATGGATATCGGGAAATGAAGCGTGGTAATTGCATGTTGAGGGGAGATGCAAATAGATCTATTACAGGGAGTCCGAATCTCTGGGCTGCTTTTTGAAATAATGAGGGGTGCAGACGCCACTCTGCCTGGTCTAGCGTGGCCCTGCTGAGCCAGTCCTCTCACACATTGGTGATGCCCGATATGTGCTCGGCTTTGATAGGGAGTTGTTTTTGGCCCACCAAAGCAGTTTCTCCGCCTCTCGCATCAGGCGTTTGGAGTGTGTGCCCCCTTGTTTGTTCAAGTGGGCCTTCATGGTGACATTGTCCATGAGTACCAGTACGTGGTTGAAGCGCAGCATTGAAACAAAGTTGCGAAGGGCGAGATGAACGGCCCTCAGTTCCAACCAATTGATGTCTTGCACACGCTCCGGAATGGTCCATTGCCCTTGAGCCGTGTGGGAGAGATAATGAGCTCCCCAGCTGTACAGGCTGGCATCCGTCGTGATGGTCTCTCTTGGAGGATCCCTGAAAGGACAACCCCTTTTGATTGTGTTAGTGATCCACCAGTGAAATGATGTTAGTACGTTAGTTGGAACCATAACTCAGGCCATGGAATTGTCCCTCCCTGACTGTTGGTACAGCAGCAGGAACCACTGCAGAGCCCTGGCATGTAAGCGGGCCCAAGGAACTATGGATATACAGGAAATCATCTTCCCCAATAATTGCGATTGTAAGGCCAGGGAAACCCTTTTAAGGGTTCAGATTTCCTGCACCAGTCTCCTAATGCTTTCTTGCCTATCGGGTGAAAGAAAAACCATACCTCGTGTGGTATCAAGGACAGCCCCCAGATGAATTAGTCTAGTTGTGGGGGTAAGGTGGCTCTTGTCCCAGTTTATAGAGAAACCATGATTCTGAAGAGAAGAAATGGTAACAAGGGAATCTGATTTAGATAGCTGGATGGAGGATGACAGGATCAAAATGTCATCCAAGTAACAATGTAGTCTAATGGGTCTGCTCCTGAGGGAAGCGGCCAGCGCTGCCAGGATCTTAGTAAATGTCCTGGGAGCGGAGGCCAGCCCGAAAGGAAGGGCAACATACTCGTACTGCAAGTTATTATAACAGAACCTAAGAAATTGATAGTGGGAAGGCCGAATTGGTACATGCAAATATGCTTCTGTAAGGTCAATGGATGTAAGTACGTCCCCCTGCCTGATGCCAAGTAAAATTGACTACAATGTGGTCATTTTGAACTTGCGATATACTAGAAATAGGTTGAGGCACTTCAGATCTAGAATCGCCCTCCAGCCCCCCGAACTCTTTGGGACCATGGAGGTGGGAATAAAATCCCTGGCCCTGTTGATTTAAGGGGACCGGTTGTATGGCCCTAATCTCCAACAGATGGGAAATGGCAGATTGCATGAGGGCTCTCTTCGTGGGCTCCCTGGAAAAGGGACACTTCATAAAGAAGTGCGGTGGGCTGGAGAGGAACTCCAAGGCCAAGCCAAATCTGATGACATTCCTCACCCAGGCATCAGAGGTGGAGGAATCCCACTGGTCGGCAAAGGACCTTAAGCGGCCCCCTATGGGCGCTAGGTCCTCCACCTTATTTGGAGCGACGAAAATTCCTTCCACTTGATCTCCGGAACTGTCTCCTGTTCTGCCCCTCTCGCCTGTACCTACCGGCAAAGTCGGGAGAGTCCGACTGTTGCCCTTGACTCTGTGGTGGAGTCCTCTGGTATCTGGAATAGTAGTGTCCCAGGTAAGAGGGACGAAAGAGGCCTCTACGAAATGGCTGGGAAGATCGGGAGTCCAACCTCCTAAAAAGAGAGGGGGGTATCCTCTTTTTTGATTTTGTTTCAACAAGTAGAGGATCAAGGGCCTTACCAAATAGTTTCTCCCCAGATATAGGTGCAGAGGCAAGCTTCCATTTGTGCCTCGCATCAGCCTGCCAATGACGGAGCCACAATAGGTGTCTAGCACAGACTTGGGAAGCTATGGCACGAGAGGAGAATTTCACCGTGTTGAAAGTTGCGTCTGCCGAAAATTCAGCAGCCGCAACTATCTTGGCGATATCCTGATGCGCCCGAGTATTGGAAGCTGATATTATTTCTCTCAGATGGTGAAGCCATCTGAGGGAGGACCTCGTAAAGAAAGAGGCAGCCATAGCCGCTCTAATGTCCCATGCGTCAGAGACGTATGCTCTGCACAGGGCCGTTTCAGCCCTCTTTTCCTCCGGTTTCAGAACTTCCTCTGCCTCCCCTGGGATGGCCGAAGAAGAAACCAGGGCAACTATAGGGTCGTCTACCTCAGGCGTGTTTAGTGCGTTAGAAAACTCAGGGTCTAAATTGTAGAACTGTTTGTCATACCCGGTTGAGGGAGGATAGGAAGCTGATAGGGCCCACTGCTTGTTGACCAAGTTGGAGAACATGAGGGGAACTGGTATTACTTCCGCTTGGGTGGTAGGTTGAGAGAAGATTAGATCTTCCGGCTCAGTTAGGGACCCTGATGCTTGGTTTGCGGAATTGATGTTGTTAAGATGAGCGGTGTTTTTCACTTTAAATAGCAGGGACTTGAATAAAGGTGGATTGAAAAGTCCCGTAAAAACTGGATGGTCATCGTCAGACATCCCCCTCTCCAGGGGGTCCACTTCAGACAGGTCCTGGTCGATGTTATGAATTGACCCCGCATCTGGGTCCGACCAGACCCCTCTGCCCCCCAGATCCTGGATGCCCTGTGGCGATGGAGTGTAAGGGGTAGGAAATTCCCCCTGGGGAGATACCTGGCAATGCTGTTCCACAATATTCACGGCACGATCTGATAGGGACATGCAGTCCGGTGGTATGGGGGGTTGGTTGGCCAGAAGAGATTGTTGTACACCAGCCGCAACCCCTCTTTGTATTGCCAGCTCCATCCAGGAGCGCATTCTGGCTGGTATTTCATCCAAGGGGGGGTCTTCTTCCAGGCGTAGGCCTGCAGCAGTGGGGGTAAAAGTCACCTCAGGAAGCCTACGTGAAGCCGTGTCGGTCCCCAGAGCCACTTGGGGGGACGACCTGGCCGTGCTCCTGTGTCTGGTGGAAAGGTCCAGAATAGAGGAGGGTGGACTTGGAGAACGGGTGGATGTAGGACGGGGTGGAGAAGCTTGTCCAGACTCCCTGGTGTGCTTTCGCACCTGTTTCTCTAGAGCCTGGTGGCGTCTGTGGGCATCTTTCTCAGCAGCCCATGAGGATCTGCTAGGATCTTTAGACTTAGATAACGCAGAGCGAGAGCTCTGACCGCTAGCCATGGCCACTTGGATGACTGACAGGGACAACTGTGCTGAGGCGGTTGGCACCCTAAGGTCTTATACCCTGTTGGGATGAATTTATCTAAGTCTCCCCCTTCCTGATTAGTACAGAAATAAAGGTATGCTTCTATTTGTACAAGAAATTGTAGTAAGTGGGTATTACTACTGCAAGAATCTTCAGCAATATCAATCTTATTATGGAGATGGCACCAGATTGAGCAAGGCGTGGCTCTTGGAGACTACTTATTGGTAGTACAATAGGGACCCTGAGGTGCCTTGCCAACAACTGCAGTGGAATGGTAGCAATGGGTCCTTAACCGGGCCCCCAGAAAGGGAAACCTCGTGGGGCTGTAGGCTGCGGGAGGCCTTCACCAAATCGTCTGTTACAAAATGGTGCCACCACCTCATGGCTGCCTGCAAATGGTTGTGCACGGCCCCCAGAAAGGGAAACCGCTCAGGCACGCCGCAGTAGTGAGGGGAGAGCAGCCAAAATCACCGTGAGAGCATGGTGCCGAGCGAGGGTGGGGCGGCGGTGGAGAAGCGGAACACGGCGCTGTGGAGATCAGGGCGATAAGGCGCTATAAATAAACCACAGGGGCAGCCGCTCCTGACAGGCTCGGATGTGCTAGCCCGGGACTTTCAAGCCGGTAAAGTCCCACTGCGCCGATTCCGCTCTTCCTGCTCCTGGAGCTAAAAATAAGCTCGTAATGATCGCTCCGGGCTGGGAACGATCGGAGAGATAAGGTTCTGAGGCGGCCACCTCAGAGCACTCCTGCACTATCGCTGCCCCGCTGATCCCGACGGTCAGGATATACTTGAGACCATGGTGAAGGGGGAAGTCGAATTAAACTAAATCGATAGGAAAGGCTATTTTTGCTCCAACCAAAGGAAAACCCAGCTAACTGTAACAAAGGCTGAGCAAAAACTGGGGCGCTGGGTGGAGTGCTGCGGAGGAGGAGGAGCGTCCTAGCATAAATTAAGCCCAGCCTGATCAACAAAAACCTGATCACCTCCCACTTCTGGATGCTTGGAGCAGCTCGGGGGAGAATTAGGTCCACTATAACTGACCATCTAGTTTCTCCTCTACTTTTTGGATGACTCAGTGGTCAGCTAGGTTGGTTAGGAACCATGATCGATTTTCCACTTGAAGCAAATTTTATTTCCCGGTTGATGTCAGGGTAGTTAAAGTCCTCCGTTATTATTGTGGTGTGTTTTCTACATACATTTGTTAACTATTGGCTAAAAGTTCATCTGTTTCTTCTGCTTGGTTAGGTAGTTTGTAGTTTACACCTATGGCAATGTCATTCTTTTTTCCTTTTGTATTAACCCATATGCATTCTAAGAAGCTTTCATCTTTGGTATGCATTACTGTAGAGATGTAGTGATCTCTTACATACATAATGCCCATCTTAGCTTCCACTGAGTATTATGCTTTTTCATCTTTTTTTTCCTTGATCACTCCCCTCACAGCATGACCTATATGGGACACAGCTCTGCTTTGTGTTTGCTTGCTTGTTTTTTAAGCCAACATCTGCAGTAGCCAAAATAATGGAACAGTCCCCTCTTCCTCTTCTTCTTCCCTTTGGCTTGTTTTTTTAAGCTAGAATCCACCATGAACAGCAAACTTGTGGTCAAGTTTTTAATCACAGTATTTTCCAAAATAGGCCATCAATTAGGTCCATGTTTGAAGAAGCATGGTTAGCAAGGACTCTAAAGAGGCAAGCAGTCAGAACTCACATAATTCCAGGGCCCTTACTAGCCACAGATCTTCAATGGTAGCAACAGATTCAACTGCATACATGTATAAAGCTGTAGTTTCAACTAGCCCTAAGAATAGTGTATGATTTTATAATGCCATGATTTTATTGGCCCATTTCTATTGGTGCTTGTCTGTAATATATGTTTTCCCTGCAACAATAAGGTCCCAGCATTCTTCCTTGTCCATCTATTGTGGGATAACTGGCAGAGCAGTTAAAGTGTAGCTCTTAAAGTATAATTTTTTGCAATTTCACATATGGGTTATATTCAGAACCAGTTGGGAATTTTCTAGAGCTTGCAGCTTTTCTTGGAAGAAGTCCTGCTCTGTGTGCACATCATGTGGGACTATGTGCAATTCTCACTCATCCTTATCAGTTCATTTTTAATATCTACAGCAATAGCATATCATTATGCTTATAGACTGCAGGCGATCAAACTGGTCAGTCCTAGAGGAGATCAACCTTGGCTGCTCTTTAGAAGGCCAGATCCTGAAGATGAAACTCAAATACTTTGGCCACCTAATGAAAAGGAAGGACTCACTGGAAAAGAGCCTAATGCTGGGAATGATTGAGGGCAAAAGAAGAGAATGAGGTGGATGGATGGAGTTACTGAAGCACTTAACTTAAATGGACTCTGGGAGATGGTAGAGGACAGGAAGGCCTGGAGGAACATTGTCCATGGGGTCGTGATAGGTCAGACATGACTGCGATTAACAACAACAACAACAACAATCAGTAGTCAACTGGCCTCTCTAATTGTCAGAGAATCAAGTTAGAAAAGGATGCATATTAGAAACATTGACTTGAGAAAATGATCAAAGGTGGGTGCTATCTATGAAGGAATTTCTATGAATTGAGAACAATACAGATGCAAGTCCTGCACAATCCACTACACTTAATCCACAATGTTGTGGATTCATTTGAAGAGATGCCATTCTGCTCCATTTGTCCCTTCACACATCTAAAATAAACTTGTAAGACATGCTTTGTGTATGAGTAGCAAACACTATCACTTACAGCAGGAAATGATTTTAATTCAGCTTTCATGGCAGCAATGCCTTGTTGCATAATAGTATTGTGTGAATGTGTCCCAAGAATAATTCCTAGTGCTATTTAAATAGATGTGCAATGTACACTGTGAATAGGCTGAGTAATTCTAAGTATAAATAAATAAATAAATAAATAAATAAATAAATAAATAAATAAATAAATAAATAAATAAATAAATAAATAAATAAATAAAATGAATTCTTGCCCCAAACTACTCTGGTATCCAGAATACATGTTAAAAATTCTACCACATGAGATTGTTCGACCTTAACTGTACTGTACTTAAAATTCCAAGTAGTTTGGCAGTCTTTCAGCAAACGTAACCATCAGAGACCCTGCTAGTGCTGTGTAGGTTTATTGTTTCCTGTGTACTCTAAGGCAATCAAACAATTCTGCAAATGTTCTTGAAAGGATACAGCTCAAATGTTACTTCATTAAACATCTTCTTGGCATTCATTCCATTTCCCACTTTGAATTGCTGCATTTAGTTTGGAAATGACCTTTTAAAGCAAGGCATTTTTATTAACTCTTTGATTGACTTACAGCGCAATACCCCCAAAATAAAACAAAACTAACATAAAGCATCCACAGCAAATGCTTTGTAAATTGGCTTATAACCAAGAATGGTAGAAAAAGGAAATGAATGTAGTCATTAAATAGATTAGATATTGTTTGATCCTTCTGAAATTTCCTTCATCATTATTATTTTTTT
The DNA here is from genome assembly GCA_009733165.1 of Naja naja. Classification (NCBI taxonomy): domain Eukaryota; kingdom Metazoa; phylum Chordata; class Lepidosauria; order Squamata; family Elapidae; genus Naja; species Naja naja. The sequence goes on along the minus strand of CM019149.1, from coordinate 266,765,293 downwards.
TACAAATTTGAAGAACATTAGATAGCATTTAGAAGTCCATCTGCTGCTTTTGATGAACAGTCTTAAATCTGCTGTATCAGTAAGATTGTATGGTCAGGTATCTACAAGCATACAAAATACCTTACCCTCAGAAAATGCATGTTACTTTGAAAGAGACACAGAAGGTCACATGTTAGTTTAAGTATACCAATGTTCAGGCTGAAAGTGTCATGGGTAGGTGATCAATAAGATTATACTGTGGTCTCACCAATGCAATATTACATATTGTAGTAGTGTTTTAATAAATAAAGTTTGTATATTTAATACAAATTCAATAAAGCAATAAATAATGTTTGTATGTATATAGCCAATTTATTAGTTCAGATTCTATGTTATGAATTTTATCTTTTGACAACACATCATAGGATTAAGCCAGTAGAAATTCCCACACCCCAGACAAAAACATGGCATGATATTTTTTTTCTTTTCTCCTAAAACACACTTATACAATATATATCCTTTTGATAAATTTGATAGGGATTAGAAATGCAAACAAATTCAGTAGTCACACCTATGTCTAATAAGATAGTCCTTCTACCTTTCATTCACTAATTGTGCTCCAATGGCATCACTTACAAATACCCTAATTACTGGAACTGAATGTGATTGATCCATGTTATTGTTTTCCACATATTTTTGTCCATTTATTAGCATGTTTCTCAGTCTGTACAATAGGAAGAATCAAAACTAATCAAATAGTAGAGGGCTAGATTTTTTCAATGTACTTGAAGAAAAAAGAATCCTAACCAAAATTTAAATTAAGTTTTTTATGTTATGCAAATATTGATGATATACTTCTGTCCGGATTAAGCATGCTATGCTAAGTATTGAAAACTTCTTCCATTAATGGACAGCCTACATCTGATTGTCCATTTTCAGTGTATTTGTATATAATGCCCAACTATGCCTGAGTAAATATGTTCCTCCCTGAGAAATCCTCACAACAAAATCAGTTTTATTGCTGGTTACCATGAAATGACAGCCACTCTGGCAAATGCACAATTCCAGAGTTGGCAAGTACAGACTATCTAATTCCACTGTTGGTTGTGACACATTGCCAGAGTAAGTTAAATCAAAATGTGCATCACAAATGACATCATTTTCATATATAGTTATTTATTGCACTGCATTTTCTTGCACCTGAGACAACAGATACAGAGATAGAATCTTCAAGACCACACATAGCTGTTTTGATAAACCTTAGTTCCCATTTACATTTTATTGGTACAATGTCTGAAAGCAACACTGTATCAGGAACTGTTCCAAACCATTCTTGCAGATCACAGTATTGCTATCATGCACTTTGATGTAATCTATCCGGAGCTCTGCTTCCTGTGTTGCCTTCCATTTTAGTCAACCCATTTTAGCAGTAGTAGTTCTGCTGCATCATATATTTGTATAAATAACATTCTTTTAAGTAATCAAACATCTATGAACAATATATATATATATTACATAAACCAGAATTTTTTAATTCAATAGTCAACATATTTTAAGAAGCAGTAATTTAACTGCTAAAATATAAGAAAGTAATGATGACAATACAATTATTTACATATAATTTATAAAAGCCCACATATATAATTCATTTCATATGACTAGGAAATATTTATTTAAAAATAGGGCTTACAATATTTTCCATAGATCATTACATTCTTTCCACCAAAATAGTATAAAAGACAAGCAGAATATTTTAATAAGTCTCCTTTTTATAAATTACAAAAGCAAAACAAAAAACAAAGCTATGATTTTGATTGAGGCTAAGGCATATGACAACAGCATTTTCTACAAACATGTTCTTAAACAAAATATGCATTTTTAAAAAATGAACATTTCAAAAATCCTTTTCTAGTTTTTATTTTCTGTTGGCTGATGGCTTATGCATCTTCCATGCAGCTACCTATTTACAAATATACTTTAGATGCTGCACTACAAATGATCTCTCTCTCAAATTTAATTTAAACAATACTAATGAAACAAATTCCATCTTCTTGAAACAAATGTATTCATTCCTCCTAAGTTATTGCTCTGAGCAGTCAGATTGGATTCAATAGGCACATTTCCAAATCACAACGCAAGGCAGAGAATGCACTCCTTCTCATCAGTAGCTATATGTGCAATGAACAAACATTCTGCCTAATCTATTTCATTTGTATATGAAAATATCTGGTATATCAGATGTCAATAAAACATCAGTAAAGATGGGTTGGTAAGTGTACAATCAATACAAGTAAACTTGCTTTTAGTATGTCATTTTTTTAACTCAAATGACCTCTGGTACAGGTAATCCTCAGGTTATTATCACATTTGAGACCATAATTTTGGTTGCTAAACAAAGTGGTTGCTAAGTGAGTCACACACATACGTACACCTTTTTTGCACTGTTGTTAAGCAAATGACAACAGTTATTAAATGGATCATGAGATTATTAAGCAAATACAACTTCCCCCATTGACTGTTTGTTGAAGACTATTGGGAAGATCACAAATAGTGATCACTTGGCCCCAGGAGAGTGTAAATATGTACTGTTTCCAATTCCAAGGATTTTGATTATGTGACACTGAGAATGTGACGATTGTGTGAGGACCAGTCATAATTACATTTTCAGGATCGCTGTAACTTTGAACAATTGCTAAATGAATGGTCATAAATTAAGTACTATCGTTGAGGTGTTGAGTTCAATTAATCTGTGATTGTCTTTTTCCACTGAAAAAACAAGATGTTTGCCTCCACACATTCTGCGTGGCAATAGTTTCCTTTGAACTTAGCTTTTTCAACATCAGAGTAGACAATTACTAAATGAAAATGTTCATAATAAAGTTGGGAAACTATCCCAACTTGGTTGGGAAATTATTTTGAAGTCTATGTAAGATTAATGGATTGCAGTGAAAAATCTCTACAAAGTTGTATTTGACCAAAGACAAATATAGATTAAATCTGCTTCCTTTATTAAATTCAGTGGTATTTTGTTGTTCCTACTTTCTTTTTGGAAACATCAGGAAACATGGTTATAAACAGGCTGAATAAGATACATAAAGCAGATTAGATTTTAACCCCCATAGGGACAAAGACTCATCAAGGACTTTATCATCCTTTCCAGTTGATATTTTGGATCACCCAATAGGTGTTCTCATTTGCCATGCTTGTGCCATATGCCACTGAAAGATCCTTGTTCAAGTAATCATGAGAGGATCTGTGAATGGCATTTCATCCTTTTATAGAACCAAATTATCACAAAATAGATGATTATTAGAGGAATATTATATGAATTATCACAAGAAACAATTCAAATTTGCTTGTGCTGAACTAAAGACACAAAAAATATGATCTAATATTAGGAAATCAGGAAGTTGACCAGGCTGTGTAATTAGCACTTTAAGAAGGTTTCAGGCAGAACCATTTACATATAATTGAGGATTAAGCTTGGGGTTTTGCAAATGAAGCACGCATTAGGGCCCTTCTTGACAGAATCCGCAGGATCAGGAAGCTGCCTGGAGCAGCACCGGGTACTACATATTCTATAATAAATCCTGGAGAGCCATCATCTATTCCAGGTGTGTCAAAGTCGATTTCATTGAGGGCTGCATCGGGGTTGAGTTTGACCTTGAGGGGCTGAGGTGAGCATGTCCAGGATAGGTGTTGCCAGCTTGTCACTCATGTGGGGGCACTTATGGTGGCCTGAGCGGTCTGCCAGTGAAAATGGGCTCCTGAGCTCCATCTTTGGTTGTGACCTCCTGTAACCCTCTGCCAAAGAAAACAGAGCTCGGGAGGGCCACCCACAGCTGTCGTATGCTCCGTTTTCAGCTGCAACCCTCTGCCAGCAAAAATGGAGCTCCATTTTCACTGGCAGAAGCACAGCAGGCCTGTCCTTTGCTGTTTCCAAGGCAACCCTGTGGGCCGGATCTAAGCATTCCGGAGGCTGGATCTGGCCCCCAGGCCTTGAGTTTGACACCCCTGATCTATTCTATACTATGATAGACTGACTTCCCATTTGACATGGTTGATGACAGCTTCCTGTGTTTTGCAACACATCTTGTTAATGGTTCATAAATTGTGAAATAGCCCAGAGAAGGAACCAAACGACTGAAGTTTAAATGCATCTGCAAGCAGACTATAGGTCCTATAGAACTAACATTGGACATTTCCTTTACAGACTACGGAAGACAGATGACCAACAGCAGACTTGTCTGTGCATTTTTCTGCATTAAAAATTTAGTTGTTGAACTCATGTCCAGGGTGATTAAGACCTCTTTTCTTTTTTCTCCCTGCAGTATATTTGAATTATCAGATAAGTTGCAGTGCCAGGAAATAACTCTCCATCCTTCCAAATGAAACTCCTGAAAAGTCGAAGAAACTCCATCTGCAAAAAACAAAAATGTTTTTTTTATTAGAACAAAGATAAATCCTCAATAAATATTCCATGTAGGTCAAAGAGATGATCCATGCCCAGGGTATTATCTCTGATTCTGCCTACCTATTTGATATATTTAGAAAAGTAAATCTAAAAATAATGTTTTTTTTAAATATGAAAAACTTTACTGATTCTTCTGATAAGTCTGTAAACAAACAATATAATGTTGTACAACAGTACAATGCTTTTATATAGTCTTTTTAAAAGTCATGATATAAAGATGGTAGATTTCTACATGCTAAACACCTACAATAAATAGAATTTAAAATTGTCTACTAACATGATTCTTTTCAGATAAGTTCAAAAAATAGGGATTCATAGCCAGAATACTTTATATATTAATAGAGTGATCTAGCATATTTAATAGACACCCATTCAGAAATCTTTCTCAGGATAAACAAATTGTACAAATTAATTCTTGATTCAGAATGCAAAATGATCCACCACATATGAAATTACTGATTAAATCATCTGTATGTTTATATGAATATATAAGCCCTTGCCTTTAGAATTGCAAATTTCTCTTTATGTTTAAAAGAAAGAAATGAAATAAATACAACAAAACTAAAATGCATATACAAGAAATAAATATCAAATTCTTGCATATGTACACACATGCATACACACTTTTTTCTCACAGTTAAATCCACTTATTGTTATGTGTTGCAACATGATGTTTTTAAAATGTATATTTTACTGTTTTAGCAAACATAAGGAAGATTGCTATGATATAAATCTTTTGTGGTTAAAAACTAATATATTTATTATGATATTCATTTCCATTTATTGCCACTCCATCAAATGTGTGGGCTGTTAGTCTTTCCAACTTTTAAATTTTATTACTATTTAAATCCTTAATCCAATCCTATGTATGTAGTCGGAATCTAAATTAAAGTTTCCTACCAAATATTTAATATCTGCTTTGAATATATTCGGTGAATGAAACCTAAAGTATGATGGTGTTTGACTTTTAGGGATGGGATAGAATATAATTTTTATTGGTATTCATACAGGAGATTGACACAGCTTCACTAGCAACTTCAGTTGAAATTGCCATTCTATGTCGGGCAGAGTCATGTGATTATTTTTCATTTTATAACGGTATTGCTTAGTATCATTATGGCTGGTTCTAACTGTGGTTGGTAAGTATGGACTATTTGTATATGTATTTTAATCCATATGTGGTGTTGTTCACAGCTTCATATCCAGTGCAATTCCAAATTTGTCATAAAATTTATTTTTTTTAAAAAAAATTTTAATTAGCATTTTACTATCCAGTCCCTATACCTAAATTGAAAAACAAAGAATTAATCAAACTAGCAGCAAAATAAAGATGTTTTCATTCAAGACAATCCCAGAATGCCTGCATCTACTAGTAAGGAGTGCTATGTAGTTACCTTTCACTAGGTAGTTTCTGAAATGTTGCCAGCTACATAATGCTATTGCAGTCATGATTTAGCCATTAAAAATAACAACAACAATCTTTATCACTTGGGACAAAGCTACAGTCCACACAAATCTGACCACAGATGGGTTGAGGCAATTCACAATAAAGTACATGTTCACTTTCTCTTTTGAATATTTTATATGAGGGTAGATCTTAGAATGCATTTGAGGAATACCTCCATTACAAAAATAATCTTATTTCTCTTCGTCTGCTGAGTAGAGGCAGCAAGAAAAGTGTGTATCAACAAATACATTTTCATTTCTACACTACCAAGTCCAAGATAGTGAAATTGGCAGGATGTCTTAGAATATGGGGTTGTAAGGATCTTGAAGAACTTCTAGTCTTCTAGTCTGTTTAAGCATGAGATTTTACACTATTCCAGACAAATAGTTGTCAAACCTCTTCTTGAAAATCCATTGGTGCTTATTAAGTACAAATCCCAAGTCATGCTCCTAGATTTTTAGATTTTTCAAGAGAATCTGACATATTTGATGTAAGAGTTTTATATGAAGCAGAAGAAATTGCTTTGATTTTAAGTGGTGTAGAAACTAAAGTTTTTCTAAAACTAAAATTGCTAAGATCTGGAAAGCTTACAAAGAAACGATTATATTTGTACCATTAAAATTTTTGAAAGCAATCCTTTCTCAAAATGCATTTATTATTAACAAGTTTTCCAAACCAGCAATTAGGATATGTCTATACCAATGATTAGACATAGAATGACAGCATAACTCAAGTGGAAATTGTCCCTATACCCACACAGGGTCCTTATTATTAATCTTATCCATGAGCAAGAAAGGAAAATGTAATTATGGATAAAAAGACAGGATATCCTGTCATCTTCTTCAATATGATCATATTGTCATATAACTCTTAATATGGTTTCCTCAGACCAAAATGTGTCAGTTAAGCACCAATAATTCCCTGATTAGCTCCTTGGGATTCCCACTTTGCACAAGGATGAACTTAACTTTTCTTGCCTTCTCTTCTACATTTGCACCTTCAAAGTCCACACATGGAGAGAATATGGCTTGCTAAAGAGAGCAAAGATTGCTGTTATTTTCCTTTTCTTTTTTAATAAAAGAAGTAGATTTGTATTTCACCACAAATAAAATCACATGTTCCAAAGCTGATTTCTCCCACCCCAAGAAATCTATTATGAAACAGGACCAGGGAAATGGGAAAGCACAAGGGAAGCTTTAGTTATTAGATATTCAGAACAATATCAGTATGTGAAATGGTGGGCATTGTTTGTCACTAATGATGTTGAAGACAATGTCCAATCATCTCCTATAGCTCTTGTGCAATCACATTCCACACAGGTGTTCCAATGGGAATAGATTCGCGACCAGAGGATGAGTTTTCAGATACAAGATATAATGGTTTGAATAATGGGGAAATACAGTATCTCAGTAAGAGAAATGCAATCTCAAGGGAATGTTTGTGCCTTATCAATGGTCACCAAATGCACATTTATCATGTTTTTTAAAAATCTGATTGTGAAAAAAATGGCCCACACATCTATATTCTGAATGTACGTGTTTAAGCCAATGACTCTACAATTGTTAAGATGTTTTCAAATGCACATACTTTATTGTTGGATATATTGGAAGATTAGCTTTTTAAAAAGTAGGTTGATTTTTCTTTTAAGAAACTGATTTGCAGTCAAATCACTGTTTTGTACTGCATGCTGTAGATTAAATTCTGCTAGAATAATTACAATTAAAAAGTTATTGTTGTATTCTATTTTAATAAAGCATTAGTGGCATGCAAGTGAATTGCTACCACTAGGTCTGGTGATCTAGTAGTGAAGACTCTCTTCTCCCATTCAGAAGATAGAGAGTTCAATCCTAGATAGCAGCTGATGCAAATGCTGCATGATGTGATGAAGGCCATCTGGCCAGTAAATGCTCAGCTCCATCCAGTCATCCTGACTATACCCTGAATTAAGGGATTGCATGGTCATAAAAAGGAAGTGTTTTCTTTCTTGGCACGAAGTGAGGACTGGCCAAATTTTAATTTGTTTATATTTGAATAGGTAAAGATAAAGGTTCCCCTTGCACATATGTGCTAGTCATTTCTGGCTCTAGGGGGTGGTGCTCATCTCTGTAACAAAGCCGAAGAGCCAGTGCTGTCTGAAGATGTCTTCATGGTCATGTGCCCGGCATGACTAAATGCTGAAGGTGCACGGAACGCTATTACCTTCCCAACAAGTGACCCTTATTTTTCTACTTGCATTTTTACATGCTTTCAAACTGCTAGGTTGGCAGAAGCTGGGACAAGTAATGGGAGGTCACTCCATTATGTGGTGCTAGGGATTCGAACCACCAAAATGCAGACCTTCCTAATCGACAAGCTCAGCGTCTTAGCCACTGAGCAACTGCATCCCCTTATATTTGAATAGAAAAGTATTATTTGATAGAGACTCTCTTTTTTGCTACACGTTATAATGCATTCTCAATCATTATTAAACATTTGCATTCAGAAACTTCATTCAGAAACATATTTCTTTCAGATTTCCTATAGTTTCCTCTTGCTCTTTTAAGTTCTATCTTAACATAAAGCTAGGAGACTGGAAGATACACAATACCCTCTTTCAAATATGTCTAATCTGTCTATTTCAGAAGCCATACTCTGAATATTTTGTCCAAATGAACAGAGCTGTCAAAGGTTCCTCCAAATGATTAAATGAAGAATTAAATTGTAGTTACCTAATGCTCTCTGCCTTTCCTTTGTCTTTTTTCATCGTGTTTGTTTTTTGTGACCAAGGGAAAAAACAAACAACAATAAGACCAATGGATGCCCTCAGGGGATTTATTATTTGTAAGATTTTACATGTCATAGTTTCTCAACTCAAGACTATCTGATAAAATTTTCTCCTCCATTCTCTCTCCACAATAACACTGTAACATAAATTTGCCTGAGAGAGAGAGTGCATGATTTGCCCCAATTCACCCAGTTAGTTTCCATAGCTAAGAGTAACCTCAGCCTTCTCTGTTTAGTTCAACACTTTTATCTCATCACCTAATAACAGTTTGGCAACATCTCACATCTCAACACAGGCTCTCCAACAGATGCTATTCAAACATTTCAGATTGCTCTGTGATATTTTGTCATGATTTTTTCTTGTTCCTTAATTTTTAATTAGTCTTTTACACTTCCAATACTTTCACCTTCCTTTCCAATGGTACTAAAGCAAAGCAGACTCCAGATTTGGAGGCTTGAGAGATTCCTTGCAAAAATGACCGTATGGCACGAACTTATTAACTGTAGTATCAGAGCTGCAGGCAAATAGGTCCACTGATAAGAGTTATTGGTTTATTTATTTCAGCTACTGCTTAAGAGAGAAAAGCAGCTATCAGAAAGAAAAAAAAGGAAGATGTCAAGAAACAAGTGAATGGGTATTCCTGTCCAGATTTTTCTTTGAAGCCACCCTCTTCAGACTCTCCAATTATTTTGCCTTCTGGAATGTTTATTTATTTTATTTATTTATTTTATTTGTCAATCGCTTACAAGGTAACAAGTATAAGGGTAAACATAGTTATGAATACATGAAATGAATACATATAAGAAAAATAAAAGAAACAGTAACAGAAACAATAAAAGAAACAATAAAAGAAACAATAGAATAGGCACATTGGTGTGCTTATGCATGCTCCCTACAGACCTCTTAGGAAAGGGGTGAGGTCAATAGTAGAAAGTCTAAGGTTAAAGTTTTTGGGGTTTGGGGAAGAAACCACAAAGTCAGGTAGAGTATTCCAGACTTTGACCATTCTGTTGCTGAAATCGTACTTCCTACAATCAAGATTGGTGCGGTTAACCTTGAGTTTGTATCTATTGTGTGCTCTTGTATTGTTATGGTTGAAGCTGAAGTATTCATTGACCGGTAGGACATTGCAATGTATGGTTTTATATACTATATTTAGATCGGACCGAAGACGGTGTAGTTCTAGGTTTTCTAGGTCTAGAATTTCAAGTCTAGTGGCATAAGGTATTCTGCAACAAGTAGAGGAGTGTAGAACTCTTCTTGTGAAGTATTTCTGGACTTTCTCAACTGTGTTAATATCAGATACATGATATGGGTTCCAGACTGATGAGCTGTATTCGAATATTGGTCTAGCAAATGTTTTGTATTCCCTAGTTAGTAGTGTGATATTACCAGAGAAAAGGCTACGTAGGATTAGGTTAACAACTCTTAATGCCTTTTTGGCTATGTGGTTACAGTGGGCTCAGCACTTAGATCATTAGAGATGAGTATTCCAAGGTCCATGACAGGGTTTGGATCCGTCAATCTATCCCTAAGGCAATGCGGTTGCCAATTCCAATTCAATGCTATAGAACACTGTATAACAACAGCTCTTATATGGATAAAAGATCCATCTTAGTCTAGCATTTGTTTCTTACAATCTCCAAACAGATGCCTCTAGATGCTTAGAAACAGAAGACAGAGATCTACTCATTCCCCACTGTTGTTCTCCCACAAATAGTATTTGGAATCATGCTGTCCCCAGCCAGAAGTAACATTAAAACTTCAAAAACAAGGCTTCTGGTGGACTTATGCGCTATTAATTTATCCAGTTCCCTTTTCAAACAACCCAACTTAGAGGTGATCCCCACATCATATTATAATTAATTCCAGAGATTAATTATGCAGTATGTGATGTAGGGTTTCTTTTGTACATTTTAATCTCCTGCCAATCAACTTGATAGGGAATTTCCTAATTCAATGTTTTGAAAAAGGAAAAATGTCTATTCCCTGACCATTTCTTCCATGCTACCATCCGTGATATCATAAATTTCAGGCATTTTTCCCAGTTGCCTTTTTCCACACTAGAGTACCCCAAATTTTAAATGTTTCCTATAGGGAATTTGTTCAATCCCCCTGATCTCAGCCCTCTTCAGTCACAAAACGGTACACAATACTGCACATGTAGTCATACCATAGGTTTGTAGGGGCATTCCAAAGTTGGCATTATAGTCAGTCCATATAGCTAACCATTAGGATTGCATATGAACTTAGGGCTGTTTGCTTATATGTATTCAAATGGATCTATTTATCTATCTCAAGTTAACTTTTACTGAACCAATGGAAGTATTATTATTTTAGTATAATTCTCATTACATTTTCTTTATATGCTGTGTGTTTGCTGTCCCGCATCCCACTGAATCTTTAAAAAATGATTTCCTTTTGATTTTAAGTTGTATATGCAAAAAGAAATATTTTTGATTGAATACATGTATGTAATAGAAATTTGGAAAAATTCTAGCTTTTTAAAGCTTAGAAGGAAGAGTGTGATATGTTATTAAGGAAAAAGAAACCACTGCCAGTGCAATGAAGCAGACACACATGGAGAAGAGAAAATATTATATCAGCATAATAAAAAAAAGTATATTTTACCATAAGTTCTAGGTATCACTGTACCTGCTACTCCAAGTAAAATATCTGTGTGCATTTATGCTATATGTAGAAATTCTGTTGCAATTTCCCCAATTGTTTCACATTTCAGGGGAAATAAGGCTTTAGCAATTCTTCCAAAATGTAAAAGAATTCCAGAAAAGTTCTTGCATTCATTTAGTTAACAAGATAGTCAAGGGATGGGTTCAATTGAACAATCAGCCCTCCAACAAACTGCAGGCTCCTTGCTTCTTTCATTGGAAGGTATCATGTGTGAACTTTTCCCAAATAGTTTTTTCAGTAGTGATTCTATCTTCACCATTAAGAGGAATTCAGGAATTTTTCATCCATTTACTTATTTTTACCACAAATTTTTGAGTGGCAGTTTTGAGTAAATGTCAATAAATATAAAGGATATAAGTTGATTTAATAGTGAAAGAGAGCCAAATTATTATACATCAATAATTAATACCCAAGAAATTCAGCACACATATTTTTATGGATTAGACCTTCCATATATGAATAAAATGATCAACTCCCAGCAAACCACGTAGCTTTCAAACATGAAATGACATAATGCTTTTGAACTCTATGTATAAGACCTATGGAGCAATTCATTTAAACTTCTTCATCAGTCCACCATTATTAAATACAAAATTATATTTTTCTCTCCATTTCTGGACAAGCCTTAACCATGATTAAAGCTAATTAGTTTTTATTAAGCCAAGGTTTTTTACCATCCATTCTTTGCATTTTTATGAAGCCATCAACAGTTGTTAAAGTTGTTCCTTGGCCCTGATATTGTTTAATCTTTATGCCAATGATATCCCAGTTTTCTCCATTCTAAGGATGTTTAGATGCCAAAGATTCTTAACAGATCGTAGATCTGAAAAGACTGATAAGGTCATTTGTTGCCTATTCTTCCTCTAACTGTTTGAATATTAATAAGACTAAATCTAAAGTATGCTTTTTGGAAAAAGATAGCCAAAATACAGTTGGGACTTGGTTGGAGACTCTATAAAACAAAGAATCCTTCTCATATTTAGGGATGGTTTTCACAGACATAGGAGCTTGGACTAAGCACTTCAAATGAAGTTCTGCAAAGGCAGAAGCAATCTCTAAAATGCTAATTAAATAAGTATCCTGCTCCCAATTTTAAAGGTGCACAAGGCACAAATTGTACCAATGTTAACATATAGTGAAGAAAGGCCCTTTACTTGTACAAAATCAAGTGCACTTTTTAAGAACCAAATTTAGGAAGTGATACGGTAGGAATACATTTATAGCAGCAGTAAGAGCATTTATTCCTTCTTTAGTCTTAACAGTAATCAAGTCTTTAAACTGATGCTCTCCATGGAACCTGACAGACTACCAAAAATGTGCCTTGAAGAACATATGGACACATTTCAACCTACACACATTGATCAATCAACTTCTCCAAATCATCCCACATTGTGTCTTTCAACACAATATCTATCATCAATTGGCATCAGACCAAGGCAATATTCAAACAGACTATTTTCCAGTGTTAACACCTAAACTGATATTGACTCACTTGCAAACATTGGGTCATTGAAATGGCTAGCCAAAAATAACATGACCCTCAAACACAAGAACACTTGGCAATAGGTTTGACTCAAGATGATAGGATAGCCCTTACCAGATCAAGATACAAGCACCTAGATTTTATAGGCAAATGCAAACGATTTCATAAAGTGCCATACATTGATGACCATGTGTTTGTGAAGAAACAGAGATAGAAGACATTGCATATGTCCTATTAATTAATTAATTAATTTAATTTATTTATTAATTCGACTTATATGCTGCCCCCTCTCCAAAAGGACTCGGGGCGGCTTACAACTAAAATACAACAATAAACTAATTAATTAAAAATATTAAACAAATTAAGCCGAATTAAGATTTAGAAACCCCTAGTTAAAATAACCCCAACCCAAGAAAATCAGCACAGCCCAGATTGTAAAAAGAGCCAAGTTTTCAAATTGTGGCAGAAGGTGCGAAGATCGGGGGCCAAACGGAGCTCCAGCGGAAGAAGATTCCACAAAGTGGGAGCTGCCACAGAATAGGCCCTCTCCTGGGTCGCCGCCAAGCAACATTGTGTCGCAGACGGCACCCCGAGGAGACCCCGCCTGTGAGCCCGTACAGGGCGGTTAGTATTTGATGTTGGGAGGAGCCGTTCTCGTAGATAGCCTGGACCCATGCCCTGTTGGACTTTGAATGTTAATACCAAAACCTTGAATCTCACCCGGAGGGCAACCGGAAGCCAATGCAGGCCGCGCAGGAGGGGTGTTATATGGGAGTATCGGGAAGCTCCCATCAAAACCCGTGCGGCCGCATTTTGCACCAGTTGAAGCCTCCAAGTGGTATGCAAGGGCAGTCCAAGGTAGAGAGCATTGCAGCAGTCGAGGCGGGAGATAACGAGGGCCTGAGGGACTGTGCACAGGGCATCTCGGTCCAGGAATTGGCATAACTGATGAACCAGCCGGATCTGGGCAAAGGCTTCCCTGGCCACAGCCCCCACCTGCTCCTCCAATTTGAGCCGTGAGTCCAGGAGGACCCCCAGATTCCGTGCCCTCTCCACGGGGGGCAACACCTCCTCCCCCATGACCAAAGATGGAACCTCCAAACTGGACCAAGATGTCGGTATGCACAGCCACTCTGTCTTGGCTGGATTGAGTCGAAGCATGTTCCTGTCCATCCAGATCCGTACCGCTTCCAGACAATTAATTGCCAAGTATGTGCCTCAGTAAGGGTTAGTACTTATACACTCAACTTCACAGAACAATAAACGGGGACACCAACAAAAATTATTTCATTTCCTTTAGGGTGCAAATATATATGCAGTCACTAAAACTGTTAAGTTTATAGCCAGGGGAGTCCAACAGAGAACATGCTTTATAGAACACATTGGGGTTGCATGCAAAAATGATGAATTTACTTAAACACACAGTTTTTGAATGTTAAGATTTGTTTTATTATATATCTTTGCTTTATACTCTTTTATCTTTATTTTATCTACTACTGGTATATTTCAATCTATTTTATCTCACTGTATCTATCACATTTCGCTGTATCTTACTCTAACTCATTTTATTGTATTTTACTGTGGATGATACACATGCTTTGATTTGGTCAAGTGACTAATTAATAAAGTATACTATTATTACTATGTCACTTAACTTATAAGTATTATTAAAATTGTACTAGGAGGTGGGAAGATCTGTGATTTCATGCATGCATTCTTGTTAGAGATGGCAAGTGATCTTACTATATTTGACCAGATGAAACCTCAGTGTTAAAACTATTCTTCTGCTACACTAAACTGAAATATGATTTGACTGTTTGTAGCTTAAGTGTTGTAAACCCTATCATTTTGCTTAATGTTTCAATGTATTGTGGGAATAAAGGCAACAGAGTTATTTTTGTAACTCATAATTCCATGAACCAAAGATTATTAGCATGTTGTTTAAGCACAACCTGAAAAAACCTAATGTAAATTTAGAAAAATGATTTCATTTTGGTAAATATGTTGTTAAAACTTGAGCCATATTATTACTTAAAATAGACAAACCCTTTTCAATTTCATTTAAAATGGATTATTCACTTACAGATAGGTGGATCTGACAAGAGTTAAGATGGCGAGTGTAATTGCACAATCAATGTTTCAACCTATTTTACATGTCTGTGGTAGACAACACATATTAAAACCGAGTGGCCACATACTTATGTCACGTCTGATCTTTTTAATCCTCCTTCCACTTCCTGTTAAAATGCTCCTCCTTACAATATATTGACATATCTCTTCATGAACGAATTTATGGCTACCAGATCTGGATGCTAAATATCCATGGACAGAATTCTCAGTCTTTGCTAATATTTAACAGCCACAGCCAGCATTTAACAGAATTTTATAGCCAGATCTGACAGACTGACTTGATCTTTATTTCTTTCAGTAAATGTCCAGAGAGGCAAATTTGTAAAAAAAAAAAAAAAGTTCAACCATTTTAGAAGTGTTACTGGAAAAATGGCATCAAATCCACTGGATCAGAAATGTATAATTAGAATCACCTCTAAAAAGCCTAATAAAAACAAGCGAGAAACCAATCTTAGTTAATGCTTCTTCAAATAAGTACTGTTAGCAACTTACATTTACTATTGTGAAATCATCTTTTCCTGTAACAGAATAGGAATTGTTTAATGGTATCTTTCCAAGCAGTTAATGGGTAGACCTAAGCAAAGAAAGAAAACACACAAATATATTATGATAGCAACTCTCATATACACCCATAAACTTTATGTTTTTATCTTTTGAAAAGCTTCTGCTGCTTAATAAGATTTAGCCTCTTACTTTTAATCTCACAGTGCAATGGCAAGGAAACCTCTAGTATTGCTCTGGCCTGTTACATGGTTGTCATGGCTACACAAGTAAAGTGCATTACTTCCTCTACTAAAAAGAGAGAAGATTCTGAAAGAGTGCCTTGTAGGATTTACTAGCTTTGTAGTATAGTTAGCTACTAAAGTCTTAAATAAGAACATGCTTGAGGGTTTAAACTAATATGTAGGGAAGAAGCATATCCATATATTTATCTTCATGAAAGTGTTAAACTCAGTCCCTGTTATTATCCTTACTTTATGAATAATCAAAAAACCCATTTGTACATTTTGTTCTTTTTATTATGACTCACAAATATAAACTGACACAAACCTTTACAACTTAATTCTGTTCTTGCAATACAGTAGTAACAACAGAACAGTTCTGTTACTGATGTTACAGTAGATATTTCCTGACTGGTGAAAATATATTGACAGATACTGATTAGTTGATAAATAGCAATGGTTTCTCTCTCTCTCTCTCTCTCTCCCTCTCTCCCTCTCCCCCTTCCTCTTTCTTTCTCATCCCCTCTTTTCGCATACAGTGGGTGGGGAGAGAGACTTGAATTTGCTAATCACTGATCAATTCTAATCAGTGTCCTTTAAACTCGGCAAATTTAAAATGTATGGATTTCTGCTGGCTGGGAAATTCTTGGAGTAGAAGTCCACACATCTTAAAGTTGCCAAGTTTAAGAAACACTTGTTTAAATTATCCAAAAACAGGGGTGGGGATAACAGAATACAGTTTACACATGTTGCCTCTGGAATAGATTCAGCAGGAACACCTGATTATTTTACAGAACTGAAAAGGTTAGCATAACATTAGTTAAAATGTGGAACATTCCAGTATTCTGATGACTATTTAAACTGCAGTGAAGAAGGGAATAGAAGAGGGGAGAAGCTGAAGACGTGCAAAATTATGGTCAGTATCTTTATGCATGGAAACCACTTTAATGCAACAAAATAATATGATTCAGCTACCACTGATCTTGAATTACTGAGTCCAAGCAATGTGGTGTCTTTTGTGCATGAAGTACACAATTGCTTCTCAGTAAATGTGAATGTAGTGCAGCAAGTGAAAGCAAGATGCACCTCAATGCATGGCATTACAAGGGAAGAAGTAGGAATTATTAGAAAGTTAGGGCTGCAGTGGCTCAGTGGCTAAGACACTGAGCTTGTCGATCAGAAAGGTTGGCAGTTTGGCAGTTCAAATCCCTAGCGCAGCATAATGGAGTGAGCTCCCGTTACTTGTCCCAGCTTCAGCCAACAGTTTGAAAGCATGTAAAAATGCAAGTATAAAAATAGGGACCACTTTGATGGCAAGGTAACAGCATTCCATGCACCTTCGGCATTTAGTCATGCTGACCATATGACCATAGAGATGTTTTCGACAGCACTGGCTCTTCGGCTTTGTAACAGAGATGAGCACCGCCTCCTAGAGCCAGAAATGACTAGCATGTATGTGCAAGGGGAACCTTTACCTTTACCTTTTTAGGGATTATATTATTTAGTTTTATTTTTTCTTTTCCCATTTATACTATTGTGATTTCAACTTCAGGGTTTAGGATTTTATATATATAGCAGTTTAGTTGATTTGCTCTAGTGGTTAAGGCACCAGGTCTGAATCCAGGAGACTATGAGTTCTAATCTTGCCTTAGCCATGAAACCCAACTGGATGACCTTGGCCAGTTACTCTCTCTCACCCCAACTCACCCCACAGGGTTGTTATAAGGAAAATAGGAGGAGAAAGGTGTGTTGGACCTGTATGCCATCTAGAGTTATTTATAAAAACAAAGGTGGGATACAAACAAACAAACAAACAAGATGTGCATTTCTTTGCAATTACAGATCTATTAATTCCTATCAAGTGATAGAATATTTTTCAATCCATCAATTATATGCAAAGGTCTACAAGCAAAGTTTTCGAATGTTTAAAACTTGATTGTGAACTTCTCAAAGCCCAACCTGAGCAAAGTGGGAATGTCTTCTGATAGTCTCTATAAAACTTCTTTCCCTTTGGAACAGCTTGCCATCACAGAGCAAGCATTGCTTTGTAAGGCCTTCAAGCAATGATTGAAGTTGGCATCAAATGATTGTTTTGTATAGAATTATTTATTCAATTATTCTTATTAATATTGTTGCATTTGTATACTATATGTTATACTGTTACGTCCTTTTTTCTTTTTGTTTCCCTTTGGGTTTGTTTTCTTTGCTAGAGTTGTTCTTTCGTCTTGTGATTTTTTTTTGTATAGTTTTTGTTGGTTTTTAAATGCTTTAAATAATTGTCAACTGTCCAGAGTCACTGAGAGTTGGGTAATATATAAATGTAATAAATTATTGTTGTAATTGTATTGTTTTTATAGACACAAGAATATGAAATGCCAGCTCTTTAGCCGGTCGATGTCTGGAATGCACAACCTGACTCTGGTTTCTTCCCCAAACCTCAAAAACTTTAACCTTAGACTGTCTACTGTTGACCTCACCCCTTTCCTAAGAGGTCTGTAGGGGGTGTGCATAAGCGCACCAACGTGCCTACTGTCCCTGTCCTAATGATCCTTTTTATTCATATCTATTTCATGTATTCATAATCACATTTATACTTATACATGTTATCTAATACTTGCTTGACAAATAAAATAAATAAAAATAAATTCACAATGAATTCTAAAGAATCTAGGATGTCATAATCACATAATGCATCTGCCTAGCATTGTGAGGATCCAAACAATGGGGCCTTTTGTTATTATTATTCCTAACCAAATAAGTATACATTCTAATCTTTGTTCTCTATTTCCAATATTTTCCTTAAATCTTTTTTCTTTTTCTTCAATAAACTGATAATTTAAATGTACATTACAAAAAGTGTGCTTTGGTTTATAAAAGTAATAATGATAATAATAAAATTTAATAGCTAAATTATAATAATGGTAATAATATATATTATTCTTTGATTATAGTTTTGAAATTTAAAATACTTTAAAGCAGCCTATAATCGACTTTCTACTTCTCTTACATCTGTTTGGTATTTGTCAGGTTTCATCCCTTCTAAAAATTTATTGTGTTTTTACATTTCATCTATTAAAAAGTAGACAAGTTGTACCTTTTTAAGTCATGAAAGGCACAAAAGATCACTCTGAGTTGAACTAGGCAGCTTTATAATAAATTTAACTTTTACGTATTTTAAAGAACTGTGATTCAGATAGACCTGGTGATTTGTACAGCATCTTACTAATAAATCAGTATCAGTTTTGTTCCTAAACAAAAAACAACTGTTCGATTTGGACTGAACCTGCAATGGTGTGTGTGAGTGTGTATCATCTGCAGAAGACTAAAATTTTAATTATGCTGCTCATATCTAATATCAACCACATTCAGTGGCAACCATGTTCCCTATTTCATATGAAATTCAATGCTAACCTAGGCTGTGCTGCATGTCTAAAGTCAAAAGTACAGTTACATGAAATACATACTCTTGAATTTTGCCTATGTATTCAGGCCTGTATTTAACTTATTTAATACATTATTTTGCACACTCCATAATAATCAGTTCACAAAGAACATTGATATTAAACTTAAAGTTTCCTACAATGTGAAATTTACTGAAACTGAAGTGGATTTATTTCTAAATTTAATTAAGTTAAGGTCTATCCGTTACTCAGACTTGAAATGGAACTTTAAGGAAGCATGGTGTACAATTTATGCTTTAAATTTAATTTTAAATTTAATTTAGGTACACATCTATGCCTATTTCAAAAACATTTGTGGAATTGCTCAAGTTAGAATCTGCTGGCAGAGATTAAAACATCCAAGTTCTCCTTTTGTATTTGTTTTTATTTGTATTTATCCTTTATTATTTTTACAAATAACTCAGGGCTCAAGTTTATAACTCAGCTTTAAAAGAAAAATAGGTTACTTAAGGCCTCAAAAATGTCTTTTCTGCAGTCTCAAAAGGCTTAAGTTGTGAGGTTTCCAATTTTTTTGAGACAAATAGCATACTATAAATATGTAAGTACTAGAATAAGTTTAGCATGGTTTAAAAAACGACCGTCAAAATCTCTAATAACTCACTCTAAAAAAATGAAAATCTGGACTAGTTCTTGATTTCAGTTCCCGGGTACTGATGATATGGCAGATGGAGTGTGATGTGCTATTTCTGAAACCATTATACTTTCTGTTATGTATGTAGGTTTGAATGTTATTGGTTTATTTGAACTGTTCTTGTAAAATGTCAAATGGTATTGGTTTAAATAGTGCGGGAAGAAACCCTGCACTCCCATTGGCTGGCAGCTACGGCTGCAGGCTATAAGAAGCAGCCGTAGCCAAGCCAGAACGGGTCCATTCGAGCTGTAGTCACTAATAAACTCTTTGCTGGAACTCCTCGCGTCTGACTCTTCATGCAAACTTAACACTGGCGACGAGGATGGGATTTCCCTGAAGAGAAGACGACGCGACGAACAAGCAACAGAGCGAGATGGCTGCGCTGAACACCCCCAGCACCGTTCGATCCGCGGCGGAAGACTGGGAATCGTATGCGGATCGTTTCCACATGTATCTGGAAGGAACGATCTCGCCGGCATCCCCGAGAGACGGAAGAGGGCGGTCTTCTCACGCACTGTGCTCCGGCAGTCTTCAAAATGGCAGGCGTTGGCGGGAGCAGCAGAGCTGAAGGTAATGGAATGGCCCGATTTAGAGAAACTTTTAAGAGCCCATTACGCCCACAAGTATCGTGCCTCATTAAGAGACATGAATTTTACCATCGGGATCAAGGGATAGCGAGAATGTTAATGACTTCGTGGCAAGTTTAAGGGACATTGGGGGTGCTTGTGACTTTACCAACTTAGAAGAGGCCATGCGTGATCGGTTTGTTTTAGGCCTAAAAGATAAGGTCTTACAAAGCAAACTTTTAATGAAACCTAAGATCACGTTTAAAGAGGCCATTGAAGAAGCTGTTTCAGCGGAAGCCACCAAGTCCTCAGCTGCGGCCATGAAAAGATTAACAAGGCCTCAAGCCAGGCCTCAAGCCATTCTGATGGGGAAAAATCCACAACAGCTCATTGCGAACAAATAGACTCTGATTCTGATGGCAGTGAGGCAGAGGAGGGATTTTAAACTCAGAATGGAGAAGAAAAGAAAAGACTCTGGGAAAAACAGGCAAGGGTTCTATTGCAGAGGCTGTGGGGGGCCACCCCCGCACTGAATGCAAGTTCTTTGACTCCATTTGCCTACGTTGTGAGAAACGGGTCACATAGCCAGAGTCTGCAAATCATCCAGAACTCCACCAGTTAGGAAGAAATTTCCTGATAGAGACTTTAAGCCCAACAATTTCCTTGAAAAATGGGGCGAAATTTAGAAGCAAATGGCAAGAATGAAACTCACCAAACAATCACTATTGGTCATTCTTCACCCTTAAAAAGCAGGAAAGTACATTTGAAGGTGTTTATTGAAGGAAGGCCTTGCCAAATGGAAGTGGACTCAGGCTCTTATTTATCTATGGTGTCATGGGACACTATCCACAGACTCTTTCCCAAAATTCAGAAAAAGCATTTCCAGAAGCAAGCACTGACTCTCAAAGACTACCAAGGGAACAAGATTCCAGTAGTTGGAGCGAGAGATTTCAACGTGCAGTTTAAAGGCCACACCAAACGTTTGCCCCTGACCATCGTGGACAAGGATCGCCCAAGTTTGCTGGGACTTGAGTGGTTCAAGCCACTTGGCATCGAGGTGACTGGCATCCATCACGTGAGCAGTTCTGACTGGGAAGAGTCATTGAAGTCTGAGTTTCCAGAGGTCTTCAGCGAAGGACTGGGCAAGTATATGGGGACCCCTATTGCTTTCAGCTTAGACCCCAAGGTGCCCCCAATTCGTTTAAAGCCCAGGAGGGTCCCATTTGCTTTAAAGGAAAAAATTGATGCACAATTAGATAAGCTCATTGCTCAAGGGGTTTTAGAGCCTACTGACCACTCCAGATGGGAAACACCCATAGTCACACCAGTCAAGGCTGATGGGTTAGTGAGAATCTGTGGTGACTACAAGGGGACACTTAACCATGCGCTGCAGCAGAGCGCATATCCTGTACCAGTTGTGCATCATCTGCTCCATTCCCTTGGCAGGGGTACAGTATTTGCTAAACTGGACTTAGCTCAGGCATATCAACAATTAACAGTTGATGATGCCACTGCAGAGGCACAAACAATTGTGACTCATAGAGGTGCCTTCAAATGTAAAAGACTACAATTTGGAGTAAGCGTGGCTCCTGGCATTTTTCAAAGCCTTATGGAGAGAATGTTGCAAGGACTGCCAGGGGTAGTGCCTTATTTTGATGATGTCTTAATCTCTGCTGAAAATGACACTCAGCTTCAAGAAAGACTCAGAGAAGTCCTTACCAGATTCAGAAAAGCGGGTTTAAAAGTCAAGGAAGACAAATGTACACTCAAAACAGACAGAGTTGAGTTCCTGGGGTATATGATTGACAAGCATGGCATCCATCCTACTGATGCCAAGGTTAAAGCAATCAAGGAAGCCCCTAAACCTCGATGCAAGGCAGATTTGCAAGCCTTCCTTGGACTTATTAACTTTTACCACATGTTTCTACCTCACAAAGCATCTATTGCTGAGCCCTTACATCGCCTGCTTGATAAGAAAGCTGTTTGGATCTGGGGCGGAAGGAACAGTCAGCATTTAACAGTATTAAGAGACTAATCACGTCTGATGCTGTGTTGATACAATTCTCTGAGAATTTGCCTGTTGTTCTGACTTGTGATGCATCCCCTTTGGAGTGGGGGGGGTTTGAGTCACAGGCTTCCCAATGGAAGGAAGCCCCAATTGCATTTTACTCTCGCACTTTGTCCAAAGCAGAGAGGAATTATAGCCAATTGGACAAGGAGGCTTTAGCAGTTGTTGCAGCTGTTAAGAAATTTCATGAATATCTGTATGGCAGGTCATTCACCATTGTTACAGATCACAAACCTTTATTAGGCATTGTGGCAGGAGACAAACCTACACCTAATATCCTGTCACCAAGAATGCTGAGGTGGACTGAATTTCTTGCAGCCTATTCATACAAACTGATTCACAGGCCTGGCAAGGACATTGGACATGCTGATGCACTGAGTCGTTGCCCACTACCTTGCCACAAGGAGGACTTTGAACTTGAAACTCACACCTTTTCCTGGAGACCATGGCTAAGCTTCCAGTCCATGCTGCTGAGATTGCCAGAGAAACTACCAAAGATGCTGTATTAGCACCTGTTATGGGCTGGATTAAGAAAGGTTGGCCTCTTCAAGATCTACCTCACCTTGCCCAACCTTTTAAGTCCAGGCAAACTGAATTATCTGTATTAAGAGGATGTATTTTGTGGGGTAACAGGGTGGTTATTCCTGCAAAACTGCAAAGGGAGGTTTTGGAAATGTTACATGAGGGTCATCCTGGGATTGTAAGGATGAAAGGTTTGGCCAGGAGTTATGTATGGTGGCCAGGTATTGACAAAATGGTTGAAAACTGGGTAGCATCTTGTCCCAATTGCCAGGTAGTCAGGCCTGCCCCACCTCACCCCCCACACAGGAATGGGAATGTCCTAGGGGCCCATGGTCTAGAATCCACATTGATTTTGCAGGCCCTACAAGAGGGCACACTTTTCTAGTGCTAGTAGATGCATACTCTAAATGGCTAGAGGTAATTCCCATGACATCCACTACAACTGAGGCTGTCATCAAGCAGCTCAGAAAATTGTTTGTCACCCATGGGCTACCAGATGTCCTTGTTTCTGACAATGGCCCTCAATTCACATCTAACATTTTGAATCCTTTCTAGCTCAACAGGGCATCAGACATGCCCTCACTGCCCTGGGCACCCTTGCCAATGGCCGGGCTGAACGCATGGTACGCTTCACCAAAGAGAAGCTTCAGCAGCTGGGTCCTGGGGACATCACTGAGAAGCTTGAAAACTTCTTAGTGTTCAACACATCACTCCTAGCCCATCAAATAACTTGTCCCCAGCAGAGTTGTTGATGGGCAGGAAACTTAGGTCTTCCCTTGACCGCCTTCATCCCACTTATACCCAAGCACCACTGGATTCCACTTCCAAAGTTCGTTCTTTTAGTGTGGGAGATTCTGTCTATGCTAGGAACCTTATAGGTGAACCTTTGTGGATTCCTGCTGAAATAACTCACATCACGGGCCCTCGTTCTTACAGGGTACAAACAGAGGATGGCCTCCTCTGGAGCAGGCACATTGACCAACTTAGATCCAGGTTCCCTCAGGAACATCGACCCTGTCTCTCTCTAGGTCCCTCACCTGATGTCTCTTCTAGGGGGAAGGAGGGAACAGGAGGAAAATCAGCAAACAGGAATCAACCCCATGTGTAACGAGCCATTGCGACAGGAACCATCCCGAACCCTGTCACAAAGCCAAGATCCATCCTTAGAAGTGGAAGATTGCACATCACTACCTGACTTGGGTGCTGACATTGGAATGGAGATGGGTTGGGAGGAGAGACCAGATTCTAACAGTCTAACAGGGTCTTCTTCCTCAGGAAGTCCCAACAGGGAAATGTCAGTAGACACATTTCCCCTCTCACTGGGTGAGAACGTTAAAACTTCTGAACCATGAAGGTCTCAACGTACACGTAAGAGCCCCACCTATTTAAAGGAATACATTAGATAGGTTGGGGTTTGGTATGGACTGAACCTAGTGGGGAGGGTGTTATGTATGTAGGTTTGAATGTTATTGGTTTATTTGAACTGTTCTTGTAAAATGTCAAATGGTATTGGTTTAAATAGTGCGGGAAGAAACCCTGCACTCCCATTGGCTGGCAGCTACGGCTGCAGGCTATAAGAAGCAGCCGTAGCCAAGCCAGAACGGGTCCATTCGAGCTGTAGTCACTAATAAACTCTTTGCTGGAACTCCTCGCGTCTGACTCTTCATGCAAACGTAACACTTTCTATAAACATATAAATAAAAACAAATGTAATAACTTATTTCCTTATCACTAAAATCAGTTATCACTCTTTTATCCCTTAAAATTTACTAGAATGAATAAAAGCAGACTAATTACACCTCTATGTTCATAAGGGGGTTATTTGCATTTTTTCTGCAGGAATTCATGACATAGAGGTTTCTAAGTTCATTTTCCCTTTGCATTCTTTAGTTGCGGAAAACCTGTCCTAGAAGACTGGGTATCTTCAACTATTATATGTAAAAGATTACTATAAAACAGGGAGTGGATTGAAGTACCATATATATAAACACAGGAACAATTTAAATTCTAAGCTATATGAAACAATCTCTATCTGACTATATATTTATCTTTGACACATTCAATGTATGAACAATCAGAATATCATTCGGACCCTATATTTGGTGACAGCTAAAATATTAAACATTATATTTAAATGAAAGTGGTATTTCAATTTGATAAGATATGTCTAATTTGGTATCAAAAATGTGCCACTCCAAATCAATATTTTTACAAAATTGCTTTAAAAGTCTATGTTCAGTGTATTGCCAGTTATTCGGCTATTTTTTAAAATATGCAGAGTTTTTCTTTTACTCTGTATTTTAAACTGCTGCCTTCAAAATCCATGCCTTCAGTGTGGAGAGAGTTAATTTAAATTTGATAACAAATGGGCCTGCTTTTGAAATGAGTGTAGCCTGGCAACTTCCACTGAGAACCTGTCATTGGGCCTCAATTATGTATGCAGCTTCTTTGAGAAATAGTTTCACACATCTGACCCAAGGAGCATAATGTTGCTGTCCATGATTTTAAAAAAAGAAGTGTATACAGGCAGGGTTTCATTTCTGGACATTCTTCTTATAAGCCACTGGCTAGGTTTCTTCCCAGGAGAAACATATATGCATAAAATGCTGATATAATAATTTTAATATTGTAATGGAAATATATCTTTTTCTTCTTTGCCTCAGCACTGAGTCTTTTCTTCCTTTCTTCTGTTTTTTTCCTTTATAGCTAATGATTCAGCTGACCTAATCTGTGTATGTATGTGTTCACACACACACACATATGTACATCCCAGTATTTAAACGCTACTTTCAGGGTCTCCTTATCAAAGCAATAGTGTGAAACCAGATAGACAGTCAAAGGGTTAACCCCAACACCATTTCATTTTTTTTTCAAAATGGCTGCTTTGTCTGTGTGCATACACCAATAGCAAATGTCCTTCTGTTATTGTACAGCCAATTTCATGTGTCAACTATTCATATGCTAATACTAGTACAGTTTCTCACTTTTCCCCCCTTCCACAGATAAATTGTAAAGATTCTTACAGACAGTGAGACTTGGGAATAAACAGCTTTTTATTTCTGAAGTGGTAAATTAGGTTTTATTCAAACAACAGGCAACACACAGCATTGTTTCTATTCATTGTTACTTTGCCTCCTGGATTTTTTTATTCAGGCTTGGAGCAGTTGGAAAATATTTAGCAGATACAGTTAGAGTTTATTTAAGAGACTTCAATGAATTTATTTGTTGTTGTTTTCGGATGTACAAATCACTTTTTTCTAGCAATAGTGTAAGTCAAATAAGTAAAGTCTATTACTCCTACATTAAACATTCATTTTTACATTTTTAAAGAAACATGGAAGCATGAATTGAAAAGAATCTACAATTTTTCAGTTGGTATTATCCAAATGTAGCCATATAATTCTCTTTTTATAATGAAGCTCAGTAGAGCTAAAGACAGCAAGACAATCCTATTCAAAAATTTTATGGTTAATGTCCTAGAATGATTTTCTACAATAGAAAAGGTTAGCATGATTTTCACCTCTAATTTTTTTAAAGTTCACAAGATATTCAATAAAATGAATATACATTTTAAAAATAGTGAAATGTATTTTTGGATTACAAGTCAGCATCACTACAGAAAAGTACTAGATTTCTATACCAATTTGCTAATGAAAATAATTTCAATATCATCAAATTCAATTAAACTCTCAAAATATGTTGCAAAGATAATTTTTAAATCATGCTTTTAAAACTGAGCATGTTAATAGTGTATACTGCTATACAGGTCATAAAGTTACTGTCTCTATTCAATTTGAATTTCTTTTTACAATAATTTACAAAATATTTTAAAAGGCTGAATATTTTGAAATAGCTATACAGCATTAGTCTCTGTCTAATCAGAAGACTTACTAACTCAATGTTTTTATTTTTAAGGAGATAAGCATGGGATTGCAGCCACAATGCATTTTAATGAAATGTCTGCAGTACCACCTGAATTATTTTTTAATTCTGCACTGATTATGGCATCATTGCAATATTAGTTAACTAACTGTATCGGAAGAGGCATCTCTCTATGCACACATATTTTTTCTAAAATAAATTGATATCTACTTGCTACATCTCTGAATAGACATTTTTAAGATGGTACTGCTGGACATATTAATTAAATATCCTAAAGCACAGTGTTTACTCAGAACAATATCTAACATTTTCCATTTGGCCTTACATTAAGTAATTTGCTTAGAAAAACAACCTAAAGGGATATAACTATCTTTTTATAAATATCTATAAGGGAAGCCAAAATATAAACCAAAGAGTTTCCTAAAAAGGTTATTCTGAATTATTATTAAGTCCATGAATAAAATA
Source organism: Naja naja (assembly GCA_009733165.1). Lineage (NCBI taxonomy): Eukaryota > Metazoa > Chordata > Lepidosauria > Squamata > Elapidae > Naja > Naja naja. The sequence goes on along the minus strand of CM019149.1, from coordinate 266,738,008 downwards.
GGCAAATTAGAACAATAGAGATATGTTGATCTATCGGTAAGAAACTTGGAAGTGGGTTTTTCCCAATCATTAAAGCAAAAGAGTAATTCTGTGCATTACATCATAAAATGAGCAACTTAATTAATGAATGGAGTACTAGTTTTAAAATCAGTGAATATTTTTAAAAATGAAGGAATGATAGGATTTCAAATCTAGTGAACCTCTAATCCTGTGACACTGATTTATTTGTCTGAAAATTGGGTACTGTGACATGGTATTGCAGGAGATAGTAACCTTTTTCTCTTAAAGGGATAGGATGTTAGTTACTTTACAGGAAATATGAGAATTTTTCCAGTTACATATGTTTTTTGCCATTCACAGATCATCTTCATGCATCATTTCCCTTACAAGCTTTGTCTTCTAGTATAGTAGATTCCCTTCTCTGTGTGGATCTTGGGAATGTTACTTAGCCAAGATTCCTGTTAAGTTTGCATGAAGAATCAGACGCGAGGAGTTCCAGCAAAGAGTTTATTAGTGACTACAGCTCGAATAGACCCGTTCTGGCTTGGCTACGGCTGCTTCTTATAGCCTGCAGCCGTAGCTGCCAGCCAATGGGAGTGCAGGGTTTCTTCCCGCACTATTTAAACCAATACCATTTGACATTTTACAAGAACAGTTCAAATAAACCAATAACATTCAAACCTACATACATAACACCCCTCCCCACTAGGTTCAGTCCATACCAAACCCCAACCTATCTAATGTATTCCTTTAAATAGGTGGGGCTCTTACGTGTACGTTGAGACCTTCGTGGTTCAGAAGTTTTAACGTTCTCACCCAGTGAGAGGGAAATGTGTCTACTGACATTTCCCTGTTGGGACTTCCTGAGGAAGAAGACCCTGTTAGACTGTTAGAATCTGGTCTCTCCTCCCAACCCATCTCCATTCCAATGTCAGCACCCAAGTCAGGTAGTGATGTGCAATCTTCCACTTCTAAGGATGGATCTTGGCTTTGTGACAGGGTTCGGGATGGTTCCTGTCGCAATGGCTCGTTACACATGGGGTTGATTCCTGTTTGCTGATTTTCCTCCTGTTCCCCTCCTTCCCCTAGAAGAGACATCAGGTGAGGGACCTAGAGAGAGACAGGGTCGATGTTCCTGAGGGAACCTGGATCTAAGTTGGTCAATGTGCCTGCTCCAGAGGAGGCCATCCTCTGTTTGTACCCTGTAAGAACGAGGGCCCGTGATGTGAGTTATTTCAGCAGGAATCCACAAAGGTTCACCTATAAGGTTCCTAGCATAGACAGAATCTCCCACACTAAAAGAACGAACTTTGGAAGTGGAATCCAGTGGTGCGTTGGGTGCGTAAGTGGGATGAAGGCGGTCAAGGGAAGACCTAAGTTTCCTGCCCATCAACAACTCTGCTGGGGACAAGTTATTTGATGGGCTAGGAGTGATGTGTTGAACACTAAGAAGTTTTTCAAGCTTCTCAGTGATGTCCCCAGGACCCAGCTGCTGAAGCTTCTCTTTGGTGAAGCGTACCATGCGTTCAGCCCGCCATTGGCGAAGGGTGCCCAGGGGCAGTGAGGGCATGTCTGATGCCCTGTTGAGCTAGAAAGGATTCAAAAATGTTAGATGTGAATTGAGGGCCATTGTCAGAAACAAGGACATCTGGTAACCCATGGGTGACAAACAATTTTCTGAGCTGCTTGATGACAGCCTCAGTTGTAGTGGATGTCATGGGAATTACCTCTAGCCATTTAGAGTATGCATCTACTAGCACTAGAAAAGTGTGCCCTCTTGTAGGGCCTGCAAAATCAATGTGGATTCTAGACCATGGGCCCCTAGGACATTCCCATTCCTGTGTGGGGGCGTGAGGTGGGGCAGGCCTGACTACCTGGCAATTGGGACAAGATGCTACCCAGTTTTCAACCATTTTGTCAATACCTGGCCACCATACATAACTCCTGGCCAAACCTTTCATCCTTACAATCCCAGGATGACCCTCATGTAACATTTCCAAAACCTCCCTTTGCAGTTTTGCAGGAATAACCACCCTGTTACCCCACAAAATACATCCTCTTAATACAGATAATTCAGTTTGCCTGGACTTAAAAGGTTGGGCAAGGTGAGGTAGATCTTGAAGAGGCCAACCTTTCTTAATCCAGCCCATAACAGGTGCTAATACAGCATCTTTGGTAGTTTCTCTGGCAATCTCAGCAGCATGGACTGGAAGCTTAGCCACGGTCTCCAGGAAAAGGTGTGAGTTTCAAGTTCAAAGTCCTCCTTGTGGCAAGGTAGTGGGCAACGACTCAGTGCATCAGCATGTCCAATGTCCTTGCCAGGCCTGTGAATCAGTTTGTATGAATAGGCTGCAAGAAATTCAGTCCACCTCAGCATTCTTGGTGACAGGATATTAGGTGTAGGTTTGTCTCCTGCCACAATGCCTAATAAAGGTTTGTGATCTGTAACAATGGTGAATGACCTGCCATACAGATATTCATGAAATTTCTTAACAGCTGCAACAACTGCTAAAGCCTCCTTGTCCAATTGGCTATAATTCCTCTCTGCTTTGGACAAAGTGCGAGAGTAAAATGCAATTGGGGCTTCCCTTCCATTGGGAAGCCTGTGACTCAAACCCCCACTCCAAAAGGGGATGCATCACAAGTCAGAACAACAGGCAAATTCTCAGAGAATTGTATCAACACAGCATCAGACGTGATTAGTCTCTTAATACTGTTAAATGCTGACTGTTCCTTCCGCCCCAGATCCAAACAGCTTTCTTATCAAGCAGGCGATGTAAGGGCTCAGCAATAGATGCTTTGTGAGGTAGAAACATGTGGTAAAAGTTAATAAGTCCAAGGAAGGCTTGCAAATCTGCCTTGCATCGAGGTTTAGGGGCTTCCTTGATTGCTTTAACCTTGGCATCAGTAGGATGGATGCCATGCTTGTCAATCATATACCCCAGGAACTCAACTCTGTCTGTTTTGAGTGTACATTTGTCTTCCTTGACTTTTAAACCCGCTTTTCTGAATCTGGTAAGGACTTCTCTGAGTCTTTCTTGAAGCTGAGTGTCATTTTCAGCAGAGATTAATACATCATCAAAATAAGGCACTACCCCTGGCAGTCCTTGCAACATTCTTTCCATAAGGCTTTGAAAAATGCCAGGTGCCACGCTTACTCCAAATTGTAGTCTTTTACATTTGAAGGCACCTCTATGAGTCACAATTGTTTGTGCCTCTGCAGTGGCATCATCAACTGTTAATTGTTGATATGCCTGAGCTAAGTCCAGTTTAGCAAATACTGTACCCCTGCCAAGGGAATGGAGCAGATGATGCACAACTGGTACAGGATATGCGCTCTGCTGCAGCGCATGGTTAAGTGTCCCCTTGTAGTCACCACAGATTCTCACTGACCCATCAGCCTTGACTGGTGTGACTATGGGTGTTTCCCATCTGGAGTGGTCAGTAGGCTCTAAAACCCCTTGAGCAATGAGCTTATCTAATTGTGCATCAATTTTTTCCTTTAAAGCAAATGGGACCCTCCTGGGCTTTAAACGAATTGGGGCACCTTGGGGTCTAGGCTGAAAGCAATAGGGGTCCCCATATACTTGCCCAGTCCTTCGCTGAAGACCTCTGGAAACTCAGACTTCAAGGACTCTTCCCAGTCAGAACTGCTCACGTGATGGATGCCAGTCACCTCGATGCCAAGTGGCTTGAACCACTCAAGTCCCAGCAAACTTGGGCGATCCTTGTCCACGATGGTCAGGGGCAAACGCGTTTGGTGTGGCCTTTAAACTGCACGTTGAAATCTCTCGCTCCAACTACTGGAATCTTGTTCCCTTGGTAGTCTTTGAGAGTCAGTGCTTGCTTCTGGAAATGCTTTTTCTGAATTTTGGGAAAGAGTCTGTGGATAGTGTCCCATGACACCATAGATAAATAAGAGCCTGAGTCCACTTCCATTTGGCAAGGCCTTCCTTCAATAAACACCTTCACATGTACTTTTCTGCTTTTAAGGGTGAAGAATGACCAATAGTGATTGTTTGGTGAGTTTCATTCTTGCCATTTGCTTCTAAATTTCGCCCCATTTTTCAAGGAAATTGTTGGGCTTAAAGTCTCTATCAGGAAATTTCTTCCTAACTGGTGGAGTTCTGGATGATTTGCAGACTCTGGCTATGTGACCCGTTTCTCACAACGTAGGCAAATGGAGTCAAAGAACTTGCATTCAGTGCGGGGTGGCCCCCACAGCCTCTGCAATAGAACCCTTGCCTGTTTTTCCCAGAGTCTTTTCTTTTCTTCTCCATTCTGAGTTTAAAAATCCCTCCTCTGCCTCACTGCCATCAGAATCAGAGTCTATTTGTTCGCAATGAGCTGTTGTGGATTTTTCCCCATCAGAATGGCTTGAGGCCTGGCTTGAGGCCTTGTTAATCTTTTCATGGCCGCAGCTGAGGACTTGGTGGCTTCCGCTGAAACAGCTTCTTCAATGGCCTCTTTAAACGTGATCTTAGGTTTCATTAAAAGTTTGCTTTGTAAGACCTTATCTTTTAGGCCTAAAACAAACCGATCACGCATGGCCTCTTCTAAGTTGGTAAAGTCACAAGCACCCCAATGTCCCTTAAACTTGCCACGAAGTCATTAACATTCTCGCTATCCCCTTGATCCCGACGGTAAAATTCGTGTCTCTTAATGAGGCACGATACTTGTGGGGCGTAATGGGCTCTTAAAAGTTTCTCTAAATCGGGCCATTCCATTACCTTCAGCTCTGCTGCTCCAACGCCTTCGCCATTTTGAAGACTGCCGGACCGCAGTGCGTGAGAAAGACCGCCCTCTTCCGTCTCTCGGGATGCGGCGAGATCGTTCCCTTCCAGAACATGTGGAAACGATCCGCATACGATTCCCAGTCTTCCGTCGCCGGATCGAACGGTGCTGGGGGTGTTCAGCGCAGCCATCTCGCTCAGTTGCTTGTTCGTCGCGTCGTCTTCTCTTCAGGGAAATCCCATCCTCGTCGCCAGTGTTAAGTTTGCATGAAGAGTCAGAGGAGTTCCAGCAAAGAGTTTATTAGTGACTACAGCTCGAATGGACCCGTCTGGCTTGGCTACGGCTGCTTCTTATAGCCTGCAGCCGTAGCTGCCAGCCAATGGGAGTGCAGGGTTTCTTCCCGCACTATTTAAACCAATACCATTTGACATTTTACAAGAACAGTTCAAATAAACCAATAACATTCAAATTACATACATAACATTGAAGAATTAGCAGAAAATCTTATTGACAATTTTTTCTTTTTCTAACTATTCCATGAAGAAATTAAAATCTGTGACTAGTTTATAAAAAAAAGTGGCCTAAACATATTACCCTCAAATTGTGGAACAATAAATGATCTCAGTGAATGAAATGACATTCTCATTAGTTCCTTTCTGTGGGATTTCTCTAAGGAAACTTTGATTGGCCGGATAATTATGTAAATGTAAGTATTTAACTTACTTTTGAAAGATTTTAAAAGTTAGGGACTTACTTAGAGACTTATTTATAGATACAGATGTAAGAGAGCCTAATGACTTAAGATAACATGACTTGGAAGTTCTCAGTATTAAACTTTTCTTTTCTCTGAAAGTCTCATCAACGGTCATAGGTTAATAACCTGAAATATCAGAGTCATTTATATAATATATTTATTGTTCAAAAATAATTAGTTTAAAGCATTAACTGGTTGTCTATTTGTTATTTATATCCTAAGTGTAAGGAAGGACCTGTTTTGATAAAGCTGTATGCATGTAGCTCTAGAATAAAAATAGGGGAAGTTATGAGAGAGTTACAAATGTTCCCAAATTTCTATAAAGCCCTAATATATAATCAATATCTGCCCCTGGTCTAATATTAAATTAATATTAGCTAATTACTTATATAAGCCTAGTCAGATTTTGGTAGCTAATGGAAGGAATTCAGCAGTAAAACAGTTATATCCAGATCACAGATATAAGAAACATTCTAGTATTATCAATATAGCAGGCTTAATATTTTGAGCAAAAATTTCAGCAGAGTACTCCCTGTCAAACTGAATTAGATCCTAGGCTGAGACTGGTTACAGTACATTCAGAAAAATAAAAATCCATTGATTTTGTAAAACAAAGTTTCATTCTTCAAATTTTCTATGCCAGTGAAGAGATTCTTATTTATTATTTCTTACTTATCTATTTGCTATCTACTTATAAATTAAGTTCACTATCTCACTCTTCGCTTGTATAAAATTAATAGCTAATAACAGATAGAAACAATATAAATTTCATATTTTTTAAATCTAACATAACAATGAACTTAAATAGTTTATTAAATCCAAAACAAAGTACATGCAATTGTTGGAAAAACAATTCTATTTAATTCACCATAGTTTCTCTATTATTCATATGTATGCCATTAATTGAAACTGTTTTTCTGAATAACTATGAAAGATGAAATTAACACCTATTTTTATTTATTATTTCAGTATCTGTGTAGATTCTATGTAGTGTTTAAGGTGGTGGTCCATAAACCAGGAGACTGTGAGTTCTAGTCCTGCCTTAGGCATGAAAGCCAGTTGGGAGACTTTGGGCTAGTCACTGTCTCTCAGCCCTACCTACCTCATAAGATTGTTGTGTAGACTATAGGAGAAGGAAGAAATATGTATATCCACTGCATTGAATTACTTATTGTTATATATGTAGGTTTGAATGTCATTGGTTTAGTTTGAATTGTTCTTGTAAAATGTCAAATAGGATTGGTTTAAAAAGTGCGGGAAAACCCTGCACTCTGATTGGCTGGCAACTACGGCTGCTGGCTATAAGTAGCAGCCGGAGCCCAGCCAAGTTGGGTCCATTCGAGCTGTAGTCACTAAATAAACTCTTCACTGAAGCTTTTCGCGTCTGACTGGGAATCGTATGCAGATCGCTTCCAAATGTATTTGGAAGGAAACGACCTCGCCGACATCTCCAAGAAGCGGAAGAGGGCGGTCTTCCTTATGCACTGTGGTCCGGCAGTCTTCAAGATGGCGAAGGCATTGGCGGGAACTGCAGATGTGAAGGTAATGGGATGGCCTGATTTAGAAAAGCTTTTAAGAGCCCATTACGCCCCACAAGTATCGTGCCTCATTAAGAGACACGAGTTTTACCGTCGGGATCAAAGGGAAAGTGAAAACGTTAACGACTTCGTGGCAAGCTTAAGAGACATTGGGGGTACATGTGAGTATAACAGTTTGGAGGAGGCCATGCGCGATCGGTTTGTTCTAGGCCTCAAAGATAAGGTGCTTCAGAGCAAATTATTATTAAAACCTAAGATCACGTTTAAGGAGGCCATAGAAGAGGCCTCCTCAGCAGAAGCCACTAAGTCCTCAGCGGCACAACTCATTGCGAGCAGATAGATTCTGAATCAGACTGTAGTGAGGTGGAGGAAGAAATTTATAGACTCAGAATGGAAAAGAAAAAGAAAGACCTGGGAAGAAAAAGGCAAGACTTTTATTGCAGAGGTTGCGGGGGGGGCCACCTCCGCACTGAATGCAAGTTTCTTGATACCATCTGCCTTTGTTGTGAAAGAAGAGGTCATCTAGCAAGAGTCTGCAAATCATCCAGAACTCCTCCACACAGAAGAAAGTTTCCTGACAAAGATTTCAAGCCCAACAACTTCAGTGAGAAAATGGGGCGCAACTCAGAAGCAAATGGGAAGAATGAAACTCATCAAACAGTCACCATTGGTTATTCTTCACCCTTGAGAAGCAGAAAAGTACATGTGAAGGTACTCATTGAAGGAAGGCCTTGCCAAATGGAAGTGGACTCAGGCTCCTATTTATCTATGGTGTCATGGGACACTATTCACAGGCTACTTCCCAACATTCAGAAGAAACATTTCCAGAAGCAAGCACTGACTCTTAAAGACTACCAAGGGAACAAGATTCCAGTAGTTGGAACAAGAGAATTCAACGTGAAGTTTAAAGGCCACACCAAACGTTTGCCCCTGACCATCGTGGACAAGGATCGCCCAAGCTTGCTGGGACTTGAGTGGTTCAATCCACTAGGCATCGAGGTGACTGGCATCAATCACGTGAGCAACTCTGAATGGGAGGAGGCCTTGAAGTCTGAGTTTCCAGAGGTCTTCAGCGAAGGATTGGGCAAGTATATGGGGACCCCTATCACTTTCAACCTAGATCCCAGGTGCCCCCAATTGTTTAAAGCCCAGAAGGGTCCCATTTGCTTTAAAGGAAAAAATTGATGCACAATTAGACAAATTAATAGCTCAAGGGGTTTTAGAGCCCACTGACCACTCCAGATGGGAGACACCCATAGTCACACCAGTCAAGACTGATGGGTCAGTAAGAATCTGTGGAGACTATAAGGGGACACTGAACCATGCGCTGCAGCAGAGCGCATACCCAGTTCCAGTGGTGCATCATCTGTTACATTCACTTGGCAGGGGTACAGTCTTTGCCAAATTGGATCTGGCCCAGGCATATCAACAACTAACAGTTGATGATGCCACTGCAGAGGCCCAAACCATTGTGACTCATAGAGGTGCCTTCAAATGTAAAAGGTTACAATTTGGAGTAAGCGTGGCACCAGGCATCTTTCAAAGCCTTATGGAAAGAATGCTCCAAGGACTGCCAGGGTAGTGCCTTACTTTGATGATGTGTTAATCTCTGCTGAAAATGACACTCAGTTACAAGAAAGACTCAGAGAAGTCCTTACCAGATTCAGGAAAGCGGGTTAAAAGTCAAGGAAGAAAAATGCACTCTTAAAACTGACAAGGTTGAGTTCCTGGGCTACATGATTGACAAGCATGGCATCCACCCTACAGATGCCAAGGTTCAAGCAATCAAAGAAGCCCCTAGACCTAAATGCAAAACAGATTTGCAAGCCTTCCTTGGACTCATTAACTTTTATCACATGTTCCTACCTCAGAAGGCAACCATTGCTGAACCATTGCACAGATTACTTGACAAAAAGTCTGTTTGGGTCTGGGGAGGAAGGAACAATCAGCATTTAACAGTATTAAAAGACTAATCACGTCTGATGCTGTACTGATACAGTTCTCTGAGAATTTGCCTGTTGTACTGACTTGTGATGCATCCCCTTTGGAGTGGGGGGTTTGAGCCACAGGCTTCCCAGGGAGAGAAGCCCCTATTGCATTTTACTCGCACTTTGACCAAAGCAGAGAGGAATTACAGCCAATTGGACAAGGAAGCATTGGCAATTGTTGCAGCTGTTAAGAAATTTCATGAATATCTGTATGGGAGAACATTTACCATTGTTACAGATCACAAACCTTTGTTAGGCATTGTGGCAGGAGACAAACCTACACCTACTATCCTGTCACCAAGAATGCTGAGGTGGACTGAATTTCTTGCTGCTTATTCATACAAACTTATCCACAAGCCTGGCAAGGACATTGGACATGCTGATGCACTGAGTCGTTGCCCACTTCCTTGCCACAAGGAGGACTTTGAACCTGAAACACACACCTTTTTCCTAGAAACTGTTGCCAAGCTTCCAGTGCATGCTGCTGAAATTGCCAGAGAGACTGCCAAAGACACTTTATTGGCTCCTGTTATAGGCTGGATTAAGAAAGGTTGGCCTCTTCAAGATCTACCTCACCTGGCTCAACCTTTTAAGTCCAGGCAAACTGAATTATCTGTATTAAGAGGATGTATTTTGTGGGGTAACAGGGTGGTTATTCCTGCAAAACTGCAAAGAGAGGTTTTGGAAATGTTACATGAGGGTCATCCTGGTATTGTAAGGATGAAGGGATTGGCCAGGAGTTATGTATGGTGGCCAGGTATTGACAAAATGGTTGAAAACTGGGTTGCATCTTGTCCCAACTGTCAGGTAGTCAGGCCTGCCCCACCTCTCGCCCCACACAGGAATGGGAATGTCCTAGGGGCCCATGGTCCAGGATTCACATTGATTTTGCTGGCCCTACCAGAGGGCACACCTTTCTTATTATAGTAGATGCATATTCCAAATGGCTAGAGGTAATCCCATGGCATCCACCACAACTGATGCTGTCATCAAGCAGCTCAAAAACTTTTGTAACCCATGGGTTACCTGATGTTCTTGTCTCTGACAATGGCCCTCAATTTACATCCAACCTTTTTGAATCCTATTTAGCACAACAGGGTATCAGACATGCCCTTACTGCCCCTGGGCACCCTTCGCTAACGGCCGGGCTGAACGCATGGTACATTTTACCAAGGAGAAGCTTCAGCAACTGGGTCCTGGGGACATCACTGAGAAAGTTGAAAACTTCTTAGTGTTCAGCACATCACTCCTAACCCATCTAATAACTTATCCCCAGCAGAGTTGTTGATGGGTAGGAAACTTAGGTCTTCCCTTGACCGCCTTCATCCCACTTACGCACCCAACGCACCACTAGATTCCACTTCCAAAGTTCGCACATTCAGTGTGGGTGATTCTGTTTATGCTAAGAACCTTATGGGTGAACCTTTGTGGATTCCTGCTGAGATAACTCAAATCACAGGCCCTCGTTCTTACAGGGTGCAAACAGAGGATGGACTCCTCTGGAGCAGGCACATTGATCAACTTAGATCCAGGTTCTCTCAGGAACATCGCACTTGTTCCTCTCTAGTTCCCTCACCTGATGTCAATTCTAGGGGAAGGGGAGGAACAGGAGGATAATCAGCAAGCAAGAATCCACCCCATGTGTAACGAGCCATTACGACAGGAACCATTCCAAAACCTGTCACAATGCCAAAATCCATCCTTAGAAGTGGAAGATTGTACATCACTACCTGACTTGGGTGCTGACATTGGGCTGGAGATGGGTTGGGAGGAGAGACCAGATTCTAACAATCAAACAGGGTCTTCTTTCACAGGAAGTCCCAGTGGGGAAATGTCAGCAGACACATTTCCTCTCTCACTGGGTGAGAATGTTAAAACTTCTGAACCACGAAGGTCTCAACGCACGCAAGAGCCCCACCTATTTAAAAGAATACATTAGATAGGTTGGGGTTTGGTATGGACTGAACCTAGTGGGGAGGGGTGTTATGTATGTAGGTTTGAATGTCATTGGTTTAGTTTGAATTGTTCTTGTAAAATGTCAAATAGGATTGGTTTAAAAAGTGCGGGAAAACCCTGCACTCTGATTGGCTTGCAACTACGGCTGCTGGCTATAAGTAGCAGCCGTAGCCCAGCCAAGTTGGGTCCATTCGAGCTGTAGTCACTAAATAAACTCTTCACTGAAGCTCTTCGCGTCTGACTCTTCATGCAAACTTAACTCTTATAAAATAATAAAGGTGGATAAAAATAAAGATATGTAAATAAAGATAAAGATATGTGTCATTAAGATGCAATTTTAGGATGTATCTATGTGCATTTATTTTAATTAGTTAAGCATCATGCAATTACATGTTTATCTATGTCAGCTACCTTACTATATTAGCTACTATTCTCCTGATTGAAGTACATGTTAGTTTCACAGCTCAGTATATACGAATAGGAATGGTGAATATATCATTAAGTGTTGTAATACATGTACAGTTTTAGGGCTCATTGTAACAATTCTAGTAACTAAATAATATTATTACTATTAACTCAATATTATAGTGTTGCAATAACAGAAATAGTTGGTTTGAGTATCTAAAAACTAGTTTTGCCTCTTCTGATATTATATATGTTAAAAACCTCCTAGCTACCTACCCAGAAAACTGTTGCATTTCAAGTTAAGCATTATTGTGCAAAGCACAATGAAGAACCAAGAAGTAATAAGGAATATAAATTAAATCATGAGGTAAGAAAAAAGAAGGAAAATATAATTAAACTTAGTAGTATTTGCCCATACTCTCTACCTTTCACCAGAATTCTCCATACCTTGCTATTCATAAAGTGTAAAACATCCTTGCTTCTATCTTTTTTTCTTTTGCTTCATACATTTTTAAATATTTCAACACTTTCTTTTTCAAAGCCCATCCATTCCACTGAGTCCAAACTTTCTTGGTCTTCCCTTTCTACTCATATCCCTTTCTTTTCATTAATATTTCCTTCTCGCATTTGGTTTGCAATTTGTTTCCTATTGATTCTCTCTAAATGACCAAGAAATCTTTCATGTCTTTCACTGATTTTGTATTCAGTCCATATTCATGCATTCATTCATTCATTCCTGATACTTCAATTAGTCAAGAAATGCAATGCATTTGTTATTATGCCCAGCTAACACTTCTACTTTACAGGATGCACTACTTATATATGCGGGGTGCAATTCAAAGTGAATGAAACTCTGAATGGCATAGGACTGGGTTATTTGTTAGGTCATCCTTTCCCCAAAAGTATCTGCCTGTCCCAAACGTTTGACCAGGAGGAAGTTACTCCAGGTGCCTTCTATGAAACAATGTTACATTGTAAGACCCAGGAAGCATGTGCTTTTGGAATCAGCCCATGTCATGTGAAATGATATCCAATCCAATATACACTTGGCCCCCAATCTTACAGGCCTTTAAAATAGTAATTAAGATCTGGATCTTTATCTGGGTCCTTGGCTCAGAATGAGTAGAACTTGCATTTTAGTTCTGATTGTCCTTTTTTAATTGTCCTTTTGTATTTTTATTTGATCATTTTGAATTTTCCACAACCATGAGGTTTGTTTGGGTAGCCATATAACTGTTTTAAATAAATAAATGTATATGTAAATGTATATGTACAACTGAATTAAGCCTGGAATTATGGTCATAAATCATTTCAGTCGTAAATTGAGTCTTTGTTATTAGTACTGATTTTTTTGACAGTTTTTATAGTGGTCATTAAATGAATACTGAAGTTGTACAGGAAGTCAATTTCCCCCAATATGTGTTTTGTTCTACTACAAATCAGAAGTAAATGCCAGAAACAGGCAAAAAACATCACAAATCACAGTTATATGACTGTGGGATGCTGCAAATGACTTAAAGGTAACCTGGTTGCCAAGCACCCCAAATTCAATCTCATGACTGCAAGTGTGTGACTGACTGTACTTTAAAAACAGTAGCTTTGGGGAAGGGTCTGTTGTCAATGAGAATGGTTGCTAAGTGATTTAACCTAAATATGCATATTCTTATACTATGTAAGCTAGAATGTCTAATTTACCTTGGAACTAAAATATTGCTGCCCATATCCTACAACTAAAAGTGTATGCATACTGACATACAGTCAAGATACATGGGTGATTAACACATTCAAAAAAATAAAACTAGATTTATATTAGTTATAAATTTGGTACATAGGATCATTATTAAGGCACTTCATAAATCAGTAACCTGGCCTTTTTGCAACAGCCCAAGTGTGGTATCACTGACAATAACAAATTTGCCCCCCATTAGTTGTCACACCTTCAACATATTAAATAAAATTGATGATTATTTTTTATAACTAAGATGTAATTGCCAACTTTACAGTAGCACTTAACAATAAGGAAGCAACAAATAGAGGGATTAGCTATTTATGAGTAAAAATAATACTTTTCTGGAGCCAAGATCCCATAAGAAAGGAATCAGATCCACAAGGATGGGGTGAGAGGAAGAACATGAGACAACCTAATCATGGGGGCGGGGAGGGGAAATAAAGGAAAACCTTTTAGTAATTGAGAATGTTTGAAAATTCAGACATCCCACTGGGAAAAAACATTCTTTCTGAAACATTTTAAGGAAAATATTGGCACTTTAACCATTCACCCCTTAGTAACATTAATGTCACTGAAATAAATACATTTCTAAAATTTTCTTCTGTTTACTCCACATTGAAGGTATAGACCTACTTTTGGCAGCGGTTTGCTCTCCAAGCTTGTTTCAATTTAGTTTCTGAATGTTTCATTACCAGACTAGGTAACATAATTATCAGGATTTTCTTGTCCTATTCCTCTTTAGCTTATAAATGTCTTACTTCCTAGACCTACTTTCTTATAATTCTGTGAAGTGTTATGTTGAAGGAATTTCTCAGTATATAAAATATTTAGTAGTATCTGCCCAGAACAGAAATCATGAACAATCTTACTAATTTGGGAAGAGCAATGGCCTGTGAAAATTAATCATAGTTTAAGGTAGTTAAGTCATGACTTGTTCATGGAAACGGAAAGATGGGTAGAGAGATGGATAGAGGGATAACCAAATTGATGGCCAACAAGGTTGCAACATAGCCATGTTGCTTTTAATACTTATGGATTCTAATTCCATATATATTTATTAGATTTACATTTCATCTCATAAGATGAGCAGCATATAAAATTGATGAATAAAATAATAATACATAAGCTAAGTTGAAAGGCAAATACTGATTTTTAGTTTTAATGCGAAAAAGAATTTTCAAAGGAATATTTGTTATATTTGTGCTATTTCAATATGTCCTTGATGAGATAATTAATTTTACGTTAAATTTGTCACAGGAGCTCTTTGAGACAAGGCAGGCTATTCATGTGCTAAATAATAATGCATGCTTAAAGCAAGGCGGAACACAACCCAAATAAGTAACTCCTACTATAAAAATAATTTACCTTTTTAGACTAAGAGTGAAGGCAGAATGAGGGGATAGTTGTGGCAATCAACATTAGATTTCAATTTCTGAAACTAGATTTAGTCTTATTTTAAGCATCAGAAGCATCTATAAATGTCTTGAAATGTCAAACTATGACATATGAAAAAAACCGCAGACATAAGACACAAGAAAAACAGCTATAAAATTACTATAAATGTAAGTAATAGGAGAGTATAGCATAAAGGTAAGAGTTGTCCTCTGCATTTCCACTTTATCTTTCTTTTCTTAAGAAAATAAAAGAAAAGGCAGATTTTAAATAAAACCCACTTAAGTTTTGTGTGGCAAAATATTTCTGTTTCATTTTTAAAAAATCATTATTTTATTTCCAGTAAAAAGTATTAGTCTACTCAATATTCTATTTTTGTAATTAACTGGCAGGTAGATTTATCCTGGGCAACTAAATTCTTTTTCTTTTAACAAGCAGGAAGTTTTGAAATGTTGGCATATATTTGCTTTAGATTTTATGTAGAAACTACTGAGTTGACCTGGTCAGTGCCTGAATAAGAATTTGCTACCTCATTACTGAATAATGAACCTGTTTGGTTGCTAGTCATGATATGGATGTAGATAACTTTGGGATCTTTCTTGCTGGGTGGGCATAGACCAGAAATAGAAAATGAAGACTCGAATGACAGCAAATTCATTAAAGCATCAGAGTCCATCTCTAATACAATATGCCCTCTTCTTCAATTTTTCAATCTCTCCATCTTATCTAAGTGGTCCTGCTCTCCCCACAATAAAGGAGAGGTTCTCAAACTTTTCTAGAAGCAGTAAATCCCTGAGAAATATTTTCCACTTTCCTTCTTGCAGCACCACAAAAAAAGTGAGTAATAACAGAACAAGGCTGCTGGCTGTTTAATAACCAATTAAACAGCACTTAGAAAATGGTTCTTCCAGAAACACTTTGTAGGCTTTAAAGCAGTGTTTCTAAATCTTGTCCACTTTAAGATGTGTGGACTTCAATTCCCAGAATTCCGCAGCCAGTATTTTAAATGGCCAAGACTCCTTTATAGGAAAGCATTACTATTTGATCAATTCTAAAAATTAACAGGAGCAGGATTTCTCTCCAAGGTCCTGAAAATCCAACATCTTTGACAGGTTCTGTCCATGGTATTAACCTACTTCACACTCTTCAATTTCAGTGCCTTACCTGAACTGATTGCAATATAGTCCATGACATGCAATGTATCCTATGACACTCTGTGGGTAGAGCAGCCTGTGGTTAAGCAGTTGAGGAAGCCCACTTTCACCATGGCTATTGAATGGCAATCCATCTATTCTTATGTAATAGTTTAAATGGTTGCATTTATTAATGTTTATGACAGAACAGCCTCACTATATATTACATTTAATCTTTGATTTCTTGCTTTACATTTCTGTTCATTATCTACAATGTATTTTATTTTATTTATTTTATTTTTTTAATGAAGGCACAAACACCAGACAGACAATTATTCATCTATGCAAAAGACAAGATACTATTATGCTTTTGACATCCACATACTATCTAATATTGATAATAATACTATCATTCAATTCATAGCGTATAGGTAGAATGGTGTGTTTAATTAAAAACTCATTATATAGAAAAATCTTACAGAATAATATGAAATTAGAGTTCGGGTGATGTTAACTAAACATTGCACCAGGAATTTAACACCAGAAGAAACAACTTAGAAAAAAATGCCAAAGAAACCCAAAAGCAATACCCGAATTACAAAGTTATTGTGCCATTTATATGTAATACTGTCAGAGTTTCCTAGAAAGAACACTCAGGTTTCTCTTAATTTTAAAAATCATGTTAAAGCAAGAAAGGGTAATGTTTTGCACATTGAACCCCAAATAGCAGGCTTTGAAAACTTGATTATATGTGTCAATAGCTTAAGTATCTGCAAAGGCAGATGTTAGCTTAACATCTGCAAAGGCAGATGTTAGATGAAAATGGGATGCAGATATTTATTCTGACTTGAATTTTAAATGGCACCTTAGGAAATCTATCATGCACTACAATTTAAAATTTCTAGTTCCTTCAACTATTCAGAAATAGTGTTTAGAACAAAATATATCCTAGATTGCTTTGTCTGTAAACAAAATATAAGAATGTTTTTGCCATGACCTTCCACTCACCTTCCATTTTAAGGAAAAAAAAGACAGTTACTCCCATTGAAAAGGAGATGCTGTTTCTGATTTGTAAAGCAGTTAGTTATGTCATTAATAAAGATTATTGAAGTGTACTTGGAGGAAACTATATTTCTAAAATTCTACATGGGCAAAATTAAGATACTTTTGGAAGTTCCTCAATGTATTTGGAAAATGTGACATAATTACTTATGCTTATAGTTCTGAACAATTAGTATTAATACCTCCATAGTGTAAGTTTCATGTTTCAATAATTATGATAAATAAAAATATCTAAGGCAATAAGATATCATGTAATGTAACTTGCACTTAAAGTACAAGGCTCAATTTGCCCAACAGAAAAAAATAATAGCAAAATTCTATGAACATCTACTCAGCATTGTCTATTAAGTTCAATGGAGCTTGCTCTCAAATTAGTACAGAATCTCTTCCTTGTTAATCTTATTAATTGGAGATTCATCTGATTCCTTGGCCATTATCTCAGCAAAAGAACAAATTGAATTAACTATTATATAGATTGGATTCCAATTCTTTCATGATTCTCTAAGAAGACAAACAAGAGTATGGAACAGGCTGTTTTTGCAAGGTGTGTGGGTACAAACGTTTAAGATTAGATGCGACAATAGCCTGTTGTCTTGCTTAGTCACTGTACATTATTAGAGGCACCTTATTTTAGCATCTGTCAAAGGAATTTTATACCAGAGAAACCGGGAAAAGGAAGTAGTTTTAGTAATTGATGGCTACTTCTATTTTGTTACTCTGTTGGGCAGGATGACTTTTATATTGCCTTGTCTTTGATTTAATGTTTCCAAAATTACTTCATATCAATCCTTGCAAAGAAGTTTTGTATAGAAAGCACCACTTCCATTTTTTAACATTTGCAACTGACTGCTTATTGTAAAAATAACAACAAATACATATTGTGTATAAAATATGACTCATTGTTTCATCAAAAATTAATAACAGGACTAACAGAAGTCTGGGGATAACAACAAACAATTATATCTTAGTAAATTTTTCTGCCATATCCTTGACATTAATAGTTGCTTTTCCCACATGTCTTCAAAACTTGCTTTTTTAGACTAGGTCATTCCCACAAAAGGTGTTTTAACATCACCTCCATTGGGTACATGAGAAAAAGAAATATGGAATAGATTATTGATAGCATATCTTCCCAGTTGGCTCTTGATATCAGCTTATTCACATAAAATCTATTAGAGAACAGTTAAGAATATTTCAGTTCTTCAAATATTTTTCCTGAAAGAGCATATATTTATTGATTTACACATACATGTGTGTATGTGTGAGAAAGAGAGAGTGGGAAAGATAGATAAGTCATGTATCCGTTCCTGAATAGATGGTTAAAGCTAATGAACATTAAAGCTAATGAATGTACATGAATCTCAGATTCATTATATATCTTTAGAGTCTTCTCCCCTAAATGTATCTAAGAATGTATTGTTTATTTATTAAATTTATATGTCATCTGTCTCACAACCATTCACTTGAAAATATTTTTTTATTTTTTACTTTAAATACCTTTCTTTTCTTTATTTAAAAGATTGGTATGCCACCCACCTTAAAACAACTGTGGGAGGCTCATAATAGCATTAAAACCCAAAAATTATATTTAAAAAATCATAAAATCATAAAATAAGAAAACAAGACAATAATTGAACAATCTGATCACCCTCTTAAAATGCCCTAAACCCAGCTTCCATTACTCTCATTATTAAATAATTAAAATGCATATATGTTTTCAATTTTTTGTGGCAAACCAAGGTCCAATTTTGGTATGAACTTTGGTGACACCTTCTGGTGCAGGGATGTCAAATTCAAGGCCCGTGGGCCGGATTTGGCCATGGGGTGCTTAGATCTGGCCCATGGAGCTGCCCTGGAAATAGCGAAGGACCATCCCGCAGGGCCTCTGCCAGCAAAAATGGAGCTCGGAAGGACCACAACGGTCTCCTGCAGCCCTCTGCCAGTGAAAACGGAGCCTGAGGAGCCCGATTTTGCTGGCAGAAGGCTATGGGAGGCCATCACAGCCAAAAATGGAGCCTCGACAAGTGATGTTGAGCTGGCCACACCCACCCCAGTCACACCACCCTGGCCACACACCCCCACACCCCCAGGTCAAACACAACCCTGATGTGGCCCTCAATGAAATAGAGTTTGACACTCCTGTTCTGGTGTGACATTTTAACAAGGGGCCACCAAGCTTTATACAGTTTAGAGCAGGAGTGCCAAACTGGAGTCATAGCAAATGAAGAAGCTAAAAAACTCTGGGACTTTAGAACTCAAATAGACAATCATCTGCCACACAACACCCTAGACTTAACAATTGTCAATAAGAAAGCTAAAAAAAGACTGGATAGTGGACATTGCACTACCTGGAGACAGCGGAATAGAAGAGAAAGAACTGAAGAAAATAGAATTCAAAGACTTGCAAATAGAAATAGAATGACTGTGGCAAAGGGAAACAAAGGTAATATGTAAAATAATAGGTGCCTTGGGCACAATCCCAAAACAATTGAAACACCACTTGAACACCATTGGCTTTGATAAAATCACCATTACCAATATAATAATAATAATAATAATAATAATAATAATAATAATAATAATAATAATAATAACAACAACGACATAATGGCAGGTTAAAATATTGTGGGATTTCCAAATACAAGCTGATAAAGTCTTGGCTCATAATATATGAGATTTAACTGTGGTGAAAAAGAAGAAAATGTGGATAATTGATTTGATAATAGCAAGGTTAGTAGAATATAAGGCAAAGAATTGGAGAAAATCACAAAGTTCAAAATCTGAAAATTGAAATTGAAAGATTATGGTATAAATTGGCCAAGGTGATCCCATGGTTATCAACATACAAGATGCTATTTTAAAAAATTGGATAGCAGTCTGTGCATTAACAAAATTTCCATCTGTCCATTACAAAAGAGTACACTGTTTGGACCCACACTTATACTATGCCAATACATTAGGACATCCTAGGTTCTTGGGAAGAATTTTAGGTTTATGAAGGCCAACACCAGCTACAGAACTGGCAGCTGTGATTTCACATTTTTATGTATATAATAATCTAATTATATTGAATACGAAGCACCACAAATCATTTCCCACATATTATTTCTTCTATGTGTTTGTTTATATATATATATATATATATATATATATATATATATATATATGTTGTGGCCCCGCCTCGTGAGCCTGTTCTGACAGAGGAAGAGGACCTGGATGATGAAGAAGAAGAGGAGGAACGGGCAATGCCTTCCTCACCAGGGCCTTCCTCCCCAGGATCTTCCTCCCTGGCAAGGTCTCCCTCCCCAGGACCTTCCTCCCTGGCAAGGCCCCCCTCCCCAGGACCTTCCTCCCTGGCAAGGCCTCCCTCCCCAGGACCTTCCTCCCTGGCAATGCCTCAGGTTTCCTCGGAAAGCCAAGAGGAACTGCCTGAGAGATATGTATCAGTACGGCCACGGCGAGAGAGAGAGGAGGAGGGTTCCTGGCTTGATCCCAGGCAACGTCGGAGGGAGAAACATCAGCAGCAACATAGGGGGCGTGGGAGGGCCAGAGATTGAGCTGGACCACACCCCACCAGGTATAAAAGTGGGTGTGCCTATGCTGCAAACTCTGTATGTGACAAAGTGTAAAAATGAAGCCGAGGATTCCGTCTGTGTGCTTGATTTAGTTTTTGGACTCTGAACATAAATCAGCCTTCTGTGAGTACTGCATTCCTTGTTGGCTTTGAATTTGGCAGTGAGAGCCTGGGTGACTGCCAACACTCTTGTCGGGAGAGATAACTGGGATTTTGGAGACAGGCCAGCGTGACTCTCTGTGTTAGCGTTCCTTACCTTCTGGGGAAGGGAAGGTGAGACAGAACATATATATATATATATATATATATATATATATATATATATATATATATATTTGTTTACACGCTATAAACACATAGCCAGACCTCAAACTCGGAGCCAAACCAAGGCCCAGAATGCCACATCACAGCCTTCCACCCAGGATACTACATCACAGAACTCAGGAGATCACAACACAGGAGGTTGCAGCACAGACAACGACCCAGGAGATTACAGCACCACACCCAGGACATCACAACAATAGAACTCAGAAGGTCATCACACAGCCCATTACCCAGGTCGTTACAACACAAAAGGCTGAGAGACACACAGCCAGCACCTCAGCCACACAGGGTCTCAGGAAAAAGCCATCCAATCTGCACACATCAACTCCACAAACCAATCAAGAAGTAACAACACAGCCAACTCTAGAGTTTAAAAGGGAAAAACAGCCACGATCACACACTTCTCCCAGGAGAATGAAGCTGAAGACACCAGCCTGAAGATGACGGATGAGATTTCGTCGAAACGTTGCCAAGGTATTCTCAATCTTACACGGGACAAGACCCGAATACACCAAGACCTACATATATATATATATATATATATATATATATATATATATATATCCCCTTTATTTTCACAAACACAGCCTAACTTTATCAAATCACTAACAGCTTTCTATTTCAAGACTGTTTTCTGAAGAATGCTCTAGTATTAATAGACTAGCTGAAAGGAAACAAGAACAAAGAGTTCAGGTTTTCTGGGGACAAACATGAGTAACTAGTAAAAGAAGTCACTCTACCTGAGATGTCATAAGAGTCAAATAGTATTGTGATGTGGGAAGCACTATCCCTACACAACAACTCAATTACACATTACAAATAATAAAGCGAGAGGGGGGCAGAAAAGAGGGGATGGCTGATAAAATATACATTACATTAAAATATACATAACATTATGACCCAAAGCCCATGATTTACATGCAATTACAGTATCAGAATGCAAATATGAAAGAGTGGGGTTTGCGCTATGATGTCATTGTGCACATGTTGCTATTGTTCATTATTCCAGCTAGCTGCAAATACCTGAAGGTATTTGGTTCTGCCATATATTCTCCTATTATAGAAATGTAACTGCATGTTAGTAATGCAATCAAAATTCAACGTGGTGGTACAGATTTCAGAAAACGTTGTGGGGCACATATTTACTATTGTAATTTTAATTGTTTTTAAATGCTTTTTAGTAATTTATAGACTTGTATTTATTTAATATTTTTTATTGTAAATATATTTCTTTTTATATGTTCGCCGCCCTGAGTCCTTAGGGAGAAGGGCGGCATACAAGTCTAAATAAATAAATAAATAATAAATAAGTCCTGTATTGCTTGGGTTCACAGCTGTGGAGGTAATCACCAGAATGTCTGGGAAAGAAATAAGCTTTGTAATACTAATACATCTCTAGTAATTTGCTACATTCTTGGAGTGTTGAATTTTGCAAAACGATTGGACAATTGTAGTCCAAATAGGGCATCTGACTGACTGATGCAACAATACAACAGAACTCCACCTTCTACAATTAAAAATTAATATCCAAATAATTCTAAACATGTTACTTGAACTTAAGCCCCATACCACAAGGTCATCAACTGAACTCTTGACTAGGTGCCCCAACCAACAAAAGAAGACCAGACTGTAGAAGTTTTCCCCCAAAGAAGCGCATCTGGAAGCTACATTATAAAGCTAAAATAATGTGTTGTGTTGAAAGAAAGTCTTTCTTTCATGTGTTGAAAGAAAGTCTTTCTCCTGGGAATTTTAGGAATTCTTCAAGAACTTTTCATTATTTTTTCTGCTTACATATTCTGTATAGGCTTTATTTTAGCTTTATTATATGTTGCAATGTGTTTTCTCTGTATGTTGGTGTGTGTGTATAAAGGGTGGGGTGGCATACAGCTTCCTTATCCTATTTTTCCCATAACAGAAACACTTACCTTAAAGATATCCTGCCTGAATACAGAATTTCTATGACATATGAACTCTCAAAAAAGGGACATAGTTGAAAAGTTAAAAGATAAATAGTGAACCAGATTTGTTTAATCCATCCCGAAAATGACACACTGTAATCAAATGTCAGAGACTATGTGACTCCATGGGCAGTATGTGTACTTGAGTAGTTAAATTGCTTTTCTTTCTGACCTAATGGACAGTTTACTAGGGCTGTCAGTAACTGTTTCTTTGAGTTCTTACAACCTCATACTTATGTCACCAATTATACTATGTAGCCAAATGGTCTTCCTTGGCCACTTTTTCCTCAACCATCAAAGCCTTCTGCATGATCTTGTTTTCATACTTGGTGTCCAAAATATTCAAGCTTTTTATTATCAGTATCTCCAGTGAGCAATCCTCATTGTTTGGAGATTATTTGTTCTCCCTTCAGCCCAGGTTTTTCTCAGTTTTATTTTCCATTCTCACAATTCATTGATATCAATATTACATTCAAGCTTCCAGATGATTTCAAAGTCATATCAGGTAGCCCTCGACTTACAACCACAATTGAGCCCAAAATTTCTGTTGTTAAGTGAGACATTTGTTAAGTGAATTTTGCCCTATTTTATGACCTTTCTTGCCACAGTTATTAAGTGAATCACTGAGGTTCTGAAGTTAGTAATCTGATTGTTAAGTAAATCTGATTGCCCCATTGACTGCTTGTCAGAAGATCCCAAAAATTGATCACATAACCTTGGGACACAGCAATGGTCATAAGTATGAACCAGTTGCCAAGCATCTGAATTTTGATCACAATGTCATGGGGATGCTACAAAGATTGTAACTTTTTCAGTGTTGTAATTTTGAACAGTCACTAAATTAACTGTTGTAAGTCGAGGACTACCTGTATTACAAATGGGAAGACCATGGCTTATTCATATAGAAATATGAAATATAAATAAATGAATGAATTGGTTTGACTAATGAATGTGTAGAATTACTGACATAACAACATCAGCAAAACTTATTATCAAGTTAATCTGAATAATTCTACTTAAGCATTTACAGATGTTTCATTCATTGCCTTCCAATATACAACTTTCACATGATTGTTAAGCATTGTCCAGACAATAGTCTGATAAGCAACATTTTTTCCAGCTGTACACCTTTTCCTATTTCACTTTGATATTTTTGGTGAAAGAAATACCTTACTAATATTGTGAGGTTATATATGATTCTCGTCCAACTTGGTTCCTGTGAGGCAGACTAGATTGAGTAAATATGGTATACAAATTTACAGTCAATACAATCTGTAATTGTGGATTCTTGGAGCTAGCTAACATATCTGAAAAAATAACAGATTGGGAAAGGCTACCTTCTTTTAACCTTCATGTAAATTTTAGTGAATAAATTATATTATCAAAACTGAAGCCCAGTGTGCATTTCAAGGGTGTATTCCATTCAAAGCTAACTATTAACTTTTATTTTCCTTTAAGAAAAATGAAGTAATGCACATCAATTATTCATCCCTATAAGAGTATATGGCTAAAGTTTGTGAGTCCCTTATATGAGTTATTCACATACTCACCCACCAGAAAACATCAAGAATGTATGCTTTGCTACACATTTCCTGTAGCCAGCTACCCTCATTGGTCTTTTCAGTGTGCATTCATTGGGGACTTCTTTAGCTATATAAGATTTTTACATCGTGTGGAAAGATCTCAGAGTTCTGAATGCAAAATATGATACCCTTGGACATTATTTAGGTTTGTTACTTTGTCTGATAAATTTTGGATTCATACCAAACTCATTTATATGCAGTTTCAGAATTTTGTATCTATGAGTGAGATAGTATTTTGTATTTAATGATTGATGTAATATATATTCTACAATGTATAAGAAAATGCAATTCTTATACCCTGAGTAATTTAAATGAAACATAAATGATGGACTAGAGATAATAATATAAACTTGAAAAAGCTGTCTACAAATACATCTCTCAGTGAAGCAAATGTCATGACACAATTGTGGTTGCAGCTAAAAAGCTAGTTTTGCTTTCTTTGAGCATTTATATTATATGGCATATATCCCCCTAGGGCTATTTCCTTTCATCAGTAGTATTAATTGGAAGGAACTGTATTAAAATAATTTGGGTGATACAGCTAAGTGCTGCTTAAAAGAAACTTCTCTAAAAGAATTGCTATTCAGATACAATCTATCATTGTAAAGCACTTTTTTTTCTTAAATTCAATTTAAAATTGCACATCTTAAATGTGTGCAACTATTTTTATTTTTTGTTGTAGTTCTCTGATATTTTTGACTGTCAGATCCTTGAGATAGATGAGGAAGAAGATGAAGTTGCTTCTTTAAATTTGCAAGGGTTCTGCATCTGGCTTCCATTGTGATATGCAATATGTATAATTGCTTCAACTGAATATGAATACCAAGTACACACTATGCTGTTTAACAATAAATAAAAGGACAGACAATGTAATGATGCAACATAATCCTCTAAAATATCAATTACAAAAGTATTAATGTGCTATCAGAATCTCATAATGTTCAGGTTTACCTCTTTGAAGAAGCCATTCCAGAATCAAACTCATTCAAGAATTCAGCTGCATATTCTTAGCATCCCTGGAAAGATAAGAATGCAAATAGGAGCTCATACAAAGATCTTACACCTTATGGCTGTATGAGAAAAGGTCTATCTAACTTCTAAATAGTTAGATCCGAAAAATTTCAGGGCTTTAAAAATAGGATAAATAACTTAGATTGAATTAGGCAAAAATGGCACTGAAATTCAGTCCTTTAAAAAAAAAAAGACTTAGAAATGCTTGAGCCATCAGAGACACTCAAGCCAAAGTTGGGGGAAGAACGGGAAATGCACTGCCTAGGTTATGTACTAATCTATGGCCATAATAAAAATTTGGTTTGAGGTTTGCATTCTCAGTTAGATTGCCTGGAAAATACCCATCCTTTATTATAACCATATAAAAAACATTAAGCATTTCTGTTTCATTGATCAGCTTCTTAATGGTGTTAAAACAATATAATATAATGATTCAGATTCAAATTAATTTGCACAACTTAACATCATTTTCTCCAAAGTAATTCCCAGTGATTCAAAAGTAACTCATGATTAAATTGCTGCAGTTAGGATAATAACCTTACACCTAAAAATATACAGATTTTAACTTTTCTGTTGACTCAACAGCATCTCATGCAGTAATCTACTATAAAAATCACTCTTAAATTAATTGACAGTATATGTATAGTGCTGCTCAACATAGATGTAAGAAAGCATCAAAATATAGTATACCTACAATTATTTGCAATTTAATATTAAGAATGTAAGACAACACTTAGGCAACAATAATCCCCAAGCTATATTAGACACAGTGTTTTTGTTAATGGTCAATAGATTGAAAACACAACTCAGAAAAGATTGCATTTCTCATGCAGATATAACAACAAAATAACTCCCCAAACAGAATTATTACAAATATGAAAAGCATCTAAATATGAATGCAAAATGTGGACTTTGGTTATACTATATGGCACATAATTTCTATGCAAACTGGCTAGCTGTAGAAAATCAAGTAATTCTGAAATAATCGGGCAGCCTTGTTCTATTTTTAAAGGTATAAAAAACACCCAAACCTAAAATACCTTCAAATTTGTTTTTGTCTATTAAGCTAACATTTCCCAAAGTGTTAGAAAAATAAAGAAGCTCTCTATTCTGCCTTTTCAGCTAAGCTTTTCCTGGGAATAAGAACCAGTATACTAAGTAGAACTAGTATTATTATCCCAAATCCTTGACTTATCTTTGCAAGAATTTTAGCGTGAGCTCCTGCCTCAGACCCTGAAGGCAACCCATTTCAAAGACCTCAGGAAGTAGAGTTATTTTCTTTAGTTTTGCATTACCCTACTTTAAAAAAAACTTGAACTAATTGAAAAATCTATTCATGACTTTAAAAAACAAACTATGGCTTAAATGATTCTGCTTAGCTGAAAAGTACACAGAAAAGGAGAAAAATAGCTCAGGCATGTTGAAGGACTAAAAATGCACATGAATCAATTATGAAAAAGAGAAGATCTCTTTGAATGGCGAAAAGCTGATTGGAATTAAGATAGGCTTTGTTCATAACTGCAAGGTACAAGTAGAAGACTTTTCAGAAAAGCAGAAAAGGGGGATTTGGGAGTGTTTAGCTGCTTAGTACTATAGTGCTTTAGAGCCCATGTGAAAATTTGCTGCTAGCTATTAATCATCATTGTGCCTTTGCAAAGAAGCTGTTACAATGATGGCTATATGTCATTATATTCCCACTGTATGTAACGAATCAGGAAGCTGGGAAAGTTGGATAAGAGCGGCTGGCAAACTTTTTAGTAGTGGAATCTATTTAAATAAATTTACATCACATTTACTACTTTCTTGGGTATGGGAATCATGCTTTAAAATGAAACAATATGCTGTGTTCATGGGCCCTGATCTTTTATTCTCCTGTCTCTGAGCCCACTCTCCAGGTCAGCCTTTGCCAGCACTGACAGCATGCTTTTCTCATAGCCTTCTCATAGCCTTTGGTTGCTTTCAAGTTCAATTTAGCACAATAAAGTTGTTATGCATGACAGTTTCGAAAGCAGAATAGGTGGTGTCTAAGCCTGCTGTGTCGCTACAAAGTGGGCTCATGCTCTGCCAGCCAGCTCAGTTACTGAAGCCTTGCTGGTGGGACACTGCAGTGGACCTCCAGACGTTCCCATCCTGACCAAAGCAATTAGCTTCAAACTGCAAGAAGCCACAGGGTCACACTCCCGTTCCGTGAGGCTCCATCATTTAATGTGCTGCAATAGATTTCAGCGCTGAGATGATTTATTCTCTTGTGCTCCCTTTTTAATGGTCTTTATACAGATGTGTAAAAGGAATAAGGGGAAATTTTAAGTCACCGATGGCTCAAGGGTGCTGCTGCTGCTGTTGTTGTTGTTGTTACTATTTGAGTTTTTTTTAAGGAATCTAAGACTTTGTTTTGCATTCCTTTTACAAAGGGATGGATTTGAAACATATCAGCCTTAATTCCATTAGGCTGATATGGCTAAAAGATAACCCCGAGGTGCCAAGAGTAAAACGTGAAAAGAAGTGTCTCTTTTAGTAAGCTTCACCAAGCTCATAATAAAAAAAGCCTTAAAATATAAAAGTTGTCAAATCAGTTTCTATATCTGATTTCACATACATACATATACATTTAAAAAAAATACTTCCACTTTAATTTAAAATCAACTAATGAAACATTTTAATGAAGTGAATCTGATCAATATAATTTCTAGCAAAAAGCATGCTTTGAAGGACTGATATTAAGGAGAAAACAGAAACCTCTTAGACCACATCTGACATTTATATAATAGCGTTTATATTTGAGTGTATTAATAATTTTATATCAATAATTATTCTATCAAACAGGATATGGACAGTAAAAATAAACCACTCTTACTTTTAACTATTGTTTTTAAACCTTGAGAGATCAGCTGCCATGAGTTATTTTTGAGAAGAATAGAAGTTTTATTTTAAACAAATAAAAGCTTAAGGTTCCCCCTTCACTGTGTTAAAAGAAGTTGCAAGATAGACTGAGTGTTAGAGTGACAATTTCTCCAGCTGCCTACCTACTTTGAATAATTGATCCTTCCTGGCTGGTCTTATTCGCTTAATTCTCTCTGAGAAAGCAATATCTGACTATTGTATAAGTAAAAAACCCTGTAATGCTAATAATTATAATAATCTTTGCAAGTTGTCCAAAACTTAGATGTTCACTATAAATATTTAACTCCATGAACTTTTGGTTTACTTTAATGGAGCAAAATCAACATGCATTTGGTATGTTGAAAACTGGACTGTATATTATAGCATTTCTATTCTATCAATGATAAAGAAGTTGCTCCTGAATAATGTAAAAGATTAAAAAATAGCGTATTCATATAGCAAAATAGGAGAGGCATGCATGTATATTGTGCATTAGAAAACCATATTAATCAACATTATGTTTTTTTGAGCAAGTGAGGTATTTTCACAATTTGAAAGACAGTCAAATATACAGCTAAATACACATCTCCAATAGACTATGTTGCACGTCCTCTTTCAAAATGGCTTCTTTGCTTATTTGCAAAAATAGCTGTTAGAGAAGATTGATAAGCATCATTTTGCCAAAATATTAACTGGTACTTCTTGGTTATCACTCCCAAAGACATTACCTATTATCCCAGGCACCAAACTGACTCCCATAGGTATTCCATATGGGGGGTTTCAGAGATAAGGGGTGCATGAAAATCACAGTGTTTTAGCCAGTATATCACATTTATCTTACTCTAATTTACTGGGACTAACAACAATTAGTACAATTTACTAGAAAGAAATATAATCAATAATCCATCAAAGATATCCTATTGTTTAGACTTCCTATACAACCACAGAAACTCATGCTCATCCTATATGGGATCATTCCATTATTCATCCTCACTATTGTTGACTTTAATCATTCAGGATGATTCAAAACATGGTTCCTTTGATATCCCTACCTGCAGATGCCTAGGAAGTACTGGCCTATGCAGAAGCATCCACAGAAGGGGCTTAAAAATAAAGTTTAAGTCTATGATCAAAGCGTATTTTTTAATGTGTGTCATAAAAAGTGGCAAGACTTTGATTCCATGAGCATGGCCACCATTATCTCTGTTTAGGTATACACCGGTCACATCTGGACACATGGATGATCAACTTTTGTATACTTGAAATAATCTGAATTTTTTTTTAATTACATTTATATGCCGCCCTTCTCCGAAGACTCAGGGCGGCTTACAATTTTTTGGGATACAACCCAGTGTGCTCAGCAATAGCCTTCATTCCATTGTATATGCCTGCTTATTACTAAGCTGCATTTTTACAAAGTCAGCTTATTGCCCCCAACAATCTTGGGTCCTCAATTTACCTACCCCGAGAGGATGGAAGGCTGAGTCAACCTTGAGCCTGGTGGGATTCGAGCCTACAGTAATTGTAGGCATCTGGATCTTAAGTGCAGGCATTTAACAGCCTGAGCCACCAAGGCCCCTTTGCAACAGGATTGCTTAGTTGCAGTTATTTAAAAAGCTGTGAATGGCTTAGAATTGACATGGAGCCTGAGAAAGGTTGTCTCCATGTTTTAGCAAACTGAGGAATGGAAAAGGTTAAATATCCTTTAAAGCAGCAGTTAATGACAAAGGTGTACTCCTAAATATACTTACTACAAAGTTACTTCTAGAGAATCAGTACATCTTCTTTTGAACAAATATGCTTACAAAAGTTATTATATATCATGAAAGCTTTCTAATACAGAACAGTATTCCAATAAGTAGATAGATTCTTCTTTAGTAAATGTTAGCCCTCAAAATGCTACAAAACTGTTGTTCTTTATATTTTAGATGTGCTCAGCTACTCTAAGGGAGTTTTAGAGCAAGATTAATTTGATTCAGCTTTTTGAAAGACTGTTCGTTCTCTCTTGTATAGGTAGACTGAAGACTTCCATATTGCAGCTACAAACATCTATTGGGTTGAGAAACTAGACACTTCAGGTTACAGCATATAATAGTGTGGATACTCATAAAAATAATACCTAGCTGAGAAAGACAAGGTTTTTCTTTGACTCCTGAATTATCCCTGCTAAACAGTTTTGAAAGGAACAGACACCTATCACACATTGGATGTGTGATAGTTGTCTGTTCCTTTCTAGCATCCTTAGGAAGCAGTTTAGTAATAACTGCGGTAGTTCAATTATCCTGATTTAGTATGTATTTACTTTGGTGTAATTAAAAAACCTTGCTAATTCCATTATAAATTTAAATTTGCCAAAGCATATTAATTCCTTGCACTTTAATTTTATCTTTTTTTTTACTTTTACTTGATATTATTTATAGTTAAACATTATAGAAATCAACTGGCTTTCACATCATGGTGGAAGAGTGAATGTTATGATATTTGGCAACAAAAGGTCAATAAGGTTACAAAGCAGTTTTCTCTAATTACATCTGCTCATATGTACATCATATCTACGTGCTTATAAAATTAGTACCATTGTGGCCTGTTTAACACAGAACAAACTTCAAACTTAATATCATTTGTTTCAACTTTCTAGAATGTGGCTAAAGAGCCAATCATATGGATACTTACTAGACATACTTTGATCACACTGTTGTGGCTGCCATCTTGACTTGCCTGCAAATACTCCTGATAATAATTAACAATAATTAACAATTAATTAACAATAAATAATTAACAATAATTGCTCCCCTTGGTGACTCTCTCAACAACTTTACAGACTTCAGAGGAGCAGTCTTTTCATCAAAGTTGAAACACCACTGTAAGAATACAGTATATATGAGGAGGGTTGTGATTGTGGTTTCATTTTATGCATCTGTGTTTTGGGATTTTTTTTGTTGGTTTTCCCTGTTTCTCATTTCTGATAATAAAAAGTTTCATTTTGTGGTCTTTTTAGGACATTTCGTAATTATACACACAGGTGTTGAAACACAATTTTCAGACACAATAATTATACTGTAATCTTAAACTTAGTTGATAATTCAACCCGACAGTGTTAACTGTTGTGGTATTGAGTTTAGGGAGACTTACTTCCAAATATATATGTTGAGGACTGAAATTTCTTACTTTCATTGTGTAGTGTAATGTTGTGATATTTATTTATTTATTTATCCGACTTATATGCCGCCCCCTCTCCGAAGACTCGGGGCGGCTTACAATTAAAATGCAACAATAAATAAATTAATTTAAGAAAGAATTAAACAATTAAGCCGAATTAAAATTTAAAATCCCCACCTAACCCCCAACCTCGGAGAATCAGCACAACCCAGATTGTAAAAAGAGCCAGGTTTTCAAATCATGGTGGAAGGTGCGGAGATCGGGAGCCAGACGGAGCTCAAACAGAAGAAGATTCCACAAAGTGGGAGCCGCCACCGAGTAGGCCCTCCCCCGGGTCGACGCCAAGTAAAAGTAATGCATTTTCTTGAGGTCGTATTTCTGTTAAATAAGTACCTGGCATTAAAAACAATCAAAGAGAACTCTCTTGAACATTAACCAAATAAGACTTGGTTCACAGCTGTCCTGAAGAAAGTTGATCAAATTAGCATTTATTTCTTCTGTTTTGCATTTCATATACATTAAGAACTAGAATGTGAATAAGTTATCTTCAAGCTTTCTCACAGTTAATTACATTTTTGCTCATGTTCTTTCTTTTTATAAATAACTGGTTATAGAAATGTAGCATCTGTATTCATTGAAACCTTCTAAAATATCTTTGGATCTTTTGCACAAATGCTGAATAGAAAAACATTCTATTTTCTACATCAACATGATTTTCTACCATGTCTTTCATCATCTTAACTTATGTTTTTTTTTTCACTGTAGACTATTATTTTACTTCCACCCAATTGGATCTGTATGGTGTACTTGGTCAGAATAAATACCCTTCCATTCTTGAATCTATATATTTATCTAAAGTATCTAATCAAGCACTTTCTACCTGCAAACATTCATGAGTCCTATATGGTTTCAATCTTCTAAGCCAATTTTTAAGCAGGCCTAGCATTAAAATGCAGATTATGTTCTTTCAATTGGAAAAGACTGTGCAAAACTTGAAAAAAAACAAAGAAATCTAAATGTTTGCATTAAACAAGTACATCTAAGTTGTTAGAAGTGGGATTTGCAAAGTTGCAATTTCAATGGTTCAACTAATGAGTAAATGCTAGATTGTATCGACTGTGCTAAACAAGCTTGCATTTTGCATGTGCATGAAGTGTAATGGTATCAATTGACTGGTTCTTTGTGTTTCTTATAAAAGTACCCTTGAATGTTTTGATGGAGGGAAGAAATGCAGACAATAATGCCATGATAGCTGAATGTCAGCAGTAACTTTGAACCTAAATTAGTTTCATTATCCCTGTGATTCCACATACTGTAGATACACACAATGCAGCTGGGCCTTCAGCAGTGCCTTTTATTGTGTCAGCTCAAGCTTAGTTTTAACTATCATTCATTCTTGCTATATGTATTTGTATACCGGTGCACAGCTTTCAAATCAGCCTTGCAATAGCTTTTAAAATAACAGAAAACCCTGTTTAAAACAATGCTGGTCACCTACTAGTGAGGATCAGTTTATTGCGAAGAGGTCCCAAGTCTGGGCTGGATGACAAGTTCAGGCACCACCTTGCTTGATTTTGCTTGCACTGTGAATAATCTAGGAACTGTTAAACATCATTGGATGCTATATTATATTTGGTTAGATAATCCAAAATTTTCTCTTAATAAGGATTGGGAGTATGCTGGTAATACCCAGCTTTGATCTTTACCCTGTCTCAGTGTTTTGAGGGTATGAGAGTCCAGATGGAGAACAACAGGCTGGTAGTTAACTACAAAGCTCTTCATGACTTGGGGCTGAATGTACTTGTTCAATTAGATCTGGTAGGAGATCCACTAAAAATGGTACCTGGAAGCATCCACAAAAAGAGCTTTTTCTGTCTTGGCTCCTTCTCCCCCTAGACATCAGATTGGCTGCAACCCTGTTGGCCTTTTATAGGGCCTTAAAGACTTGGTTATGTCACTGGACACAGTGAGTAGGGACAGAGGCAGAGCCCTTGAGGTGCTTGTATGAGGGTTGTGGTGGGTTTCAGATGCCCATTATTAGATGCCCAGAATCATGACGCTGAAATGGACATAAAAATAAACTGAAATAAATCAATAAACTTATAAATCATATGTACTGTATCTTTAATATTAGTATAGTTATATAAGAATCAGAACATGAATGAATAACACAAAAACATAAGCACTAGTTTGCTGAATCATCCATATGTAAATGTCTCTACCATTTAGATTCAGAAGTGATCAGACATTTCCCCCATCAGATGAAGTCACAATATTCTTAATTTATTTCTGTTTGTATTACTAACTCTTGATAGGAAGTAGATTAAACTTCCTATTAGTTCAACTTCAGCAGTAGCTACGCCCTGTTAAATTGCACTCTAGTTTTACTGTAGACACACACACACATACAAGAAATCAAATTACAAAAGACTTAATCTCTGGTAGATGTATAGTTACTGATTTTTACATTAGTCATAAATCTATAAAATAACATTTGCAGTGCCACCTAAATGAACTGAGATGATATTACTCAGAATCCCAAGGTAGCCCACCTAGAAGGCACCATGTTGGGAAGGCTGCTATACACATAATTAAATGCAGTTCATATTTCACATTGAGAAGTTGGCGGGTACATTGATTTCTCCAGATGTGGTTATTTTACTTGATGACTAGAAGCTGAATCTGAGAAATGATTTCATTCAGCTTTGCTTCTGAAGTGATAAAGAATATGTGTAAAGGTAAGGGTGGAATCCCTCCTTACAAAGAAAGTTGCAAAAGTGAAATAATTTTTTTAAAATCCATCATTGTGCTAAATCTTATTGGATCACTTTTAGCCATGCATCAATAATCCAATTTTGGACAAGGTATTTGGACAAGATACTGTTGTACAAAATTTCAGAAAACTTTTCCATGATGAAGGTCGAAATGAAGCAACTTTGTAAGGTGTCCTTGTGAAGTAACATGACCCACCACCACTTCACTTCATGTCATTTCAAAGACATTCTTCTGTATAACTAGTAGGCCATCAGTTCCTGTTAGTGGAAATGTCAGAGAAGGATCCTAAACCAATTTGGATATTTCAGTGAGACAAATTATCACTGTTCCTTGACAATGTAAGTACATTGTTTATATGTTGGGAAATACCTCTTCAAACAGAGTATGACCATTTTAGATAGGTTTATTAGACACTTGCTATTTTTTATTTCATTTTGGAATTTCTTGTTTTGTTTTATAGATTATGTTGATGATTATATGATGCAATCCAAAACTGGGGCTGGTCTTTCTAGTTCCATGAAAAGGGCTACTATTATCTCTAAGATTTATTTGACTTCAATTCCCAAAACCTACCTATGCTGGTTAGGGATTATGGAAATTAAAGTCAAACACATCTGGAAAGCAACAAGCTGGAAAAAATAATATAGTGTCTCCTGTAAATTATGGGAATGTTTTTAAAATATAGATGATAATTATCTTGAACAGGCTACAACTTATAAAAACTTAAATGATGTCTTTATAGTCCCTAAACGTTGAATGCAATTTACATTACAATGACAGATAATCAATATTCTTTTGAGAGTTAGTGTTGAACAGTGTCTAAGTACATGATCTATTAAGCCTCTTGATCAGCTATAATCCCAACCTTAGGCTTGCTGGCTTTACATAAAACACAACCTCAAACCCCATCTTCAATATGGGAATAATAAATAACCTTTCCATTTGCAGCATCAGTTTATTTATGCCATCTTTTCAAATCATCTTTTCAAATCCAAGCACCTTAGACTTTTTCTGCTCTAAAAGTATAACAGAGAATAGAAAAATATGTCAAAATATATAATCTTATTAATACAAATCCAGCTCTTGATAAATGAATATACCTTGCTTTCCCTTCACTCCTTTCAGAAATTATTCAGCAGTTTAAAATGATGCAGCATTCTACCTTTTGGAACCCTTCCAAAGACCAGCACAAGTGAAATGATGATGATGATCATTTTATTTTTTACTTACTTTTTCAAGCACAATCCAAAGTGACTTTTTATTTATGTCCATTGATTCAGTTACCTTTTCTTCTTCTTCTCTTTCTTCAGCAGCATAGCATAGGGCACAGTACACCCATTTCCTTGCTTCCCTTAAGGAAGTATTCGATTTATATTACTGATGCTTTTTAGTTAGTCCAGAGGTCTCCAAACTTGGCAACTTTAAGACTTGTGGACTTCCTCCTCCAGTCATGTTAGCTCAGGAATTCTGGGAGTTGAAGTCCACAAGTCTTAAAATTGCCAAGTTTGGGGACCCCTGAGTTAGTCCAACTTTGTTTTGTTTTTTTAGCCTACTTTATGTTTAAAGATTAAGAAGTTGGTTTTTTTTAAAAAAGCTTCTTTATTAATTTGCCACAATTAAATAGCAGGATATACTGAGATTATTAGTATTTAGTTCATCATGTTCCCCTTCAGGGAACGAGCTTTCCTTGAGCCCAGGAAAAGAGATAGTATTAGGAAGAAAGTCAGGGTAGCTCCTCCCTGAGTTATTGTTGTATGAGAAGAAAGGGAGGAAAAACTCAATCACATTAGCAAGATTCTATTAGTATAGATAAAGTTTAGCTCTAGTCTTCGTTATAATAGTGGCGAATATCTGTAGCTCGGGTGTAGAATGAGGGTGAAGGTTCATTTTCCGGCCTTGAAGT
Organism: Naja naja; assembly: GCA_009733165.1. Taxonomy (NCBI): domain Eukaryota; kingdom Metazoa; phylum Chordata; class Lepidosauria; order Squamata; family Elapidae; genus Naja; species Naja naja. The sequence goes on along the minus strand of CM019149.1, from coordinate 266,702,150 downwards.
TTGGTTTCCGAAAGTTCCGTTGCTAGGCTAAGTAACATCTTCAGTGGAGTTTAGGGGATGTCAGTGTCAGCATTCTGCTGTTTATAATGAAATATTTGGAAACCAACCCACAAGCTTGGAGAACAAACTTTCACCCTCTTCTTTATTAGTTGGTTTCCTGATCTGGACTGGACAATCAAGAAGCTGACAACAGCTAACTGCAAAAGGTGCTATTAGCATCCAGAATAAGACAACTTGCTGTGGTCAATTCACCACAGCCATTTTGCTATGGCCATCTTACTGTGGCCATCTCGTCATGGCCAACTCACTATGGCCAATTGCCATGGGACAATTCCATGTGAGATAACTCAACATGATAGATATTATCTGCTGTTGTTTCTTCAACATTATTTCCATTTTTGTGAATGTAGAAGTAACAGTGGTGGATTATATTTATTGCATTGAGTTATCCCACATGGATTGTCCCGTGACAAGTTGTCCTGCAACAAGTTGGCCATGGCATTTTGGCCCATGACAAGTTGGCTGCAGCAAGGTGGCCATAGTGAGTTGGCTACAGCAAATTAGCCATGACAAGATGGTGGTGGCCGGTAGCACCACACCAGTGTAATAAATTATCTATAGATCTGGCAGATGTGATCAGAATTAGGGCAAAGAGATGCTTCATTTTCTGAATACTTGACTATGCAGGCTCACTTTGCTAGTCTGATGGCATGAAGGACATGTATATATCTGTCAGAATACCAACCTTTTAGGAGGGGCACTTTCAGACTGCTCCCTGTGGAAATCAAAACCAAGTTATATAAAAAGCTTAAGCCAGGTCTTGCTTTCTAGAAAACCCATTTACCTTGCAGGTCTACCAATGAGTCTTAGTCATGCTTTCAATTTCTTTTAACTTTAACTCAACTTGAATCTATGGACCTGGGGCTTGGCTTAGGCATTTTCAATATCCCTTTCCCAAATCTGATATTGATGACATTAATAAAATTATGTATTTCTATACTAGTGTAGACATCTCTTTTTCTGTCATTGATTTCTGGGATGTGGTGGTGGGGAAGAAAAATTTTACTGTTTGTGGTTATCTTTCCCCAGCTGAAAAATTAGAATATTAGCCCAAACAAGTGATTTGATTTTGTTTTACCACTATGAATTCATCCTAACAAAAGGCTAGTATTCCTTTGACCAGCATGTTGAAATCACAGCTATTGATTTATGAATTTGTCTTGACTTAACCACGTTTGAGTGTTACTGGCCTTTACGGGGTTTGCTTCTCCGTATTGGCATAAGATATATACAAAATAAATATTTTCTAAAACAACCTTTGATTACTTTGTTCATCTGCAAAAATTTATTTGTTATTGCCATTGCTCCTAGTTTCTTCAGAAAAGAATAGAGCCGTGATGGCAAACCCATGGCACATGTGTCAGAGGTGGCATGCAGAGCCCTCTCTTGGGGCACATGAGCCATCGCCCCAATTCAGCTCTGCCGCGCATCTGCACATGCGCATGCATGCTTCCCCCCGGCCAGCTGGTCTTTGGGTGTCTGCCGTACATGGGTGGGGGCAGGTCGCGCACAAGGGTCGCACCAGGGGTCACGCATGCATACATGGGATCTGGTCATGCACATGGGGGTGGCACTCAAATGCACATGACCAGGATGAACGCATGGGTGTCGCACATATATGCACAGGGGTGTGGGGGCTCACATGTGCATGTGCAGGAGTGTGGGGGCGCATGCACAGGGGGATGGAGTACATGTGCAGGGCAGGTGTGCATTGCATTTTGGGGATGTGCACGCACACACTTTGGGCAATTGGTGTTGAAATCACTGGAATAGAGTATTAAAATAAATCCTGGATAGCTTTATAAGCAAAGACATGATTGCACTGGATGATATTTCATCTACTAGAGTAGATTTTTAAGGGCAAAGTATTCTCTGCTAATTTCTCTCCTATAACCATTTCTGTGGTCTTTGTGTCAGATTACTTACTCTAGGACACACCAATTTAATTTCCCATATTGGCCTTTCCATTATACATATGGAAATTTAAATGGAAGCTTTTACACTTAGGGACTTTTTTCAAACAGAATCATAACATAGCCATCCATTTAGATGCTGAGAATCTGGCAACTTTCCAAGAATTAGCAGGTGCTAATAATCTGTTCGTCTATGCAGGCTTTCAAAGGACAGTCTGTAGTCAGAAAATGGAGCATGATAAGCTGGATATATTCACTGAATTTTTCAAAGAGGTTCAAATCCATATTTTACATTCATTAAGCAGCATTGAACAGCGGACACAATTTAAGATACTACTATAGAAACTACTATACCGTAGTATCAAAGAGGGTCGTATTCCTGGTCAATCTGCTGACTACCCATGTTCAGACACTATTTCTGGGAACTTGTACCATCATACTGTAAATTATTTGAGACAAAATTTTATGAGCATCCTCTCTATGCAAAACAAACTTTTCCTAAGTCTTTGTCTCTGTTCTCTTTTTTTTTGCCGCAAATAATAGAATCTTATACAAATGCTTGGCTTAGAAGCAGAAAGAAAATGGCTGATTCTGGTAAATTACAGGGAAATTCAGGTAAATTACAGAAATAATTTTGTAAAAAAAAGGATACATTTTAATGAATCTCGTTATGTCATGTGACATACTGAATGGAAGAATTTACATCTATTGTGTCTTAGAATAATGTTAATTTATTAAGATAGAGATAGTTTATTGATAGCAAAAACAGCAACAACTAATTCCCCTTTGTTTTATTTTGGGGCTTTGAGTCAACTTTAACTGCCTGTACTAATCCTTGAAGTCTCCTTGGCAAGAATTTTGGAAGTGGTTTAACGTTTTCTTGGGACCAGAAAAAGTGCTTAAGAAGAAACACAAATCACATTCTCTAGTGCCTTAACCACTACCCTATGCTACCACTTCTTCTAAAAATATGAAGGAAAAAAGACAAATATATAAGCCAATTCAGATTCCTCAGTTGGTGGGCAATAATACTGAACACCAAATACATTTGAAGTATTAACATCTAGATTTCTTGCAGATTCATTAATTTTGAAGTGTAAAACTTTTTGGAAGAGTACAGAATCTCAAAACAACCTTCTGTTTAATGGGATCTAATATTAATTATTTATATTTTTACTCAAGGAAATACTTCTAGCACCGAGAATGCTCTGTATGTTTTTTACCATCCTTTTATTCTGATTCAAATTATTATACGTGTCCCATAGTCATTGTCTCAATAGACTGTTAAATTCATGATTGGGGAGACACTGGACACACCATCAAAGAAAAGTTCTTGGGGAAGGTAATTTGATACAAATGACTGCACACCTTCTCTTCTGTTAAAGGAATCCAAGTTGGTCCTTACAAAAATTGCCTTTCCTGAACAAATGCTATATATAAAACAATAAATATACCCAAACAGGTTATTTGGAATGAGACAAAAAAAGCCTAAAAGCAGATTATCCTTTCTCTAGCAATAAAAACAACAACCACTATTGCCATCATAAACCCACAACACATTAAATAACTAATTATTTTCTGCTATTTGATGACATCCAAAATCATCACCTGTCTTTGGCTAGTGATCAAGCTGGCCTGTCACATTTGTAATAAAAATGGCAAGAAAAAGATATAAAAAGATGTTTTCTTAAGAACGAAATGTGTACCACATTTTTGTTTGGATCAATCATTTTTTTAAAAAAGCTTAAGTATAGATGATGTGGTGATAGTAGTCACCAGAAGAAGGATTTCAAATATCACTGTTTGCCAATACAAATTTTAGCCTAATATTTATGCAGAAATATTGAGGGGAAAAGTATTTACAAGAACAATATTTTATCAATATTGTTAAGAAAAATAAAAACCAGCACTGTTAAGAAAAAGTCTTTGGTGCAAGTTTTTAATAAGGAAAAATGAATGCAAGTGTTAACGAGACCTAATTTTTCCTTTTGTATTTGTTTCTTCATTAAGCTTTAACTATGCTTTTACCCATTGCATATTGAGAATTTGATGAGAAGATGGTATGACAGGCTTGGCTTCTCCCAATGCAGCTGGCACTGCTGATGCCAAAAGCCAGAGCCTGTTGTAGTGGGATCATGAGAGATTCATTCAGAGTACAGTTTCCCTGTCAGTTTCCCATCCGCTTCAAAATGCTCAGCTCCATCTTTGAATCCCCTTAATGAGAAGTAGAGGACAATGCCAGCATTGTTGTTTCCATTCGGAATTTTGTGGAAAGAACAATCGCTGTTTACCCAACCATTTGTACTACCCAAACTCTTCCGATAATTACTTCTCAAGCTCCTGATTAACTCTGCTCTCTGCCTCAGCACAAAAAGCTATTGAGCCACAAACAGGACAATTCTATCACTGTAGGGCACAATCCACCAGGAGCTTCTTCTGCCCAAATTCCATTGAAATTCATTGGAGCTGCATCAGTTTTCAGCAGTCAGCTGTCATTCATTCAAATAGGGCTCACTCAGAAAAAACTTTCTGGTGGATTGTGTCCATAACCTTTTACCATATAATTAGGAGTAGGGGGATTTCATATTCATCACTGAAACAATAGTTTGCCTAATATAATTTACAATCAGTTTGTCTGTTTCGTGCAGAACTCATGATGTTGGTCCCCTGCTGAAAACATTACCCAACAGATCATGGTAAACAAAAGATTCTTTTGCTTTTTCAGTCTGGATGTTTAGATATTTTCAGTAATCAAAAAGCACATTTAAACATTCATATTTTAGTATGTACCTTATTAGCACTGTTACAAAATATGGAACAAAACATGTCAATTTATATAATACTGCTGAAGATTTTCTTTTTTCTGATAAACCCAAAAAAATCAGAGGATTGCTATTTTTTTCTAATATGCTAGTATTAATTTCAGTGTGTCAAATCATTTATTTTCCCTTCCTCATAATTTTTATATATAGGCAGCTATTAGTTTCATGCAAAGCAGCATCATGAATATGCATAATTATGGAGATCCATGATAATTTTCCAGGGTTATTCAATGTGACATTTATAGAACAGTAATAGCAATTTATACAAGATTGACAAATATTTAATTATTTTTGTTTCTAATTCATTTTTTAATATTTTTTGCTGTCTGAAATCACTAAAAACTAGAGATTTTTTTCGAAAGTACTTAAACAATTATTTAAAACATCTGCTAATTTTTTTTCACAGCCTGTCATGATTTCAAAAAGATAATTCTACTTCTTTAGGTGAAATAAATAAATCTTTGTTTCTCTAAGTACTTTCTACCTAAAACTATAAAGATATAGCAGAAAAATGGTCATCATACACTATTTAAATTGTCTCATAGATCCAATCTATTTAAAATTGTCATTCATCTTATGATTTAATATTAATTGTCTGGTGTTTTATTTACATTTGGTTCCAAAATGCTAAAATATATGCAAATTAACACACCATGTAAAATCTATTGAATCATTTGGAGTTTGCTTTATTTTTGTTATAAAGATTAATTATGAACAAGTGTATGAGTACAAATTAGTTCTATCCCATATGTCAATTATGATTTTATAAAAGACTTATCCAAAGCAACAACTAAGCAGGTATTATTTAAACTAGAACTATAGGTAGAAAAAATATGAGGGAAAACAATTTGCTAAATAAATTTCTAGTTATAGCATTTATTGTGTTTTTCAATAATCCCAGCGACTATGGCCCAAAACTCAAGACGTATTATTTGCAAAATTAATAATCTTGTAATATGCAAACCATAATGTGTAGAAGCGAAAGTAAAAACCCTATACCCACAATATCTGCATACAGTTGCAGTCATTTATTACTATTAAGCATTCATATCCAGATCTTCTCATTGTAAAAACGAAATCCAAAACATAAACATTACTTTTAGCCACACATCAAAAGAAAAAAGATATTGCAGAAAGTGTCCAAGGTTGACTCATACAGTCATATGAATATTGTCTCATTAAACTTATGATCATTTTAAAGCAGGGGTGTCAAACTCGTGGCCCACAGGCCGGATGCATCACATACTAACTACCCCTACCCCCATTTTAGCAAAGGGGAGAAAAGTTGCAATACATCATGTGACAGCAATGTGACACCACCAGTTTGACACTCCTGTGAGTATAGACAATGAACAGAATAGCATAATGGGCCTGTGGCACCCATAAACCCATATAATCCCTTAAACTGGTATATAATCTAAATGTTTGAAAGACCAAAACAATTTTCAGATTTGAAGTTGTTTTTTCCCAAATACATCACAAACTGTTCCCAAAATCCATAAGTACTCCATGTATCTTGGGATTTAGCGATAACCCAGATTATCATTATATGTATATATGAGCAATATGCTTTTCCTTGACTGATCAGGCCTAGAAGAAAAGAGGATCTTTTGTAACTTCTTCAGGTGTAAGATAATTAAGATGAAAACTGATGTGTATATGTGCACGCGCATACACACACACACAAAATCAAGTTGTTGAAGTATATTTATTTGAATGGACTTTAGTACGTGGAGTCTTAGTTATATCAAGAGCTACTAGCATTTTGTTCTTGAATCCCATTTTTTACTGTTAATGTCTACTCAAGAATATAATATAAAGGCAATTAGTTATTTATCTGATTTTCCTTTTACTATGTATTTCATTTATTTCTATTTACGACAACTAATTTCATCAACAGAGGATTATACAAGATAGATAATGTGATTCTATAGTCTTCAAAGCCTTGAAATGTTTTACTTTAAAACTATGCATGCATATTTTCAGTTATTAAGTGCTTTAATAGAAAAATGAAGGTTAAAAACAGATACAGATGAGAAGCCGTAAGCCATCTTTGTTCAGCTGCATGACAAATATACATGTCAGGAAACAAACCTTTCCTATGATGTCAATCTTACCTTCCTCCCTTATGCTCCTGGCCTTTTTTATTTTTCTTTTGATTAATTTACATAGGCATATATTTATTGAGCATTATCAAATTGATTGATAAATCAGAAACTCTTTAAAATGTGGGCTGGAGAGATTGGATATACTTGTGTGCCATATTTTGTAGCCTTTGTCAGCTTATTTCTTACTACTTATTTAGATTTTAAGAATGACCCTAGGAAATAAAGCCTATGATTTAAATGAAAGTGATGGGGCTGCTTGTAATCTATCCCTGAAGTAATCATTTATTCTTTCTTATCAATCTATTCAATAGTATCTCCTTGCACAGTATTAACTCTCCTATAAAGGAAAAAAAAACAAAGTACCTATTTTAAAACAATCTATATAATTAGTATTATTAATTTGGGCTTTCTTAATGGTAAGGGATTCAGTGGCGAAAACGCTGAGCTTGTCGATCAGAAAGGTTGGCAGTTTGGTGATTTGAATCCCTAGCACCACATGAGCTACAGTTGTTTGTCCCAGCTTCTGCCAACCTAGCAGTTCGAAAGTATGTAAACATGTAAGTAGAAAAATAGGGACCACTTTGGTGGGAAGCTAACAGCACTTCATGTGCCTTCAGTGTTTAGTCATGCCAGCCACATGACCACAGAGACGACTTCGGACAGTGCTGGCTCTTCAGCTTTGTAACGGAGATGAGCACTGCCCCATAGAGCTGGAAATGACTAGCTTGTATGTGTGAGGGGAACCTTTAGCTTTACCATAGTGGTAAATCTTTTGTTTGTTGGATTCTCAACATTTAACCTTTTACTTGTAAGAAATAGAATGCTGTATAAATATCAGCTAGTGTTCTGAGAGGATTCTGATGAATCATTGGATGATGATGATGATGATGATGATGATGATAATGATTATGATGTCTCTGCAGTTTTCTTGGTAAGATGTTTGAAAGTGGTTTGCCATTGCTTTCTTCCTAAGGCTGAGAGAGAGGGACTGGCCCAAGGTCACCCAGCTGGCTTTGTGCCTAAGATAGAACTAATTTTCTAGTTTCCAGCCAGATGACATAACCACTTCCCCAAAGTGGTTGTCTCCTACGTATTTTAGTCAACTAAGCTCAAGGGGCAAGTTTCTTAGTTCAACTAATATAAAGATTGAACAGTTTGTTAAGGTTTTTTTTTAAAATTCCCTGTTAAAACTTGAATAATACTTAGAAGTATGGTGCACTGGTGCAGTAGAACAACATTGTGAGGCATGCCACATTCCAGCACAATAGCTAAGTTAGTTGCAACAGCAGCAGCAACAGATCAAAGCTTGCAACCCCTTTAAGCTTAACTTGCTATGTCAAAAAGATAATTTGCTATGTACATGAAGTAATGAACAAAGAACATACAACCGCCCCTCACACTACAGCAGAATATCTGTTTCTCTAGGGCATTGTACTCAATACAAAACCAGGAGTAGTTCTCTAGTTTTCCTATCATGGTTCTTTTGCAGCCATATCAAAAGATATTAGGGACTGAAATTGAACTCATTGTTTACAAAACATGACCTCTTGCACTGAGCAATGGACTGAGTAGTACGAGAGAGAGAGAGAGAGTGAAAGCATACATATATTGTGTGTTTTACAAAGAGAGGCCAGGAGGTCAAGCAGTACAAGAAATTGTTTGTAAATGTGTCACAATCCATTTATAAATCCTTGATAGGTTGCAAAAGCACCAGTGTTTAACTTCATCTCCTGATGATGCCTCCTTCACCAGCATTCCTTCCAAGCAGATGTATGATTGGCTTGGCTTTAATGGGCCAGCTCATCATACACCAGCTTCACAACACTGCCCTACCTATAAATGTCAGGAATTGAAGCTGGAACTTTTGTGTGCGAAGTACATACTCTCTCACTGAGCTACAGAGTTCAGTCATCATTGGAAAACCTGTTAGAAGCTCCACTCACATGAGCAGAAAAGGGTCTTCAAGGTTATGGAATGTACTCCAAGGTATCTGGTTTGATCACTACTCGAAATATTTAGAAATATCATAAAATCACACTTCTTTTGTCAATGTTCAATTTTTTTTGTTTTTAAATGATTTATTTTAATTTTGATTGTATTTTAATCTGTATTCATTCTGTTACATTTTACACTATGGATTTTTAAAATTTTCTATGCAGTTGAGTATTGAAATAAAAAATAAGAGACACATTTTAAAAACAAATAAAGATAATACAATATATGTGAATATATATTTCTATTAGTCAGTACACTCAGGCATGGCAGTAAATTTCAGGTCTCCTGACAAATCATAATCCATCTCTTGACTAAGTTTGGGAGAAATGTATGCATTATAGAAAAGAATCAAAATTTAAATACAGTACTTTTAGCCTGATGAAGGAAAAACTTGATATTTTATTTATTTATTTAGTTATTCAATTTGTATAGATGCCCATCTCAAACTCTTCAGTAAACAATCATAAAAACAAACAAAATACAATACAAAAAAGAAAGTAAATACAAGTAGTAGTCATGGATGTTATAATCTGCCAGGGTCAATATAACCAGGAATCAGGACCCTTTACACACTCAGGATCTCAGGCCTAAGCACATAGCTTGATCTTCAAGGCCTTCCAAAAAGTCAGCAGGACTGGGGCCACCCTAAACCTGATTTATGCAGTTTATGTGTCAAATATAGGCATATTCCTTGTTCCTTTTTGAATTAATGGATTCCCTTAGTTCCTTAAGAGGCAGTTAAACATTGTTAACAGAAGAGCTATATCTAGCCTGGAAACTCCTGGTTTCTCAGCTTGCCAGCCTCAATCCTTATTCTCTTAGGCAAAAGCATCTATTGGGATATGTATAAAAGGTCAATGACATCAAAATGATAGTCTATTCATGAATGAAGCCCTACATCTTTGCAATATGTCTCACACTGTTCTAGGGATATAAAAAGAGTCACAGCTTCACTTGTTGGAGCAATTAGTGAAAGACATGAAAACACTGAAACATTGAAAAGTTGCACTCGCTGAAAAGGAGATCTGAAATGTAAAAATAATGATAGACCCAGAGTATATTCAAGAACTGATTTCAAAGTGTGCCAAGGCTAAGGTGTGAATGGATACATAATTTTTGAACATACTATTCTTGTACCATCTATTATGGGATGGTCATAATCAAGGACATCATGATTCCTAACCAGACTACTAGATGCCTTATGATTAAAAATTAGTGAATGATGATATTCAGCAATTCAGCTAAAGCAATCCAACATTTCCTATATAAAGAAAGTTGGAAGGAAAAGAAATTTGAAATACTATCATTTTACCAATTATCATCAGAGCATGTTCCAAGGGGAACTCAAATACCCTATTGTTCCTTGGTCAACAATCAGAAGAGCTTCATTGGTTTTTATGAATTCACTGAATGTGTGAATAAATGTGAGATGCTTATGCTGTTAAAATGAAACATTTAAAATGTCTCAGTAGTCTCCTGTTCATAAGATAGTGTCCATTGGCTTGATTCTGGTGCTACATAAAAACATTCCTTTTTTTATTAGAGGATAATCTGCAAGAAGGTGGATGGACTCAGTTACAGGAGTGATGGTTGCACTTTTGGAAGACCTAAAGATTGTCCTGGAGAAAGCCTATCTAGGTCATTACAAACAGTTAATAATAACCTGATGGCTCATGATCAATCAAAATTCAGGAATACAAAGAAGTCACTATAATAGCAAATTCAAAGGAGGAATAGTTTCTTAAGAAGTGCAAATCAGGCTCCAATTAAATTGGATGATGACAAAAACAAGAGTCTTCTTAAATCTAAGCCTGATATATCTGTGTCATACGCATATACTATCATTTCTGGGTTCCATCCAGATGTTGTATACTAGATGTTAACTAAAATCTGCCTGGAAAATGCTAAATGATCAGGAACAGTGGGCAGATATTGTGCTTTCCAATTTATCACTATTTTTACAAATTATACCTATCAGGATTATATTTATATACTACAGAAATTTTAAATATTAAAATTTTTTCTAATTCTGTAGCAGAAAGTAAAACTCTTGATTACGATCACCAGATTACACCTGCCATTTTGATATCATCAATCTTCCTTTCAGACATGCTCTTCTTACAATTTTAGGGTGGAGCAATGTGTTGGAGACTTATATTTATATACAAAATTACACAAAATATGAAAACAAATTTAACATTTTGGGAACAGTTAGGCTAATTTGGAAGTATATTCAACAATTCAGAATGAACTTACTTTCTAGAATCAAGCTTTGGGGGGAAAATCAGGTAGTAGTCAACTAATCTCAGCAATGATTTGCAAGTATCTCTTGTATCACCCAGAAACTTCATCTCAAAAGAATAATTCAGCTAAATTACTGCTTTTTTTTTCTTTAAAAAAATAAGTGAATAATGAACTGGTGAACACGTACAGGATGCATTTAATACAGAAAACAGATGAACAATTCAGAAACTAATGGCAAAGTGAATTATTTGATGGTACGTAGTCCATTCAGTTGCAACATTGAAAGAAATCATGTTCAAGGATACTATTCTTTTAATAGTATGTTGGCTTTTTTCATGCAAAAATTTAAAGTGCTAAAGCAGCCTTATATGCACTTCCATTTGCATTTCAGTAAACAGCTCTTCTTTATCACTTAGCAGTAATTCCACACATTCAGGATGTGAACACATTCAGGATGTGATCTACTTGAATCCATGGGAAAAACATTAAAAATGACCTCTCACAATAACCTGTGTAATCATGCATTTGTTTGCATTGTGGTAGTATTCAGGTTATTTTATATTTAAAAAATCCTATATCTTAGCTAAAAACACTTATGTAATAATAGAACCATGGATGCCAGACAGCTTCACTGAATTGTGTCCATGTTTGTTGTTACTTCCAAAATTCATGCCTTATTGTTGTCAAGTAAGAATAACTGGATGTTTTGATCAGGAAAACATCCGAAAGCTGTAAAACAGCTTCCAGACATTGCACATTTGGTCCTCAGAAGCTTCATAATGGCAAATCCAACCTGATGCTCTCCAATTTAGGGGGAATGTCTAAGAATCCTGCAGTTTTAGTTCCAACATAATGATTATGAATTAAAGGTAGAGAATGAAAACCAGTCCATTTCCCTTCATAGTAGAAAAATGTCAGTATATTTTTTCACAGTAATCAAAAATAAGCTTTGTTTTTATTCAAGTTGGAATCCTGTGTGCTTACTGGAAGGACAACCAGATCTACTTCAATGAGGCCTGAAGTTTTAAATGTAGACAATTGAAAAGTTTGATACTATCAATACTATATTCTACATTGTTAACTTGTAAAAAAAATAATTAAAATGTGATGAAAATAAGCAAAAGAATAATTTCTTATTTCTGGCACCCCACTGGATTGTACAATTAGTCACAAACTCAGAAAAAATATATAGTTTAACGCATTGCTCTTCTTCAAAATCTTTTTTAATTTGTTATTTTTAAAATAGTTCCTTTGTTATTTTTACGATAAAATATATTTCCTGTATTAAATAGCCACATACTGAAAGTGATAGAAAATTACTCTCTTACTCGGATATTAAGGAGCAAATTCAATAATTTAACAATAAACACCTATATTTTATTGTATTAGGTAAGTTCCATTCCAGAATTACCAAGGTTATATTTATTTACTGTTTCTGCTAAGCAACCTTTATTTTCTCCAAAAATATTTTCTTCTCTAAGAGGAAAACAAACTTTCCCTCAAGAAGCCTGCAGACCAAACCATAAATGTCAGATCTAAATCTTGCAAGAAAATAAATTCCATCTAATCCTGGCTATTCTTCAGGATGCAAATGAAAGCTAGAGGAGTTTCTTTGGCCTGCTGTCAAAAGACAGGCAGCCTGCTTGCAGAAGGTGGCCACACTCTGGGCTGGGGTGGCAATCTTGCCCCTCCTCCTCTCCATCCTAAGACTTGGTCTCAGCTGCTTGTCTTTCCTAGCAAAACACAAACCAAGCAAACCTATCTGTAATAGCACCCTTTAAATTAATTTGACATTTCATGCAAAGGAAAGCTGGGGGGGAGGCAACCCTCCAAAGCTACTGAAAATAAAAGCCACTCAGACATCAGACATCCCATCCTACCTATATTTTTGGACTGAAGAAACCTGGAAGATGAAATCTCTATGGTAATAAACACATACACACACAGAGCGTTCCTCTTCTTTGTTAAGACAATATAGTCCTTCTTTGTTTCTATCCAATCAACAGACTAGCAAAGTCTCACCTTCTATTTTCTTACCATACATCCAGGCAATAGTTGAAGTGAAATATAGCAATGAATACTTTTATTTTCCACTGAAAATGTCCTGGGTGTTTTTATATATTGCCGAAAAAGCCTACATCTTCATTTATTTGCTTAAATCTGCGACAGAGTAGCATCTCCAAATATACATAATAAAAAGGCAGTGTTTATGATTGGCATTATGTGCAAAAGACAGCAAAGCTTGTACTTGAGGGATATTGTGAACTCTAATCTTGGGGTTTCTCTCTTCTCAAACTATTAATCTTTATTTTTCCAAAGGTATTTAATTTAAGAGTAAAGTATTGATGTGATATTAACTGATTCCTTGACATTACTCTTAATGTGTGGATATAGTGAAGCATAGCATATTTAAGATATTAGACATGCAGGAATGCTATTATGCTTCATTGTGTCTGGCTGTCCTCCCTGCCTTTTCTTCTTCCCAATCTCTCTCAGGCAGCTCCACATCTTGCATCATACAAATCTCTGGAATTATGGGTTACAAGTACAGAAGTGTAGTGGCAAAATGCATAATCTAAGTATCTCTGCTTCTTGATATTCATGGGTTTATTTACAAGTTGCTATATTCTCTTATCTCTATGCTCCCACCAATTCGTTTCTGTAGCTCATACTACTATGCCTATATTTACCCATAGATTTTCAAAATAAAAATATAAGTGACTGCTCATATGTGTATAACAAATACTCTTCAATGTTGCTCATATTCTCCAATTTTTACCATAGCTTTTTTCTTTCTTTCTTAAAAAGAAACCATTTTAAGAAGTTTGTGGAGTTGTGGCTATATTTGCCTTTGTAATAGATTTGGCTCAATTAGGTTCATTTGGTAATAAAATGGATTTACGTACATGTAAACTTCATGAAGCTACTCAATTTTGTTAGGATTGATATTTAGCAATACTTAATTATTTAACCAAAAATTAATATGCTGAAGAAAGATGTGCTCATTTCAGCCTTTTTCTCAGCATCCACTAAGGCAGGGCTCTACAGTTCATAAGAAATCAGATGTAGTTAAATTTCAGGGAGCTCTTCAGTCAACTTCACAAGCATGAAAGACATACCTGCATGCTGGTTTTTGTCAATGTCATAGTTCCACGATTTCACCAATAATTATATTCATAAATTATAAAATTTATAAATATTTTTAATATTTACAAGTTAAGGGTTTGTTATTACAAACATATGTGTGTATGAAATTTTACACATTGATGGACTAAGGAATATTTTCATATGTCTTACAAATCAAAGGTCTGGTAGAGTACTAACTGTCTTACAATCACATTTCAGTCTTAATATAATTCCTACTAACGGGGGGGGTGTGGCTGTGGAGGTGGAGGTTGTCCCTGAATTTACATGTGTATATTAATGAGGCATTCTGTCAAGACTGTGCATTAATTTATTTGACCCAATAGCACTAATTTGGAAAAGCAGATCAATTTACGCATGCATTTACATTCAAGATACCAAATAGCATATATTTAGGAAAAATAAAATACTCAACAGATAGCAAAGACCATTACTCTGGCATGTACTAGTATCTATTGATAAGCTGCATTGAAAGCACATATTTTAAACATTTTTCAGAAATATTCATCCACATAATGGAGCCCCTTTGGCCCTAAACATATGTAAAATAGGAAGATAAATAATTTCTTTCACCCCTTTATGATTGTTTCATTTCTGTGCATATTTCTTCTTTTTTTCTTCTTTCCTTTTTTTGTATTTTATATGTATTTTATATGTATTTATATGTATTTTATATGTATTTTTATATGTATTTCTGTACAAATTTCTTCTTTCCTTTATTTTGCATTTTATTTTTTACATATATCATGTAAATTACAATGGCAGAAGACATTAAGTTGCAAAAATCTAGCAT
Organism: Naja naja; assembly: GCA_009733165.1. Classification (NCBI taxonomy): domain Eukaryota; kingdom Metazoa; phylum Chordata; class Lepidosauria; order Squamata; family Elapidae; genus Naja; species Naja naja. Next base: position 266,687,071 of record CM019149.1, on the reverse strand, counting down.
AGTAAAATGTGTCCGTATGCTGTAATTCATATTTTTGTAATGATTCCATTGTACTCTAATCTTCCATCATGACTGGGAAATAGGAAAGCTTGTATTCAGTCAGTATATTGCAATAAATAAATAAAAACAAAATAAGCAGAAGTAGCAAAGGTTTCTCTTCCTTTCTTTTCCCAAGCTACTAATTATCACATCTCCCTCTGTTCAAGTACAGTGATCTATACAGTACACATTTGCAAGCTACAGATGCATACACATATGTACACAACCATCTACATCCAAAAGGGAAATGTTTTCTTTTGTATTTCAGGATTCTCAGCCTAATCTAAGACAGAAAAAGAAATCTGGGTATGCGGGCATTAAACATTTAAATTCTGTATGCCCTGGTCATTGCATTGACTGCTGTATTTTACATCTTCTGCTTCTTCCCTGTAATTTTGCTTTTTTACTTGCATCTAGTCATTATTCAGATGGTCTTTGTTCTACAGATATGGAATATAGCACATTGTCAATCAAACAGCAGACTGAACAATACCATTTTAAAATGTATACTGTAAATCTCCTTGTTATGATTATTCATATATTTTAGTGTTCTATTAGACCAGATTCAGCTTCTCCAAATTCTAATGGTAACAAATCTTTTCATGATGTAAAATCTGAAAGTTTAACATTTTTAAAGCATAACTTATCCTGGATAGAATCCAGAAAAAAAGATTTAAGCTTTAAATTCTCAATTGAGCACTTGAATCTCCTGCATATCCATTGAAGACAAATGCCCTTAGCAGTACCTGAACTGCATTCAGCTGGTTTATGAATTGACCTCTTTAGTATATGAAACAAATATATTAGTAATAGTCCATAAACATATAATGTTGCATTATGTGAGAAATGCAAATCTTGTGTACCTTTTGAGATATGCAAATGCCATTTGCAATGTATTTGGATTATATGTGTAGAGTTAGTTAGAACTGGAAAACATTTTTTAAATTTTAAAAGTAATAGTTTCATTAATTTTTCTTTGGTTTAAATTAGAAAAATAAAACAAGCCCCAGTGTTATGATGTCATAGCCTCTCTGGATTTTAACTTGAAGAGAGAAATATTCTGAAAGAAGAAACTTGAAGATCTTCTGAGTAGAAATGATACCCAAGCTGCATATGCAGTTTTCACAGGAAAGGAAAGAGGCTAAGCCAAACACACCACAGCCATAAACTTGTCCTGTCAACAATGACCTTCAACTACAGTCTCAGAGGGTGAATAAGATTCCCAGAGTCTGGTGCTGAGCTATCTAATCTTACTCTCAAGCTCCAGGGTAAAAAATTAAAATGGGCTAAGACTAATCACAAAAAATTAAGCACCCAACCCTATCAGATTTTTGCTTTGCACATCCGAGCTGCTGAATGTCTAAGATTTGATTAATAAGGATTTAAAAATAGAACATACTTTTACAATATTTCTTTATTTTTCTGTATGACAGCTTATGCTACATATAATTTGAATGATTTCTTTGTAGATAAGTGTTTATTTAAGAAGTAATAATATAGCAATAGGAATGATAAAATGGATATCTTGATGTGTTTTAAAAGAGACATTCCTCTATTTCTATAATGGGAAAGCCTAAAGTCATTCCTTCTTATGGACAATTTTGCATTCTGAGAATTTTATTAATTTCTCTTTTTCTTTATCCTTCAAACAAGGAATTCTGTTATCTCTTTTAGCACCAGAATCTTATGCATGGGACCAAGTGTTGTGCATAGGACTGGATTTAATACATGGAGGAAGTGCAATGCAAACCAATTCCAGCTGTAAAACTATAAGACAAAGTTTTGAGGTAATGTGGTAAGTAGAACTGCTGCCATCTCACCAGGCCTACTGCTAACTGAGTACACTATATGGCATACTGTATATAGAATATCAAATATAGAATATAAAATATAAAGTACAAACCACAGAGGAAGAAGATCAGCAAACTATCCTAATGGGAACAAAATGTGTGTGTGTGTAAATGACAACATGATGTACATGTTGCATCCAAAATCATAGTTGTTGCACAATAGTGCAAAAGGTTGAAGTTTGTGTTACATTAGCAAAGCACACATTTCCTCATATTTTTTCATCCTTGTAGTTTGGGAGAAACGTTATGGCCATTACAACTAGAGAGTGCCTTGAAGCATAAATTGGCCAATGCTAGAAACAAATTCAGGAATACTTGGCCAGCAAGGCAGTTATATTTGGGAGTGAGGGATATATTTGAGAATATATCAAACCAGATCACCAACCACTTTGTTAGAAAGAAACATCACCCTGTCTCATCTCTTTTATACATGCTATAATGAATGTTATCAAATGTATAGTATCATGTCTCTTTAAATTAAGCATAAACTTTCCAATAAGTTTATTTTTTAACATACAAAATGAAATCTAACTTTTTAAACAATTTTAAAGATCATTGATGGCATTTAATTCTAATTCTGCTTTTTCCAACCCTACAAGAAACCATAACACACATATAAATTTCTGGAAATTATTGATTAATGATCCCAAAATATTTAGCAGCATGTACCAGTTGAACTTTCTCAGTCCTATTTTTTTGCCGGTTTGCCTTGTTTCCATTTATTTTGAAGAAAGTAAGAAGCCAAAAAGAATACAAAGAGTACAAAAGTAACTGTGTACAATATTTCAATCAAATCTCCAATTCCAATCAAAATAGAATGTCTAGAAAGCAAGAATTACTATGTAACTAACTTATAGGTTTAATTATAAATTACTGTTAGATTTTGTCATAATATGGTTACTTTGATAATGTTAATAAAGTAATTATAATTGTTAGGTATTTCTTTAATTGCTTAAACTCATCCCTGTTTTATATAAAAAAACATTTTCTCTCTTTCATCCTAGAAACTGTAGGATGAATTTATAACATTTTCAAATTATCACAGGAGTCTATTTTCCAATAAAATAAGCAATTTGATGTTCAGTGGAATTTATTCCAATTTAAGTGGGCAAAGACAAGCAATACAGTCCAAAATTGGACTGAAGGTTGACTCAGCCTTCCATCCTCTCGGGGTAGGTAAATTGAGGACCCAAGATTGTTGGGGGCAATTAGCTGACTTTGTAAAAATGCTGCTTAGTAATAAGCAGGCATATACAATGGAATGAAGGCTATTGCTGAGCACACTGGGTTGTATCCCAAAAATTGTAAGTCGCCCTGAGTCTTCGGAGAAGGGCGGCATATAAATATAATTTAAAAAAAAAAAGCTATGGCCTGACAGAACCTTAATTTGAAGTATATTTTACTAAAATTGATAAAATGTAGAGTTGATACAAGTTTATCAGTTTATGACAATGTACCAAATGGTAATTTATTTGATTACTACCACACAGGGAATGCAATAGAAAAGCCATTTTTTTCTATTTGAATAAGTTCACATAATCATCTTCCAATAAAACAATTATTTCCAGCCAAGAAATGTAGCCCAGAGAAATCTAGTAATTTGTGTTTATTTGCCAAACAAGCATTATGTGGAAAAGTTGATGTTAGAAGATGCTGCTGGTTTCATTAAGCAATTTATATATAACCACAGATATGTACATCTAGTATATCAATCTCAAATTCTGACATAATATTACTGTAAAATCAATACTTATGATAACACATTTATTCCGGACTAATGATCTGTTGTGTGCTTCTTTCTTCTAAGTGTTTCTATATTATAACCTTTAACAGTGTGGGGCATTGGTTTTCTGTAAGTAACTGGAAGTAAAAATTAATCTTCTAGCCATTGTTTGATATTATTCACTAGTTACCCAACAAAGCAAGTTATAAAAATGCTACATATTTCAACGCAACTGGTTTGCCAGTTGCACCCGTATCTGGACCGAGATGCCCTTCGCACGATCACTCATGCACTTGTGACTTCCCGACTAGACTACTGCAACACTCTCTATTTAGGACTGCCCTTGCATACCATCCAGAGGCTTCAACTGCTGCAGAATGCGGCTGCGCGGGCTGTGATGGGAGTTTCCCGATACTCCCATGTTACACCCCTCCTGCGCGAGCTACATTGGTTACCGGTTGCCCTCCGGGTGAGATTCAAGGTTAACATTCAAAGTCCTTTATGATATGGGTCCAGGGTACTTGCGGGAGCGTCTCCTGCCAATATCAAATACCGATCGCCCTGTGTGGGCACACAGACGGGGACTCCTCAAGGTGCTGTCGGCTAGACAATGCCGGCTGGCGGTGCCCCAGGCAAGGGCCTATTCTGTTGCGGCCCCCACCTTGTGGAACCAGCTCCCTCTCGAGCTCCATTTGGCTCCTGACCTTCGCTCCTTCCACCGTGATCTGAAGACCTGGTTGTTTGAACAGGCCGGGCTGGATTGACCTCTGGGGGTTTTTAAATTATTTTAAATTATTCTAATTTTAATTGGGTTTTAAAGATTGGGCGTGTCAATTTAACTCTTTTTTAAATATTTATTGTTTGCATTATTGTGTTTTTGTTGTGAGCTGCCCCGAGTCCTTGCGGAGAGGGGGCGGCATACAAGTCCAATTATAAATAAATAAATAAATAAAAAATAACTAAAATTAAGTCCATCAAATATAATAAAATGAATGAATGAATTCTTTATTGGCCAAGTGTGATTAGACACACAAGTAATTTGTCTTGGTGCATATGCTCTCAGTGTACGTGAAAAGAAAAGATACATTCATCAAGAATCATAAGGTACGACACTAAATATAATCATAGGGTACAAATAGGCAATCAAATCATACTGGGAAACAGTCAATATAAAATGTAAGGATTCAAGCAAGAAAGTTACAGTCATACAGTCATACACAAGTGGGAGGGGATGGGTGATAGGAGTGATGAGAGCAGGTGGGAGCCGTCGCCAGGGGGGCATTTGCCCAGATTTGCCTGGTGTGCCAGTTGCGCCCCTACCTGGACCAAGATGCCCTACGCACGGTCACCCATGCGCTTGTTGCTTCCCGTCTTGACTACTGCAATGCTCTATATTTGGGGCTGCCCTTGTGGACTATATGGAGGTTTCAGCTGGTGCAGAATGCGGTGGTGATGGGAGTGGCCTGATACTGCCATGTGACACCCCTCCTGTGCGATCTGCATTGGTTGCCGGTTGCCCTCCATGTAAGATTCAAGGTGCTGGTATTAACCTATAAAGCCCTTCATGGCTTGGGTCCAGGGTATTTGCAGGAGCGCCTCCTACCAGCATTGAGGTCCAATCGCCCAGTGTGCTCCCACAGGCAGGCCCTCCTGGGGGTGCCATTGACCAGACAATGTCGGCTGGCGGTCCCCCGTGGGAGGGCCTTCTGTGTGTGGGTGCCCACCCTGTGGAACCAGCTGCCCCTGGGGCTGCGGTTGGCTCCCGACCTACGTTCCTTCCACCGTGATCTAAAGACCTGGCTGTTTTTACAGGCCGGCCTGGATTGAGAGTGATTAGGGCTTTTAATTGGGTGTTTTAGCATAATTGAATTTGTTATTCGGATTGGATTAACATTTTAATTATTTTTGTATGTATATTCTTGTGTGAGCCACCCCGAGTCCCCCCCGGAGATGGGGAGGCATATAAATCCAAATAAACATAAACATGAGAAGATTAATAGTGATAGTAATGCAGAGTTAGTAAATAATTGGACAATGTTGTGGGAATTATTTGTTTAGCAGAGTGATGGCATTTGGGAAAAGACTGTTCTTGTGTCTAGTTGTTCTGGTGTGCAGTGTTCTATGGCATCATTTTGAGGGTAGGAGTTGAAACTGTTTATGTCCAGAATGTGAGAGGTCTGTAAATATTTTCACAGCCCTGCACATTAAACATGCTATAGAGAATATAAGAGGCATAGAAAAATGCAAATGTACAACAATAATAATATCCTATAATAAATATAAATGTAACTTAAAAGGAAAAACACATATCAAAAGTTCTGGTGTAAAGCTTGGGGTTCCTTGGATTCATGGCACTGGCTGAAAGAACAGGGGGCAGCTGTGCTTAGGATGACCTTTGCCCAACTCTGTGTTACACACCAGGTACTGTTATGTATGCGGAGTTTAAAATGATTGGTTGTTGCTGTAAAGTGTTTGAAATCATGGGTTGTAAAAGTGCGGGAAAACCCTGCACTCTGATTGGCTGGCAGCCGCAGCAGCCGGCTATAAGTAGCCACCGCGGCTGAGCCATTTTGGGTCTGTTCTGAGCTGAAGTCACAATAAACAAGAGCTGAAGCACTCCGCGTCTCGTCTCTCTATGCAAACTTAACACTGGCGACGAAGGTGGGATTTCCCCAAAGAGAAGACAACGCGGAACGAAGAAGAGCGAGATGGCTGCACTGAAACCCCCCCCAGCCCCATTCGTATGCAGATCGTATGCAGATCGGTTTCAGATGTATTTAGAAGGAAACGATCCGCCATTTCTGAGCAGCGGAAGAGAGCGGTTTTTCTCACTTATTGCGGTCCTGCAGTCTTCAAGATGGCGAAAGCATTGGCTGGCTCAGCAGACGTGAAGGTAATGGCATGGTCTGATCTGGAGAGACTTTTAAGGGCACACGCCCCAAGTATCGTGCCTCATTAGGAGACACAAGTTTTATCGCCGTGATCAGGAGAAGAAAAGCGTCAATGACCGTGGCAAGTTTAAGGAGCATTGGGGGCGTGTGAATTCAGCAGTTTAGAGGAGGCCATGCGCGATCGTTTTGTATTGGGCCTTAAAGATAAGGTATTGCAGAGCAAATTACTGATGAAACCCAAAATTACGCTGAAAGAAGCCATAGAAGAAGCATCTTCAGCAGAAGCCACCAAAACCTCAGCAGCAGCCATGAGGAAAATGAACAAGACTACGGGCCATTCTGATGGTGAAAAGACCACCACAACTCATTTTGATGAACTTGAATCCGAGTCAGAATATAGTGGAGAAGAAGAAGGAATTAACAGACTCAGAATGGAGGAAACAAACGACCTGGGAAGAAAGAGGCGAGATTTCCACTGCATAGGTTGTGGGGAACCCACCCCGCACTGAATGCAAATTCCTGGAAGCCATTTGCTTCCGTTGTGAAAAAAGAGGGCACATTGCAAGAGTCTCCAAATCATCCAGAGCTCCACCCAACAGAAGGAAGTTTGTTGCAAACAACAAAGATAGAGAAGTCAAGCCAAACAACAACAGTGAGAGAATGAGGCACAGCACAGAAGTAAATGGAAAAAATGAAACTCATCAAACAGTAACTATTGGTCATTCCTCTTCACTAAATAACAGAAAAGTGCATGTCAAGGTATTTATTGAAGGAAGGCCTTGCCAAATGGAAGTGGACTCAGGTTCATACCTGTCCATGGTGTCATGGGACACAATTCAAAGACTGATACCAGACATTCAGAAGACTCACTTCAAAAAACAAGCACTAACTCTTAAAGACTACCAAGGGAACAAGATTCCAGTAGTTGGAACAAGAGAATTCAATGTGAAATTCAAAGGCCACACCAAGCGCCTGCCATTGACCATCGTTGGTAAAGATCATCCAAGCTTTCTGGGACTGGAGTGGTTCAACCTGCTGGGCATCGAAGTAACTGGCATCAATCACGTGAGCAACACTGATTGGGAAGAATCCTTGAAGTCTGAGTTTCCAGAGGTCTTCAGCGAAGGATTGGGCAAGTATATGGGGACCCCTATCACTTTCAACCTAGATCCCAAGGTACAACCAATCCGTTTAAAACCCAGGAGGGTACCATTTGCTTTGAAGGAAAAAATAGATGAACAATTAGATAAGTTAATAGCCCAAGGGGTACTAGAGCCCACAGACCACTCCAGATGGGAGACACCCATAGTCACGCCAGTCAAGGCTGGCGGTTCTGTGAGAATCTATGGGGATTACAAGGGGACATTGAACCATGCGCTTCAACAGAGCACATATCCGGTTTCAGTGGTTCATCATTTATTACATTCTCTGGGCAGGGGCGCAGTCTTCACCAAACTGGACCTGGCCCAAGCATACCAACAGTTAACAGTAGATGATTTAACTGCAGAAGCCCAAACCATGCACCCATTGGGGTGCATTCAAATGCAAGAGGTTACAATTTGGAGTAAGTGTGGCGCCAGGCATATTTCAAAGCCTTATGGAAAGGATGCTACACCACCCCTGGGGTGGTGCCCTATTTTGATGACGTTTTAATCTCTGCTGAAAATGACACTCAATTACAAGAGAAACTCCAACAATTGGGTCCAGGGGACATCACTGAGAAAGTTGAAAAACTACTCAGTATCCAACACATCACTCCTAACCCATCCACTAATTTAACTCCAGCCAAGCTTTTGATGGGTAGAAAACTCAGGTCTACCCTGGACCGCCTTCACCCCACTTACGCACCCAACGCACCATTAGATTCCACTAGCAAAACTTGCCAATTCTCCATGGGTGATTTTGTTTATCCTAAAAACCTTGTAGGTGAACCATTGTGGATTCCTGCAGAGATAACCCAGGTTACAGGCCCCAGGTCTTACAGGGTTCAAACCGAGGATGGTGCCTTGTGGAGTAGGCATATAGACCAGTTACGGTCCAGACTGCCTCTGGAGCATCGCCCTTGCTCCTCTCTGGACTTCATCCCCACAGCCTTTTCTAGGGGGGAAGGGGGAAATAATGGAGGTAATGAGCAAATAAGAATCAACCCCATGTGTAACGAGCTAACATGACAGGAACCATCCCAAACCCTGTCACAGTCCCAACAACCATTTTTACAAATGGAGGATTGCACATCATTACCAGACTTAGAGGCTAACACTGGGTTAGAAATAGATTGGGAGGAGAGACCAGGTTGTAGTAACCAAACAGGTTCTACCAGTACAAGAAATCCAAAACACTTGAACCATGCAGGTCTCAACGTACCCGTAAGAGCCCCACCTATTTACAAGAGTATATTAGATAGATGGGGTTTGAGTATGGACCAAACCTAGTGGGGAGGGGTGTTATGTATGCAGAGTTTAAAATGATTGGTTGTTGTTGTAAAGTGTTTGAAATCATTGGTTGTAAAAGTGCGGGAAAACCCTGCACTCTGATTGGCTGGCAGCCGCAGCAGCTGGCTATAAGTAGCCGCCGCGGCTGAGCCATTTGGGTCCGTTCTGAGCTGAAGTCACAATAAACAAGAGCTGAAGCACTCCGCGTCTCGTCTCTCTACGCAAACATAACAGGTATGACTCTTCTTGAACAGGGAGGCTCTCTATTCGGTTCCTCATGGCATGGGCATCTCCCAATTACACTACTACAACATGCTTTACATGGGGTTAAAGTAAAGTATCCAGAAGTGGCCATATTGGGTTCCCAAAGAAGAGCACAAATAACACCCCTGTTTTGCAAACTGCACTCGGTGCCAATTGGATTCCAGACACAATTAAAAGTGTTGGTCATCACCTATAAAGCCCTACATGGCATGAGGCCAGGTTACCTATGGAATTTATCAGCCCATACCACTTGATAAGGCAGGGAAAATATACAGCAGACTCTGTTGGTCAAAGAATAGGAAGAGTTTTTCCGTACCTGCCCCACATTATGGAACATCCTATCACCAGAGGTGAGGCAAACTCCACACTCCTTGTCTTCTATAAAGAGGTCAAAGCCTTGCCTGGGGGAGTCACAGAGGACCATGCAATTGTGGGGGCTGGTTGGTCCCATGAGAACCCACCCCAGTTGTAATAATTAACTGTAATAAATTACAAAGCCATCTTGGAATTTTTCATCTTCTTGAAATTTTACAATGTCATGTTATAATTTTATATAATTAACATCTTTTAATTTTGAATTGTTTTTAAAGTTAATTTTATATGTTGTTTATACCTTATGTTGATTATACGGTACCCTCTCTTAGGCAGTCACTCTCTGAGGGAGATCAGTGGCTGAGAAATAGGATATATAAATATATAAACAATGTCTGTAAAAATAAAAATAGAAAAACATTATTAAAAGATATTAAAATATTTTATTAAGGTATTCAACGCTTTGGAAAGCAAGCCTTTGTCTGATGCCAGCTACCAATTGAAGTTGTCTGGGGGAAATATTCCATAAGCTACAAATTTTTAGATCCCAGTCCACTGACATTATTGTAGATCAAATTGCACCCTGAATTAACTATGAAAATAAATTAAAAGCCAATGAAAACTATTACAAATGCATTAGTATAAGTTTCAATATTTAAACCAAATTATAGCTATAATTCTATATCAGTTGAATTTTCCAGACCATTCAAAAGCAGCTCTATGGTTAATAAGTAGGTATCACAAAAGTCAGATTATTGTGACCTAATAATTAGAAATGACCTTCCTGTGACCAAGGTCCTTCAATCATGATAAATGTGAGATTCATTCAGCAAAGTCACTGATAACTTCAGATGAAACCATGTTACTATTGTATTGCTTTATGTAATTCATAAAGTGAACAAGAGATGCAATTCCAGAAAAGAGATCTACTACTGAAGCAGTCAGAAACAGAATCTGTCATCATCAATATCTAAATGGGATACTATAGTTTACAGAATGTTTTCCTGAGCCACTGTGATAGAGAAGAGCATGGAAGAATATGGAAGACCTTGTATCTAAAATATCAGAGATTGTGACTAAGAACCTGAACAAATTTATAAATAAATGACTGTCAGAAAAGCATTTCCATATATTATACTGGAAATCACTCAGTAATATTCTAAATGATTTTGTTCTGCTACTGATAAATACTGTGCCCTTGATGGCTTTATTTTGTTTTATATAGTTAGTCCAAGAAGAATTGCATGGATTTGCTTGTGAAAATACTGACATTATTTTACAAGTTATTTTAGTACCTTTATTATTATTTTTATGGAGTAAAAAAAAACCTGATAGCAGGATTGAGAAAGAACCAAAGTCACAAAAAATGTTCTACTTCATCTTAGGATCATGAAGCAAACTAGCATTTATTCTAACATACAGGTAGACACTTTCTACATGGTTGTGAACAAATAATCCAGTAGGAATTAAACTCTCGGGAATTGATTAAAGAATTCAGTAACAAAAAGCATTGTGGATTATATGAAGGGAAAAAAATTAAGAAAATTAAATTACATTTTAATTTCTCTTGTATTTGTTATGCTTTCCTTTGTTTCAATTAGAAAGCATCTGCACAGTGCTTTTGGGTTATACAGGAGATGAAGAACAGTGCCACCATCTTGTGCAAAACTGAAACTTAGAAAAAACCTTGAAGGCAATTCCTTTACTGACTAAATTTAATAAAATGTGTTTTTTTTTCTTATTCACTTATACAGAATTGGGCTATTGACGGCATCTGATAGTGTGATGCTTCCAAGGATAGCACCTTAAAACTGAATTAATTAGAGTCATAAATTGTAACATGATGGTGTTCTCATAAATCTCCTGGAGATTTTAATATATTTCTTGAGATGATCCAAATCACTTTGTAGGTGGTTGGATGCAAATCTAAATTATTTTTGCTTGCTTTGAGCATCAAACCAAAAGTTCCATTTAAGAATTGGATGAAAAAGTACAACATTCTTCTGGAGGTATTTTTTTCTTATTAATTTATACAGGATTGGGCTATTGTTGGCATCTAATAATGTGATGATTCCAAAGCATTATTTCCAAAGCATCCTTCATTGCTTTAGGATGAACATGCCTTTGATCAAAGTGTACTGTGGATACATACTTCCAATTATGTATTCATTTTTATATGAATTAAATATAATGTGTGTATAGATGTCACTTCACTTGATAGAGTCTTGTGAAACAATGAATTCAAACTAACACTTTGAGGTCATGGTATATTATTCTGGGATTTCATCTAAACATGTATTTTCAAGATAGCTACATCCTGCAAATGTTTCTTGCCTATTTAAGGATGTTCACAGGAAGTATAATCTTAAATTTTTCCAACATAGCTATATTACTTATACATTCTGGGAATAATAATCCTAATAAATCTGAAGAACATTAGGTTGGGGAAGGTGAGATGAAAACTTGACAATTTTACTTATTTATTAAAGGATCAGAGTAAAGTGAAAAAAATTTCTGGTTCATCATATGCTCTTCTCAGTGGTAGGATTCAAATTTTTTTACTACCAGTTCTGTGGGTGTGGCTTGGTGGGCATGGCAGGGGAAGGATACTGTAAAATGTCCAGTCAGAGGTGGTATTTGCCAGTTCTCTGAACTAAAAATTTCCTCTACTAGTTCTCCAGAACTGGTCAGAACCTGCTGAATACCACCTCTGGCTCTTCTTATCTATCAAAGGAGAAAGAAGGTTGATCCTGACAGTGCTCCCATGATTCTTCTCCTTCAAAGAAGAAAAGGGAGAATAAAATGAGTCAAATGTAATGATTTGATCCTAAAGTTTACAAGTGTGTCATTTCTATTTTCTCAAAGTCATTATGACCTTTATATGATACACTAAGGATCTCATTCCAAGTGTTGAAGCAACAAGAAGCCCAAGTACTCCAAAAAGATGACATGGTTTCTTAAGCCTCTATAAACTTTAGGACATCCATTTTTCCTCCTTACACATTATTCCAAAAACATTTTGACTATAACCACGCTGAAGATGTTCTGAAGTTGCACATTCTTCACCCTTGACTTAGACTATATGAATTGGAATACCTCACAGCGTAATGAAAGATACAAACTTCCAGTTCCTTTTTCAGTGATAGAATTATTAGTTATTTAGAAATAGCATAATTGGCAATCATTTTAGCAGACTATTATCTGGAGAAAAGGATATAGATAGATGGTAGATGATACAGAGAGAAAGAGAGGCATGATAAATTATAGAGGTAATAGAATAGAATTAGATAGATAGATAGATAGATAGATAGATAGATAGATAGATAGATAGATATGGATGGTCTCACTTTATTGCCTGATATAGTAAGATTTACAAAAATTGATGTTATGCATGAATTAAGAACCTCTAGTTTTATGTAGAATTATTTGAGTCCATCAAGATTTAATAATTTTTAAACTTGCAATAGTTAGCAATAACTCTTGGAACACTGGCTGAGAATTCTGAGTTGCTGCAAATATTAACTGAATAAATAAAACTAACTTTTTAACAAAAACTGAAGTTAAATAATCATTATTTCATCATTAATATTCCCATTTTCTCATTTTTTCTGCCAATGCTTTTATTTGATTTTCTGATGGAAATGCAGACACAGCATAATATATAGATATACATACGCAGAAATGAAATTGTTTCTATCCTTTCTATCCTGAAGTTGCATATTTGCCCCATAACACAGAAAGGAAGACTATCCACAAAATTAAATCAAGATATATAATATATTATTTCTCTAGAAACTTTACTTTTACTCTTTGGTAAGTAATCTAATCACTATTTCGCCTTTATCGCTATCAAATATTTGTTTCTCTTTATAAAAAGGTAAAAAATACACATCATAAAAAATTTCTGCTTTCTTCTGCCATGAATTTTAAGCAAATATCAAATATTTTATTTTGCAACACTAATAACTTAACATTAACAAGCATTAATTCTCTTTTACTTCTTCATCCTATTGTCAATAAACTGATTTTTAAAAAAAATACTCAAAGGGGAAAAATAATTTATTAGGTAATAATTAATATATTTCAGGGATTCAGCTGCTATACAAAGTGGAAATTGTATACATAATTTATCTAACCCCAAGGAAGCAGACTAAACAGAGCTAGATAAACCTCAGACCTCACTGCATTTGCTGCTGCTATGTGGTTAAGTCATTTTTTAAAAAACGTTTTAAAGAAAATTTTAATATCCATGGAAAGGAATTTCACCTCTGCTCACAAAAACAGTCTCAAGAGGCCAAATTCTACCACTGTATTACACAAATACAGATATTTCTGATGTAATTGATATGCCGTCCCATGTTTACTAATGTACTGATCAGATTCAAATTTTGTCTATAACAGCAAAGGAAAATGCTTAGCTCTGTCTTTGCCTGGGATTTTATTCACTTGGTTCTTGTAATATAAAAATATTTTTAGTTGAAAGGGGCTTCCCCCCCTCCCCCCAGATTTAAAATAAAATCCAAAAATGTATTATATTTCCTGCTTTTCTTCTGTTTCCTAACCAAATGTATCTAAATAGTTGAATAGGGATAATTGTATGCTATGGTTCCAAATAAACTTTACATAGCATTGAGATATGAAGAAGATAGATCAACAACATCTAGCGCTCTGGCTCTGAATCTGTGAAAAAGAAGTTATTGAGCCTTCTAAAGATGGAATCTGTAGGTTTATCCATTCTTCCTGTTTTTTGGCTTCAGGCAGATGGACTTTTGCTAGGCCTGCCACTGTCAACACACAACCAGCTGGACATACATCACTTTGGATTTCTTGCCTTTCAGCAGAATTACCTTAGATTGGTAAAGAAGGCCTCATGCTGGGTTTCTTCTAAGAATCATTCCAAACAGCCATCTCAGTCATTCCTTCTCAGAAAATAGCATGTTGGTCATCTTTTGCTTTACAACACTAAAATTCCTTTTTAAGAATGCCTTTTTAATGTTTTGTTCATTAATTAAGAATAAAAATAAAGGTACCCTCCTCATCACTCTTTTGTTAACTGCTGGGGTGAAGAGGTGAGGGGGGGGGGACGGACATAGAATAATTACTTTGTATTTTGTGTGTGGATATGAAATTACATATATATTCTTATCCCATACTTAGGGCTACCCAATAGGAATTTTTCCCAAGTAAGTGAAAACTTCATTGCATCCTGATTCTAAAACTATTCTTCAGGAGTATTTTGCCTCCTATTCTCTGGGTGAGTTTCTAGATGAATATATGAAGAAATCCATTATTTAACTAATTATATTGCTCAGCCATTTCTAAGAATGTACGCATATATTTCCTTCACAATATTTATTTGATCAAATGTTTTATTGCCACCCTTCCATTTAAAGCACAGCTGCAATGAAATTGTCATGTAACAACCAAACTGTTTTCTGCCAGGGGCAACTGTATTAAGGATTGGCTCTGTTCACATGTTACAGTGTACTGTGTGACACATCCCTATAACTACTGGTATAACCACTGTGTAAGTTATGATCAGATTATTAAAGCCTGGGATTTTTAGAGCCAGTATACATCAATTTGCATTTAGATACCTTGAACATCTTCTGCCATTTTAAGGCTCTCGCTCCTCATCTGAAAGAATCCTTTTGGAGCTCTGCAAAATCCCTTTTTGATTTTATCATGTTAGAAATCTTCATAAGACTGTTACTGAATGTTTGAAGCAGATATATATGTCCACACAGGTTTGTTGTGAGGATAAAGCCAACCGGACTTTCTGTCACAAGGCCGAACCTCTTCTACCTTTTATATTTTAAAAGAAAGAATAGTATAGCATATCCTCTAAAAGGCGGCAAATAAAACAACCTATGAAGATGGATGCCATACAAGTTTAATAAAACTGATAGTCACTGTTTCAATAAAGTGAATTTGCTATAAGAAAGGCAAATTCCACATACATACATACCGTACATACACACACACACACACACACACACATATTCCACAGCTCCAAATAGACAGACAACCTACAAAGATACCATACAAAACAAGGCAAACAAAATAATTAATTTGGTGAAAGACTTTAATGATAATAGGGGTTTTTAGCTGAAAGCAATGCAGCTAAATTAAGGTATAGAAAATTATGCTCAGAACTGAAAATGTGATTCAAAAGGAACTTCTTTCTTTCACATTAGAATTTTGTGACTCTAGGGATTATACATTGAATACGAGACATTGAACTTGAATATGAGAATGTTCAGTATCAATAAAGTAAAATACTTCTTTACACTGTATATTATTAATTGTGGACTTTGCTGCTATCAGATGTAGTTATGGCACTAATTTAGATTTTAAATTGAATATATTAGACTATCAGAGGCTACTAGAAACTAAATTCTATTCCTAAAACCATGCAAATCACTACAATACTGCACCTGAATATAAATATTTTACACACATCTCAATATTATGAACATCTATAATAGGAAGAAATATTCAAAGTTCAGCACAAAGGCTGTTTATGTGAACAGAAGGTCAACATAAAGAGAATGGTATCAGGAAGCTATGCAAGTGTGCTAATTAAAATATATCATAATACATGGGCTATACCAACAATCCAAATATTTAATATAATTTCATGCATCTACCATAATGTAGTAAGTTGCTGTAATAGATATTAAAATCAACAAAGAACACAAATCAATTTCCTCAGTAGGAATTTTATAGCTAAATTGAAACTATTTTGTGTGGTTCAATCATTATGCTAGTACTTAGATTCATAATATAAATAACTTTTTAAAGAGATGTAACATTAAAATACAATGTAGTTTTTTTATGGCAAAGATCAATTTGTTTTTTGTTTTTATTCAAGTATCTCAACAGTCAAGAAAATGCCCAAGTACAAAGGTTCTCGGTCACAACAATACCAACTGATAATGTAGATAACCCACTTGCAAGAACAATGGATAGTGGCTGCAATTCATCTCCAGGAAATTATTTTCTCTTTGAATTTCATAGTTTATGAAAAATTGCCCTTAGATTAACTCTGAGATGTTTACCCAATCACTTATCTCAAAATAGCAGCTTCTTGTCTCACTGCAGTATCATATTTGTTTATGTGGTCAATGGTTTTGAGATTAAGAACAATGAAAGGGGAACCTTGAAAGCAAAGGCTTTTCCTTGGCTCTGTTTTCATTTTGAGGTAGCTTTCTATGTAAACAATGTTTCTTATTTGGCATTGTGCTGATAGTTAGATTGTAAAACAAAAAAAGTGCTTAGGAATTAAAATAGTATTTCTTTATATAGTTTACATACATAGTTGATACAATAAACAACTTCCTGAAATGTTAAGCACCCTTCCCTATAGGATGCCTTCCTAAAGCATCAGAACTGCAACTCCCAGAATTCCAACAGCTTTTGGCCATGTGAGAAGGAATTCTGGGATGTGATGTCTCTATATATGTGGGATTTGAGAGCAAATATAGCCACACAGATACATAACACACAGCTGGTGTAGGAAAGGAGCGAGAGGAAAATGAAAAACGATGACAAAAACAATGAGACACAGAATTACTACAGACAATAATCAAAAATAAGAGACAGGCAGCAGTTAGTTATGACAGTCATGATTGCATGAATTTGATACATATAGTATGAGAAGACACCTCTTTATTTAAACCAAGAGAAGTATTGTTAAATTTCCTGATGATTTCTAGTGTATCTGTTTTTTTTATGAAATCATTCTTGAAAGTTTGTTTCTCAAAGATAGCAATATCTTTATTTATAAAGAAAAAAAATTCTAAGGAGATGATTAATGCTTGTACAGATTTAATATTCTGGACAGTTTCTTTGCTGAGAAACAAATCACATGTAGGACATGTAGCATTACTCTGCCTAACAATCTAACTGATCATTACTGACACAAAATCCTTATAGCAGTGGTGGCATTCAATTTTTTTTACTACTGGTTCTGTGGGCATGGCTTGGTGGGTGTGGCTTGGTGGGCATGGCAGGAAGGTTACTGCAAAATCCCATATCCTCCCCAACCCACTAATCTGCTTTCCAGGTCTGTTCTCATGTGCAGGGCAACAAAAGAAGATCCACCGATCAGCTGGGACTCAGGAGGCAGAGAATAGATGGAGGCGGGGCCAGTCAGAGGTGGTATTTGCCAATTCCCCGAATTACTCAAAATTTCCACTACTGGTTCTCGAGAACTGGTCAGAACCTGCTGAATACCACCTCTGCCTTATAGGTAAGTTTTAGGGTACAATCACATTTATTCAGACTAATCTGATAAAAATGAATTAATCATTTTAAAGAAACAATAACCCAACTAAATTAAACCAGACTAAAAGGCTTACACTAGTTCTTGAAAATAAACTTCTACAAAAGACCCATAGAAGAAAATGCTAACCTATTGCTACCAGCTGAAATCATTTAAATCCAGTCTACCATGAATGTAGTCTTGCGATGGCCTACCCTTGATTAGGCCAGCACAAGACTACATTCAAGGTAGATTGGATTTGAGTGATTGGTTAGACTTTTATTAAATGTGTTCATTACAAAAAAAAAAACCCTAACTTGGCTACTACTCTGGAAAATTTGAAATAATCCATAGTCCAATGTAAAATCAAATCAAATCAACAATATTTGAATATCAACTATAACAATAGATTTACTTTTGGTTAGCAATCTATTGGAACAAGAAATGCCAGTAGTCTATTACTAATGCATATTATTCAAAAGTCACTGTATTGATTACATCTATTTCTCTATCAGATATCTGGAAATTATTTCCAAGCAGCCCAAGTTCAGTAACCTATTATTTATGGGGTTCTCAATTTAAGCATCAAAACACATCACTAAATCATAAATGAGAAAGGATTCCTCAGGACTTGCATCAATGAACAGAGTACATATGTTACAAAAGGAATGGTTTGCTGAACCAATATCTAATTGTTCTAATATATATGAATGGACAGTAATTGATAATTAGATGTCCTGATCCTGGTTCAGTTAAGAGGCATTTTAATTTATATCTTGAAATAAATTTTTAAAAAAACATTACTGCAGAAATACACTTTTTATATCTCATCACAATTAGTTATATTTTAACCCAAATGAAATTTCATAAGCTTAAAAGGAACACAATAATGTCGTAATTGGATACTACTAAGACATGAATGTCCAAGTAATTCCTGGGTCCTAGAATATTGGTTAACAAATATATGCCCCCTTTAGACAATTAAAAAATGTCTGTACAGTTTCATTCCAGGTGCAGTGATAAAGTCAGATGTTTTTTAATGAAAAAACTTAAAACTTAAAAAATAAAGTTTTTTTTCTACAAAGGCATGGTAGTGTGATCATTAGGAGTTGCAGATGGTCAGAAGAAACAGCAGTTTGTCAAGTCAAGAGAAAGTTATCTCAGCAGTGAATTCAGGAGATCACTGCCTGTCTCATATCTTTACCCTCATGTGAGAAAGACCCCTCCAGCATTTTAGCTGCTTTTAACTCTGTGTTTTTCCAACAGCAGCCTACAGCCTTCTGTGTACTCGTGCCTACTGCTGTTTTACCATGCAAGCAAAAACAGTTACTAAAGTGGTTATTGAAAAGGAGGTGGCACCATGCAAAGAATACAAAGCTCCTTTTGCAACATTTCCTTGATGTGGTCCCTGCTTTCTTACTGGTTTCTTTCCTTTTACAAATTGGAATGGAGTGTTTTTGTTGTTTTTTCATTAGAGTTGAATTAGGTATTAGAATATGAAGCATGGAATTCAGTCCTCTTAGATTTTAAAACATGTATTGTGCAGCAAATTAATCTGGAACAACATATTTTTTAACAAGACATAAAATGGACTCAAATCTAAAACAAAGAAGGGTTTCTGTGTAAGAAGCTGAAATAAACTGAAATCTCTTAGTCAGATTGCCAAGTATTGATGTATTGCATGCAGTATGACATAAGACATATAAATATTTTATTTATTGATGACATTGAAATGCAGACATTATTAATGCCTATTTATATGCATACAAACTACAGAAGCATCAAGATTTGTATAATCCAGAATATGATATACATGCTATAACATTCATATATGCCCTATACATGTGATATAAAGTATCATCATGGAAATTCACTTTCTCTGCAGATCAGAGATAGGCTTCTTTTGATACCCAAGAGTGGCATTGAACCATTTTGGTAGGACTGAGAGTCAAAACTGGGTAATCACCTGTTGGAGATTGGAGAGGTTCTTTGTTTATTAATTGTCATATGCCTGTCTGTTATTTAAATTTGATCCTAGAGTTAGCCATCTCAAAATGCCAGAACTGATAGTTCTGAAGAGCAGCAGACACAGAACCAGTTCTGTGTATGCTGCTGTTTGGCCCACCTGCCTGCCGGGGCTCTTACCTGTCCTTTATTTCCTGCTTTTTCAACCTCAGCTGCTTTGCATGGCACAACTGCGATTGAAAAAGCAGTAAAAAAGGTGTTTTTCAAATGCTGAACACCCGTGTGCAGCGCTTATCAGCTGTCCGGGAGGCACAGTTTTCGATGTATTACATGCACATGCAGCACGCATGCATGCGGAAAACCTAAGTACTGAACTGGTAGTAACACCAGTTGAATCTCACCCCTAGTGGTACAGACAAGGATTTTGAAACTTCATGGGCCCTGGAAATGCCAGTTGCTCACATCAATTATAGGATGAGTGAACTGAACTGTTGCACATTGCTCACATTGACTCTAGGATGACTGAACTGAATTGCTTCAGAATCTTGTGCATACAGGTAGTCCTTGACTTAGAATCACCATTGAACCCCAAATTTCCATTGTTAAGTGAGACAGATGTTAAGTGAGTTTTGCCCTTTCTTGACACCAATCTTATATGAATCCCTGCAGTTTTTAAGTCAGTAACATGGCTGTTAATGGAATCTGACTTCTCCATTGACTTTGCTTGTCAGAAGATCACAAAAAGTGATCATATGACCCTGGGATTACAACCATCATAAATATGAGTCAGTTGCCAAGTGTCTAACTTTTAATCACATGATCATAAGGATACTGCAGGGGTCGTAAGTATAAACTATGGTCATAAGTCATTTTTTAAAATTCTGTTTGAACGGTCACTAAACAAACTGTTGTAAGTTGAGGACTACCTGTATTTTTAAAAAAGACTTTTGCAACATGTGATTATTTAGAAGAGAGAGTGGTAGGGTCGTGGTTTCTTTTTCCTACCCAATATTTATGGTATAATTATTAAATAGTGCTCACGTATGTGTAGCTGCCTGGGTTGCTATATCACCAGAAGTCTCTCTTTTGTATACTTAAATCAAGATAATGCTGAACATTCCCATTTCACCTTCAATAATGTCTAACAGATATGGAAGAATCTCATAGCTGTTTTTCATTTTATTTTATTTGTCATTTTAACTCTGAATTCAATAACAGATGAACTGAGGTTATACTATTACATTTATAGCTTGGTCAACATGCTGCTCAAACCCAAATAAAGTATTGACTTCTCAGAAATTTTCTCATAGCAAAAATTACAGTGTTCTTTTATAGATAAAAAGGCAGGAAACAATCCTGAATCATGAAATTAGGATAGATAAAATATATTTATAGATAAATAAACCAAAGCCAAGAAAAAATATAAATTTCATTCAAGAGCATCAGTGGAGTCATCAAAACTCTAATTAAGATGAGTTTGACAGAAGAAAAACCTATAAAAACACATCCCTCCTATTGTTCCCTTCAACCTTTCTCAACTATCCTGTTCCCAGGGTAATGCAAATTCTTGTATCCAAAAGAGAGAATCAAAAACAGCATCTGATATTATGTAGTTAATATATTCCATAATATTGTACAGAGCATACAGGAGGATGCTGCAAAACAGATTTGTACAAGCAAAGCATTAAGGCATTAAAGCAGCCGCGCCCCTGGAATGCACAATGAATTACTGCTTCAGAGGCTTTTCCCAGTAGCCCACAGGTATATGTACCATAACAGAAGTTTACTCGTATTTTCATAGAATTGTTGTTGGTGCATGCATAGGTGACAAGCGAAAGCCTTGAAAGAATCACATCAAGCCTTTTGGAGGAAGTGGTTGTTTTAATTGTGTGTGGAGATTCTCGGTCATCCAGGTCATAGTTGTCTCAAAGGTGGTTTTTTTTCCTTGAGGAAGAAGTTTTGCTTCTCATCCAAATAGCTCCATCAGTTCTGGATGAGAAGCTAAACGTCTTCTTCTTCTTCTTCCCCAAGGAAAAAACAGTCCAGTTGCCTTTTGAAAAAGGCACCTTTGAGGCTGCTTTAATTGTTCAAGAAGCATCTGAATGCCTTGTACGGTCTGTTACCCAACAGCTTATAAAATAAGTCATATAGCATACACTATTTTTCATTTTAATAAAGACGTTATATTTTTCTTAGATCCAGGAAAGCAGAAGCCTGGCTACATGAACAGTATGATTGAAGACAAATAAACGGAAACTTAATCCAGATAAAATGGAAGTTCCGTAATATTTAGAAGAAGCTTATTTCAGTAATGACATTCAACAATTTCTTCATACTCCCCAAAGAACAATGTTTTAAGTTTATGGATGTTTTATTATTGACGTCACAGATGTTCTCTCTGGTACCTATTGACAAGTCAGTATGCCAGCTACACTGTTCTTGTATACTGCCCAGAGGTGGTATTCAGCAAGTTCTGACCAGTTCTGGAGAACCGGTAGCGGAAATTTTGAGTAGTTCAGAGAACCGGCAAATACCACCTCTGATTGACCCCACTCCCATCTATTCTCTGCCTCCCAAGTACCAGATGATTGGCTGGGTCTTTCATTGTTGCCCTGTACAGGAGAACGGAGCTGGAAAGGAGGTTAGTGGGGTGGGGAGGGTATGGGATTTTGCAGTAATCTTCCTCCAGGAGTGGGGAGGGAATGGGGTTTTTGCAGTATCCTTCCCCTGCCACACCCACCAAACCACGCCCACCAAGCCATGCCATGCCCATCAAGCAAGGCCCACAGAACTGGTAGTAAAAAATTTGAATCCCACCACTGATACTGTACCTCAGTGATCAGGCTCTGATAATATCTACTGTCATTAGTTGAAAGTGTTGAGCATGGAACAGGCTTTACAATCTGAAAAAAATGGCAACAAAAGTATGGGCTGATTCTTGGTTAATTTCTAAGTTCAGTGAACTTTATTATCATAATCACATACCCTGTGTGTATGTGTGTGTGTGTTTACTGAATGCAACACCCACCCACACATGTAGAGTATGTGATTATGATCACATTGCATATTTTGTACAATATAATATATGAAAAGATAATTATGAATGGAATAAATGGAATAACTATTAATTGAAGAGTAAATTTAAAATGTTGTTCTCAATCTTATGTTGGGCTAGTTAGGGGAAATTTTAACATGTGAGCTACATTGATTTTCCATATCTCATTTTGAAAGAGAAAGTGAGTTGTTTGTCAGAAAAAAGAAGGATATTTTGAGAAAATGAACAAAGCATTAAACAATATTTTATTTATTTATATCATGCCTTTATTATTTTTATAAATAACTTATACCTATTTCTCCTTCTCCTCCTATTTCCCTGCAACAAAAACCCTGTGAGTTGAATTGGGTTGAGAGAGAGTGACTGGCCCAAAGCCACCCAGCTGGCTTTCATGCCTAAAGCAGGATTAGAACTCACAGTCTTCTGGTTTCTAGGTCAGCATCTTATCCACAAGATCAAATTGGTTCTCATCCAATGAATATCCAAATCTCAATATCCAAGAAGAGGAGGGGAAAGTATGAGAATCTTAAGGATAATATAATACTTTATATTAAAATAAATCAGATGTAGAAATTGAACTATATTTTTCTGTTTTCTATCCTTCTCTGCATATATTTTACAGTAATCTTCCCCCTTCCTCTATTTTTACAAGTATTTTGACTTTTTTGTTTGTACTTTTCAAACAACTTGAAACCTGAGCGTTGTTCTTTTTTGCTTAACTATAACAACAGTGTCACTAAACAGCTGTTTTTTAGTTTTGCAACATGTAAGTCTCAATTTTTATGGAACTGGAAGGGTTCACAATATTTTTGATCTAGCTGTACATATTTCTGGTCTAGGATAAGGAATACATCTTCTTGCTGCCAACAACAAACAGCTGAACACTATTCAGTATCACCTGAAACATAACTGGGGAGGGGCTGTATTGAAATATTGTGTGAACAAGCATGCAATTCATAATTAAATGCATCTGTATGACATCCTTAGCTTAACTGGATCTCACTTCTTTAAATAAAAATAGGGGTAAAATTTTATGGGTGTTGGTTTGCATTTATTAAGGTATAAGATTACAGTAAAAGACATAGACAACCTCTAAATAGCTATACTTTAAAATCCCCATTTTGCTGAATATGTATGCAGATATCAAAGTGATATTTCAGATGATTTATAATATTCAGGGTTGTAAATTTGGATCACCTTTTACTGCTTCTTTGATCGTTAAGAATTTATAAAATGTAGTATAATACTGGTTTTGTGATTCTTGTCACAATTGAAAAAGGCTTTAAATAATGCATTGAGCATATGCGCTTTTTTTGCCCTGCTTATAGATAGTATGGTTTCACTATCATAGATTTATGTCAACCTATGTTTGTTATTTTTATTAAATTAATCTGCAGTAGGAAGTTCCCGAGCTTGACAGTAGATGGGTTGTGAATCCAGGTCTGGGTACAAAAAAAAAGGGGGATATCAAATATAAGATGGAAATCAACAATATTTCCCCCCCACTATTATTCAATAAAATAAATTGACTGGCTTTCAAACACAAGAACTAATTTTTAAGAACATATGGCAAGATTTTATTTGGAAACCACTTTTGGACTTTCTGTGTGAAAGAGGAAAAAAAATGACACGTTGACTTTGAATTTTAACAATTACGCAGGTTATTGTTATAGAAATGGTTATTGGTTAATAACTAAACAGTTGATATTATTTATGTATCTTACTGCAGTGAAAAAAATCAGAAATTGCCTTTCTTTCTTTCTTTCTTTCTCTTTCTTTCTTTCTTTCTTTCTTTCTTTTTCTCCCTTCCCTTACTTCATCCCCTCTATTCCCTTTTCTTTCCCAGTTTTCCATTGTCTTTATTTCTGTTTGTATTTTATGTTAAGGGAAAAAAACATTTAATAATATATATACATATACACATGAGCCATAATGGCACATTGGTTAGAATGCAGTACTGCAAGTTACTTCTGCTGACTGCCAGCTGACTGCAATTTGACAGTTTGAATTTCACCAGGCTCAGTCTTCCATCCTTCCGAAGGTCAGTAAAATGAGGACCCAGATTGTTGGGGGCAATATGCTGACACTGTAAACCGCTTAGAGAGAGTTGTAAAGCACTGTGAAGCAGTATAAATCTAAGTGCTATTGCTATACATGTACATATGCATATACAAGAATGTATGGAGAAATTATATGTTAGAGAGATGAGAGTGCAGTTGAAGTTAGAGAGATGAGAGTACAGCAAAGAAATAGAAAGGAATAATGCTACGGCAGCAGCATCCTCAGGGGAGGGATTAAAAATCCCAAGAAGGCAATTGCAGTAGTGTGGTTGGAATCTCACCTCTATCACCTGCATTTGCAAAGGGATGGGGCTTTGAACATACTGCCATAACCATCAACTATGAACATAACGAGTAATGATTCTCGACATCATTACTTTTCTTGAGATAATGCATGCTCTCTTTTTTCCTGATTTTACAACTAAAAATTAACATCAAATATTGTTGTAGATTACGGTCTGGATCCACTCAGATAAAGCATGGTACCCCAACTTAGTAAAACAATACTCATTTGTTGTTGTTTTCAAGCTCAATTTATAGTGCAATTTTTTTTAAACATCTAAATATTGTAAGGTTTGAATCAGAGGTGGTATTCAGCAGGTTCTGACCAGTTCTGGAGAACTGGTAGCGGAAATTTTGAGTAGTTTGGCAAACCAGCAAATACCACCTCTGACTGGAGATTTTACAGTATCCTTCCCCTGCCACGCCCACCAAGTCACACAAATGTTAATAATAGTTTTAGTAATCTTTGTGTCTCAAACCATCAGTTATTACCTTCCTACTAGCAATAGAATGCCAGGACTAAAAGAGACTGATTTGAAAAATCATGACTCAGAACAGCAGCTTTGTCCCCAATCTGACTGTCCGGGAGCTGCAGTCTCATCATATTTTCCATAAGGTAGAAATTTATGGAAGACCCAGATAGAGTTTGATTGTTAGACTACAATCTTTTGCCCATTTTTCAGGAGGAAGCCTCACTTGTTTAAAGAAATCCACTTTGAAATATAGTTTTGATCTTCTTGCAATGCACTTTTTAAACTAAACAGAATTCTATGACTCTTTTGATAGCATTTGATCTATAGGTTTTTATAAGAATGTCATAGTAACCTATCCAGAAACTTGCCAGAGAATAAGACTTCTGAACCATAATATAACAAATGTTCAAACCAGGTTTTAAGTAGGAAACAGTCTTTACTGTAATTTTGAAATATCTGTATAATGCCTGATAAAAGGTCCAGTTATGAAATAACAAGAATAAGAAAATGTTTCATGCATGCAATGCTTCTTTTCCCTTTTAAAGCTTTGAATTTGAATGGGATTCTTAAAAGAAACAAGTGTTACAGTACTAATGTAATTCTTAAACAACTACATTTCTTCTAAATTCTTAACCTGTTGCCTTAATGATCTTAAAAGACACAAACATTACAGTTTGGAAGGACAGTATATTACATTTTAAGTTATTTGGCTTAATGTTAAATTATTTGAACATGGCTATGTTTTTATCTTGATGAAATCTGTTGAAGTAAAATGATCTAAATCCAAATTTTGACTTATTTGAAAATTCAGAAATATACATGGTTTAAATTTGGGTAATCAACAAAATGTAGCTGAGCATTGTTCTTCTTTCTACCCTAGTTCTTACTTTAATATGTTAAATGTAAATATAGTTCAGGATAGAGATTGGATACGGGTAAGGATATACCTAATTCTCAACTTACAACTATTTGTTTAGTGACCATTTGAAGTTAAAGTGGTACTGAAAATTGACTTATGACCAGTTTTCCAACTTATGACCGTTGCAGCATCCCCATGGCCATGTGATCAAAATTCAGCTGCTTGGCAACTGACTCATATTTATGATGGTTGCAGTGTCCTGAGTTCATATGATCACCTTTTGTGACCTTCTGACAAGCCAAATCAATGGGGAAGTCAGATTTATTTAACAACTGTGTCACTAATTAACAACCGCAGTGATTCGTTGTAAAATGGGGCAAAACTCACTTAACAAATGTCTCACTTAGCAACAGAAATTTTGGACTCAATTATGTCATAAGTCAAAGAGTCCCTGTATTTTGAATTTAAAATACCCCAATCCACTTTTGTATGATTTTACCTACTTTTCATCTTATCTTGCCTACTTTCTCAGTGGACCTACCAACATGCCATTCAAAGTGAAGCAGGTTTTTTTGCTGATAAAAACCACATTAACTATGAGTACAATGAAATGTGGTTAAATATTTGAAACATTAAAAAAATATTTTCATGTTTCAAACATGTAGCTGTATTTTTGTGCAATTTCTCTACGAGTCATATGTAAACAATGTAAAGAAACGTATGCTGACTATAAATATGCAAATCCTCCCTTTACCATTGGCAGTAAAACAACCAAACAATTTTACAGTAAAATTATTTGCCAAAATTTTTAATTTAGTTTTGTGAAATTTTGTATTTGTATTTTGTATTTATTTGGATTTATATGCCGCCCCATCTCCGGGGACTCTGGCTGCTTACAAAAATATATATACAATATATAAAATTAATTCCAAAATTTATCAATCCAAATAGTTATAAAATTTTAAAATATCCCAATGTTAAAATCCCCAACCCTGCTCAATCCAGGCTGGCCTGTGAAAAGAGCCAAGTCTTTAGATCGTGACGGAAGGAATGCAGGTCAGGGGCCAGATGTAGCTCCAGGGGTAGCTGGTTCCAAAGGGTGGGCACCCCCACAGAGAAGGCCCTCCCCCGGGGGACCGCCAACCGACATTGTCTGGCCGATGGCACCCCCAGGAAGGCCTGCCTGTGGGAGCGTACTGGGTGATTGGACCTCGATGCTGGTAGGAGGCGCTCCTGTAAGTACCCCGGACCCAAGCCATGTAGGGCATTATAGGTTAACACCAGCACCTTGAATCTTACACGGAGGGCAACTGGCAACCCATGCAGACCACACAGGAGGGGTGTCACATGGGAGAATCGGGCCGCTCCCATCACCGCAAATGAGCAGAGGTACATTGTCAAACTTAACACAGTTTGCAAAACCAAATAAATGAAAGTGCTGCCTGCTAGCCATATGTTGGGGTGGGGGGAGAACCTAAAGAAATCTCAAAAGAGGGGAAATCACAGAGGGAATTTATCAAGTCCAAAAGCACATGTCACAACCCATTATCAAGGTTGTCATCTTCATTTACCTGGGAGTAAGTTCCATTAAACTAGAAACCTTTAAGAGAGGAAGAGTTCCAGCTAACGCCTTTCTCATTGCAATGAGAAGGATACCATCACTAAACAAAGACTAACAAACTCTTGTGGAAGCCACTCCCTCTGCAAATCAAAAGAATTAACTAGTGTAGGGTAAATACTGAGTAGAGTATGATTGTTTATAAAGTGAGTTTTGTGCATGTCTGAAAGTATATTTTACTCACAAAAGATAATTGTAAAGCGAAGCATTTTTAATCCATCATACTCGAGATTTATTTTGTGATCTTTGCTATTAAAAAGAAATCACAATATTACAACAAAACAAAACAAAACAATGAGAAAGCTTGTTCTGCAATAATCAGAAAAGAAGTATGCTTCCAGTGATTCCTATTTGAATGTCATCCTTGTTCATACAAAATAAAAGCATAAACCAAAAGCTTAAAAACAGGAAACATAATTGCAAGTAAATGTTCTTCTTTAACCAAATGGTCTCTGGGTATAGGTTTTGAGTCACTGAGCAAAAAATAGCTGTAAAATGACCTATGATAAAGTATTATTCAGAGTAATGTTGTTACAGTCTGGGTTATATTAGTGACAGTTGCTAGAATTCTTGACTGAGCACTTTTTAAAAATTGCATTCATTTTATAATTATAAATACATTTTAATGCACCCCTTGATTTCTTTGATCACTATTGTTTTTTGATCTCGCATGAGAGAACGCTAAAGTTATCACTGTATGGGGGTATAAGCAGGTAGTGGTTTTTGTTCATCTGTAACTTATTTCCTGCATTCCCAACGAAGTGTTATCTTAATATAGGCTAATTTTAACATGTGCCAACATAAGTCAAGATCCAAAAGAATTGCACATGCAATCACAAGTAAAAGTAGCAGCACAGTTTCCTTAGTTAAACAGATCACTTCTTAAACTGAATGTAAATTTGGATCTTTGGCCATTTCCTCAATAGTGCCTTGTAGCATCTTCATAGCAGTGCAGCCACTAAATAAGACCTTCCCTCATTACTAATGGGAAAATTAATTTGTTTGGAAGTTTTCTTTTTCAGCAGCTTCAAAAAACTTCCTCCCTGTGCATACATAGATATTTCAGATAATCAAAATCGCACACAAAGTCATCAGTACATTGTGTACTGATCAAAAGAGAGTCTCTTTTACAATAATATTAAACTCATGCATAGGAAATGAATTAATAACAAAGCTTTTGAGCAAATCCAGAACCAGTAGGATGTGGCTGGCCATACAAGAAATACACAAACAAGAAACACACAAACACTATGTAACAAGAGTTGTCATAAACTAGCTTGGCCAGGCACTTTCCAAATCTGTTGTACATGAGTTCCCATTAGCCTTATCTGGAACTGATAGGAATTGGATAGCATCAAATTGAGGAAGAAAAGACTGTCTTGAAGTACTGGAGAGGAAATGATTATTCCCATGAAATTGCAATATTCTTTTCCCAAAGAGACAACTTTACAGATGCTGTTCTAGAAGCTTACTGCCAATTCTAACTTCCTTGAAAATACATAAAATGGGATCTAAATAGATTCAAGGGAAACATAAGAGGAATCTTGAATTCATTTTACAAGTAGATAAATGTTTCAAAGACCATGGGACAAAAAGGATACCGATCAGCTGGATATACATGTTTTGCCACTTTAAATCTAAAACAGAAGCTTTTTTAAAAAAAGAACTGTACAGTACAAGCAGTTATACATTGCTCAAGGCTGATGAACCACTATAGATTTAGAGTTGATTATAAGATGAATTCTAAAACCAAGATCAATAGTCTTAAGTGACTGATAACACCATATTGCTTTTATTCTTATTACTCATTTGCCACTTAGAAGAGTGTTCCTCTTGTTACTGGAAAAAATGAATAGAAAACCAGCTACATAGGGAAGATTATCTAAAGCAAAGAAATCCTTGCAGAAATGGCTATGGGAATAAGAGCACCTTCTAGAAAACATATCAGTTCTGAAATAAATTGTTATGTATTTGTTGGCATTATATTTTACTTCAAGGAATAGATAGAAACACTTGTGGTTTTTTCTGCTCCAGGTATAAAAATAATTTGAATAGTTCTGAGTACACTACTATGGGTTGCATCCAATGGGGTTATTGCAGCAGTAAATTGTTTTTTTTTCTTCCATCCCCATATATCTTTCAAATATTTTCCAAAAGCTTGGGGAATTCTCTATTCTCTAATATTTTCCAAAAGCTTAGGGAATTTGCAGAGCAAATTAAAAATTATTTACATTTCCTCTGTATGAGCAGTTGTATCCTTATGTGAAGTTGGTTGCAGAACTTACTGTTTTGACACAAAGAAGAGATGCCATTTGTAGTTCCTATTTAGACAGTAAATGTGTGTATGTGTCTGTCTATCTATCTATCTATCTATCTATCTATCTATCTATCTATCTATCTATCCTGCATGTATGTATGTATGTATTTATTTATTTATGTATTTATGTATGTCAGAAATGGTGTAGGGCCATTATGGCGAACATATGGCACACGTGCCAGAGGTGGCAAGCAGAGTCCTCTCTGTGGGCATGCGAGCCGTCATCCCAGTTCAGCTCTGCTACGCATGCTTGTGCATGCCTCCTGTTGGCCAGCTGGTCTTTGGGTCTCTGCCGAGCATGCATGGAGGGTGGGGTGCATGCACAGGGGATGTGCACATATTGCATCTTGGGGATGTGCTCACAGACTTTGGACACTCAGTGCCGAAAAGGTTAGCCATCACTGGTGTAGGATATCCTGCTTGGATGGGGGTTGGACAAGATGACCTACAAGGTTCTTTCCAACTCTGTTAATCTGTTTGCTGAAACATTCCATATATATATATATATATATTTACACACACACACACACACACACACACATATATATATGCTTTTAAAGTTGTAGCGACGTATCTCATCTGCCATCATCAGGCTTGTGTATTGGGTTCATCTACAGCAATTCCTGTAATTCACTACCATGTGTTTCAGACAAACCCAATACACAAGCCTGATGATGGCAGATGAGATTCTGCCGAAACGTCGCTACAATTTTAAAAGTACAACTATAATGACATGGGAAAATACCCAAACAAAGCTGAATACCATACATATAAATACCCGCGAAAACTTAAGAAAAATATATATATATATATGTATATGTATATGTATATATATCATATATCATATATCATATATCATATATCATATATCATATATCATATATCATATATCATATATCTAAAGAGGAATATATATATTCCCCTTTATTTTAAAGACTAAGCCTAGGTAATATAATATGATACACACACACACACATACATACACTAATGTCACAGTCCTGCCAAACATTTACATTTAATTCTGCTAATATTACTGGAATTCAGCAGTCTGCTGTATCTTGTTTTCTTAATATGGTACTGAACAGTGCCATTTCGAATAATATTGTTCAGCATCATATTCACTATAATCTGAACCCGTTTTATTTTCAGAAGCTTGGGAAAAAGCAGAGTCTGTTTTTAAAACTTCAATATATTATATTCTGAATGTCACATTTTGTGCATGCCTCAAGGCCACATCTGTCAATAGCAGCCCCATTTTTAGTGGAACATTTAGCATGTATGTTATGACAATGGTCTATATGAAGAGCTCAGTAATAAAATACATAATATACAAGCTATTCAGGACCTAACTGAAATGATTTTTAAGCTATTGAGACTATCCAAATCCCCCATTCTTTAGAACACTTCGTATATACAAATCTGCAATTGACAATCTGCAAATTTTTTAAAATGTAAATTATAAACACAAATAAATAATAAATCATTTCTTAACATTGGTTAGTGTACTGTATTTCTTTTAAAAATCTGTACAGAGATATAATTTGTAGGAATGTCTATTAAATAATTTTGTAAGTATAGCTTAATATGGTATAAAAAAGTAGAACAGAACAAAACACAATAACAGAGTTTGAAGGAACCTTGGAGGTCTTCTAGTCCAATCCCTACTCAGGAACCCCTACTCATGATACCTATATCATTTGAGACAAAGAAGTATAAATAAATATCACATGATATCCAGAAATTATGTAATTGCACTTCACTTATCTACAGTATAACATTATTCCAGATAAAAATAGTAAGTGGTGAAAGGTGTCCAAATATTACAATTTGAATTCATTCTTACTTACTTGAATTGTGATTTTTAGTTAGGTTCATTTAGAATTAAATCCCGATAATTCAAAGCATCCCTCTAAATATATATATATATTTGTTTTCGTAGATTTTCACAGGTAAAGGTATGTAGGTCTTGGTGTATTCGGGTCTTGTCCCGTGTAAGATTGAGAATACCTTGGCGACGTTTCAACGAGATCCCACTCGCCATCTTCAGGCTGGTATCTTCGGCTTTGTGCTTCTGCCAGCAAAGCGTGATCTGAGCTACCTTCTCTCTATAAATACTGGAGGGGAGGTGTGGTGTGCTGGCTCTGCTGTAAGCGATTGGTTGGCTGTGTTTTTGGCTGTGTTGTCGCTTCTTGATTGGTTGATGGAATTGGTGTTTGCTGATTGGTTGGCTTTTTTGTAAGAGCCTGTGTGGCTGAGGTAGTGGCTGTGTGTCCTTCAGCCTTTTGTGTTTTAGCTACCTGGGTTGTGGGCTGTGTGATGACCTTCTGAGTTTTATTGTTGTGACATCCTGGGTCTTGTGCTGTTATGATGAGTGTTGTCTGTGTTGCAACCTCCTGAGGTTTTGTGTTGTAATCTCCTGAGTTCCATGATGTAGTATCCTGGGTGGAAGGCTGTGATGTGACATTCTGGGCCTTGGTTTGGCGCCGAGTTTGAGGTCTGGCTATGTGTTTATAGCGTGTGTCAGTTTGCTTAGTTTGGGGGTCGGAGGGGGGTGTAGCAGCTGGTGTTGCAGCCATGGTCTGGTTTCTGGATGGTGGTTGCCTTTCGTCTGTGGCCTGGGCTTAGGTTTGAGTCTGGTGAAGGAGATTGGTGGTGGCATCATGTGTTATTTTGGTTTTTGAAAACCAACACCGGACCCAAAATAACACATGATGCCACCACCAATCTCCCTCACCAGACTCAAACCCAAGCCCATCCCACAGACAAAAGGCAACCACCGTCCAGAAACCAGACCATAGCTGCAACTCCAGCTGCAACTCCAGCTGCTACACCCCCCTCTGACCCCCAAACTAAGCAAACTGACACACGCTATAAACACATAGCCAGACCTCAAACTCGGAGCCAAACCAAGGCCTGGACTGTCACATCACAGCCTTCCACCCAGGATACTACATCACAGAACTCAGGAGATTACAACACAAAACATCAGGAGGTTGCAACACAGACAACGACCCAGGAGATTACAGCACCACACCCAGGATGTTACAACAATAGAACTCAGAAGGTCATCACACAGCCCATTACCCAGGTCGTTACAACACAAAAGGCTGAGAGACACACAGCCAGTACCTCAGCCACACAGGGTCTCAGGAAAAAGCCATCCAATCTGCATACATCAACTCCATCAACCAATCAAGAAGTAACAACACAGCCAACTCTGGAGTTTAAAAGGGAAAAACAGCCACTATTACACACTTCTCCCAGAAGCACAAAGCCAAAGACACCAGCCTGAAGATGACGGATGAGATTTCGTTGAAACATCGCCAAGGTATTCTCAATCTTACACGGGACAAGACCCGAATACACCAAGACCTACATGTATATGTATATGTATATATGTGTGTGTGTATATATATATATATATATATATATATATATATATATATATATATATGTTTTCGTAGATTTTCACGGGTAAAGGTATATAGGTCTTGGTGTATTCGGGTCTTGTCCCATGTAAGATTGAGAATACCTTGGCAAGGTATTCTCAATCTTACATGGGACAAGACCCGAATACACCAAGATAGATAGATAGATAGATAGATAGATAGATAGATAGATAGATAGATAGATAGATATAAAGCAACATAGGCACCCTACTAATCTAGCCAGTTAAGTGTAATATCTTTGGATATTTTTCTCTCAGTGGTACTGTTGGGTAGATACAATGATATTCTTATGTTTGCATATTTGCTCAGACTTTGAAACTGAGGCAGAAGTGCACATGCCTCTGAAATGTCCCATATACCAATCACTTCTGAAAAGTAAACAATCTCCCATCTAACTATTCAGCCTGCTCTTATATGGAATTTGGGCACTACCTACTATACAACCATAAAATGTCTAGAAAATGTCTAGAACTGTAGCCAAACTGCATACCATCACTATGACAATTAAGAAGTTTTGGACCGGATTGTCTCACCAGGTGTATCTAATGCAGGCATAAATAGTATTTTATTGGATGCCATGTAATGTATTTTCAACTCCTGTGTGTCTGGCACTGTATATTTTACAGTGTATTTTTATTTAAAAAAAAATAGTATCTGAACAGATTACCAAAAGCTTTTTCCAAAAGAAATAAATCATTGCCTGAATGCCAGAAGTCTAGGTCAGCCTTTCAAAACTGGGGGAGAAAAAAATCCCAGGCAATTTCTTTTGCTGAGAAAATAATGAGAGGCCTTCTCCACCCAATAAAAGGATAAGTGGATCTTGCTATATGAAATGTTAGGCATACTATATATACATACATATGGTACATACATACATATGATACATGCATACATACATACATACATACCTGCATTACTTAACATGGCTTACTATCAAAAACAAAAACTTCTGTTGTAAATGTGATTTGTATAAGTCACTGCATATTTATTGATTTTCATTTGTTAATATCTCAACCGACTATGTATGTATGTATGTATGCATATGTATATATATATATATTATATAACTAGTAACAGATACATTAAGAATCTGTTCCAAGACTCCTCTGTGCATTATCTATTTCTTATGCAAAAATGTTAATCATAAGGCAGTAAGCAGTATAGTCTGAATCTTTTCTGAAATGATGTTTTTACTCTGAGTGCACTGATTGTGCAGCATGTCTAAGTATGCATCTGTCCTATAGCAAAACAGAGTTTTAAATAAAAGAAAGCGTGCTTGTTTATATAAAATGGAAATTGCTTATTGTAAAAAAAAAGCTCAAAATGGCCTTCATTTTTTTGAAATTACAGGTAACAGGTGAGTCCCTTTATTTCAATGAAAGTCAAATTCACTCAGCTTAGCTAGAGATCATCTGATTTTCCTATGCACCCTGTTCTTCTGGTTCAGTGTAGGGAGGACTTGATGATAAAAATTATTCTGGGGATCTTAATTTTCTAGTTTGAGTGTTAGCTTCCTTATTCTGCAGGACTATTATACAATGCTCTGACTGAGGCAAACAGGAATCCACAAATCTATAAACATCCTTCCATTAGGCACCTTTCTGAAACAGACGGTTCACAATCTGTAGAAATGTACTGTTTTTCCACATTTTTAGCACCTCAAAAAAATTGGCAACAATGGAATCTATTATACTTTATATAAAATGACATGATGGAGAGAATAGGGATTTGTTGACCAACCATTTTGCTTTGAAATCAGAGTTACCCTTGCAATCATACTATATCTGGTTGTTCCATTCAAAAATGTTGGAGGTTAGTGGCACAGGTGAGAGAAATCCTTTTTTTCTTTTGTTCCATGACCAAGCTCTGTCTCTCGTTCTCACTGGTAACAACTTTTCAGAGCTGCATTACATAGCTTTAGTTTAATGACAGTTTTATGTATTGAGATTATATCCTGACACAGTAATTCCTGTAATCCACTATCATGTGTTTCACAAAAGACTTTGTTAGATATAATAATTTTATTTCCATAAAAAAACCTCTGCCTATATATGTGTAAATTAGTAGCTTAGTTAATGAATTACATCCATACAATTTTATCACATTCCCTTTAGGATGCTTAGATAATGTAAGTTACAGAAAAAATATAAGATAAAATAAAATAAGATAAGATAGAATAAGTCAACAGATAGATAAGTCAACAGTTCCAACTTCTACACAATCTGATATAATTTCACACATAAAATCCTATCTTGCATAAAAATCTGTCATCCTATTCTTGTCAAAAAACAAGAGAAACATCTTTATCATGCTAGCATCTTTACCATGCTACACTAAGGAAAAACTGAGTTTTCAATGTTTCCAAATTTCACACAATTAGTTTGAGACCCAAATCTGGACTATCATTGGACCTCATCTAGATTTCTAATACTTTGGAACAGATTTCTGAATTAAATTTGGTAGATTCTGCAGATTCCTAATACAAAATTCAGTAAAAGGTATGCTCACCGAATTACTAAGTAGAGTCTTACGATCAATTGCATGGCTATTAAAATCTATTATTATATGTCTTTTTTGAGAACGATAGGGCCTAGTTACATATTTAATATAAAATCAAATATATATAAATATACAGTACAACTATGGAGAGAATTTTTTCAAAAACTTGGTGTGAAGATATAATTAAACTACTTTTTGCTGCAACTCCTTCCCTTAAATCTACTTCCTAAATAGAGTGAATTTTACTGACCTCGGAAGGATGGAAGGCTGAGTCAACCTTGAACCAGTCAGAATTGAACTCCAGACTGTGGACAGAATTAGCCTGCAATATTGTATTCTAACCACTGTACCACCAGGGCTCATAATGAAATATAATGAAAAAGTAAGGAAATATTAAACATAATTCTTACTTTTCTGATCAAAATTACTCTTCTGAAGCTGCTTTTTAAAAATAGCCTTCAAATAGAATCATTTAGATGTAATATGGATTACAACCCATAAAGACTCAATCAAGTAAACATTTAATTTTTATTCTGCATGTGTTGATCAGCAGTATTAATGCAGAATCCTATCAAGCAAAGCATTAACCACAATTCTATTAGCCATTCAGTATAACTGAAAAAATAGTGGCTGCTATGGGCAAGAATCATTATACAGCTATCTCTAAATTGGATATAAAAATATGCATTATAATACATAATTTATATATCTCACTGCTGCTTGAATTTGTCTAATTGTCCATACAGTAATCCTTATGACTGATAGTGAAGTGGCTGAGTATAGCTTGAAAAATATGTACTGTATGTTTATAGTTTAAATCAGTCTTTCTCATACAGGTGCCTTCTATGTAAGTTGGACTACATCTCCCAGAAACCCTGGGAGTTTCCAAAAGCCAAATTGAATAAAGCAGCTCTACAAATTACCCCTTTTTCTGATTAAAAACTACACACTTTGCATAATAAAAGGCAGCACTATTGTAATTTTCAGCCAAATTATTACGTGGCACATTAGTAATAAATACATTTTCATTTGCTCTAAAACAATTTCCAACTTGCATTCCTAGAAAGAGTAATTTACATATCTGTTGTTTTCCTTTTCATATGCATTTTCTCTTTTGAGCTCATCTGCAATCTGTTTAATAATAGGTAAATATTTACATTGAATAATTCTAGCTTATAGTTACCAAACATGCAGCCCGTGTTTGGGAAGTTAAACACTTTCGTAGTGGCTTCACAGCTAAATTACTTGTGGCTTTCTTTAAGATCTGTACAAAAGCTAAGAAATTTTTAAAAAGGGAATTTTAAAGATAAAGAATCAATAAATGGAAATCATCAAATCAGATACAAAAAAAATGATTGAGAAAAATCATTTAAGGAATGAGGAATTGGTGGACATCAGCCTCTTGTTGAGATCTAGGAAACCTGGATCAGCAAGACACAGGACTAGAAAGGTACATTGGGAGAGACAGGGCTGTGGAGACACTTTAGTGTAGAATAGTCACTATGGAGAGGTTGAGACAGTAGGATGATGAAATGAAATGATTATTTTCTTAAAACACTAAAAATTTAATACTAATCTTGACAATGAAATAAACACTAGATGTGCCCTTGTGGATAGAAGGTGAATGCAGAAGATGAGAAGGAAAATATTATTATCCAGCCCAATAGATTTAGAGAATAAAAAGACAAGCCTATGACAGTGGAAAGAATAATCTTTCTTCCCACTTTTGTTTCCCAAGACACAAGTTAAATATAATACTATGATCAGAACTTCTAAACTATACACAATGCTTAGCTTAAACATTCTGCTACCTCAAGTGAAACCATCACTGATGGTTACCTGTTGATAAAACTTTGCTGCATCACTCAAATACGAGTTCCTCTTTCCTATATACAACGCCACCTAAAGGAAGTTGATTTACTGTGCTGACACATAATATTACATGAAATCAATGGAATGTATCATAACCAAGACTGCAGTCTTGATGTGCATTATAGCTTATTACATTAATGTACAGCTCTTCAGTCCAAAAACTGGTAAGTAAACACATTGAATCCTCTTATTTTAGCTTTTAACATGAGTTAGAGATATGATTTATTCAAAGTGATGACCGAGTAAGAATTTGAATCTTCATTTCTCCATCCAAATTTATCATACTCATCTACTTATTTACAACTCTTATCAAAATTTATATGCTGTTTTTATTACATAATTTGCATATATGCTAAAAACTGATGTTATTTCAATCAATTTCTCTGAAAAGCCTGTTAATGTGAAGGTGTTGTAAGGAAACAATGCTTGGTCCATTATACTACGCAAACCTTTTCTTTCCTCTTTAGATGCAATAAACTTTTACTATGCTCCATCACAGAAATTTCTGAATGTTGCAATGAAACTAAAGTATATACTAGCTATTTGCATTTAGAGTATCTCTATGACATTCTCATACTATGTTCATTATTCATGTTTTCTTGTAGAAACGAAGTTCTAAAGTACATCTTTGTATAGCATGGTAGACAATTGTCATCTATTTCTGACAAATAAAGGAGGAATTATTCTTGTGTTAAATATAATAATACCCTAGAGATGTACAACACAAGCTTATGCATCTTAAATAGCCATTTTCATTTCTGAGTTTAAAGTGTATCCTTTAAACCTATGTTTGTATTTCTATTATTCCCTAGGTGGTACCTGGGCAGGAATACTGACACATTGGGTATATGTATTTGCTATTTTTCTATATCACTACACAAATTAGCCCTGAAGGATGCTCTAAAATGACAGGATTTTATGTGAAAAATTAATTCAATGTGTATTTTTATTTTTTAAAAAACTGTGATTCATGAAGAATTAGGGATCAGAATGAGCGATCCATCCCACCTTTCTTTATACATTAGCATTGTATGAAAATTAATCTGTTGGATTTTCTTACCATTTTAGATATTTATGATACATGGTAGAATAGAGATTTTGCTGCTGCTTCTGAAAAAACTTCACTATTAGGGAAGTTGGTTTTCTTGCGTCTATTTTCTATAGCTTGTGTATATTGTCTATAGTTGAACTTACTTTATTCCATCTTACACAAATTCAAACGATACTTTCCCTCATTTAAAGGTAATGTTGTTTCAAAAGAAAGTATTGGGATCACCTGCCATTAATGGTAGAGACACATCCATGGCTATGACCTAATCAAGAGTTAACATATTTGTTCTGTTTGCTTATAAGTAAAGCAAGGGCATATTAATAAGAGACTACAAAACAAAATGCTAGTCAACCATGTGATATTGTTCTAATATTGTTCCATTTTAGAAAAAGCACAAAGAATTATTCTAATTCATATTATTTATGTCGTAGTCAATGTACTGTAGATCTTCATCTGATTTTTAAAAAGAAAAAAAAATCAAAATTACTATTCCATCATAGTCACTAAAATATCCCAAATCTTTTTAACTTATTCTGTTGTTCCCAGAAATAATGTTTATAGGTTCAGAATAATATCTACCTTCTAAAACACATATCTGGTAGTAACTACTATTGATTTCAGCAGATTATAATACTAAGTATCCTAGGTCATAGTCAGATACCACACAGATTCAGGTACATGCAGTACCATATAATTAAATCTTTGTTCTCGTTTTGTTTATCTTGTTTTCCCCTTATAAACACCTACATGCTTAGTATTTTATTTACCTCTATAGAAATGTTGTAGCACACCTCCCAAATGTCCCCATATTCGTACATCCAAGTCCACCTTTCTACACACCAAGTTAGTCTTTACTTTGGAAGAGGCCTGATTTGCTAACTTTATTACTAGACATTAAATCTTTAGATGATTAAATCAGTCTATTTAGATTTATTCCGCAAATGATATTTCTACATATATTGACATTGCTGAACTTCGTATTTCTGTTTTGAATGACATGATCCATATTAATATGTATGCATGTAATGTATGCATGTATGTGTGTGTGTGTGTATGTATATGTATTTCTATATCAAAAATATGGATCATACCTTTAAAAGTAGAAATATTATATATTTATAATACTGTATATACTGTATATCTAGAATTATATTATATTACATTACATTATATTAATATCTAACATATTTGTAGATATACAGTGTGTGTGTGTGTGTGTGTGTGAGTGTGTATATACATTAGTGTTTGGGAATTAAGATATTCTCAAAATCATGTAATGCTATGTTTTGTCTAAGGAATAAATTATGTTATGAGACATCTACTTATAGGGCATGTCAAATTTTTCAAACTTCAATTTCCAAACATTAGGGTTGCTCAAAAGTTTTGACATGCCTTGGGAACTGTAAATATATTTTGATTACTTTAATATAATTTAGATGTGCTTGGTAAGTAACTATATAAATATCATAACTTTTTAACATTTTGTTTCATTTACATACATACATTTTATATAGATTAAAAGTTAGAGTACTTGAAGATCATTTTTCATAAAATTTATTTGATCATAGCACCCTTTTGATCTTTTGCATTTAATAAGCAAATGATATGTATGAGAACAATATCCTAAAAATGTTAATGCAAAATTTCTATATATTTACTATCTAAATATTATTTTGTCATTTACTGTTCTTCTAAAATAACTCTTTTTTTAGAATGTTACAGGCTCTAAATTAACCTGCTACATTATTCAATAAGGAAATATACTTGAACCCTACTATAATAATTCCATATGCTTACAAATTCTTAATGCTGTTTTAATTACGAATATTGAAATATGAAGATTTCATCAGATATATATTATACATTAATATTTTATTGGTCCAAAAACTAAATACTAAATATTAAATACTAAATACTAAAATATTAAATACTAAATATTACTAAATATTTACTAAATATTAAATACTAAAAACTAAATATTCCTTCAGATTTTTATTCTATTGTTGTTGTATACATAGCACCCTAATGAAAATAAATTTTGTTCTTTTTTATAAGAACTCCATCTATGTATATTTACTATATAAGAAACCTTTAATCTTAGATAAGCATAAATGAAATACTTGGCAGACTACTATTTGTTAACAATCATTTCACCTTTTTGCTGTAATGGCATTTCTGTAGATTACATTCATTATAAAATTGTTCATTTGTAATTACAATCCTTCTTGACACAGCCAACATAACCAAATATCTGACAGCTGTTTCATTTACTGACCCCTTATTCTGCAATATCTATTTTATACAAGAACTTAGTATCTTGCAAGTTATAGTTTCTCAGATTATAGCTGAGAAGAAAATTAAGCAGAATTTGCAATTTCAAAGGGAGGCAAATATGAAAGTCTACCTTTCACAAATTATCGTTATGTTCTTATTAGATTAATTTACACCTCACAGCTGCATCTCCCAATAATGTTTACAATAAGATATTCATATATTTCCTCAAGCAGTATTTGCAAGCTATCACTTGTCATTAAATATAATTGTACATCCAAAATCTTACAATAATGACCTTTAATTAAACTGGTGACCATTACAGAGTTTCCGTTGCCCTTTGTGGGTCTTAATTATTAGGTGTATCCAGCCTTTTGCTCCACATTGAAGGTTAAATTAAATAATTAAATTGTATTACCATATTTGTATTAACATATTTGTATGTTTTCATCAGTTACCTCAATGTTGAAGTTTTAAAAGAATATACACACACACACACACACACACACACATACATATACATGCATGCAATGGTACACTACTAGGCAAGGCTACATGAAAAAATGTGGCTTTTATGGGAATAATTGTTAAGCATGATGCATGTAAATGAGCTGGATTTTTATGCATGGCTGGCAAAAGTGCTAATTAAATAGTTGGTATTCAAGGCTAGGCTTGTTCATTGTTTAGTGACATACAAATCCAGCGATGTGTGCCAGCAGACATTTTAAGTTGAATGTTTTCTGTTCTACAGGCTTTGTCATGAAATGGTGGCACCATGATGAGAATCCTAGTGTAAGCAAAACACTGAAATATGCTTTAATAATGTTTTAGCCATGTAGCAACACTAGTCTAGTTCCATAATGAATTTTTAATTTCTTCATATGAGGATGTTCCAAGTTATTGCTGATGCATATTAAATCATATACATGAGTCATTTTCTCACTAAATTTGCATAAAATGCCTACATGCTAATGCACCAAATGGAATTGACTATATATGGTACAGTAAATATGCCCTTGCAGGCATGTTGCAATCAATCTCCAGTATTTCATTAGCAGCTTAAACAGGGTGGGGTCAGAAAAAGAAGCAGAAGGAAAAGAATGGCTGTGTTTCATTCCTATAATATAATTGCACGATAGTATGGTGATTATATGCAAAGATTAGAGTTTGTGTGCCTTTTCTCTTGAAGAATGTAATGAATTGGATTTTCTGAAAGCTGCAATACTATTCATCGATGTCAGCAAAATTCTGCATTTTTGATACTGAATGCAAGATGAAAATGATATTATGCTTCAATATTTTACTTGTGTCTGTCCTGCTTATGTTTGGTCATTGGAGTCTAGATACTATGAGTCCAAATGTCTATCAGCTTTTTTGCCACACTCAAGTGCTATTTCATTGTGATTCTGATGAAAGAAATTCACATTATTTATTAATTATATCTACCTCAAATTTATACATTATGTTCTATTCCATTTTATTTCAAGCAAATGAACGCTATGCATCTTTAACAATATTATTTTGCCACACAACCAGGTCACATTTAATAAAGATTACTCCACATGATAGCTTTCCATCTCTCCTTTTTAGCCAGCCAAAACATGTTTGTATCTTGTATGGGGGCCATAATTTAAAAATGAATATATGGTTTACCCTACAGTTATTTTAAATTAGTCCTGATAAATAATTAAACAATGCATAATATATTATTTTAATGCAGTGATTTTATAAATTTGAGTGGTATTTTAACTACCATTATAGTAATTTATTTATCACTATAAAATCATAATCCCTGTTCAAAATCCAGTGGACTGTAGAGGCATCAGAAAGGCAGATATGGGTGTTGTAATGATTAAGCATTAGACTCATTTCACCATATAGCAATACCATTTGTAAGATGCTGGTACCCCTAATACCACTGTATTCAATTAAACATGTTTAAATAATAAAATATCTGTCTTATTTTTTTAGTATAGTATTTCACTATATTGAAACAAACTGTTAGTAGAAAACTGATACTCTTTCTTTGATACCAGATATGAACTGTAATCAATGACTACAACACTTTGAAAATAATCTACAAACCAGTTACAGAAAATGTGTAAATATTCGTAAGAAAAGAAAACTGGATTTAAGCCAGCTGAGATACTACTGAGCTAAAATTGTTTTGTTTTGTTTTTAAGAAAGCATGATAGTTAAAGCCAAGGCCCATGAAAAACATTGGTATAATTAGAAATAAGTTAATTGATTCTCATTAGCAAAGTCATATTGTAGAATTTTGGAGTGAATACTTATCTTTTTTTGTATCATATATATTATATAAAATGATGCGTGTGTGTGTGTGTGTGTGTATCAGAGGCATGTTGAGCTTATATATATGAAAAG
The DNA here is from genome assembly GCA_009733165.1 of Naja naja. Taxonomy (NCBI): domain Eukaryota; kingdom Metazoa; phylum Chordata; class Lepidosauria; order Squamata; family Elapidae; genus Naja; species Naja naja. The sequence continues at coordinate 266,643,138 of CM019149.1, read as the reverse complement.
CTTTGTAATTATTTTCTGAATCACCTCGTTTAGTTTAAATTTTAAAATCTTTATAGATTATATAGTGACATGATTCAATTCAATATTGTAAACCAGTATTTAATTTTGCCAGTTGCATCTAGACTACAAAATGTTTAAGTTTTATTGAATCATTCTCATACCTACTCTATTTGTCTCCCACTTTTTAACATGTAGGGGAAAAAAATATTGAAATCCATTGGGTTTGTTTTCGACAACTATTTAAAAATCAAAGTATGCATCAGCATATTTGCCGGTTCAGCACTATAGAATTTATCTGAAGCTACCAAATTAATATTAATATTCCCTAATAAATCATTTCCAGTAGCATACATATTGTATTCCACAACCAGCTGTAATAAATTAAGAGCAGTGGGTTTTTTTCACAGAATAATCTTGTTAAGCATAGCTTTAGATTCATTTCCACATAAGCAAATAGCTTCTTAATGAGCGATCGAGGAATTTTTACTAGAAGCCATACAATAATTGCTACTGTCTATTTATTATAACTGATAATTTTACCATTTCTTTGAGTATATTCACAGTTATTCATGATCATTACGAGGCTAAAGTTATTTGTGCAGATATATAATCTTTCAAAGCAGAATCATCTGCAAGAAACCAAAGGAAGGTGATTGTCTTATAGATTTGCCATATGACTAATATTCTAAAAATAAAAATATTGTTGTATAAACCAGACTTTGGTTTCTTGGTGTTAGTACTGTGCAGAATAAGCATTAGAGCATGTCATTTTTAATTTAATTTCTATAAATAGGCCATTAGAAAACAATATAAATTTCTAATGTAACAATGGATTTAAAAACTTAATATTTTTAAATATTTCCAAAATACTTCCTTATCATTCTCTAAATACTTTCTTATCATTACTTATCATTTATTAGGACATGGTCTCTTCAGGACATATTTGTCTTCTATTATAAATATTCTAATAAAGTACAGCAAAATTTGCTTCAAAGCAAAATGGTTTACTAATACACATAATAGAAAAATATTTTTATATTGGCTTTACACTTAAAAAGAATTCACTAATTTCTTTCCCTCTGTCTTACACTGTATTTAAACATGAGCCTTGGCCTGCATGAAATAAAGATATAATATTATACATTACATTAATCTTCCTATATTGCCTAATGAAAAATGATCACTTGGGATTCAATCTGCAACCATCCAGATCCATTGGAATTTTTCTACTGATCTGGACTACATTTTAACAATCTGAAACATTGTGGAAGCAAATTACAGTGTAATCTTTCTTCTAATAGATCTATACTGATGCAGTAAGCAAGATATTGGTGCATTTATATAATTTTTTAAGGGAACTTGATTTACCTGCCTCCAGTTTATAGATCAACCAGGGTCTCAGTGTGCCAAACAAGTGTTCTAATACAAAACTATTGAACAAATAAAAAATGAGTGTATTTTCAAATTGTAAAACAAAGAAAGAAAAAAGGCAGACATTTGATATGCCCCCAAAATTTTTTATCATGCTCTCATTTGCTAAGAACAAAGGCCTCTTATTTTATAGATAGCCATAAATGCATATTTGCATGTGTATATATTTGGATGTGTGTATACATGGCCACACATGTATAGATAGATACCTTAGGCATGATTAAAAATAATGTTGATATCTTTTTTTTTTTGATATCTTAAAATGAATCACTATGAAATGAAGAGAAAAGAGAAAAAGAGAGGGAATAGATAGAAAAAGAGTAGGAATTAGATGTGTCTTGGTTTCCTGCATTCTGAGTTAATGTCTACTATACCTCCTTAAAATAATATTTGACTAACAATCAAAAGCTGTTCAATGACTGAAATTAAAATTAGGAAGTATATAAAGCTAGAGACCAGCAAGTATGCAATATTTCTTCTTTTTCTTCCTTCCTTCCTTCCTTCCTTCCTTCCTTCCTTCCTTCCTTCTTTCTTTCTTCCTTTCTTTCTTTCTTTCTTTCTTTCTTTCTTTCTTTCTTTCTTTCTCACTTTACAAAAGGAGTATTTTCTCAGCACAAAATAGCTAATGTATAGTATGTCTTTAAGAACCTGAGCATTTCAATGTTCTAAAACCTGGCCAACTAAATAAAGATGGTATCTGGTTTTTTATCAGCTTACTGCGAAGACTATTAAAGTAGCTCTCTAAAATATATCTCATCCACTGCTTCTATAAAAGAACATTGCTTGGTTCCTGAGTATTAGTCATTAGAAACAAAATGGTGTCAACAATGGTAGTCCAGCATTTATTTTGGCAAATGTATGGATGGATTTTTAATGTGAAAAAAATCATTTTAGATTATGATTTGCCAAGCGAGCCTACTAAAATGAATGCTGCACAGATATTATTGTAAAAGTTATGCTCTGAATCTAGTTTTCTTCTTTAACCATAGGTCAAGGTCTTTCCTCCTTTTCAGTCCATTAGCAAGGGAGAAATGCCAGACTGAGGTGGGTGGATTTAACTCCCAGTTGAAAAGTTAAGTTGGTATCATTACTTGAGCACAGCATGGTTTCTCTGTAATCCTCTCTGAAACTTACAACAAGTTTAAATGTCCATGCATGATGTCATTAATGGGCTTTAGGAAATACTTCAGACACCAATTTGGAAAGCTACCTCTGAAGAAGTCCTACTGTACATAGCAACACAGCTCTAGCTGTGTTTATTTGATTGATTGATATGACTGCCCACCCAACATATGATACTGTTCAGCAAAGAAGTGTGATAAATAAACAATAACAATATCAATAAACAATAAAAAGCCCCAAAGCATATCTGGTCTCCAGCAGCACATCTATCCACATTCACAACTGCCCTTCAAAAATGGACTTACTTAATTTCCTGGCCCAGTACTCAGGAAGAAGCCAAGTTTTTAGAGGCTTACAGAAGGCCATCCAAATATGGGGATTAAGCTGTTCCATAGGGCAGGTGCAATGACTTTGCAATGAGAGAAGAGGAACAATTGTTTTCTGGTACATTCTTCAAGGTTAGAAACGTGTATTTTAGATTTTTGAAGAAAATCCCCAATAAGATTTCATTTCTATTTAGATTACATTATATTTATATATGGAACTAAAAGGAATGAGAGGAATTATCTTATGAAACTACAATTATTAAATTAAAATTCATTTCTATATCTTTCATACCGCATTTTAGAATGGGATCCTGAGGATTATGGAAGGAAGAGAAGGCAGAGTAATAAGTAAATATACAGAACTGTCATATATATCCTACATCTGCCAACTCTTGCCTAACAAAATCACATTAATCCCTATAAAAATCAATCAACAGTGCACCCACTTACTTTTTGCTTCAAGATTCCATACTGCAGATTGATGCTGAGAACCAATCTAATCCCACCAAAATAAAAACAACTGGATAAAAGATATATGGGCAAGCATGCCACCTTTTTCTCCCTACCATGCACCAAAGAACATTATTCACAACTAGCTAATCATAAAAATCAATAATCACCCATCACTTTTCAGAAGAGTATGTATAAGGACAACTAAAAATTGTCTTTATGTGATTTTCATGAAAGGAGTTGTAGATTCAGTGATTGGGGTTTGTACAATAGTAGTAGTGGTAAGTGGTAGCAACTCCAGATGTAAAGCATACATTGCATGAATTGCCTACATAAAGATAAAAAAGCCCGGCAACTTGAGGACATGCCTAAAAAGCTGATGGAGATGAAGATAAGGAACTTGGACATAACAAGAATGAGGTTGCTTTGCCCTCACCAGGCAGAGCCCACGCCAGATGGAGAAGAGCAGGCAGGAAAGCCTCTGAGCTCAGCCACCCCATCTCCCAGGAAACACCAATCACTGTTCATGCCTGAGAGTCAACTGTTGCTTGTCATACAGCAGCCTGGTACTGCCCAGCATCTTGTCTGCTCGCTGCCATTGCTAAGCCAGCAATCGCTGCTGCTGCTGCTGCTGCTGCTACTACTGCTGTAATAGCCTTAGAAGACTGACCCTAAAACTGACAGGGGCGAGTTGATTGAGGGCAACTTCTTTTGAACGAGTCTTTGCAGAGAGACACACATGCGAAGAAGCTCATGTTAACGAGGTGGAAGAGTTAGTTTATTTTCCTTACTTTGAAACACAATGCAAAATAATAATCATTTAAAAAAAAACCCCAGCACTGACACCTATATCTTTTTCAATCTCGTGTTGCTTTTTCAATCCATTTTGGCAGAAACTTGCCTGCTCTTAGTAATATCAGCTCTAAAGCAACAAGTGCAAGAATTCAGCAGGCCAGCTGCCTGGCCTGCCTGCTGCCTTCCTGTTCTAAATGATCTTCAGCATCTTTCATCAAAGGGCTGCACTAAGATCACATTGCACTGTGCTAGTGAACAACCAGCATGGAGTCAGGCTCAGCAGCAATAACAGCAACATAGCAATGTTCCTGCCCAACCAATCCCTCCTGGTGGCTACCCAGGAGAGCAGAAATCCATACATTTGCAAAGTTTTTGTTCCCGACCTAATGGCTCTTTCTGTCAACTCTGCAAAGGACCTGAAATGAATCAAATGTTGGGTTCATCTCTGGATAAATCCTTTCTTGGTTTAATGTGTTGGGAAAGAAAAGAAGGGGGAAAGGAAAATTTACAACTGAACCACAAAGCTACTTCATTGGACTTCATTATAAACATCTGAGATTCCAGTAAAGCAGTGACAGTAAGGTAGAAACCTCATCTCTTTTTATCTAAGGAAATCAGATTGAGTGGATGAAACTTACTTCTGTGTAAACATTATAGGACAATGTTGCACATTTATTTCAGTGAACTTAACAATAAACCTATTAATGCCTTCAATTGAAATGTTCAAACTTGGTCGAATGTGTTGAGAGTATTTTTAACAGGTTCTTCAAAAATGTCCTGAAAAATTATACCTGATAATAATTCAAATTGATATAGGAAGCACCATAAACAATACCTGGGGATTATATAAATGAGGGTAATGAAATGTACATCATGTCAAAATTTTGAAATAACAATAGGCTGGAAACACTGTCTGTAGTATTCTCAATTTATTTGACAGCCACTAGTCCACATCTAGATTTGTTCAGATTAATGTAAGGTTTTATCTTTAAAAAATCAGCTTGCATACTCCAAGTTGGCAATGAAATGCTGTTTTTTTCCCTTAATGTTACTACCTGTTTGCTGTCTGCTTTTTAATTTCCATCCGTCATGCTATCACAATTTATTAAGAATCTCATGCCATACAAAAAAATTGTAGTCCCAACAATTCATTAACAAAGGAACACTTATTAACAAATGCAGTAAAATTAAAAGAATTAATGAAGTGCTTGATTGGAAGAAGCCAAAATGCATAGACACAAATATCCCTTTAGTAATTGTAAAGATTCGTATCTTTATCACCTTTTCTGCCCAATCCTATATTCTGTTTTTGAAAGTGGGGGACAGCTCTATTGGTTTGAGAGAAGAAACAGACTTATTTGGTTGTGTGTTCAACAGAGCTCCTTACAATAGCCAAACACCTCCATTATTACCCAGATTTGTTTATTTATTATGAACGAAGTAATATTTTATGCCCACAGCTAAAAGAGTTTACTCCAGTAGATTAAGTGAACTCTTCATGATTTGAAGATTATAATCTGTACTCTGGAAATTCAATAATTAGTTTTTAGGATGTATGTTTATTATTGTCACTGCAGTGATGAAAATGTATTCTTTAAATTAACAAAACAGTTCAAATTTTAACAAGCCTTTTTGACTTATCTCATAATACCTTCCCCCCCAGAATTACCCAATACATTTCTGTTCATTAGGTACTTAGATTTATATTGTTCACGTTGCCAAGATATTCAAGAAAAGTGCTTGTGATCATTGACCTGCATTTTCATTTTAAGATAGGGATGAAATGACACTAACAAAATAATGGGCAGAGTAAGCATGAATATAATACAGACCTTCTAGTATCACAAGGTGCCTAGGTGTTTTTTTAAAAAAGTATTTCACATATTACAGAGATCTGTGAAGTCTTTTCAATAAATCTCCCTCAGACTAGGTTGTTTGTAAGCTCAAATTTGTTAGTATCCAAAAAGAAGAACCAAATGCAACAAACTGAAGATCTAATTGTACCAGAATTGTATCAGAATTACAAGAAGTTCTTCCTGGAATACCAATTGCTGGAGATACATTTATGGAGTAAACTGTTTACACTGTTTGTTTATTTTTTGGATTATATGAAGAACAGTTTTACAACCTGAACCTCTCTACAAAGGATTAGTCTAGCTCTACCAAACTGGGGGATGGGAGTTTGCTTGTCTGAAATAACTTTTAAATGAACACTTTTTAGTGGTCTTTTTTGTTAGGTGATGCATTGTACAGCCTAGCAATGATATTAGTTCTAGTGTGGGAAAATATTATAATTGAGATCTGGTAAGTTATTTGCAGACTTCAAGTTTTTCTTTACACTGTTCTGACATTTAGCATAGCCCCAGTGAGGAAAACAATACTGCCATTCATGGCTCTAGACGTAGGTTTCAATCGACTTAAGCAGGCACAATGAAACTTGGTCATTCACTGGTTACCCATATTGTGTTCTCAAATTTTCTCTCAGCAAAAGTATAATGACTCAGTATTGTATGGCCACATAGACAAGGGCTCAGAACAAGAGACACTAGTTTTGTCTGACGGTGTGAGAAAGTCGTGAAGGGATCTTTTCTTCCAGATGGTGTTAAATTCAGCTGCCTTTTTAACATTGGCCTTGCACAGCAATCTGCTGCTCCCTTTTCAAAAGGAATAAGGCTTGGTTCCCACTAGTTAACATGCATACTCACGCAACCCTGCAACTTCACTCCCACTGTTTTACAATGCAATGGTATGCTAAATAAATTTGATCTGGGCTCTTCCAGTGTTAAAGCCAGCCTTCAAAGGACTACTCAGATTATACTTCTTTAGATTTAAATTTTATTTTTCAGGCTACTTTGAGCTCAGAAGAAAGATCCTGTTGCTAACAGTATTATTTAGAGAAACATACCATACAATATGAACTTAATGAACTTCCCTTAGAATTGGTAGAAGTTGGAATATGTAAAATGCAAATTAAAATTATCTTAATTTGTACAAGTTTTGTGGAAGAGAAATAATAAATAATAAAAAATAACATTAAAATGTATTTTATTGATTGATACTCATGTAACATTAGCATGGTACAAAACAATTCTGATGTGACAATGGCTAACACAGAATTATTATCTCATAAAGAAAAAAATTAGGTGTGTTTTTCTTAACCAATTTACAAGAAAGTCAATGATGTAAGTAAAAAAAAAATATTTAGCAAAGTAAAAATAATTTTGCTCCATTTCATGTTTTTGGCTAAATAAAAGACTCCCCTTCATAATATCTTATTGCCTTAATTAAGCTTCTTAGCAAAAGAAAACCATGTTCTTTGTAATGTAAATGTTAATTGTAGTAGACAATAGCTCTAGGTACACAGCACTCCTGGACATGCAATAAAGAAAAAGCAGAAAGGCACTTAACAATGAAAGGTTGGTTGCACAAACAGAACTTCTCAAGTAAACAAACATGAAACCATTCACTGGTCTCTGCAGTCATAAACTCTGGCATGTGTGCACAGCTACCATTTTATAAACAGAGTACCTACACAGTTCTCTCTTTAAAACTCTGTACAAAGAATCGCTATCTAAATTCCTTAAAATGTAGCTGCTGTAAAGGTGTTGCTCTCTGAAGGTCTGCTATAAAAACATTTTATGCCATTTGATATAAAACAAAAAGACCAAGTGCATCTCATTAATGCATTTAATTCTTTCTCATCTCTCTCTCTCTCTCTCTCTCTCTCTGTCACACACACACACACACACACACACACACGTAAGATTAGACATGTGTATGTTGTATAATTTCAATTTTGCCTTTTGTTTGGAGGGAGATTAAACCAAAATTGGGTTAAGATGTTACTTGAGTGTACATTTGCTTGGCAGCAAGGACTCCTCAATGCATATGACTTCTGAGTAAGCTTATCAAATAAAGTTCCTTTGAGCTGAGTTCAACTTCTAATGGCTTAGTAGACCAGGATATTAGCCTACAATAAGATGGTTCTGAGGAGTCTGCATTTTCATTGGGATAGATGACGCATTTAGAGTTAACTGCTCACTGTGAAATGAAACTTATTTAAAATTTACATTTATTTACCATTCCAAAAAGTTCAGCAAAGTACAATAGCAGGTTCTAGAATGAAGAGGTGGGGGTGGGGGGGGAGAGGGAATGTTGTTGAACATTTGCTAGGCCAAAATCTGTGTTGTGCATTTAACCAGAAAAGTAACTTTGCTTTTTATCAGTTCTTTGTTTTCTCTTTCCTGAGCTATAGAAAATGTCTACACGAGAAGCAAAGCTATATTTTATTAGGAGAAGCTGAAAGAGTAATGATAGAGCTAACAGCAACAATCTGCAGTTCCAAACAGTTGGGGTCCCCCTCTTGGGTGCCTGCAGATGGCTGTGGGTGGGAAATGCCTCTACTTTCTTAAGGGATGGAGATGAGTCTGTGGTGCACTTGATGTTTTTTTCATAGGGAGCCCCCAGCAGGGCTGTCTATCATAGGCTGCCAGGCCATAGCATGGCCACTTGCCCCTGAGCGTGGGAATAGGAGCATCCAGCCGTTCACATCTCAGGCATTCCGTTTAACGGAATCAATTAGGCAAGACCAGACCCTTGGATTTCACCTCCCCCTTTCCTTTTATTCCGGGGTGTTTCTTCTTTTTTGGTCAGGTCTATATACATCCTAATTATTTCAGTTAGGGATGCCAAAGCAGTTTCCTGGATAGATCTGGCCATCCTTAAACAAGAAGAGAGGAGGCGCACACACGTGGGTTTGGGAGTTAATGTCACCTTCATTTCCAATGCTACCCACAGAATAAGACACAGACTACTTTTTAACATTTTGACAAGGGGGGAGGCAATCGCATCTCCATCACGTCTTTCTGCTTCAGTAGCTTCCTCAAGGAAACCCTCTAGGAACAGAGAAGCATCTGTGCTTGCATTTTGAATAGGAGACTGATTTCCTTTTTTTCCTGTTTTTTTTTTAAATCAACCATAAGCTTCCTCCAAGCCTCCTGTCACACACACACAGAAACACACACCTCCAATTTTGTGGTACTCCTCCAAAACCTCAATAAATATTTAATGTCACCTAACACCATACCAAAAAAAAGAAGAAGAATTTGTGCTTCCCCATTGAAATAGCAATACTTTGAGCAACACTCCAAAACTGTTAAGCAGATCTCACAGAGAAGAGAAACACAGACACACATCTATTCAAAAATTGTTTAAATTATCTCAGATTCACACTAGGCCACAGCTGTACATTGCAAAACATCCTTGACATTTTAAAAGTGCATGAAAGGTTTCAGATCCATACAAACACAAAGAAGCAAGTCTCATTGACCTCATGGAACTTACTTCTGATCATTCAGGTATAGGATTAAGCAGGAAAGAATCAAATTGCACTTTTAAACAGGATCATCTTTCATCGGTCCCCCCCCACCTCTTCCCCACAGAACAGCAAAAACAAAACAAAACAAAAGCAAAACGTGGACATGCATTTGTTTTACCATGAGTACAATATCCTCTTTGCAGTGTATGGTTTATTCTTCACCATCTTGTGCCCTGGTATCTCCTACAGATATGTCTCTATCGATACATATGTACATATGTCTTTGACACAGGCATGTCATTGAATTTTTTCTCCCTCTCTCTTGCCTTGATCTGCAGAAATGTGCCATTCAGTTAGCATCCTTGTTAGAGTTGGGTTTTTAATTGTCCCTTGCGGGAGCCTTTCTTGCTTCTTGAGCAGCACGAAGATCATGAAGGAGTTTTTACTTTCGGTTATCTAGCTTTATGAAGACCAACACACTCATACAGCTAGATAACCAAAGATAGCAACTCACTTCCCTCATAGGGTTTGCAATGCTTTCAGCCCCTCTCCACTAGAATCCAGACTGTTTCCACAAATAGATTTTTTCCAAGTCAACCTTGCACCTCAAAGTGCTCCTCTTTTTAAAGCCATCATGACCTGCTACAGTCTGTGGGAGCTATGAGTGCTCCTAAGGCGCATCCAGAAGATGTTATTGCCTTCAAAGTTTTACTTCAAACTTTCTTTCTCCTTTCCCTTCTGTCTTTCTCTCTCTCTCTCTCCTGCGCACGCTCTTTTTCTTTCCTTTCAATCCAGTAATTTCCCATAGCAATGGATCAACTATTCATCTGTTAATATCAGAAAATAAAACCAGCTATTAAGGTGCATCAAGCTGTTAAGAGTGTGAAGCATCCATCCCTCCACAGGCCTCTATTTGCATTGTAAATTGCTTCATTCTCAGGAAAGGGTCTTTAACCTCTTATAAAGATGTAAAGCCACCGGCGATATTTCCAGCGCAGAGAAAGGAAGAAGATGGGGAGGAGAAGGGAATCCCATTTCAGCAGGATTGGCAAGATGATGGTGCCGGTGCGATGCGGGTGGTGCGAGGATTCAGCTCTGGCTTCTGCTTTCTGTCTTTCTTTTTTTTTTGAGGGGGGGGGCACTATGCATCACAGCGCCCTAAACATTCTTATTTTAACCAAATGGTGGCAGCAAATATCTTGCGGGTTTAGTTGGGGAGGGCTGGCGGGGGGAAGCAACCTGGCAGATCCACGGTTTCTCCGGATTCCCAGAGCTGGGCATGAGAAGCTGCAGTCTTGCTGGCTTGCCGCTGCTGCTGCCCCCCGTCTGAAAAAAGGAGAAAAGGGCTATCATTGGTGGGCTTGAAATGCCCAAATGTGGACCAGCCCAGCAAGGTCAGAGGTCCTGGACAGCAGGGGACCAAGGTAATGATGATGTCACGAGAAATTTCAAGTACACCCCGGTTATTGATATGCATGAGAGGTCTGAACCGTCCGCGCCAGCAATGAGAGCGGCGGCGGCGGCAGCCTTTGGACCCGTTTACCTCTCCTCCCCAGCAGGCGCTGCACCGCCTTCTCTAGCGCTAACGGGAGAAGAGAGGTTGGAACAGACGGAGGTTTCTAAAGCCCGCGGCTTTTTACCTTCCTGGTTGCTAACGGAGATCGCTCTAAACGTCCAAAAGATTGGAAGGATTTTTCGCTCGCTCGCTCGCTCGCTCAGGATGCATACAAGCATGTCAGGCCGGAAAGGGGGAGGGAGGGGGGGCAGAGAAAGAAGAGAACAGCCTTTTGCCTGCATTTCTCCCCTGACAGACTCTGCATGTGCCGTGCACGGAGAAGAGATGTGGGACTGAACGAGGCTGTCCTTGGGCCTGCATTTCAGGGATTGGGAATTGGCGCTGCATTACGCAGCGAGTCCGGTGTCACTGCACAAGAGCGCCCGCTCGCCTGCCTGCCTGCCTGCCTGCCTGCCTCTCTCGCGCTTTTTAAATGGCTTTACTTCTGACTCCCTTTCCGGGGCTGCGCTGCGAGCCGCCTCCGCGAGGATTGCGCCGTGCCGCGCGTGTGCAACGGAGCCAGTTCGGGTGGCAATTGGGCTAGCTGCAAGCAGCAGGCTTTCTCTTTGCTTGGCTTCAGCTATTCTGTCACGCAAACACCCCCTCCCCTCTTTGCACCCGCTCCGCACGGACGCGCCACTCTCGCCTGCCTCTACCCCTCCCACCTTAGAAATGCAACACAGGTAAACATGCGCCTGGGCGGGGGGGGCACTAGCCCTCCTTTGCCTCCTGGTTCGGTTCGTAGAGGTGGCCTTAAAAAGCGAGGAGCGGGCACTTGGGGTGGTTTCTCGAACTTCCCTACGTAGCTAAGAAGCGAACTAGAATGCCCTGAGTAGAACTGGAGGAAATCATTAATGTTCCATCCTCAGCCGTGGAAATGCCTTCCGTGTAGTAGTAGCTGGACTTGCAGTGATCACCCCCTAATTTCGAAAAGGTTAAAAAAGGAAGGGGGGAGGAGGGAGGCAGACATCATCCTATGAATTATTTAGCCACGTATTTGGGATATTAAGACCTCCCTCGGTTGGATGGGAAACGAGGAATCTTAACAACAGGATATATTTACTGTTCAAATTAATAAAAGCACTCAAATGACTAGATCATGCTCCAGGTAATAAAAGATTGACATTTTGACAATTCAGTAGGGCGATGCCCGCTTTCCCTCCTTCCTGTAGGAATTGGACCTGCACTGTTGCTGCTGCCACCGCCACCATATCCTAACAATCTGAAATCTGAATTGTTTCGAGGATATTCTTCGGTGCCCTACACTAATAGATACCTGCATAGTTTTTTCCTCCTTCAAGCATAGCTCTTTATCACAACGGGCTTTAGCCCCCCTTTAACATGTTCACATGATACTTATGGAATTGCCTGTATATGCTGGCATTTCTCTGCCATGAGCTGCAAAGTAATCTCATTGAAGGCTGAAATATAGGGGTGATTGTGGAAAGGGGATAAATATTTCCAACATATACTGTTTAAAAAAGATAAATAAAAAGTCTAATTACTGTCTAAAGTTGGATATTGTAACATACAGGGAAAAGCAAAGCAAAACAAAATTATGATAGAACAATATCCCATATTAGTAGAAGAAAATGCTGTCTAAATGTTCCCAGTATTCCAAACAAGATGTTTTATAACCAGATGGAGTCCAAACACTGCAGTTTTTATAAAGTGCATTGATATTTATGCACAGTGAGATGTTTGTCACAGATAAACCTGGCTAATGGCATCATGTTGTGTGAGTATACATGAGCTGAAAGGCTTGTATTTTGCCATAGTACCATCTACAGCTCCATAAGTACTACCAGAGTTTTGACCAGCTGCTGGGCACCAATATATGGAAGAATACGGAAAGACACTGATCATGTGGAGCAGTCTAATGAGCATTTCTGAAATGGTAGATAGCAAAGAACAAAGTCTTCTTCCTTCTCTACCCCCATCCCACCCTGTTATTTTGAAAAAGCAAAAGGCAGCAGTGTGTGTGCGTGATCAGGCAGGCATGTACACAGACCAGATTTGGAAAATGGTGGGGAGGCAAATGGGAATATACTCAGCTAACATGTGGCTCTCAGGTCTTATGTTTATATGGGTGTAGCATACAAATTGGCATGTTGAAGTATGAATATATACAGAGCTAATTATATTTAAAATGATAATAGTGCAAGAGACATTTCTAGTTTTACTATTTGATTTTCCTTTCTGATCCACTACACTCACAAGTGGGGGTGGGTGGGAACTATTCTGTTCCTACACCTACACTGTTTCCTGATTTTGTTGGCGTTTGTATGAGAGCAACTCTCCTATCATTGGAGATCAAGACATTGCTTTTCTTCACCTATGTTGTTCTGCAAAGCATCTGATGTGATCCTAGTCCTCATGATGTGAAAGCAGCAAACCTCGCAAGTATGAACTTGCTGATAAAGAAAAGTGTTTCCTGCTTCTTAGTTGGCAACAGATCTAAAATACCTTCACAAAGCCAATAGCATCTCCATTTTATTCAAATTTACAATGAAGTCAGTGTTTTAGTTTCAGTAAGATGGCCAAAGAGGACATAAGTGTAAGTAAAAGTAAATACATGTGGTTTCTTTGATGTTGAATATTTATTTGTGCATGCATTTTACTTATCTTTTTCAGCTATAAAAACAAGGAAAAGAATGAGCCTCAGACAGGATGCCTTTGACACCACTAATCTAGTTGCCAAACATTGATGAAATTGTTACTATTATCAGAAGTGCTGGGAAATTTTATATCTATCTATCTATCTATCTATCTATCTATCTATCTATCTATATTTAAATCTCACTGAAAATATTGACATGGTCATTTAAAACCAACCAGCATTGTTGAAAGAAACTGCATGCTAAGAATCATAGCAACATGTGCCTGTTCATTTCACCAGTAAAATTGTCTTAATAGCTTGGAGATTCAGATGTGATTGTTTAACTTGTTTTCTAATCTCTTTATAGGTGTCCAGAACATCTTGGCATAAAAGCAAAACATCTCATCAAAGTTTCTTTGGAGCAAACAAGCCCTCTTATAAGAAAGCTGTTCCGTCAGCTCCTCCTTGGAGAACCAACATTCAGTGATCTGGACAAACTCCTCTGCAGGAATGGTGAAAAAACCTGTTTCTGCTGCTATCAAGCTGCATTAATCGTTACAAGACTGATGGCCTTTTTCATCCCTTCCCTATTAAATCCCAAGTTCACATTTGATTCTTTTATATGTACACTGCAGTCTAGCATTAAGAAGTCTGTCTATTTCTTTGTCAAAGCCACAGCATTACCTATATTTACATATCTCAAGTCTCACTGTAACTGCTTTAAAAATAATAAACAAAGAAAAAAACACAATTCTACTATTTATGTGATTGCTGATTCTGCTCTTTCTTCTCTAGTGGATCCCTGTTATTTCTGGATACATAATAACAAAGCCAGGCTGCATGTGTGGGGCTGAAAATGAATATATAATAGTTGCAACAAAAAGCCATTTGTAAAACATCCCTAAGAAGCAAATATTTTCCTCTTTCTGTTGCTAATTACAGGGAATATACATGGATTCTTCCAGGAATATTAAGCTTGCTATTTTAAAAAGAAATTACCTTTTTGTGTGATTGTCATTCTATTTGATTATCTCTGGAAGTCTGCCTCTAAAATTAGATTGAGAGAAAAAAGAGAAAGAAGGGAATGGTCATTACAAAACAAAAACAACTTAAAAATACACTGAATAAAATGTAAATTTAAAGGAAAAATCTCAGCTTTAAAAAAAAATCTATATCCAAGACCACTATAATAACAAAGACAAAGTTAGTACCAACCATTTGACTAAGTCTGTGAGAAGAAAGCACCAGGAATTGTTCTTGCACGTCTTCAGTGGAAATTAATGAACTAGACAAGATTATTACCCTGATGTCCTAATTTGGTCCTATGCATTTTTACAGATTTTGGACAAAACAATTTCCCGCTAGAGTGTGCTTCATGGCTCTTGTCTGGTGACCAAAACAAAAACTAGCATTTAGTTAAGATATCCAATCTTTTGTACAGTAAAAGCCCTCGTGCATGTGTGCTCTTTTGTATTTTGGTACCTGAATAGTTAAGTGTTTCATTTGGAACATAAAACAAATCTTTCACAGTAAACTCTTCAACTGGGATGTAAAGCTCAGAAACTGAGGATAGAGAGATCAACTGATTTAGATTATAAAAATTCTTGGATTCTGTGGAATGGTCCTCTGGAACCTTATGAGAAGATGCTGTGTTTGTGCTTATTATTTATATGCCCTTCAAAGCCTACCATTCACTTTTCTTCTTTTACTCATAGAACTGTATTATTAATAAATTAGACCTAAGCAATGGCAATTCTATTTAAAAAAATCTTTTTAACCTGACCATTTCCCTTTTGTCCACTGACACTGAAATTTTATTCTGGCCTTCTCTTTAAGTTTGAAAATGAATCCTATTGCATAAGTGCATACTGTATACAGATATGGCTTTCTTGTGTAGCACAAAATCTGGCAGCCCTTATAATGAGCCTTCTTCAAGATAAGAAGAGATTTGACTGTCCAGAGAGAAATTGCAGAGACCACCTTCTGCTGCCTCAGTATGAACCTGATTGTAGCCTTCAATATATTTGGAAAATCTGAAATGCTGATGGTGGGTTTAAACTGATCCCTTTGAGATTCAGGTTGATTTGGAACCCGTTCCCAGTGGAGCTGACTTAATTCAAGCAATTTTATCAGTTCATGTCAACTAAAAACAATTATATGAGCTTAATTGCCTTATAAACTTATTATAAACCTTTCTGAGTTTACGGGTAGAAAATGCATGTGGGCATTCCTGAGCCAACAACCTGAACTGGCAATCTCATTCAGGGCTAATAAAAGCAATGAGAAAATGGTCAGTGCTTCAAAAGGAGGAGATGGACTGCTGAACCTTGAAGTTACATGTAAAAGCAAAGCTACAAACAATACCAATGTAAACAGATTGGCCATCATGTATACTAGGTGACAATTGCACATTGTCATGCATCTGCTATTTTGTGAGTATTTAGATGGGTGTATTAAAGATCTGTCTGCATCCTATCCTGCACTGGTGAGGATGCTCAGGTAAAACTGGTTTTCTTCTTAGGAATTCCATTGCATAGATCTTCATCCATCTATACAGCACTTTCAAAAAGTAGCTAAAAATTATGAGAACAACTTTGATAACAGCCTCTCCTCTTTGTAATATTTTTGCCATTAACTCAAAAATCAGAACCAAAATAGTCAAACAAGATCTTTAAGGTATTCGTATAAACTTCATTCCAGTCTTTTATAGCAAATCAATATGCACCATGGCTGATACTTCCATGGCCAAATATTGTCCCAGTTATTTGTTGTTCTTGCTGCCCAACTTGAAGTCATTTTGTATGCTAATTAACAGACCCTCATTCCAAGCATCGGCCAGCAGGCTTCCACAGTACAAGTTCAAAACCACCCATCAATTACCAGTTCTCAAGTTAATTCATAAAGCCCACCACTTCTGTTAAGACTTCTTCCCACTTTCCAGTGGATGGAGTCAATGGGAAGGCTAACTACCGTACGCAATCTGTTTAGGGGAAATCTCTCTCCCCCGATACATGACACGCGGAGAGTTCACGGTCAGAGAAGCCACTTCTCATGAAGCAGAGAAACATCTGTGGTACGAAGTTCTTACAAAGTGTTTTCCCTCGCTCGCCCTGCTCCCAGCTCTGCCCGGATAAAGACGGCTGATCCCGGCAAGTCGGCTGGAGTACTTACTTTTCCGGGTTCTTCTCTTTCCAAACAGAGCAGCGCTGGAGGCCAGAAAGGAGGAACGAAGAGCTTTGTTTTGTTTTCTTAAAAAGAAAAAAAGAAAAAAGGGGGGGAGGGGGCCAGGGGGGAATCTGGTTCCAGTGGATGTTGTGGAATCTTCGGCAGGCAAGAAAAACAAAGCGAAAAACAATAGCCGAGCAGCTCAAACTTCCTGTTAATGCACACGAAACAGTTTCAAAAGTCTTCCAAGAGGAGCACCTTCGGTTTTTCCCCCTTTATCTCTATTTGTCTCTGGCTGCTTTAATTCCATCGTCCGGCACTCGTGGGGTTGATTCTAAAAATGCGTCTTCCATCCAGCAGAAAATGAAGAGGGAATTTAAAACAGACACGTTTCGCCCCCTAATACGGCGTGCACAAAGCTCCAGAGTAGAAAGTGAAGCATTGTATGTGAGGCTCTCTGCAAGTTTTTTTGGGGGGGGGAGGGAGGAGGGGGGTTGTCCGAGGTCTAGCCCAGCCCTCTCTGGTAAAGGAGGACGTGCTCTGAAATTCAACCAGTTCCCCAGCGCTTTTGTCGCTCGCGAACTGAAGCTCTATTGTTCGTCCATTGCCACGGTCTTTTTCAGTTCCTGCTATATGTTACGCGTTGCCAGAAATAATGAATTTGCATCAAGCCCTCTCTCATTCCTCTTCTGACAGACGGAACAAATTAGAAATGTCTAGTCTAAACGGGACCAATGGCTACATTTCCCTATGGCGGTAGAAGAGAAAGATGCCTTTTGCGTGAATTTCTCCCCTTTTCCGTTCTTTTTCACTGCCTTTGCGGGTTTTTTTATTTTAAAATCAAAAGCCTTTTACATTTGTTTCCTGCTTTTTCTTGATAAATTTCCCTCCCTCCCTCCCTAAATAAACAGGTTTATTTCTACTTTTGAGACGACTGAGCTTTTATGATTAGTTCTTCCTGATAAATCGCTAATTTAACTTGACCAAGTTTCCAGTCCCGAAACTTGGACGGATTTAATTGCTCCTATTTCTTCTCTTTCTACGACAGTGGGATATGTTCAATCCTTTTCGAAACATAGGTGCTAAGTAAACAGCACCTATGTTTCTTGCTCTGACGGTATGAGAGGCACCTGTCCTACTCACACAGCGAGTGGAAAGAGATTGAGCAACAGAGGAAGAAAGTGAAAGAAAGCCAGCCAGGCAAGTGGCGTACTCGCGAACGCAAACATTGTAAATGTGTGTAAAATCTGCAGTACTGATTTTGTGAGTCTATGCTCGTTTGAATGTCGGGGTAACCGAGAGTGCAGCTGATATTACGCGAAGGCAGAGAATGATCCCTCGTGTAAATTTGGTGCGCCAAAGATCTTGTGCCAACTCGTTGGCCTGAAATGGAAGTGATAAAGGTTCGGGATCTGTAAAGAAAGCCAAATCGTTTGGCTTGCATGAGGTGGTTCTGTAGAGCTCTCTTTCAGAGCCCACGGTGGTCAGTTGTAGGTGTATCCTGAGAAGTCCATTGCTGTGGGTTGGAGATATGTGCCTGCCGGAAAGGAGGAGGCTGGCTGGGAGGAGCCTTGTTAAAAAATATTCAAATAAACCTTTCGCATGCAAAGATGGTGGGTGGAGGTGGGGAGGAGAGGTAAGCTGATAATGAGAGACTGGGCGGGAGAGAGACGCCGCTTGGAACCACAGACCTCCCTGCACTGGCTGCCACTTTCCCGCCAAATTTAGCCAAGGAGACATTAGCACTCTGACCCCTGATAGTGGCTTCCACGGTTTCCCCTGGACATCTCCACCTCTAGAAGAGCATCCTGACTGGGAACTTTCTGCCCCAACCTAGGAAGGATGCGAGCACGGAAGAGACAGATTATATTATTTGGGAGTGGGGGCGGGAGAGAAAAAGCAGGCGAGCGAGAGAAAAACACCTGCACAGAAACAGGCGCAGAAACCGAGAAAGACTCTAAGGGCCGAGTTTTGTCTTCAGATTCAGGATTTATCCACATTATCTTTTAATTTTAAGGTTCTCTCAAGCTAATGAGTCAGATGAATAATTAGATTCTGAATTAAGGAAAGAAGCGAGGGAAATGAGCTACAGTATGTTAGGTCTTGGGTTCTTTTGAGCCCAATTTACAGACGATGCTGGGACATTTTGAACCTATGTCATGGACACATCAAAGGGATGGAAAGGGAGGCAGGTGACCCTGACCGGAGGGTGTCTCCAGCTTCTTTTGAAAGCAGAGCTGGATACGCTCCAAGGCTCCTGAGTGAAAACTCACCAATCCCTCCAAGCATAGCCAGCTCTACAAATGTGTTGCGAGATGTGGGAGGGAGGCCAGAAGAAGAGACCCCCTTCTCACTACCCCTATCGCGCCACACCCCGTTTCGTTAGCTCTGTTCCCTTTCAGCACAATTCTGGCCGGTTAACTACAGAAATCCTGGGCATCTTTATACACAAGTCTCTGACACCGAACCTAAAGACCACCGCAGCAACAAGCGACAGATACGCCGGTGGAGAGGCGAATGTTTGCGAGTCTCAGTCCGCACCTCCCTGGTTCATCTCTTCCTTCCCTCACTTGCTCTTGTCCTTCCACCTGCGTAGGATGTCGCCGGGGGGCTGCTCTCCTCGTCCCCAGCCCCCTCTTCGTACATTCACATGTAGCACTGGCATTTCATTCAGGCTGCCGAACACGCCACCACCGCGGGTAGCAAGCGCGCGTTGGCCGGGCAAGCACCTAAGCGGCCACACTCCGCCTCTTGCAATGCCTTCTCTGCGGAGAGAGAAGCCGCCGCCGCGTCCCACTTTCGGAGGGGGAGACATGAAGAGCTCCGCTTGCAACAGTCCCTCTCCTCCCGCCCCCCTCCAAGTATTGTATTTGTAGTAGGGTTGCCAAGTTATAAAGAGAGTGGATGCAGATTTTTATTTTATTAGAGGGAGCAGCACATTGCTTGCTCAGAGCTGCAGAGCAACACCAGGCAAATAAAGAATCTCGGATAGGTTGGTGTCTTCTCCAGACTCCTTTCTTGGTTCGAGTTTGTTCTTGGTTTTTTCCCCCCTTACTCCAGGCGGTTTCGCCGGCTGCCCTTGCCCCTCCAGTGCCAACAGCAGCGGCAGCCTCAGCTTCGAGCTCCAGCTCCGTCTCGCCTCCTCCCTCCCTCCTCTCTCTCTCTCTCTCCCTTTTTCTCTCTCTCCCGCTCGCTCGCTTCTCCACTCTCGTCCCAGCTTCACGTTCAAGGTTTAGCAGCGAGGTCACGTCCATTGACGTCAGCTTGAGTCTAACAGTACGTCCGGCTACATTTACATACATCAAGGAAATTAGGGCATTAAAAATATGCAAATCCTACTGCATGAAGAAGAGACTATAGATTCCCGGAGCGATCGCTTCCTTTCATGGAAGATTTTAATTAAAGGAACAATCTTAAAAAAAAAACGGGCGGGGGAAGAGAAAAAAAAAACAGAGCTCACCAAACCGAGCCTTTCGTCCTAAAACAGCAACAACAACAACCTCCCAAAAATCAAAGCCAGCAAAAGCCCAAATGACCAAGATCTGCTAAGCGCCGGGAAGATTTCAGCCGATGGGCTCCTGCCGCTGAAGGAAAGCGGCCGGCCTGCAGCGCTGCGCGGAGAACAGGTGACAAGCAGACGGCTTCAGCCAGACGCCTCTCTCTATGCATAATCAACGCTGCGCCATTCTGCTTTCCTCCTTTGGCTGCTGCTGCTGCTGCTGCTCCGGTTGGCTCCTGCATGCATTATTTTTAATACTGATGCATATGTAAAGGTATATTTGCATTTTAAAACATTTACTGGAAGTTAAGATTTTTAGATTTCCTTTCTTCCTTCATCTTTTTTTTTAAAAAGCAAAACATTTTATTTTCATTTGTTTCATGTTGGCCTTTTTACTGTGGCGCTCTATACATGCAGCTTGCTTTTGCTTCCTGCTTCTTCATTTTCTGCAGGATTTTCAAAATATGTTTGGACATGGTTCCCTAACACAATGTGAAGCCTCAGAATCCTTTGCTTCGTCTTAAAATGAAAAGACTGGCATGAATTGGCTGTGTGTGTGTGTGTGTGTGTGTGTGTGTGTTGCTTTAGCTGATCAACTATAAGGGCAGCAACTGGAAATTCAAAGTTTGATTATAAATCTCATCATAGGCATAAAAATAAAAAAGAGGGCGGAGCATCTGGAAGCTTGCATAATAGGAATTGTTTAAAACACTCTCCGTCTGTCTAATACCACATTTTCCTTTGGCTTCAGAAGCCTTTCATTTGAAAATATTTTCTTTAAAGATGTGCCCACAATGAGGGAAGAGAGATTTCTATAAGGAAGACATTTTCAACCATGTTGTATGTTGCCTTCTAACTGCGGTTATTATTAATGCATTTCATTTAAACTTGTCTGGCTTTATGCCAAGTACTACTTCTTGTGTGACAATGCATCTGAGATCTTGTTTATAAAATTGGTGTTTAATAAGCAAGGGATGTATGTATGAATATATATATATATTCCATCTATACTGAAATATTATGTTTGACAAACATTATTTTGGAGGGATTGGGTTTTTTTTAAAGATAGTAATTTAAAGTCACCCAACGTTTGTTCTAATTTAACCATTACTTTGTTTCCCAAGTCGTCTTTCTAAAATAATGCAGGATTGACATTCAGGAGGAAAAAAAATGAACATACACTTAACATCACATACCTATTTAAGCCAAATAAGTGCAACACATGCATAGGTCATTAGGCACAGCACGAATTACTTACCTGTATATATGCATAAGGTCAAAGTTAACTCTCCTCAAAGCCAAGCCCATTTAGATTTGGAGAAATGCCCGACAGAGATTTTCGCTTTGTGCTATGCCTATATCCCAATCCGTTCAACTTGAGCTTATGCTACATCCAGCCTTACCACCATCTCCAGTTTTACGTACCCTAAAGTGCTCATATGATATGTCACCCAATAAAAAGTGGTCAGATGGCTACACGTAAACCATAAAGAAAGGGGTGGGAGAACCACATTTTCGTCTTCCATTACATTAGTTCTTATCACACTATGTATAGAACAATACATTGGAGGAAATTATGCATGTGTGCGTGTGTGTGTGTGTACGTTGCATGAACCGGGAGTCCAGCACTTACTATGCACCAAGCTGGCCCTCTCCACGGAACACTGGGGGCCTTCTCGTTGATTGAGACAATCCTAACCTGCTCTAGTGACTAATTAAACCACGTGAACCACCTTAGCTTGCCTATAGCTCTAGCCGTCCACAGACCTAAAGTGGATAGGTGCACACGACAACGCACACTTAAGTGGGTTAATTATGTGTCTATTCATGAAGCCAATATCAAAGGCATTTGTTTGGGCGCCTACTCCATCTCCCCCACTCCTCACACCGAGTTTAGGTGTTGTGCAAGGACAAGTGCCCTAGAGATGCTTTGCTTATTGCCAGCCATAGCTCTCTCGCTCTCTCCCATCACTGTTCCTTAGCCCTGCGTGCTCCTGCTCACCCTGCAGACGGCAGCTTGGTGTAGCTTGGTGGATGCTGGCGCTGTGAACAAGATGCGCAGGGTCACCCACCGTCCAATTCTTCCGCTCTGTCCGCTCTGTCCGAGCTTAGCTGGCTCCTTAATTGAGAGCCCGCTTTCCCCACAACAACACATTTCTACACATACAACACATACCTACACCGCCTTCTGTCCAGCTGAAATTACCATATAGAGGCCTTGTCCCTGTGAATCACATCACCTGCTGGGCAGTGATTGAAGGAACTCAACAATCTGCACAAATCCCAACTCCTTTGCACGCTGCTCTAGCTGTGAAGGCCACTTCTTTGGCCCTCCTGCATCCAGCAGCCCCTCCCTCATATGCACATCTCCTCTTCACCCCCACCCCACCCCACCCCACCCCTTGCTCAGCACCTCAAGTGCTTGTGCCAGAGGGAGATCAAGGGACAGCTGCCTCGTCTAAGCCATATGCCACTTAAATTGGACGGCCACGAACAATAAATATCAAGCCACCCATTATATTGCATGGCAAATTGCTCACATCTAACTCTGTACCTCAGAGTTAAAATACACAACCAGGCAATATGCATGTGTAATAGTCACTCAATGTTCATCCCATTGGTAGTAGCTTTCTCCCTTCATTTCTTAGTCCAGGAACCACTTACTAGGAATTAGACGTTGGTCTACAGAAATAGAAACTAAGCTATTGAGCTCTCATAACAGATTATTCATAGGGTGTCCAAAAGAAGACAAAACAAAGATTTTTGTCTTTCAGATTTCCCACCTTTTAAAACAATAATATTCTTAAAACCTATTTAGCATCACACAGGGCATGGGAGCACATGTTTTGTATTAATATTCCTGCATTCCTTATAAGATTTGTAGGATATGTTGCCTTAGTTTACAACAAAAAAGGAAGGGGAAATATATCCTTCTGGAAGCAACATTAAGGTTGGAATGAGGGACCAGCAGCATTCTTGGTCCATATTGTTGCTTTTTCTTAAGAACAACTTCCACTAACATAAATTATATTCTCAATATAAGCATATTGTGCCAATCACCTTAACCCTACTTTGATATTAGCCTCATGCTTCCTACTTCTATTCATAAATAGGAATTTCTTTTGCAAAAGGCACGATTAAAATACTTTATGAGATGCATAGCACTTTCTAGGAATTATCTTAAAAAACAACATCCCAACCTCCTGTTTAATAATAATTGCCACATGACATCTCAAAGCAAAATGTAAAAGGAAATGGGAGACAATTTTCAAGGCTATAGAAGTGAATCTAGATTTCTGATCCTTGACAATTTATCCGTATTTTGGGGAAATTTGAGAGAGGAAAATCATAGGTGTGAGCAAAGGTGTTTGTCAGAATTACATTTCAGTGAATCAACAATATTGGGATTAAAACATTTAAGGATAAAAGTAACGTGTGTAAAGCAACCAATATGGTTATGATTTTAGCCCCAACACTAACACAAGAGGCGTCATCAGAGGCATCTCTCTCTGTGTCTCTTTGTGTTATGTGTGTACAGCCTTCTATTGTTTTCTGGATTTCTGCTTTTTCCTTACCAACCACCTTGCATGCTAAAAAAAAAATGACAAGCACAGCTGTATTTAGAGAGAGACCGGGGCTCTGATGACAGTTCTCCCCCAACTCCAATACACTAGCTTTGTGTTTCTCCATATATCCATTTTTGGGCTCACTCATAGGAGAGAATGGCCTCCAGATAATCTGTTAAGCAATGGCACGACTTGTCCTGCCCTAGCAAGATGGTCTTAGTGCCAGAGGTGAGCTCACTAAAGGCAATTTGCTACCTTAGAGGTAAGGGACCATACAGCATTCCTGCTGCCTCCTTGACTGGCTCGATTACCCTATCCTGGCCAGCAGGGGGACAGCGACACCTACTGGCTGTCCATATAAATTATCTAAGGACTAATGGGAAAGATAAGTGCATCTGATTGATCCAGGGAAACAAGTGATTAAATAGTTAATATTGTCCTATATTATATTCAACCAGGGTGGGGGAAAGGGGCAAAATCAGTTTAGTATTTAACAACTTACCCACATGATTTCAGCTGATCTCAGTAATTAAAATCAGGAAACATAACCCTAGCATGCAATAATAACACTCCAATTGATTGGGCTTCAGTTGTAATCTTGAAATACATCTTTTGTAAAAACAAACAAATAACCTAATATTTAGGCAAGCAAAGCAGAGTCAGACCACCAAATGTTAGAAATTATCTTCCTTCTCTAACAACCCTGAAAGAAATGAGAAAGCCAAACCTTTCACTGTGGGGAATCCTTCTCCTATTGATGCTCAAAGGGGGAGTCGAGGCCCAAGGCTAGGAACAGATTCTCCAGTCTTGCCTTACACTCTTGAATTTCTTAAATTCATGGTTTGTCCTGATAGAGGCAGAAGCTTTAGTGCTGCAACTCCCCCCCATCCCCACCCCAAAACCATGGAGAGAAAAGGGAAAGTTTTTTTTTTCCTTTGGTTTAGAAAGGTATTTTCCCTAGGGTTTTTGAATAATATTTCACGAGCCTGGAGAAGATAGCATTAATATGGAAAATGTCTCTAGCAGAGAAACTGTTCTTTGCTGGGCAAGTTGAAAATTCTTTAATGGTTCGTTCTTTCCCCATCTCTGGAATAATTAGTCCACACTTATTTGAAAGAGGCTTCTGTGATGTTAGTGACAAAAAAACCATCTAGATAATTGAGTATACAAAAGGTCCATAATACCTGGGACTTGCAGGAATATCTAGGATTGAAAAGTCTCTCTTATATATTTATTCTAATCACTAATTAAATGTTTGTGAAAAAGGTGAGAGGAGACAGTGGCTTTAAGTAGAATACATTTGTAACACAAATCCTTTTTTGTTTTATATCCAATTCAGTTTTCTCTAGGAGAAAAATTAAATCTTCTTCTACTCGCAGTTAAGCATGTAGGTTGCAATCTTAAGACATGCATAACAGGAATTATATTTCATTGATATCAATTGGGTTTACTGTGAGTAAACATACTATTTTCTACTTGTGTTTAAACATTTATTTCTCCACAGATTAACTTGTATATACCTTTAGAGTTATATAAGTAAAATATACCACAAAGAAAAAATGACTGTGAGCAATGGGGTGTCATTTAATGACTTATCATACCTGTGCATGTAATCTCCTGCCACACAGTCTTTTAAGGCAGATGCTTTTTGTTTGTCTGTTTATGGGAAATGTATCAAGGAGGCTGATGATGGATCACCGTATCCAAGCAAACGTGGAGTTCTACTGTTGAGGCCAGTAATTGACATTCGGCAAAGACCTCTTCACTACACCAGGATTGTTCTAATGCTGTTCTTCAAGGGTCATTTGTGTACAAATCATAAACTAATTGCTCTTACCTAGAAAGATTGAGAAATCTGATTTGATGCTGTCCTATT
The DNA here is from genome assembly GCA_009733165.1 of Naja naja. Classification (NCBI taxonomy): domain Eukaryota; kingdom Metazoa; phylum Chordata; class Lepidosauria; order Squamata; family Elapidae; genus Naja; species Naja naja. Next base: position 266,617,437 of record CM019149.1, on the reverse strand, counting down.
GGTTATTCTGATCCTAAACATTTTTGGATGGAAGAACGACTCACTGATTTAAATATTACTTACTTGCAAGTAGATGTATCCAGTAAAATATGTTTCTGGTGCTTTATTTAAATCAGTGATCTAATTACATTCGTGTCAGAAAGAAAGGAATAGCCAGAGCATTGTTCCCTTGTAATTGAAAAGTCCCTTGTAATTGAAAAGACTACAGATGACTAGCGGAAGAAAGGTGATTGATTTCACTGGGAGTGTCCTTTAAATTGATACAAACACACTTGTTTCCTTACTAACCACCATACATAAAGAATATTCTTTGTGCATTTACTAATAATTCTTGCATTAAATGGGTAAGCTTGGCCTGCTGCTAAAGTAGTTGAAATCCAAATGTTTTGCTTTAGCTGGGTTTCGGGTGTGACTATATATGCCTTAATTTCATTTCTAGTTAGTAAATAAATAATCCATAATCCTTCAGAAGAAATACTGTTTAGCGTTAGGAGCTATTGTAAGAAGCTATTTAAAAAAAAGTATTCCTTTGAATTCAAAATTGATAAAACATTCAAAAGTATCCATCTGTTTCGACACTATAGGTTTGTGTAATCCTTACTGGATGCTTTTTAAAATATTTAAATGTTGAGAAGGCGTTTTAATAAAAATTCCATTGCTTCCTGATTTGCATTTCCTTAATGGAACAAGGAAATCACCAAGTGTCAAGAGCCCTTAGCCTAACAACATGTCACCTTCAAAATCCACACTCATTGTATGTCATAGCTTTTTTTTACAAGCTTTCAGATGGCTAATCAGTGAAAGAAAACCCAGAAGATAATTATTTAAGAAGTGGCAGTGTATCAGCTCTCCCTGCTCAGATTTGCTATATGTATATGCAGCCCTATTACATAACTCTATGGGAGTGGCCGGCTCTTGCAGCCATTTTCAAAAAGCATCCCCTCCCTCTTTCGAAGGTCTGCTTCCCCATCAATTGCCTGATTGTACTCTGTCTTGTACTCTGTCGGTGCAACCGATTCACGAATCAAATAATCCGGAATATTTGGCATTGCCTCCTCATTTTTCAGCAGGTTCACTTGGAGTTAAAATTCACCGAGGTTTAAAATTGATGTTGAAGAGCTGTTCAGCTTTGCTCATAGCCTACCACCTTATGCGTGTTTTCTGAAAAGTTTAATTGTAAGCACATTTGCCAGATGAATAGGCATTTAAACTAAACAAACGGGAAGACGAATAGCCATGACCCAATTGACCCGTGGATTGTAGCGCTGCATTGAACACTCGAGACGAAATCCTGGATTCCCCTTCTCCTCCAACTCATAGATTCACAGATCAAGGACAAGGCAATAACTGGACTTCAGCATCAACAGGAACACAGAACTTTCTCGGGACCAAATGGGCTCAAAGCCAGCATTCGAAAAGAGGACCGACTGTAAGCCTTCACTCAACGACACACGGTTATCCGTCCTTAACGGTCCCAGCGAGTTCGGGCTTCGGGTCACCAACCTTTATTTCTGCCGGGCAAAATCACTCGCCCAACGAAGCGAGCGCTTCAAGTTTGCGAAACGATGAACGGTGCCTTTCCCGGGATCGAAATGAGGGATAGTCTTGTAAATTAGGCCAGAGAAGCAGCAGATCCGAAGGCTGCTTTCTAAACCGAAATTCCTGGCCTCTTTCCCAGGCCGGGCTGTGTGAATGCGCCAGTTCACGCGGTCCTGGGATGTGCCAAAAGTAGCTCACGTGTTTGTCCTTAGAAAAGGAACCAACATGCCCAGCCCTCAAATGGGGTTTGATGGCTTCTCCCTCCCCTTTTCCAAGCATACGAGGAAGTTGCTGATCGCGTTTTAGAACCTCTACTACTATTAGCCATTCCATAAAAGAGTTTCCATTTAATAGCAAATAGATTGGAGAGGGGGGAGCCACATTCCTAGCTTTCGAAGGAAGGAAGGAAGGAAGGAAGGAAGGAAGGAAGGAAGGAAGGAAGGAAGGAAGGAAGGAAGGAAGGAAGGACCGCTTTTCAAGGCTGGAAACCTGTTTCCCTAGAATTGTGGCTTCATTGGCTGGAGAATCAGCATCCTGGCCCACGAGAGACAGGACGACGGACGGATGGACGGAGCCAGGCTAGGAAAGGGGCAAGCGAAGGACTCTCCGCCTCCCCTGTCGTCGATCATCCCCTTTGCAAATGCCCGGCTGAACCAAGTAGCGGTGTTCTCGCCCGAATGGCTCAGTATCCCCCAGCCTTCCCCCTCTCCATACCGGGAAGCAGGAAAAGGCGCCCGCCCGTCCCGGAGGAACCAGAGCGAGAGGGAGCAGCAGAGCGCCGCGCGTACTTACCTAGGCTGCGGCACTCGGCGGAGCCGGCGTCGGCCAAGGCGGTTTCCCGAACTGGCGGGCCGGCTTGCCGGGCGTCTCCTAGCGCTTCTCCCCCTGACACCCCGCCCCTTGCGCTTACTTGGGGACTGACTTTCGCGAATCGAGCGCAATGTTCATTCAGCACGAGCCAAGAGCCCCTTGTGCCCGCGCTTGGTGTGTGTGTGTGTGTGTGTGTGTGTGTGTGTGTGTGTGTAACGCGCGAAGGAGCCGGAGCTGCGAGGGGAGGTGGCTTGGAGGGGGGCTGCCCCTCAGCGGGTGCCTGGAATATGACGCCCCCTTGGTAGCCCCCTCCCAACCGGCATAAAATAGTGCTTGCGGGAGGGGAAGGGAAGGGGAAGGAGTTCTGCGCCTAGTCTGAAGGCCCTCTCGAGCGCGCGCCCGCGCAAAGTGAAAAGGGAGGTTTCGGAAAGTCTCTTTAAACGTTCACGCCCCGCCCCCACTCCCGCCCCGAGGCACTCAACCCCCCAGAGCTGAACTCCAGCACGGTCCAAATCCCGCGGAGGACTCGCCCACGTGCGTTGCGTGGAAGTGACCTTCGGCTCTTGCTTCAAAGCCGTCTGCTGAACAGACAGAACTTATTTGGTTTTTTTTTTTTTGCCTTTGCCTAAGCCAAACCGTGCAGGCGCGGGGTCAACGGGCTAAAGGCGAGCTTCCCCGCAGCAGCCACCGTTTCCCGCCCAGAGGTCAGGTTCCCTTTCTCGCGTCGGTGGCGCCGCACCCGGCCTCCTGAAGCCCCGGCCTCGGTGGGTAACCAGAAAGGAGCGCTCTAGCAGGCCCGACCTCTCGCACTCCCCGGAGTCAGTTCTTTTTCTTCTTCTTCGTATGGAGACGACGGCGAAGCTGACTCTGTCCTCGGGCGAAACGCAAACCAAAGCACACTCTAACCATGTCCCTCTCTACCACCACGAGGGGGAGGGGGGCATTTGGAGCGGATTTTCATCAGCCTCAAGTGCCACTTCGGTTTTATGTCATTCCTCGGATTGAGAATGGCTGGCTTTGTTCTCCATCTCCCAACCCGAGGTGACTGAAGAAGGACCCCGCTACCCACCGGTGACCTTTTCCACCCGGGGTTTCTTCAGGATCGTGGCATCCAGACAACCGATCGTAGATCTCAGCTTGTGTACTCATAACCTGCATAGTGAACCGAAAAGCTCCAATCCAACCTAGGATGCTCTTAACGCTACAACCGGGCTTCACTTCTCGTTCCGTCCAGCGAATTTGCGAGACCCTCCCAGGTTCCCGAGGCGCCTTTTCTGGAGACTCCGGGGAGCAAGCAATTTCTAAAAGCCGCCTGTGTCTCCCCTTCCCGGAGCCCCCGAAATCTCTGTGCAGTTTGAGAAGCTCGCAGAATACGCCCAATCCTCTTTCGCGTCCCTCCAGAAAGGAGCCCCACGAGGAAGCGGCGGAAGGCGTGGTAGATGCCGTGGGAGGGGGACCGTTTCGCACTGGGAAACAGGCCTTCAGAGCTTCGAGGGTCGGCTTTGTATTGCGCCTTCCTCCTGCCCTTAGCCCACACATACTGCGCGACCCAAGGGCACAACGCTCCGCCGATCTGAAAGAGCCCCTCATTCAATTGAGTGTTAGGTTTTGATTGAGGCCTGCCTGGTGAGCAAGAGAGCTTGGGATCCTGAAGTGAAGCCAGGTCTGGCGAACTTGCTTTTCAGGAGGCAAAAAGTCCTTAAATATAAAAAGTCCAGCAAATATACTGATCCTAGAGTCTCACTGATTTTTGAAGCTGACCAAAGAGTGCATAGGATGGCAACACCACCCTATTGTCTTGATCAGAAACGTAGCTGGGAAACAAGTAATAAACGTGACCAAGGTTCACGTGGGGTCTTGGGAGGGAGAGAAGGAGAGAGAGAGGGCTGATAAAGAATAGATGTTATTGATTTTTCAGAGATTCGAACTAAATCCTAAGTCGTTTATGGTATTCATAAAACAAAGCTCTTAAGAGCAGCTTTCTTGCTTCACCACCAACACCAGCAGGCACACACACACACAGCCCTTTAGAAAATAAGCACAAAAGCCTGGCCTGTGTAGACACGTTAATTGTCTTTGTGATTTTCTGCATGAACTGCAAATGAGTGGTTAGGTTACTACAGAAGATTAATAGGCATCAAAATCTCTGCGCACGCACACACACATACACACACAGGGCAAGGCTTGCACTAGACAACTCAACCCTTGAAGATACCATGATGTCCTTTCCATAGTGGATGCTGTTATATCTCCTACACTCTGCCCTCAGTTTAGCCAAGATAAGGTGCCTTTCCATCCCAATGTAAACTTTGCCCCAGAACTATTGAGCACGTTGTGTTTGGCAAGAACGAGGTGGCAGCTGGCATGGAATTATGTAAGCAGAGGCAATATTAGGTGTGGAAGGGGTGTATAAACAGAAGTGTGAAGCGTACATGTATTTCACACTCAGATACTAAGCGTATTTCCCACATGATGTGTAAGGATGAAAGATGGGATAGAGCTTAGGGGATTTTGCTTTTACTGTAGATATCCCAGTCATCTGACTCCGAATTAGCAAGTCTTTCTGACCCTTCCCTTTAAGAAGGGAAGAGGAAACCTTCGTCACCCAGGTACCATTGTAAGGGTACTTCAGGGATGCGACACAGTAAAGTGATGGTTGGATGATGCCATGAAGAAATAGCCCTATTGGGCCCGCCCCTGCGATGGTTCTCTTTCGTGGTAAAAAACATTTCCTTCACTGAACAGAAGCAAGCCTGATTTGGAATATGCCATTTGAGGAGCTTCCAAAAGCAAGGAAAGAGATCCTCCGTATGCAGTATTGCAGCAGTGACCTAACTCAATTGCATTGTACATATAACTGGCATTTCTGCTGATATTCAACTAAAAGAAATTCCCATGGCTTTGGAGTGTTGCTTGTTACATCTGGAATATCCATTTATGCAGCAAACATGGTTCATATATTTCATCAACCCAAAGTGGCTCTAATAGAAAGAAAAATAGTTCAGTTTTCTTAAAATGGTTGGAGTACCCCCCCCCACCCCCAGAAATGGAAACATCTGGCTTGTGTGCATCTTTACTTGAGAATAAGTCCTATTTAACTCAAAAGGCCTTATTTTAATATAGAAAATAAAAAGGTTATGGTGAATCCATGAGAGTAAAAATCAAGATCAAATGAAAGTATAAATGGCAAATGGTAACATTTTCATTTCATCTTCATTTCTACAGGAAACAGATATGTTACCATATGTTGCTGTTTTCAATCAAGATATTCCAATGTATAATGGAGGATAAGGTTTTGGAGAGCTTTTTGCTTATGCTAAATACTGACCTGTGATTTGGGACCAAAAAGTCTGTTCCACAACTGTGCACAGATCCCATTTAATGCAGTGGAGTAAACATAGAGAAGATTGTGCTGTATGTGCAATGACTTAGAAAACCTTCCAAATAAGTCAGCTGAGGTCATTCTCCACAGTTCCACTGAGCCTAAAGCAAAGTCTATGTATCCTTTCTTTGGAATAAGATCCAGTTGGGACTCACTCTCGAGTAAGAATTCAAGAGGGAGAGACTCTTGTCCATACTGATTTGCCTAAGACTGCCAGAAAATTAAATATTGAGATCTGATACCACCCTTGTTTTAGGACTTCAAAAGCTTAATTCCATCTCACGAACACAATTTAGATGCTAAATAATAGAAGGAACCTTAAGGGGACTATAATTTTAGCAAGAAAAATGCTTTTAGGAATGTGGCCTGCAAACACAAATTTGCAGTTTATTATTATTCAAGAACATAACGTGTTCAACAGTCTCCTTAAATTTAACCCTTTGTGTCAACCCAATTAGCAAGATGGAACTACAGACAGAAACATTCCACTGCTTTCAGTGATGTTTACTAACTTTGGTGAAGCAAATTAGACTGTATGCAGCAGAAAACTAGAAGCAATCCAAGATTTGAGAAGAGAAAGTTTATAGTCCCCAGTAATTTACATAGAAATTTATTCAGTTTTAAGGAGATCTAAAGGGTTAAGTTAGGACTCAAGTTGTTCTACCTTAGATGGGAATTAGCCTTGCTTAGTAGGTCAAGAACTTGCAATCCACAGGACTTGATATCCAATAAAGGGTTACCACAGAATTAATAAGGTGTAATTGTACTCTGGAAATTTTGGTATAAGAAAGTGGCTGATCTTCCATTAAAGTTAGAGTTGATGCATCTGGGTTAAGACTTAATTACTTTTCATGAGACTACAGTAGTATCTTTCTTATTGCTCATACTGCTGTTATCAGATTTTCCTATAGTAAATGGTGGCTCTTTCTGGTGTCATAGCTTTTTTTAACTTGGTGTTCTTACAAATACATTGGATTCTTACTCTTTCCAACTCAACCAAGGGCTTGAAGATTGGAGATGATTGCAGTACTAGCCCATCATACCTATAGAATGCCATATTGTGGGAAGCCTTCCATTCCAGAAGCACCAGATTAGCACTAATGAAACAAGTTTATACATGAAATAAACCCTTGGTCTGATCTGATAGTGATATTCAAGTACTTGTATGCTTGTGTAGAAAAAGTGTGTAGTGCTAGTAAGGTGTTAGGCCAACTGAAGGTTTCTTCCCAGAATGTTTACATCCCATTTTATTCAATTTACTTCTTGCCCCCAAATCCTCTGGTACATTATTCCAAATTCCTTATGTTAGCCTTCACCAACCCAGTGCAATGTTGTTGAGACCAGTACTGAAATATTTGGCTTAAAAAAAAAGGAAGGCGATGAGCCTGGGGTGAAGGTTAGTGAAGGTATGAATCTTTAATGCAAGTCCTACTCATTTTCATAGGGAACTATGTATCAGAGATCAGATGTTGTACCTACCATTTCTGGCATAAATTTGTTAAGCCTGTAATATTTTTGGTCTTATGCATAATTATTTATATACTTTGCATAAAACTATATACACAGAGAGTTAAAATGTTTTTTTATAATTTAATGTGTTATTTAAAATATGTTATTAAGGCCAGATTTTCTTAAACTAATTCACAGTAAACTCAAATGTTATCCTGAGCCTATCAGAAATTTCTAAGCAATTTGTGGTTATTGTTTTATAACATGTCATGTCATAACGTAAAACATTAAAAGTTCAGCACATTTATTAAAAACCTAAGAATCAGCAAAATCATTTTCTTTCTGTTGTCCATAAATTGCCAAATAACTAAATTAACCTGACTTCATACCATCACCATCAATTGCATAATATTTCTCTCAGCTAAAGTTGCCTTTGTTCCTGCTCTTTTTCAAAAAGCTGGCCTACATTGTTGGGAGACCAAGCTACAGTTTCTAATAAAGCCTCAGAAACAGTCTGACAAGAATAGTTCTAAAACAGGTTGATCAAGTCATATTTTAGATTTAGAACAGAATTGGCAAAACTGCTAAAGTGGAATGTCTTGCTGAAAATATGTCACTAAGCCAGTGGAATTTATTCCCTTTAAAATTGCTTACATAACATCACAGTTTTATTACAAAGTCCATCGAGTTTTTTTGACTTTTTCAACACACAGATACTTGATCTACATTTCAACAATAATGATAAAGGGATATGATGTAACAAATGTTATGAACCAGTTACATATTGTAGCTCAGTGTATAATTTAAACCAATATAAAAATACAAATTTTGCATGTGGAAAAAGTAACTATACCCTTATATTTAACACCAGCTCAAATAAGTAAAATTGGAATCAAGTACACCAGACCAGATGCAAATAATTGGAATACTTTAAGATATGCAAGGATCCTGTCTTAGTTCAGACATTTATTTATTTTGACTTACTTTTTGAAGTTTGTGGTATAACCGTGTCTAGATCCACAAAGCTCTCTAAGGCCTTCAAAAAGGTTGTAGCCCATGAATCTGGGAAGAGATTTATTGCCAAACAATTAGACAACAATCATTTCACTATCATGTGGAGCATCTGCAAGTGGAAAGGGTTGGAAACAACTCCAGCTTGCTCTGGCTAGGCCATCAGATAGCAGAATGCAAGATGCTAAAAGAAATCTCCAAAGTCAGCAAAATTTTATCATGTGACATACAAATAGTGGTGCCACTAGTGGATAAGTGCATAAGTCTGACCATTAGGAAGCTGTACATGGGTGATGTGCCAGAAGGAAACTTTTGCTTTCCAGAAAAGAACATTGAAGCAAGACTAAATTTGTTCATAAACAACCAGGCAAAGACAAAGACTTCTGGAACAATGTGCAAATAAGACAAAGATTTAGTTATTTGGGCAGGAGGTGTTTGGAGAAAACTGAAGACAGCATTTCACCAAAAAAGCCTGATATCAATTATAAATCCTGGTGATGGGAATGCTATGGTTTGGGACTGCTTTGCTGCATCAAGGCCTAGGCAGCTCACCATTGCAGAATCCACTATGAATTCTTTATTGTATCAGAGGATACTTGAGGATAATATGAGGCCATTTGTCACAAGAATGAAGCTCAACTGAAAGTGAACCTGGCAACACGACAATGACCCAAACATTCCAGTAAATCCACCATGGAATTGCTGAATGATAGAAAAAGAAACAGCCAAGTCAAATCCCAGATCCCATTGAACAGGCCATGCATGGAAGAAACCCCTCAAACATCACACAGCTGAAAAAAATCTCTATGGGGAAGTGGGAAAAAAATCCTCTCAATGTTGGAGTCTATATACAGTTATAAGAAATATCTATATGAAGTTGTTTCCGTCAAAGCGTATTAGAACAAAAAGTATATTTCCTTTTTCTATAAAATGAAATGGCATGTTTTTTGTTGAGTAAATGGTCGTAAAGCATTTTTCATAATTATCTTGCTCAGTTATATCACCTTTACCTTTATATACTGTTTAAATAAAGATAAAATATTGACATGTCAGCATATGTTAAAAAAGCAAACTTTACATGGGGCATATTTTCCACATGAAAAATTTGCATTTAGGTTTATTTAAATTACAAGGGACTACAACATGGCGCATGATATTTGTTATATATCCTTTATTAACATTGTCAAAATAAAGATAAAATAATTGCATGCTGAAATACGTTGAAAAAGTCAAAAATGTAAATAGGATCTATTTGCTTTCCTATGACTGCAATAAAATCAATCCAATGCACTAGTTGAATTATTGTTAATATATCACAGGACATCACCTGAAATACATATGCTTCAGATAATCTCGGTTGGGTGTGGTTATTTGACAACTGACTTCGCACAGAATGTATCAGGATTAGCTGAAAAACACTGATTTTACTAAACAGGTCACTTTTGATAGTTTAGATCCGGGTGCAAAAGAGAAAGTTTTAAGCTGAAAATGACCCAACTTCCCTTTCTACATCTGTCTCAGATATAATTCTTTAATAAGTTCAGTTGATCAAATTAAAAGAAAACAGATACAATGTTTTAAAATACCAAACTAAAAAATTAGTGCATTTCCAGATATAATCCGATTTCGAGGTTACCTTGTGTCCCAGCGAAATTAACAGGACCTGAGCAAGAACCGCAAAAGCACCTGGGTGGGGGCCGTGTGGCGCGCACTCGCTTCATTTTAGACGGGACTTACGCAATAATTGTGCCCATTGTTTACCGTCACCCCGCGTTCCCGAATTTCAGAGGGTCCTGTTCAGTCCTGGACCGGGCCAAACGTCTCGGCCCTAGCTTAAAGACCGTTTCCACCGGGAGAAATGCTAATCGGGGCTATTGAAACTACTTAGCTCTGGAGAATCAATGAGAATGACAGGGTTGGTGAAAGAGCTTTTAGTACTGCAGACTCCACTTTGCAAGGTTTTTAAACGTTTTCGTGGGGTGTAGCAATTAATCTGTATTTCCTTATTTATTTCTAGCGAAAAACGTATTCTCGCCACGTTCCTAACAGTTTTCTTGAGGATACGCCCTTTTTCATCGTCTCCTGTTTCGGATCATGAATAAACGAGCCCTGTCTTACGGAAGGAAGAGAGCATCTGCTACGGTGCGATTCTGTTTTGTTATTTTTCTCACTTTGGAAACTGCGACATTATGTTCGCTTAAGGTTGGGAATCAAGGTAGATCTCATTAGTTCGATAGAACCTAGATCCGAAGGAAAAGGAATAGAATTGAGCTGGTGGTTACCCTTCCCCAAGGATGACGAGGCCTTTCTATCGTTCTCGTTCTGGGCAAAGTTTCCAGTGGGAGCACTGATTCTTCTCCTCCTCAGTCCCCCTCCCGCCCCGACTCCATTACCCGAAGCAGCATTGCTTTTAAAGTCCCTAGTCAAATATTGCTAGTCTCAAAAGGTTATTATTAAGTCTCAAATAAAGGGCCATGGATTTACCAGTCTGTATTTCGTCCGAAATCAGTTTCGTATTAGATATGTACATGTCCCTCAACTATTTTTTTCTAAAAGGGGGGAGGGAGTAATGTTGTCGCGTGGTATATGAACCGGTTTGAAGTCTAGTATTCCCGCGATCCTCACCACTTACAAGGGGGGATATCCAATTGAGAAACAGAGACCTATCCAAAGAGCAATCTTTGAATCGCGTTCATTCAAGCTCCGTTGAAATCAGCAGTACACTGGTATGTAAATATGTTTAGGATCAAGGGTGACATCATTAGGGTTAACTTGATCCATTTTCGAGGACGGCATCCTTTGAGGCGTTTGTGTTCCAGATCCACTTCTCCTTGGGGTGGATCGGTTCCCCTGGCACAGAAGTTTCTAAGAAAGCGAGTCAAAAGCCCCCAGGAGGTCGCCTGCTCATTTTCAAGGGAGTGAAAATGGTGAAACGAACCATCAAAAGCAGCAAATCCGCGTCCCATTTGTTCTCCCCAGCTAGAGATAAAGGAAGACGTCGGTTTCCAATTCAGTCAATATTGGCAGGCTGGCGAGCTTGCATACCCACCCCCCGCACTCCACCCCAGCCCCCAAATATGCTCTTAGCAAAAGAGGACTCAGGGTCCCTTATTTCAACTCTGAACTACAAATATTCTCCTTTACTGGTACTCTTATTTCTTTCGGTAGTTTGCGGAGTCGCCTCCTGAGATAGCGGTGGAGGAATCCGCAGAGGAGCCGAGCGGCCTTAACGAGAGCACGGGGGTCTAAGAGAGGCTGTAGGCTCAGTGCCCTTGCGGGATCCAGCCGAAGAGCAAAGGCCCGACGGCAGGCAGGGTGGGTGTGGCTCGCTCGCCTCCCTTTCTGCCCAGCAGGGCTCTCCAAAAGATATGAGGGGGAGTGGGGTCATTTCCCCTCTTTTTACCAGACGGGCGCGCCATAACAGGCGCATCGTGCCTTGGGTGAGAGGCAGGCGAGGTGGCTCTAAGGAGAGGCCTCCGGAGCCCTATTGGTGGTAATGAAGGAATCAAACCCTTCCCTCAGGCTCTAATTTGGGACGCGCCTTCCCTTATTCTTCCTCGAAAAACAATATCAGATGTCCCCAAGGCTTTCTAAAAAGAAAAAAAAAAAAGGGGGGGGGACACGACAACAGCCGGAACAGGCCTCGCACGCCTGACGCCTTCCAGCCGATCTGGCTTCGGAAAAGTCGCCTCCTGGGCTGATCGCGGGCTAAGCTGAGGCTCTGCGCTGCCCAGCTGAGTCCCGCGGGTGGGCGCGTCGCCTTGCAAGGGGAGGCCGGGTCAGGGCGCAGGGGAACTCGGGGCAGGCTGACATCTTACCCAGCCAAGGCACTCTTGGTCGGAGGCAAACCGCACCGAACGTCTAACAGCCGGATGCCTTTGCTCTCGAAGGGAAATACCGATGAATCGAGAGCGAGCGGTAATTGAGCCCGGGCCTCCACCGAGCAGCCCTGGGGGACCGCCGCCCGCTTCCGCAGCGCACAGGGCCCGGCGCGCTGATGGCCTTCCGTTCGATAGGCCGCGGCGCCAAGCCTCTTTCTTCCCCTTCGGCTTCCTGGCCTAGCTGAGGGAGCGCTCCGTCGAAGTTGTGCCTGCAAACGCTCCCTCACATCAGGCGGGGAAACCCCTCCGAAGATCGGCTTGGCCGTTCTTCGGGGTTAGCTTCCCCAGAGGATCCGGTGGGCCAAAGGCCATCGACACAGTTTCCAAAGAGTCGGAGCAGAAACGGAACCGGTGGCCCGCTCGACCCCACCCGGGAGTTCGGATCGCCAGACCGACCGCGACTAATCTGCATAAACGCACAACTATCCCCCCCCCCTTTTCAGGCTGCCTACGAGCTTCCTGGCGCAAACGGCCCGGCCTCAGTGCAGGTCGAAGCTGGGGAGAGAAGGCGGGTAGGCCTAGAAGGTGCAAGAGAAGCGGTCCCTTTCTGGGAGGGAACCCTTCTTCTGGTTTGCCTTCCTCGCAAAGGAGCAGAGGGCGGGGAGTTCTACGGAGAGGTCCTAAAATTTTGGGCCTTCCCTTATATTCGAATCTCGCTGACTGTTTCGCCCAGTCCTGTAGGGAGAAGCAGCCTTTGAAGGGCCCTGAAGGGTCAGAGCGAGCGAGCGAGAGGCAAGCTGTCAGCCACGGGAAACAAATCCTGCCGCCTGGATGTTTTATGGAAGCCTTTTTCGTAATTAAAAGTATGGAGATTAGTCCTCGGCCAGTTTTAATACGCGTCAGACGCTCGGCCATTTGTGGCATTTCGTGCACAAGGGAGACAGCTAGAGAGAGAGAGAACACCCCCCACCCCAGCCTCCCAGCCCTTCTTCGGTAACCAGCACCGGAGAAGAGAGCTCGACGCCGCCGGTTCATAAGCCCCAAAGTTAAAGTCTTAGGAAACTGTACCTTAGTCACTCAGGCGCTCGGCTCCCGTTTTGTGAATGATGAAGGGTTTTTGTTTTGGATGGCATTTGAAAATTAGACGGGAATGAGTGTTTTTCTTTGTTCTACCCAAACCTTGCGTTTGCCCTGGGCTGAGAAACGTCGATTGATAGACTACGGCGTTAATTAATACGGTGCTAATTTGAGTTAAAAACACACACACACACACACAAAACCGGGAGGAGGTGGAACTCGGCACAGGGAGACGGTGGTGGGACAGTGACCTCTAGTGGCACAATCTGGCCATGCAGGCCGCACTGGTCTCCAAGATCGGGGAAGAGTTCGAGGCTTTTTCCCAGCAGCAAAGAAACTTGCAAATTCGGAAAGCTCGAGGAAACTACACAGCTCTAAAGAGTCTCGAGCTTCGCCTCTTTAACGGATCTAGGCGAGAATCGAGGGACGCGCCACAAAGCTCTGCCGTAGGGCAAACCCGCAGAGTCCAGCGACATCAGGGAGCTGCCGTCCAAGGCTCCCCTTCCCGACAGGACTCCTCGGTCCTGTTCCTTGGCGAGCGGCGGCCCGGCGGGGGCGATCGGTCACTTTTCTGGTCCAGACGGCGGCTCCTGCCATCAGGACCTTGACTTGGACCTGGAGTGGCGCTCCTTCACCTTTCTGCTCAGAGACTCCCTGGCTGGGAGTTCCTTTTCTCAGCCTAAGTGAGGCTGGGCTTGAGTGAACTCTCGATAAGGGGGTTGATCTGCGCGAGGTTTTAAATTTTAAATTGCCTTTGAAATCGGGTGGATTCCTAAACGTTGAAGTTTCGGGTAGCCATTGTAATATTTTAATTTAAAAATATATGCAAGAATATAGTTTTAATGAAAGCTTGGGGCCCGCAAAATGGTATTTATGTCCAGTTGTTTTAAAATTAGAACAATACAACTCGAAATTGATCAGGCGCGGGTATTTCCCATCGAAGTTCCCGGAGTTTCCTTCGGACATCGGCCTGGTGTTCCTTTCTCCCGAGACGAAATCTCTGGTCAAGAAGGTTTAGTCTCAGGTAGGAACTCTCATAGAGCTTCGTCTTGAAAAAAAGCTGGATCCTGTCCTAAAAAAAACAAAACAAAACCAGGGCTCTTTCCGTTCTTAGTACACAGCATCTTACGACATAACTGTGTGGACTGTTTCCATTTGGGTCAAACCAGGAGAAGTTGCAGCACTTTGAGGACCCCTTTTAGTCCAGCAGTTTACTCCACAGCCCTGGTATTTTAACAGGGATGGTTTGGATTGTCATAATCAGTTCTGGCTGGTGGGAGATTGTTGACTCGGAGGAGAGCGAAATAAGTTTTGGAAAACCCATGTGGCGGTACAGGTTACTGTACCATTTATATTCCAGCACCACCACCACTCCTCATGCATTACATGTTTATTCTTTACTTATATCTCCATCCACGTGCACACGGTTCCTTGTGGGGTGCTTGGGCGTGCGTATAGAAAAATAATGTCCAGCCACTTGTAATGAACGATTCTTTTACGAAAGACGTTTTCAGCCTAAATTCGCTTATTCCTCCAAGTCCTGCATTCTCTCCTCCACTCAAGGAAACCCCTCGCCGGTCCTTTTTGGATCACGGGGCGCCTAGTTTAACCAAGTCAAAATAAAGATAAAGGGTAGGAAATGGGACGCGAAGAAAGAAGGGTCCTGATAAAAAGTAAGCAGAAAGAAAAATTTCAATAGTTCAACACAATTTTATGTTTAGTGAAGAAATCCCCAGTGCCTAAATTTCAAGATCTAATTTGCTGGACTTCAGATCAATGGCATCTTTAATGGACGTCATCCACCAAGACATCTACATCTAAAAATGAAGAATCTGAAATCTCGGGCAGTTTTCCAAATAATTCAAGTCAACGCCCAAAGATTCGAATTGCTTTCCCAAGTATTTCCATTTTTAAGGATTAGATCAATTATATAACTATTCGCTCTTAAAGCATATCCACGCCCACAATTTCTTTACAAATAGCCGCAACAGCAGCCATAAATTCTGATATATTGAGGTCGTTCTTAATACATTAGTTCAATTCAGAAGTATTCGGTAGAACCTCAGAAATTACATACAATTGTCATAATATAACAGCATTGATATCAAAGTATCTACATTAGACTAACACTGGGTTAAAAAAAAAGAAAGAAAGTTGTGAGTGATATTGATCTGCTTGTTCCTTAATGGTTTAAAATAGCTGGTCACGGAATAAGTCCCGCTAAATTCAGCCAGGCTTACTTTTGAGCGGGTGTATCGTATAGTGGACAAATAGGACGATGCCTTTTCAGGTGCAATGCATCGCATCTGAACGCACCAAGTGTCTTTCTTATAAAATATTTACAGTCCTCTGGAAAGAAAAAGAGGGATGCGGATGGGGTAAAAAGGGGGTTAAAAGCGGTGGACTGCAAGAAAGTTTATAGAGGAAAGAGCTGAAGCCTTTTGCAAATTAACGAGCGGCGCTAAAGGAAAGGCGGCCGTGGACCTAAACCCCTGGAAGGTGGGAGTAAAAGGCCAACGGAAGCCACTCGTGTCACAAACGCTGGGATCGATCGCCATTCCTTCACTGACCGCGCCTATGCCGGAGAACTAGGGCTTCCTTAGGTGCATACTCTGCATCCCCACGACATGGGAACGCCGAAGACTCGTCTCAGTGATCAAGGGAAGTGAAAGTGAGCCTGGCTGCTTTGGCTGGTCAAGTCCCTTTTGCTAACCCATCAATGGTAGTGAGCGGTGGGGTTGCATCAGGAGGCAGAGACCCCGAAGACCCGGGTGCAGAAGCTCCCATCAGCAAAGGCAGGGAAAAACTGGGGCCCCAATGACTTTTTCTGGGGAAAAGTGAAATCCCTCCAGAGGTTTCCACCTTCTGCCCTTCCCTGCCCCGCCCCCAGAAGGTTGCATTCATCCATCCTCCCCCTCCAAAGAAGCCAAGAAGACGAAGTTAGGGGTGCTCTGCCCCACCCTAACACCTTCCAGAAGCCTTCCCATCACTCCAAGCTGTTAACCTGTAGAACAATCAGTGTCCTTGGCAGGCATCAGGCTGACGATGGGAAGGGTGTTTAGAACCATAATAATGGACTGATTGGGTAGGGCAATTCTTTTGGAGGGTTTTGGGGTTTATTTAGGCCCACTAAAGATTTCAAGAAAATATTCTCTCTCTCCCTCTCTCCCCCTCCCCCTCCCCTCCCTCCATTCTCTTAGAGAAGTAGAGATATTTAGCCATCCTACTGGTGACCAGCCAGCTGAGTTTGTTGACCAGAGATGCAAAGTCAAAAGAGAAGTATGTAACTACACATATTCTCCAGAAACCACTGTGGTGTGTGTGGATTCATTTTTCTCATTCATCTGAAAAGAACAGCCAACAAACATAGTGGAACAAATTTCTCAGTGATGGAGATTGAACTTCTGAGTAAAAACTCCAAACTTTGGAGTGGGAGAAGGGAATGAGTTTTGCTCTACTTGGTGTTGGGACCAATAGAGAAGAAAGATTCTGGCAGTCCCAGCCTATGCACATTTACTCAGAGGTAAGCTCACAAGGTTCACAAGTGTGACAGTTCCGTCAGTTTTAAAATCCAGGATCAGTTAGAGCAGGGGTCTCCAACCTTGGCAACTTTAAGTCTGGTGGACTTCAACTCCTACAATTCCCCATTCAGCAAAGCCAGATTTAAGTCAGACTTAAAAGTTGCCAAGGTTGGAGACCCCTGAGTTAGACTTTGAGTTGGTCAATTCAAAGTGATAGGACACTGTGAAAATTTGCCAAATCCACAGAAACAAAGGCAGAGGGTGGAGGAATCTGGCTTCTTAGCCATTGGTGTCCAAAAAAGTCAACATGGCAGCTGTGATGATACAGTCAAGCCTCCACTTTTTTTATGTGTTTGAATTCACCATCATGGCCACCATTTTGACTTTTTAAAAAAATCATCCCTTGTAGGCACTCCTGTTATTAACCAGAAATGGTCTTTTCATTGTATTCTTAGGTGGAATGGGAAAACGAATGACAGTCAGGCATTTAAGTTTGCTGAGTTCAGTGACTTTTAGGTTGCACCATTTTTTCTCCCAAGCTCTGTTCAACTAAGATCTAGGATAGACATTTCTCCTTTTGATATAACTGAATGGTCTCTTAAGAACTATCTCCAACCCTAGATTAAAATACTCAGGTAGGTGGAACATAGAGGTAAAAATAAACCTCTGCGAAGGACCAGATTTTCAGCCTTGTTAAAATAATTGTTAAGAACAGACAACACACATTTTTCCTTGCAGGCACAAGTTGGAGTTGATTTAATCAAACTCCCACTTTATATCAATGCCATTTCTGTCTTTCTCTTCAATAAAACAAGATATGGAGTTGCATTTTTGTTTTGACTTCCAAAAAACAGAGTTGCAAAGTAATTCCAAAAATACAACAACAACCAAATGAAATAAAAATTCCAGAACTCTGAGAATAAAGTAGAAAAATCGAACCTTGTTTCAAGAGGAATAATATTTTTGGGAAAAACATGGCAAAGTAGATGTTGTCATAAGTTTTCATAATTATCATTTATAACCATTGAAACTGATAGCTGCTGCCCAGAGAATGCAAATACATTACAATGGATGAGAGCTTTATGATTATTATTATTTTTTTACCATGGTTTATTTTACCATGGTTTATTTTATTGGTTTTTTCTGCTGTCTCAGTTTGCTTTTTATTATTTTCCAAAGCTGGTGCCTATGACATATGTGGGACTTCACTTCCCAGAATAATATAAAATTCTACATCCTGTACTGCAATTTAAATTAAACAACATATAAAACAGAAACACAAAAAGACATGCCCCCCCACCCCCACATCAGGCACCCTGAATTTTCCACTAAGGCAGTTTAGATGTGACCAGTATAAATTAAGCAAATTTAGTATTTTGAAGAAAGGCATAGAATGTGTCCGGTCCCTACATTCCTGGTCTACATCCAGACAATATTCTCATAAGTCACTGTCTAATTATCTCAGTATGGTTTCTGGTATTATCTTTATGTGATCATCTATCAAGTTCATATATTAACTTAGCATTCATAAAATGCATACTTTTTAAAAACTAAAGCTGTGATTTCAGATAATATACTTATTCTTTTATTCCAACACTTCCTTCAACAGAGTATAACTACACCTAGTTCTTAGTGAAAGCCACTTGGTGTAGTGGTTCAGGCTTCAGGCTACAAACCAGGAGACTATGAGTTCTAGTCCAACCTTAGATCCAAAATCAGCTGGATTACCTTGGGCTAGTCACTTTCTTTCAACCCTGTCTTCCTCACTCATCATAACTTCCAGATGGGTATACTTCAATTATTATTATTATTTATTTATTTATTGAATTTATATCCCGCCTCACTTCCCCCAACTCGAGGCGGTGTACAAAAGGATGAAAGTTTCTATACAATGTAAAAACAAAAACTCATTCATATCAATCCAAAACATACACGGGGGAAGAGCAAGGTCTCAATGCCATGACCCCTGACAAAGCCAGGTCTTAATGGCTTTGTGGAAGGCAAGTAGATTTGGGATGGTTCTAATCTCCGCGGGGAGCATTTCCAAAGGGACGGCGCTGCTACAGAGAAGGCCCTAGCCCAGCCGTGGGCAAACTACGGCCCGGGGGCCGGATCCGGCCCATTCGGCTGTTCTATCCGGCCTGCACAGCCGAAAGAGTGGAGGGTTCTCTTGCTCTCCCAGAAGGCTACGTGAAGTAATCTAACTTTGAATTTATATTAGTTCACACAAACACTCCATCCATGCTTTTGTTCCGGCCCTCCGGTCCAGTTTAAGAACCCATTGCGGCCCTCAAGTCAAAAAGTTTGCCCACCCCTGCGTTTAGTAAAATGCACAGAATCTCCAGCAAGGGTCTTAATGGCTGGAGAATTCTGAAGTTAAAAATCACAGAACTTCCCATTTGGAAGTTTCCAAGACTGAGAAACTTCAATCATAACATTTTTTTTCTTAAATCTACTTTAAGCAATGCATGGTATTTCAGCTCAGTTAGAAAAAGGTACTTCAATTTTATTGGAAATGTAGGCAATCTTTTTTCAGTTGAGGGTTGCATTATATTTTATTACCATTATTGTGCACAACAATGAAATCACAGTTGCTAAGTCTTTAGCTGGGGTTAACCTTCATATGCATTGAGATCATGTGGAGTATTATTGCTGTATATTGCCTTATTAGGATCACACTTGAAAAACTGTATCCAGTTCTGGTTTCCATGATACAAAAAAGATGTTGAGACTCCAGAATGTGCAGAAAAGAGCAACAAAGATGATTAGGGGCCTGGAGGCTAAGACATATGATGAATGGTTTCAGGAACTAGTTATGGCTAGTCTAACAAAGAGAAGGACCAGGGGTGATGTGATAGCGGTCTTCCAGTATTTGAGAGCTTTCATAATGAAGATGGGGACAACCCAGTCTCCAGATCACTTCAGGGCAAGACAGGAGGTATTGGATGGAAACTCATCAAAGAGTTCAATCCAACTTAGAACTAATAAGGAATTTCCTGACAATGAGAACAATTAATCAGTAGAATGGCTTGCCTTCCAAAGTTGTGGATGCGCCATCACTGGTAGTTTTTGAGATTGGACAACCATTGGTCTAGAATGGTATAGGGTTCCTGCTTGGACAGGGGTAGGATTGGAAGATCTCCATAGTCCCTTCCAACCCTGTTATTCTGTATTCTGTATTTTTCCTAAAATCCAAGAGTGTTGTAAAATATCAGTATATGTGTGGACTGAAGCAGTGTGGCTATTTGTAATTGATAGTTGGAATTTTGGTGAATGCTCAGATTTTCTAAGTACCGTCCAAGGTATTCTGATATAACACCCAGTATGCTATAACCACCGAGACTGCCATGGCTAGTTTATGCCATAATTGGTAAAGTTTGATTTTTAGATCTGACACAATTCCTTTTCTTCTAGTCTACTATCCCTCAGTATTGATTGCCACACCAATTAGACACACTTCCTTTTTTAAAATCACGTATCTGGTATATTACGGGCCAAGACTTTGCCAGTTTGTACTTGGAATTCCCACAATATTTATTATTATGGTTAGTCTAACAGTTACCCAGATAGTTAGATTGGATAGGGCATTTTTATCCACCTGTTATTATATTAGTATATACATTCCAGATCTATACCTATATATGTATGTATGTATGTATGTATGTATGTATGTATGTATGTATGTATATAATTCTTTATTGGCCAAGTGTGATTGGACACACAAGGAATTTATCTGCTGAGTTCTTCCCAAGGTTACCTTACTCATTGCAGGATGTAAGCTGTCCCACGTAAGGCTGCTTTTTGCAATTAACTTGATAATTTTGTCAGTGTTGAGTGATGCTCCAGACGTTTGGATTGTACCAAGGTACCATAAGGTACCTATTGGTACTACCTTTGCTTTCTTTTGCCTCAGTTGTGTTACTTCTATGTTTAGGATTTCGTATTTTGTGATTTTCTCCAGTTCCTCCTGCTGTCTGTAGGTACTGCTACATCCACTCTTCAGACTTTTTCTGGCTTTCTTATCAATAATTGTTAAGGCCTGAGTGTTATGTAGAGTCTGTTTGAATTCTAAAGTCCCAGAGCACTTTGGATTTTTCTTTTTCTATTATTGTTTATTTGTGGTTTCACAGGTTCTTACTTGCAAGCAAGTAGTATTTCTTGCAGATCTTCCAATGCACCATTTTTGCTACTTTGTGTTGTTTATAGTCAGTCTGTATAATCTTCTTGCACAGGAGTGGGATTCAATTTTCTAACAACTGGTTCTATGGGCGTGGCCTAATTTGTGGGTGTGGCTTGGTGGTCATGTGACTGGGTGGGTGTGGCTTGGTGGTCACATAACAGTAGTGTAACAAAAAAAATTTCATTTATGTATTTATGTTTTTAGTATCTATTCTGTTTTTATGATTAATAAAAACAAAACCTATACTAAAATTATTTAAAAATATTTAAAATAATTTTAATAATTTTTTAGTATCTGTTTTGTTTATTTATGTATTTATTTGCTTCGGCTCAACCCAGCCAAGACTGAGTGGCTGTACATACCGGCATCTCGGTCCAGTCAGGAGTGTCCATCGTTGACCATAGGGGGAGTGGTGTTGCCCCCTGTGGATAGGGCGCGGAACCTGGGGGTCCTCCTGGATGCACGGCTCCAGTTGGAGGATCAGGTGGGGGCCATCGCCAGGGGGGCCTTTGCCCAGGTCCGGCTGGTCCGCCAGCTTCGCCCGTTTCTGGACCGAGATGCCCTGCGTACGGTCACTCATGCCCTTGTCACCTCGCGACTCGACTACTGCAATGCTCTCTATTTAGGGACTGCCCTTGCATACCATCCGGAGGTTGCAGCTGGTGCAGAATGCGGCGCGGTGGTGATGGGAGTTACCCGATTCTCCCATATTACCCCCCTCCTGCGCGGTCTGCATTGGTTACCGGTTGCACTCCGGGTGAGATTCAAGGTTCTGACTTTAACATTCAAAGTCCTACGACATGGGTCCACAATATTTAAGGGAGCTGCTCCTGCCGATATCGCGCCACCCGTCCCGTGTGGGCACATAGGCAAGGACTCCTCGGGGTCCCGTCGGCAAGTCAATGTCGGCTGGCGGTCCCCCGGCGGTGAGCCTATTCTGTAGCAGTCCCCGACTTATGGAATGAACTGCCTCTGGACCTCCGTCTGGCCCCTGACCTCCGCACCTTCCGCCGCAACTTAAAGACCTGGTTGTTTGACCAAATCGGGCTGTGATTACCTCACCTGGGCCATGGGATAATTTTAATGTATTTTAATTTGGTTTTATTGGGCTTAAATTGTTTAATTCTTTTTTAAATAATTATTGTATTGTATGTTTTAATTGTGAGCCGCCCCGAGTCTTCGGAGATGGGGCGGCATATAAGTCCAATAAAATAAATAAATAAATATTTATTTCTTTAGTATCTGTTTTGTTTTTATTAATCATAAAAACAAAACAGATACTAAAAAATAAATAAATACATAAATAAAAATTATTTTACTATTATTGTTACATGTTGATACTTCTGTTTGTCCTTTGCTTTTTCCTAATAGGAAAACATAAGTGTCAATGTGTAACAACAAAAATTTCATTTATGTATTTATTTATGTTTTTAGTATCTGTTCTGTTTTTATGATTAATAAAAACAAAACAGATACTAAAAAAATAAATAAATACATAAAGAATTAAAAAAAAGCAACTTACCAAAAATTAGGCAGGCAAGTTGGCTGGCCAGCTACGCTGGGGTCCTCATTCAGGACTAGTCTTTGGAATTTGCTGGGGCGAGGATGGCTGGGCAGCCTGGGAGTCGGCACTCAACTGGGGTTAGCAGCAGTGGCAGCAGCAGGAGGAGGTAGGTGACTGGCGCGGCTTGCTGCTTGCCTCCTCACTCACCAATTGGTGGTAGAAGGCCAGGCAGCCTTCTACAACGGTGCGGTAGACCACGGGTGGGAGAAGATGGCAGCTGAGCAAAGATGGCGGCTGGCCAAAAATGGTGGCTGGACAAGGCAGATAGCGAGCGCGGCTGGGCAGCCCAGGAGTCGGTACTCGACTG
The DNA here is from genome assembly GCA_009733165.1 of Naja naja. Lineage (NCBI taxonomy): Eukaryota > Metazoa > Chordata > Lepidosauria > Squamata > Elapidae > Naja > Naja naja. Next base: position 266,594,776 of record CM019149.1, on the reverse strand, counting down.
TGGCTAGTGATGGCAACGGCAGAAGAAAGTAGGTGACCAGAGGGGCTTGCTTACCTTCTGACTTATCAATTGGTGGTGGAAGGCCAGGCAGCAACAGTGCAGTAGGCTGCGGGGGGAAGATGGTGGCCGGGCAAGGCAGGCAGCACCGGCAAGGGAGGCTTGGCAGTCTGGGAGTCATTGGTACTCAACTGGGGCTGGTGGTGGCAGCAAGTAGATCGGGGCTTGCTTGGAGGTCTCACTTACCAATCCGTGTCTTCAGCAATGGTGGCCAGGGGAGGCAGGCTGGCCTGGGAAGGCAGGCTGGGAGAGGTTGGGCAGGTGAGGCAGGGCAGGCGAGGGCAACTGGTGGTGGCAGTGACCGGGGCTTGTAGACCCAGATCAGGCAGGGTGGCAGAAGGCAGGCAACTATGGTTGGCTGGCTGGCTGGCTGGCTGGCTGGCTGGCTGGCTGGCACTGCTGCTGCTGCTGCTGCAAGACAGCGATGGTGGTGGGCGGTGAGAGAATGCCATCAGTGATTGTCACGCATGCATGTGATGTTGCACATGTGCAATAAGGACTGACTGGGCAGGGAACAAAGGAGCAGGCAGAGAAGGGCAGGGCCAGACAGAGGCCCACTTTACTGGTTCTCTGAACTACTGGGAATCGTAACAACCGGTTCTACTGAACCAGTGTGAACCGGTAGAATCCCACCCCTGTTCATGCAGCAGCTGGCTAGGTGGTCCACTGTTTGTTCAGCTTCTTTGTTCAGCTTCTTTCAGATGGCATTTGCTGTCTGTTGCTGTCTTCTCAATTCTGATATATATCATGTTTTGTTTTTTACATCTTAGTCTTGATAGCCAGAATTAGTCCCTCTGTCTAGTTTTTCAATTTTCCTGCTCTTAATTATTGCCAGAAAAGCAGCTCCTTTTTGTTCAAGTGGAAAGAGCTTATTTTCACCCAGGTGCTGTTGGACTTCATTAGTTTCCACACCTGTTGACAATTTAAAAGTTGTTGGTAAGCAGGTGAATGACTGTAGTTACCTACTTCTGTCCCTTTTATTGGATGTTTCATTATCAGGTAGCTTTTGTCAGCCAGATGTTAACTAATCTTCAATTTCAACTCCCTATAGTATGTTTTTAAAATGCTTGGCAATGAGTAAGTGTAGATTAAATATTTCAACAAAAAACTAAGCAGTTTATCTTCATCTGATACTGATCAATTCTTTGTCTTTCTTGCTCTTCCTTTCACCTTTTCTGCTATTATTACAAATTCTTTCCTTTTTATTCTTATTTAAGTCCTTTCTCTAAGCTGTATTCTTGTTATATTTCTTTAGTTTGCCCCTTAGCTGCCCCCGGAACTGTACTGTTTCTTATTTGTCAGGTATTGGCTGGTTCACTGAAGTCTTTTCATTGATGGATTCATATAAAAGTTTCTGATTGGATTAAAATTGGAAATTCTGCATATAGAGTGCAATTTGATCTACATATTTGTTGATCTTGTTGGCTATAGCTGTTATTTACAGCTTTATTATTTCCAGTGCCTCCTTAATATTCATTGTTTACAGATGCTATTTCTTGATCAAGTATTCTTTGGTTTTCTTCTTCAGCTCTTTTTTTCATCTGTTTTGATTGCTTGCATCTGATCTTATTTTCATCTGATCTTGCTGATCTTATTTTCCATCCAGATTTTCCATTCTGATGATGTAAATGATGGTACTGTTTAGATTTTTTTCTTTATTAATTTAGCACACCATGTATTCTATTATAATTGCAGATCCGCTGTATGTCAATTGGTTTGTTTATTGCAGTGAGCTGATGCTTGTGTTTGATATTATAGCATTAGCATCTTTTAATACTTGTGTTTCTTTGGCAGAAGCTTTAGTGCAAACAACCTAATTCTGTTGTTTTTGTGCTAGATGCTCAGTTATTCTTTTTTCCCATTTCTTTTTTTAATCAGAGGGCTTGGTTCTTTCCGAGGAAAAAGCAGAAGAGAGGATGCCTGGTTCAGAAATTAAAACCTTAAATAGTTATTGCCCTTGGTTTGCTTTTATAGTCTAATCTGGCAAAGTTCCATTTTCTTGGCCCAGAATAGACTTTTGCAGTTCTTCCAGGTCTGCTTCTGTGAATACTTTATTTTGTATTAATATTATTAAGCTAATCTCTGAAGGCCATAGGGCCATGATGGCAAACCTATGGCACACATGCCAGAAGTGGCATGCAGAACCATCTCTGCGGGCATGCGAGCCATCGCACCAGCTCACTTCCACTGCGCATGTGCATGTGCCTCCTGCAAGCCAGCTGATTTTTAGGTATCTGCCGTGCATGCGTGGGGGGTGGGGTGCACATGCAGGAGGGCAGGGGGAGCATGGGGGGTCACATGTGCATTGCATTATGGGTGCAGGCATGCATGTGTGCACACGCGCGTGTGTGCGCACACTTTCCGCATGCGATGACAAAAAGGTTAACTATCACTGCCATAGGGTATTGCAATGACATAGTTGGCAAGATGTTGGTCTTCTAAGCAGCCAAGAGTCACTGCACAGTGAGATGTGAGGCATATACATTTAATAAATAAATGAAATATACTTTCTTTGGCTACTTTGGAATTTGTGAAATATGTGATAATTTTAACTATATAACAATGTAAAAAACTTACTATTTCTGAACCCCACAATTTGAGCAACTACATTTCTTCATGCATCCTCTGAAATTCAGCAATAGCATTGTTGCTTGGAGTTATGGCTCTTTTTTACTGAAAATTTATTCATAGCACATTTATTTTAGTTGGCCAACCTTTGTCATATGGATTCCTTTCTGTGGCACAGATGCACTAATCCATTAGCAAGAGATCTACTTGCTCACAGCAGAATATATGGACATCCTGGACTTCATATGATTCACAGCTTTCGGCTTAGTGAGAATTAATTTTGCAGGATTGCAGGCCAGAGTCTTTCCACCCAGCTGTTCTTCTCAGAACCATAAGCTTCTGCGAAAAACCTTTACTGCTGAAATACAGAACTCCCTACTTACCAAGATATGCCTATACCGTAGATCTAGGCACAGATCCTGTAATGCTCAGACCAGAAATGTGGATCCAGGGTCCATCCTGCCAATTTATTTTGAAAGTGTGAACCAAAATGCTTGCCACATTGTGGGTGTACCTTTTGAAACAGTTGGGGGTGGGTGGGTGGGTGGGTGGGATTTGTGACCCTCTAGAAATTAAAAAAAAAATCTGGATCTGTAATTATAGGCTCTGCTAGCTGGCATGTTGGGAGCTATATTTCAGCAAGATCTGAAACACCAGGTGAAATCTTTGTTCATATTATAGACAGGTTGTGAACTGCAGGATCCAAATGTTTAAAACATACTGAATTGCAAATATTTCGTCTTTATTCTTGAAGAACCATTTCATTTTATTGTGCTCTGGTATGCTAGTATTTCAGCTTTTATCAGGTTTGATCTTCATACTTTCACAAGGCTGATAGAAAAATGTTCTGACAATACTCCCTTTTTCATATACTATCCAATGGGGGAAATCACATAATATATTTTCCACCTTAAGTCTATGACAACAAAAAGAATACAAAATCAGAAGAACTTCCAATGGTAAGACCACTTTCACAGTTGTCCAGCTAACTGGTGAGTTCCCTAACTGGTTGTGCTCACAACCATCCATTCTTTAATTTGGATTCCTAACTGAACAGAGAGTTGAATGTAATGCCTAAATGGGACCTTCCAACTTAATATTTCTATGAAAACTGATTTTTTTTTAAATTACATTTATATGCCGCCCTTCTCTGAAGACTCAGGGCGGCTTACAATTTTTGGAGCACAACCCAATGTGCTCAGCAATAGCCTTCATTCCATTGTATATGCCTGCTTATTACTAAGCGGCATTTTTACAAGGTCAGCTAATTGCCCCCAACAATCTTGGGTCCTCAATTTACCTACCCGGAGAGGATGGAAGGCTGAGTCAACCTTGAGCCTGGTGGGATTCGAGCCTACAATAATTGTAGGCATCTGGATCTTAAGAGCAGGCATTTAACAGCCTGAGCTACCAAGGCTCTTTTGCACATAGTTTCATACATTCAGAATGTATAGGTCACATGGCTCCTAAAAGACTGCTGACTTCTAAATCCTCTGGCTTGAGACAGTTTGAGAATTCGTGGCACTTCAGATGTTGCTGAACTATAATTTGCAACAGCCCAGGCCAGCATGGCCACTGTGCAATGCTGACAGTTGAAATACATCAGCATCTTGATGGGCCAATGGTTCCTCACCCAAGGATATAGGTGGCAGGAGAAAAGAGATTAAGAAAATCTAATCTGACTCTTTCAGAGAATCTGTCATGGAAACATGTTGATAATGATGTCCTAGTTAATAAAACAGTCTAAAGATCAAGCTAACAAGAGATTTCTAGTAAATGGGTGGATTTTTTTCCCCACCAGTCTTTTTAAACCTGCAGTTTCTGAACCACAGATCCAAGAATTCCCAACTAACATGGCAAAAGAAATTCTGGAAATTGCCAGTCCCAATGTATTTGTAAGGTAGGAAGTAGGGAAATGTTACTGTTCAAGAAAGTATAAGTGAAAGCATGTTCTAATCCATGTCACTGAGCTGCATCCACATAAGTTCTCCAAGAAGACATTAAGACTAATTGTGAGTTGCTGCTTGTATTATTTATTTGTTACTAAAGATATCAATATGCAGATTCTGTTTTAATGTAGTTAATTACTACAATAAAATATCTCATTTATTTACCTTGACAGCTGGATCAGGAACAATTGTGTTATTTCCATGAGAAGAAGCCCCTTCTTCACACACACACACACACACACACACACACACACACCACTCTTTATATTCCCAGTAGTATAAAATATGGATTCAGTGGTCAGGCATCAAAATACATGCCCTGTTAACCATGACATCCATTTAACAACTCTTGATCGTTGGAGGAATGCAAGTCTCAATTCCAGGGCTGTTATTACATAGAACCAAGCTCAGATGCCACATATTTAAAACCATGAGACAGTAATTCTGGGAAGGACCCAATTTCTCCAAGAGAGGCAGGGACATTGTACATTTAGAGGCAAATTGGACAAGCTATGGTGGGCTTTTGATGTCCTAGGCATGGATAACAGTGGGGTTTCAAGGAGTCGAATTGGGCAGAAATGACCTTTTGAACCGTTGGGAGCAGAGCCATTGGGAAGAAGAATTTCTCAGCTATTTGTCAAAGAAAAAAATTCCTGCTGAGTGATAGTAGCACAATGACACTAGTGCTGTTGCTGATAAATCTCAGTGGGAAGAGCTCCCTAAAATGTCTTCTTTGAGATTTAATTGAAGCATAGGAAGCCAGAGAATCTGCAGACTGTACAGACTTGATTGTACAATGATATTACATTCATCTGTTGGTCTCCTTACAAAGAAGGCAATCCACCCCGAGGATTCCTCCCAAATTATCTTCTTAGGAAAGGGGAAAAAAAAACTAAAGCAAACTTCTTTCATTACATTCAATGCAAACTGATAGGTAAAAATGCTGGAAAATGTATCTTCCTGGCAGTAGAAGAGTGATCTCAGGGATAGGATTATCTAGAGATGAGGCAGTCAGTCCATGGGGAAAAGCCATGCGTTGAAGGGGAGCAGATGTCAATAGAGACAGCTTGTCTGGCTGTTTGGATGCCAAATGTGTGGCATGAATCACTGGGGTGAGCTTGTCAAGCAGTCTGTGAAGTTCAGTTGCATCTGGTTTGATTGTTTGTTAGGGAGAGGTGACATTTTGCTGTCGGCTGTGTTTACTGAAGAAAAAAGAAATACTGCCAAGAATAGCGTCTGAAGCCCAGCTTTGCCCCCACTTCCTGTAAAAACTGGTTGCTAAGAAAAGATTCCTGTAAAATTGAAAATCCCATTTTTCTTTAGAGACAAGTGGGGAATGCAAGCATGACAAAAGAAACCAACATGATTGTGTTATGTAAGAGAATCATGTTTCTCTTTAAAGGAAGTGACCATTGCTAGCTGACAGAACAAGGCCCAATACAATGTAATCAGGATAGAATGGCCTGAAAAGGTTTAATTTCACTGACACCCCTGAAAAGTAACTTGAATGCAAATGGTTAAAAACCATTGGGTTATTTTATGTGCTGCTATAAATTTCCCTAATATGATGCCCTTCAGAGATGTTGGACCATACCTTCTATTAAACTTCAAGTGAATCAGTGTGAATCAGCCTATGTGGATGAGTGAATTCAAGATGAGTGAATTCAAGATGGAGACTGGAGTTTTTAAGATAGTATGCTTTGCTTCAAGATTGTAATTCAAGATTCAGTGCTAATTCAAGCCAGTTCAAGATTGGAACTGAAGTAAGATTAATCTAGGCTTACAAATGGGAAAACTTCAAACCACGAACAGCATAAGATACTTGATTTTGGGGCGGAAGGGGATGAAAAGATCAGACATGGTAGAATTTTTATGGGATACATAGTTTCAAAGCTCTAACAAAAATATCATTTTTAAAATATTCCTCCATCCTTTCTTTTAAAGCTGAGAAAGTGAGCCCGAGAAAAGAAAAATGCACTAAGCCAGGGCATCCTGAGAGTGATCCAAACAGTCAAGATGCCAGTTATAGCCATGTGATTGAAGCCCTGTCTATTTGTAAGGTGCATCACATGTACACCAGACAGTAAAAGTAGGTAGGGTTTTGGTTACCTGATCATGGCTGCCATCTTTTGTTTATGTACTAGCTCTATAACTATGCTTCGCTATTAAACTATGTGGTTGGACTTGGTTTTTGGGGAGGAAAATAAGGGGAAAAAATTCTGCTTTTGCCTACCAGCATCCATCAGTATTCATCTGGCTAGCATCCTGTCAGTGTGTGAGAGAGTTGAGAAGCTGTTTGGAAACTGAAACAGTATTTGCTGTGTGAGCAAGGAGGAGACAGCAAGGAACCTGGGTGTGGCTTAGCTCAACTGTTCTGTACTAAAGCTAGTTGCTGCTGTGAAACTAAAACTGAAACTCCTCTCCTCTGCTTGTGTTTTGCATTTGGAACAGATTTCTTTTCAGATGGGGAGGGGGAGTAGAGCTCCTTAGCATCAGAGTGTGTTAATAATAATATATGAAATACTAATGCCCTGATGGCCCAAATACGCGCCAAATTTCAAGTTTGTAGGCTTTACGGTTCTGGAGATTTTATGATGATGTGTGAGTGGTATTTTGCTTTTATATATATAAATAGATTATTAAATTTATATGCCAAAATATTGACTATATCTCCTCTGAAGATGCTTCTCCAGCAAGCCTAGCTGTCTGTCTAGCAAACTACTTCTGGAGATGTTGGCTGAACTTACATATCTACTTTAATAACTCTTACATGTTTACTTTTGTTCTGGAGTACCATAGATGTGTCCTTTGCTCTGAGCTTTGAGTTTTCTGGAGCAGGGGTCTCCAACCTTGGCAACTTTAAGACTTGTGGACTTCAACTTCCAGAATTCTGGGAGTTGAGGTCCACAAGTCTTAAAGTTGCCAAGGTTGGAGACCCCTGTTCTGGAGTGCCATAAGGGCTGGCGTAGCAGCTTGGCAAGTTTGGCCTCTCATGGAAAATACTTCTTCAACATTGGCTTTATGTTGCTTAATGCTACCCTGAATAAGTAATGTTGGCCTTGGTGGCTCAGGCTGTTAATTGCCTGCACTTAAGTTCCAGCTGCCTACAGCTGCTGTAGGCTCGAATCCCACCAGGCTCAAGGTTGACTCAGCCTTCCATCCTCTCGAGGTAGGTAAATTGAGGACCCAAAATTGTTGGGGGCAATTAGCTGACCTTGTAAAAATGCCGCTTAGTAATAAGCAGGCATATACAATGGAATGAAGGCTATTGCTGAGCACACTGGGTTATATCCCAAAATTGTAAGCCCTGAGTCTCCGGAGAAGGGCGGCATATAAATGTAATTAAAAAAAAAAAAGTTTGGCTTCATGGGCCTGGAATATGGAAGATTAAAAGCTGATTTAATCTTGTAGGTTTTGCTGCCTCTGATCCAGATTTTTTTCTAGGATGCAAGGAGTTGTTTCAAAAGATTGGTCCCTTTTTCGAAAGGCAGTATCACAATTCAGTATATGAAGTTGTGGTTTGTTGGTTACACTCTATGTCAATTTATTAGCAATGGTGCAGAAGCAACCAGAAAATTAGGCAGTTTGTGGAGAAAAATATGACATAAAAACGAGTGCCATTCATAGACTTGTGCTCACTCCATTCTTAAAAGTAGCAACTGTTCACACCAGTGCCTATCAGTGTAACCTTGGGACTCATTCATTCACTGTAATGTGAAAAGGATTCAATTTGCTCCAGTCATATAGAATGCAAAAGTAAGCTTCAACTCAGGAGTGATGACCTTATATCCCATATTTGGAGTGCTGGGAAATGAATTATGTGCCCAATTCTGTTGGCAGGACCAGCATAGAACAAATGTAGTTGTCAAGACTGAACCACTTTGCTTCTGCCAAACCTTATCACCAGGGATGGGATTCTACCAGTTTGCACCTATTCGCTAGAACCAGTTGTTAACATTCTAAGCAGTTTGGAGAACCGGTTGTTAGAAGAAATTACTGGCCTAATCCTGTAAGGAAGGCAGGAAGGAAAAATTCTGGTGTTGCTTACAGAAACGGCCTCTCCGTTAACCCTTATTACATTCTTGGCAGGACTAGACTTCCTGTCTCAGGAACGTCTCTGGAGTTTTTTTCCCTTCCTTTGCTGGTACTTTGCTTGTGTGGAGTGACCATTCAAAGTTACAATGGCACTGAAAAAAGTGACTTATGACCATTTTTCACAATGACTATTGCAGCATCCCGACAGTCATGAGAGGCCAGGCGAGGAGATGCGTGCCTTGATGTGAGTGATATTGAGTTGGCCACACCCAGCCAATAACATGACCACCAAGCCACGTGCACCTGGTCACATGACCACCAAGTCACGCCCTCCACCTAAGCCACGCCCACAGAACCGGTTGTTAAAAAATTTGAATCCCACCCCTGCTTATCACTATTCAACTGGCCAATGAACTGGGGGGAGGGAAGTGTGGAATGGAGTGCTGAGAATTTGTGCATGAACCATGAGAACCTGGAAATCATCAAGGGCATCACTGCAGGTGCTTGAGATGGAGGTTGACTGTTCCCTTAACAAAAAGACATCTCATAATCAGACAATGTGATTACCCAGGGGTGGGGAGAAAGGGACGCTATTGTTTAATAGGAAAGCATTTTTGCGGGAAAACCAGAGCTGGTTTTGATTCTTCGGTACCAAAATGGTGCATCTAATAAAGTCTTACTTTGGGAATTTAAAGCTTTTGACAGTGTTTACTTATTTTGGGTTCATTAGTCAAACAGTTGACAGTAGTAGTCCAACAGCACGAGACTGAGCAAAGCTGAAAACTGAGAATGTGAATGAACCCAAATTATATTAGGCCTGCCACCTTGAAAGAAATCTGATAAGCTGAGAATTCAGCAAAGTGAGACATCTCATTATCTGTGTTTTCATATCAGTGTCAGACTGTCACACCATTCCATCCTGCCCACAACCGTCCAGACACATGGGCTGCAAGATTGTGTGATATATTAGAATCTCAAAGATATGGTAGTGGAAAATCCACAAAATCTCTCAAATGCTTTGGAGTCCTCCAGATGCAATTTCTCGCTTTGAGGCAGGTCCCCATTTTGAGGTGTGAATCTGCTTTGAAAGGTAATTGATTACAGTTTCTTAAAATAGAGTTACCAGTGCTGTATAAAGTACACAGCTGTAATTCTTAACCAGTCTGGTCACAGATAATGGGAAATGCAATCCTTCTGAGACCACAATACTGGAAAGAGGAGGTTGTATGTCTGTTAAAGTTGATCGTAATGTAAACTTTGAATAGTGCTGTTGTGGGTACAATTTGTCTTTTTTTATTGTAGATACAAGAAGTAGGTATAGATTTACCTGATTGGGGAGAAGTCCTATTTTGTCAAGCATGAAAGTATACTATAGCCAAAATACATTTGTCTAATTCTGGATAATAGATCAAGTGGATAACTAGTGGAATGGGGGAAAGTTGCATGTCTCTCATGCTTTCTTCACTGATGCTTCTATTAATCTGGTGAATTGTAGACCATTATGACATTTATCTTAGCCATTTTTTAAAACTGACTATAGTGATACTGCTGCTGCTACAGATGTTAAAGCCAATATTGTTTCTTGTTATACATCTTTTCATTATTACTGCTTGCCTGATCAGCTCGTTGTTCCCTTTTCTAGCAGAAAGTTCATATGGAGCTAACTCGATTCTTTCTCATTTCTTCTGTGCTGTATATGATAGTGTTCTCTTCTCTTCTTCTTCACCATTTAAGATTATATTGCAGGATTTTGATTTTTGGATTAGCAGTTCTGTTTTATGTCAGAAGTGGCTATCTATTTGCTTCAGTTCCTAAGATCCTAGAAAGTGATCGATCTCTCTCTCTCTCTCTCTCTCTCTCACACACACACACACACACACGTTGTTCAAGGTTTTATCTATTAGAGATCTTTCTTTAGACATCTTCCAAAAGCTTACAGAACTATGTGACAAATCCATCTACACTTCTTAAGTACTACCAGATCTAGAGTGCAAAAATATAAATGATGCCAGATGGCAGCAAGCTTTCCTTGCAGCCATCCAACACTTGTTCAGACTTTTGCAGCCCAAATCTGGAAGCTTTACTAATCTCATGTACTGTAGCAATTACATGGAAAGGTAAGTACTGGCTTTGGAATCTGAAATAATGCTGAAAATTGCATTTGTATTTCACTTGTATCTCAGCCTGTGACCCTTCCTGTTGTTAACTAAATGACACATATCAAATATCCTGTGGCATCTGGAACAAATCACACTAATGCCCAAATACGACAGGCATAGAGACACATCAACATATAAAAGCCACTGATGCAATTACGTGAGTCATTACATTTGTGTGAGGACATCCCACACGCCATCATTTTCCCCCCATATGCCTCTGTCAATGTTCACTTTAGATTTTGGTTAAACAGTAGAAATCACACCTTGTGCCTATATTAATGACTGTCAAATTCCATGTTTTTTTTTAAATGCAGGGTGACCAGGAACCAGGTTGCAAAAGTCTTGATCACCATTAGAAGGTAGCAAAAAGAATTTTGTGACTCTTGCATCTAATGGCTATATAGATTTTTGCAGCCCAGATGCCCCTAAGAAAGATTGAACATGTTCATGGTATTCAGGATATAAAGGCTATAAATATTGATGACTATGAATCATAGACAACAAGCCATATAATATGCTTACTGGAAGCAATGATGGAAGTGCCCTTCAATCTAGGTTTGTGAACTTCCCAAATGCATTCAATGGCACCATCATGTCAATATTATACTGTCTGATCCTGTGGCCTAAATCAATCAAACTCTTCTTATAGTTTTATCTGGATAATCCTGAAACTTCAAGGGAATTATCGGATGAGAACTAAGGTTGATTTTTAATCATGGTGTTTTTTTTAAAGGCAACAACTGGTAATTGTTTACTTTGACTATCATTATTTAATTCCAACACTGTTAATTTTCTGTTTTATTAGCCATAATATTTTGGGCAATTTTTGTTTAAGGATTCTGTATACATTTAACAGCTTAGAAATTCAATAATGAAAGGCAAATGAAAACAATCTTTTTCTTTACCTATGCAATATGTGTGATATGATAATATTGTATCAGCCCATTGAAAGGGCAAAAGGTTAAGATTTCACTGCTATAAATATCTTTTAAACTATTGGTTGGTTCCTTTTCATAGGTGTATACTCCCTTAAGAACTTCTTTAACTGAGTTTCTGAAAATCCCAGGGCATTTCTTTGCATCTTACAGCAGAATCCATTTTTTGATTCTTATTGTTTCCGTCAATTGCCTTTGGATTTTTATTTCCTGATTAGATAACATAGCCTCAAAAATGGTAGTCAGGGGAAACTGGGAAGCCAAGAAATGAACAGCTACTGTGAAATGACAACCACCACCACTGCAGGAGCAGCAGTAACAGCAACAGCATAAGGAATGGCCATTGAAGCCCAGCTGAGTTCAGTATGGAAAACAATGTCATGTCAGATGCAACCTAATGTGATGGTAGGATGCAAATCAAAGAGTTATGGCAGGGCCATGTTTTCCAACTATAAAGAACTAGCAGCAGCATTCAAGTATTAAAGAATTGGACAACTTCATAGATGAACAGCAAGGCTGAATATATAGAAGTAGCCGTATAAGCAATTCATATGCTCAGAGCTATAGAGGCTGCTGTAGATTTTCGAGAACATAATGTACCAAGAATAAAAGCATCCTTTTTTAATGTCACACTGTGCATTCTGCAGCAGGCATTAGCCTCTTTCTCTAATAGAAAGCTTGGGTGGGGGGTGTATGTGCCTTATTTATTTTAAAATGTAATGTGGGCTTCTAATGTTACACTGTCCTGTGATTATCACCTTTGGCAGGCTGGCAATTGTTTCCACATTTTAAGCTGTATTAAATCAATATAGACCTCACAAGAGATATAACACCATCCTTGGCCTAAGCTGAACTTTGAGATAAGGGAATGCACATGCTGATGGTGGGTGAATGGGAAACTTGGGGTGTGTGCGTGTTTCTAGTGTCTCCCCATTTGATGAGAGAACAGGGCCCTTACGGCTGTAACTGGGATGGTGGAAGGAAAAACAGAGAATTCCTTATGAAGCACAATTATAATTATTCTGAAATATGGGTGACAATTTAGCTGTGTACCAAAAATGGCCTGTAAAATCTTTGCTACTGTTTACAGATAAGGATATCAATTCTGGCTCTGTTTAGGTATCATTTCTACACCACCACCCCATCACATCAGTTTTCAGGTAGTTTGATAGAGAGTCAAAACCATGATATCTGTGAGGAATGTCAACATGGTAGCCAGAGTCCACAATTGCAGCTCTACCCCATTTATATATGCATTATCACTTTTACATTCTTGACTACCCCATGGATGCTTTTAGAATAAAATAGACCCATAGGGCTGGAAGGGACGTTGGAGATCTAGTCCAATCTCCTGTCCAAGGCAGGAGACGTTATACCATCTTGGACAAATAGTGGCCCAATCTTTCATTGATTAATTGTTCTGTCAAGGAATTTCTCCTTAGTTCCAAACTGGATCTAACTTTGACATGTTTCAACCCATTGCTTCTTGTCATACCTCAGGTGCTTTGGAGAATAGACCTCCTCTTCTCTTTGACAGCCTCTCAAGTAGCAGAAGACAGCGATTATGTTACCCCTAAACATTCTTTTCATTATGCTAGACACACCTAGTCCCCTTAGCTCTTAGTATCATACTCTTAGTATGATTTGTTCATTATATACTAATTTACAATTAGTACATTCATTGTAAGATTCTGGTAGGATTCTATCTGCCTGACTCATTCTGGTTATTACATTTACATTGGTAGCACTTCCAGTTGTCTGTGTATTTGAAGAAAAAAATGTGTTCATAAACTCCTTTGTTCTTTTAGATTCCTAAGTCATGGGCAGTGCGTAGCAAAGTTAAATCCAGAAGTGATAGCTTACTCATTGCTACAATGCAATTTTGAATCTACCCTTTTATGCCATTGGATAGTACACATTAAGTCAAGACAGATAAACTCTTTTCAATTTGGCTTTATTCTTTTTCTTCTGAGTTTATTCCAGGAAGTCAGTGTAACTGAAAACACCCCTTTAAGTAGAATCAAATGTTTTGAAAAACCGATCATTTATCCTCCTTAATAATGCTACAGAATGTGAAAATTCTCAGGCCTCGGACTGTTTCTGGTTTTATAGAAGTTTCTCAGCTTTTTGATGCATTTCTTTCCTTGACTGAATTTTTTTAGTGATTTATTCCTGTAGAACATTTAATGCAGAAACTGGGGAGGCTTTGAGGTCTATGAGAAACAGGAGGGGTGACATTGTACTTCAAAAGACTAATGTAATTCAGATAGAAATCAGGAGATGTATGTACCAGTTGTTGATGAGCAAATTTAAGGAGTCTTTCTTTTTCTTTCTTTTTCATTTCTTTCTTTCTTTCTTTTTCCCTCCCTCTCTTTCTTTCAATTCTTTATATTTAAGACAGATTTAGCCAGGATAGTCATTCAAGCAAAACACTGTCCTTGGTGAAAATAAGAGACAAAACCTTTCAGGTGTTAGTTGTGGCTTGCTGTAGAATAATATGCAGCTTATTTTGTAAGGAAGCCATTAAACTCAAAATTTGTATAGGAAGTTGCATTAGCACTTAAAAAGACAACTATTTTTATATCCCTCTCAATGAAGGCTGGTGGTGATAGGGAAAGCCATCTGCTGGGGTTGCAATTCTGACCATAGGATTCTGTCAAGTATTCTTCACCATGGCATAGCATAAAAACAGATTTCTGAGTTTAAATGATACCCCAAATCATAAATTAACTTGAAGTCTAGGTCTGTAAAAAATGGTAGATTAAAATACAACAGCCTGGTTTGGGGTTCTGTGTGTCATAGAAATAGAGCCTGTGTGACTAACTTCTGATCAAGAAAGGAAACAATGTGTTGCTTGCCTTGTTAAGAGCCAAAGCATTTGGCCGCCTAAGGCAGATCAACAAATATAAAGCTGTCTGTGAGCTGCAAAAATCTGGCAGCAAAGGATTTACAAGAGTTTTCTGTAGCTCTTTGCTGTCATGCAGTGGTTATATGGATTTCTGCATCTGAACTATGGGAAGAGTTGTAAAAAAATAGCACTTTTCAAATTTGCTGCTTTTCAACAAGAATATTTCATGTGGTTTGATTGGTTCATTGTGATGAAAAATTAACACATTAAAAAAGGGAGGAGGTTACTCTTCTCTGCCTTATATCAAAGCTGCAATTTTATACTTGTTTAGCAATTAAATTCCAGCAGTTTCTATGGAAGGTTTCAGTATATCTGAACAGAAATAACTCTCCTATTATTTTCTAGTAAAAGTGCTTAATATCACAGCATTTGAGATTATTAAATAAAAACCTGATGCTTGCCTGACACATAAGAAAAAGGGGCAAAATGTTGATTATGTAACTAGTTGCACCTACCATCTTACTTTCAAGCCCTCTCCCTCTCTACAGATGATCCATTGCTTGTTCTGAGTTTAAAATGTTCAGAATGGAGTTAGCAACACAGGAGTCGATAAACCTGTTCAAGAATACACATTAATCCTGTTACACTAATGTGACATAGAACTGTACTATTTATCTGATTGTATCTACAGTTGTTGCAGCTGTTTGCTCAATTATCATGTGGCAGTATATTGGGGATCCAGAGATTGTTTGCCATTTGGTTATGATGCTTCATCATTCCCCCCATTTTTATTTGATAAAGAGTATATTTCCTATATAGGTGTGGCAACGAATGCTAATATCGGTAGGTACTCCCAGACACTTACATTTTATAAATCATAATCTCACAATAAGATTATAATTATTTGGTAACATTGTGATGGTTCTGGCCACTAAGAATGTCTCAGGAGCATGAAACAACTAGATGGACAACTCGCCATGGCCTATTCACCACAGCCAACTCACTGTGGGACAATTCACCACAGGACAATTCAATAAATACAAGTTAAATTAATTTCAATGCAATCATGGCCAATAATAATAAAATAAAGTCAATCCAGAAATACAAGAATTACAATAATTTTGATGAAACACGGACACCTATAATAAAAGTAACTGGATGAAATGATTAATACTGTTGAATTGTCCTGTGGCAAGTTGTCCCACAGTGAGTTGGCTGCAGCGAGTTGTCCTAAACCCACAATTAGGATATTTGGCTGAAAAATGTCAGCCAGTAGAAACCAGTAGATTTTACCATTGCTGTAACAGTCCCACTGAAGATGGTGGCAATTCAAGCCAAATAAAATAACTTGAATGAAACAATTGAGAAAATGTGTATTTAACGTAATTGACCAACTCAGGATTTCAGTAACTAAAGAAATCAAACTGAGCAAAAAGAGCAACAAATACTTGAACATCAGATCTTGGCTATATGGGGAAAAAAATCACAACAGATATGGGAGGGAGAAGAGATAAGGGAAAAAGGAAGTGGAAGAAGCTAAGAAAGGGTTGTACCATACAAGGATCTGGTGGAAGTTTCAAAGTGCAGAAGTATTTGACTTCTTATTGTCTCATTAGCTTCTGGGCTTGGCTGGCCCACTTAACAAAGAATAGATCTCCAGAAAAAAATGGTTCCTTGCTATTTGCTGCCAACCAGTTTGTTGAGACAGTACAGTATGAAATGGAATGTGTTTCAAAAATGCTTGTTTTAGCAAGTTAATTACACAGTAGTCCCAGAATTATCTGCATATTGCCAATAACTTCCTATGACTTTATAAAAGGGAAGCAAAAGAAGAAGCTTGTTGGCCACCTTGTTCAATCCCTTGCTTGATCCAGCAAAAATCAAGGATTTGAAATTCCTCAATGGTAAGCGACTCTGTAGTATTTACTGGCATAATGAAATCTCTCAATAACAGCTTCCAATCCATTTGTAGACTCTGCTGAAAGTTCTGATTTTGATCTTTAAAATATTAAATGGCTAAGACCTGAGAATTCCAAGGATTGCTTTTCCTCAGATATACTAGATGCTGACATCACCTTTCCTATGTCAGATGCTGCTCAAAAGTCAATTTTGACAGACTGTTTTGAAGAGACAATACACTTACCTTGCTGCCAAAGATCTTAGAAAAAAAAATCCCAAGACACTTACTGCTTTTTTATATTTTAAACATGTTTATACTTTTTGATGTCATTTCAGAAACAGTTTAAATAGATCTTGATTGCAAGAGCAGGTTACCTGTTGACTTATTTTAATATTTAGATATTGTAAAGTGCTGAAAATGTAATACATAGCAGGCTATTAATATTGGCATTAATATTGCATATTCCAAATGAAAAATGTTGTTGCTACTACTTTTTTGGGAAAGTAAACAGCAGATTATCTGTGATAAATTATTTGATCCATCTGCAGATCAATTTTCCTGTAGCTTCACCACTGCATATAGTAACTTAGCCCACCTTATTAAGAAAATACTAATGCTTGCATATTTTTGAAACAAATCAAACTTTGTATTTTAATATTCTGTACTGCTATCACTTTTAAGATAGCATATTACCAGAATAGATACTGCTGCCCATTAAGATCCTGTCAGCAGTGAGCTAATATGACAATGGAAAAAACATACAGAAAAGTTGCTTTTAGAATTACAACATGTCTTCTTGTCTGTATATTTTAAACTCTTGATTTGATATGTCACAGATGTCTAACTGAGGCAAAGACTATTTAATTTTTTAAACAAAAAAAAATGCACCACAGATACTGTATCACTAAGAAAGCCAGTAATTTTACTCATTTGGCTGCAAAATACAAATTATACCTTATGTCCAGCAGGAAGAACTTCTGATTTTTTTTGCCCATTAATTTATTTGTTGTTCACTACAGACAGCTGATTAAATCTCTTGAGATACACAGGTGTGATTTTTAAATTTGTTATAATATCTTGTCATCTAGTGGCGACAAAGTCCAGCTTATGCCGCTGTGAGCCTCTAATATTTCTTGCAAAATGTTTTTATGTGCCCATCAGCAGGAGAATATCACTGATTTAATTAAAGCAAATTCCCAGGATTAAAATAAAATAAAGCAAAAGCAAATCATCTGAAGCAATCCAAGTCAAATATTTTTAGATTAAGTGAGTTTCTTTTACCACTGAGCTGACATTTTTGAATACAACTGAACTATGGGCCAGTTTGAGGTACAAGCAGGGACAGCAAAACTAAACATGATTATACCCATTGTGATGTAGAGAATTTGATATAAAGGGTGCAATTCTATACTTGGATTGCTCCACATCTTTGGTTAGAATATGTTCACAAAACTCCTGTTAATAGTTTGGGAGTGAGGTCTTCTCAACCAACACCAGTGTTTCACCAGCCGTTTGAGGGGCACAGGGTGTCAAGAAACGGAGGCCACAGACGTTAAGATGTCACTGCAGGTGGCATAAAATGGGAGCAGAGGAATATGCTGGGTTTAGGCAATAACATTTATTGAGGTTTCAAGTGGCTTTTTGGGACATAAAGGCAAAGTATTTGCCTTCTACAGGCAGCAGGAAAGAAAGAAAAACCAAACCACACTGTTGCATCTATGAGGAAGATGTGTAAAAGCTAAGACAAAGTCAAACAATACAAAAAGGGGTTCTTGACATTCTTGAAAATAGCATAGCAGTTGTTTTATTCTTGCATTTTAGCTTTGTTTGGGGAAAAAACCCTCTGAGAAACAGCAGATATCACTGTATTATTAAAAATGTTAAATTCCACTCCTGGGAAAAATAGAAATAATTTGGTTACCCAAAAAAAAGAAGAAGAAAAATAACACCATTGATAAAGCACTGAAATGATTTTAAAAACTCCTTTTCTGAGAAAGTCATCAATGCATACAATATATAAATGTGTGCTCTATTAGCTTTCTCCAACCTAGTGTTCTTCATATATGGATTACAAATCCCATCTTGCCCAGCTAAGATATGGCCAATGCCTATTTCCTTTTCGGGTAGGAATTTTACTGTGACATTATATTAAAAAGGCACTAGATTTGGAAAGGGTGGTGTATATCATATACTGTCATCAGAAAACAGGCTTTATCCCTTCATTAATAAGCTATTTCCAAAATAAAAACCAGCTTAAGGGGAGAAGACATCCTTTTGGCTATTGCATGTTGCCTTTAATTTTGTTCTGTCCAGGTTGAAGAAAGTCTCAATCTTTTTATGGGGCACTGCCCCAAATCTGCTTAAATACAAAAGAATCACACTGTAAGTCCCTCCATTGTAGTTTTACCAAAAATTGTTAAGGTATAGATAAAAAGAACAGTTAAGTATTGACTGCCAAAGCTTTTAGAAAGTAACGTCACCATTAAACATTGTGCTTCTTTATTAATTAAATCCATTTACAATGTTCAGTTAATCCTAGAATTGTGCCTCTATATTTTAGTTTAACTCAATAGTGGAAAAAGGAAGAAATACTAATATCCATTCTTGCACAATTCAGTTCTGTGACTGTGTTCAAGGTTGAAATTACCTGGCTGAGTGGGACGAGCTTATTTCCATGCACAGAACCCCACAATTCTATAGGCTCAAGAGTAATCTTACATGTACATGTGCATGGCTGTCAACACTCACCCACTTTGACAAATGGCTTACAACCATACTGGTAAGCCAAATATTATTTCTTTCTTTTTCCTTTTTTTAAATGGCCACATACACATTGCATATTTAATTCCTGTTGAAGATGAATGCTCTCAAGTGGTGGTAAATGTTAAAGTGAAGAAAATAATTTGGAACCCTGATTGAAGCTTGGATAATCAAACATTGGCCCCATTCTCACTTCCTTTGATGCATGTGTATCTGTTTAAAGTCATTGGTGGAATTAATGCATTATCAAAGCATTTTTTCTGTTATCTAGAACATACATGCAAATGATATGGCTTCAGTGTACTCCTAAGTCTTTCTGGGCTGGTCAAAAAATGCTTAGGATAAGAAAAAACAACTGCTGAGCCAGCATGGAATCATAAGCGATGACACTACAGCTGTGGTATAGGTATCATTATTATTGATTTTGTTAAAAGTGAACAAAGCCTTACATCTATATTTGGTTGGTATCCTTAATCAAACAGAACTTTTACAACTTGTATTCTTATATAGACGTCTATGTCTCCATTAACATTTGCCAAAGTCAGCTGATTTGCTAATGCTTGTTCATGACTCTGGAAAGGTATCACAGATTAATCAGCAACTGGGATTAAGTGGCAAAGAGTGAATAGCCTTCCAGACTGCTACAGTATATATTAATACTGTATGAAAATGAGCAGTTCAGAGAACTGCATCATGAGCTGTGCTTTGACTCTAACATGCTAGAAATTACTCATATTTCTTCCATCTTACATTTCTACCCTGCCCTCCTGTCCTAAGAAAGAAAATAAGCTACATCTCTTGTAGCATTTACTCACTCGCTCACTCAGCCCAGCAGGGTGGACCACCTAGACCTAATTTGCATGACAGATCTTAAAGCTCCAAGAAATATAAAACAATTATAAAGAATAAAATAAACTAAGTCATATACAAAGGGATTCTCCTACAGCACTGGGAATCCAGATATACCTTTCACACATTATTTAGTATGGGGAACCCCCCCCCCCACTTTCCTTTCAAGAATCAGTCCCAGGATGTGTGAAGAAAGTAAGTATTTTAAAGCAAATGACATAGCTTTCATGCATTTTTATGCCTGCTAAATTATAAATAATATGTGCTAATGTCAAAGATAAATTAGATATCCTGTTCAGGCATAATTTTATTCTGATATTATTCTTAATTAAAACTATGGGTAGGAATTATGGGTAATGTTCGCTTTCTCTAATAAGAGGAAAGTAGAACAGAATGGATGTTGTTCTATGGTGACCAAACCATTTAAGTTAGAAAATTACAATAGTCAATTTTTATAGCAGGGCTGTTTGCTCAAAGAAAATACAGTAGCCACCACATTTGAATGGAACTGTGAAATTTAGCTCTAGTTGCTCAACATGATGCACATGCTTTACATTTTAACCATGACACCAACTAAATACAGATGTCAAAATAAGCCCAACACTTTTCAGTGATCTATACATTCAGCCATAAGTCATCAAATGTTGCATAGCAAAATACTGAGTAAACCTATATTCAGTCATCTGGAAACAAATCCCGTTGACCTTATTGGATTTATTTTGCAGTATACCTGTACATGATGGTATTGTAAGTAATGTAATGCACATATAAATTCATGCTTGGACATAAACAACTCAACATTTATAGCCAGATTGAAGTTAGAATGGTGACCTTTTGCTGCTATTCCTGTCCTCAATTATTCTGTATGAAAGAGAACAAAAAATAAAGAATTATTTTTTATAAAGAATGTTGGAAGGACTATCTAGGCCATCGAAGCCACTTTTCCTTGATCACATTTGAACCTGAATCTGCCTGTAGTTCTGAGATAACCTACTGAATGTTGGGCATAAAATATGCAGTCAGGGTACCAAATTTAGGGTAATTGTTATGGATTTTAAAATTATGTTCACTTTGATGCTATCCCAGATTTTGATTTTGTTTGGGATTGTGCAAGCTTTCTGAGTTACCTTTTACAGCCAAAAGATTGCTAGTTTTATCGAATGTATAGAAACAAGACAAAGTTGAGCCACATTGTGATCTAAGGGGCAAAAAGCCTCAAGATACGCAAAACATAAATAAGGTAAGAAGAACACGTTCAAAAATATGATGGAACTACCCAAGATGCAAAATTGACTGCAGATATATTAGAATGTTATGGAAGGGAAAATCCTAATTGTTTGCAGATTAGCCTCCAACAGCTGACTGATACTCTAAAATGTATTCTGATTGGAAGAAAAACTAAAAGGAAAAAATAGTTACTTAAATGTGCAACTGCACAAATATAATTCCCCCACTATTAAGATAACAAAAACTTCTGCTATTACCATAATTATTATATATATTAGAAAGCTATACACAAGCATGTTAATTTCACAGATTTTTAAAAGATTCTTAATATTTTATATAATTAGAAATACACATTTCAAAAACAAAATTTCTGCAAAGAGAAAACAATTACCTTGGTTAGCAAAGCATGGAGTTCTTCATGGCTTAGGGTAGTGCTTTCTATACAAAAAAGATCCCCCTTTGTTTCCTTCAGGGCTGTTTAAAATATTGGCAAAGCTATGAAGGGGGGAAAACACATTTTGGCTTATGTAAACTACAAAAAGCCACAATGCTTTGCAAACTCTGTCTTACTTCTTAATATGAAAATAAGGAAAATGTAATTTACATATTTTTTAATATTTTTATTTAATAAGTGATCCAGACCCAGAATTTAAAAAAAATTAAATAGGTTAGCCCTCACACTAAAAAAAAAAGAACCCCCAAACGTTTTTCTTCACAAGTATGGTGCTCTTTTAAATGATTTTGATCCGTTTAACTGAGTGCCATACTCATACAATATGCCAACACATTTGTGAGCATTTTCAGATATACTAAGTGACCTAAAATTTTCCTTCTTTTCTTTTTTTCCCTTAATCACCTGATTTCTGGATCTCCCAAAACATCTGTACAATTTCTATTCGTTGCATAACAGCCACTTTCTCTCTCAGTAATGATCTGCCCAGGATTGGGCAAATGCCTCCTCTTTTTTCTGTTTTTGGCTATTTACATGTAAATAACGTTGAACCTGCAACATGACACTATCTATTGTAACATACATTTTGCAAGGGAGCACAACAGTAAAAAGAAGTTAACCTTAAAACCTATTTTGTACAAGTGATCTGTTGTACAACTCAAGTGCGAAGCATCTCTTCAGCATTGCTGTTTATCTTTTAATATGGTATCACTGAGGCAATTTAAAAGTACTTTTACAAAACAGAGTACCTGACTTCCCCCCCACACACAGCACATATAATGCATATTGACCCCCCTCCCTCTTTCCCCTTAAGGTATAGCACACACACGCACTGCAAGGAAAAAAAAAACCTCTAATAGCTAGTAAAGTTATCATGTTGCCCATCCTTCAGAGAGCCGCATGCGCTTCACGGAGGGACTTTCCCTTTCGTCCGGCGAAGGTCTGGTGAGTCCAATGGGAGAGTGGAATTCATTTCGGTGATCTTCCCTGTCGCTTCCATCGTAGGAACTACTACAGCTGCTCAAGCTGTCAACAGGAGATCTTCCCGCCTCGTGGCGTGTGTGCTGTGGATATCTCGATGGTGTGGTCGTACGGTCTCTAGGAGGAGAAACAGGTTCGGACTTGATGTTGAGGCTTTGAGTAGAAGGCAGGGAGAGATTTGTATTCTGAGATAAATGAGTGCTAGTGCAAGCTCTGTAAGAGGAAAGGAAACCCAGTTACAGACGGAGGAGGCAGAGCCCCCTGAAATGTAAACTTACACAAAATATCAGCTAAGAGATGGAAAAACTTATCCCTGCACAAAGCCAAGGACTGTGTGTGTGTGAAGGATTGTCTCTGCAGCTGTGGAACACGTCTGAAAAGATGACTCTCTTAAGATGGTCCTTGCAGTTTGTTCTATGGATTGCCCAGAACTGCAGCCAGGATGATTTTTTATCTCAAATGGAAATAGTGTCAGCCACACCCTGCTGTTTTTGAAACCATGACTGATTACTTAAGGTATAACTGCATGTGTGCATATACAGAAAAGTAATTTTAAAAGATGGTAGGTTGGATGGCAGACTAATGTAGATTGCTTACAACTCAACTACAAGAGCAGTTGGGGTTGTTCTATTCAGCATCTTTTGGGTTTTCACATGGCCTTCAAGACGTCCTGGGTTCATTCTTCTGGATTCTGGTGAGTGTCCTGAGGTGTAATGGCAACTCATACTAGAAAGAGTTCCCTATCGGTCTATATCACACTAAAAGTACATAGAGACTATCATTCATTTTTAGTATAAGCAAAAAGTTGATGCAAGATTGGATACAGAAGGTTCTGATTTATTCTAAAGCTATTATTATTAGAAAAAGTCACCATACCAAACCATGATTTTCAGTTAAACACCACCAAGTTATCTGTTTGCTTATTGCCTCTTGTATTTTTCCCCTTCTCTTTTGGCAATAAGGAAATTGGAATCAAGAGGGTATTTTTATTTTCAATATAATTATTTAAATCAGTGTTTCTCAGTCTTTGTCATATTTCTGTCACAAACTACTAAAATGTCTAAAATAGACTTGTTTTCTAGACCCAGAAGAATGGTGATGGGAAAGGAAAATGTTATGTACATAATTTCCCAACTTTGTGAATACTTGTCAATTGTGCATGGAAGTTGTATATCACTCAGAGCTGACATGCCAGATTGCATGTTCCTCCGAGGGATGAAAGGTTATGGCATGAAGGAGATATGTCACTTGAGCACTGGAGCTGCACATTTTTAAAGACTGGAAAGCCCACGTGCTCAGTCTTAACCTTCTAAAATCTTTGTGGGTGAACACAAAATGAAGGACTATAGCCAACTGTTCTCTAAAGTCTGCAGAAATGCAAAACAATGCTAATATCTATCCTTGGAATGATGTGGCAATGCTTTTATCATTAATTGTCACAATGTTTAATAATGAATGGTCATTGTTAGTCAACAAAGAGGAAGAGAAATGCTGCAATCCATAATTGCTTTCATCTGCCCTGTATTCAGCTGATTTTGTCAAAATTGCTGCAGTTGTTTAATGGACAAGCATGTTGGCCCTACAGTTGCAGTTGTGTGAAAAGCAAGCCTAAGGGCAGAATTCTCTTGATTTTACATTCTTGGCTATACCTGAAGTTAACACACTGTCTGTTGTTGGGATCTGTTAACTATTGGAAATTAGTTCAATTTGCTGTGTAATGAATATAATGAATATCTTTATTCACTGTGGAAAATAGAGGCACTACCTATCAATAAGTTAAGGTCTCATACACAGTTTCCTTGATTTCCAAATAAGTAAAAATGCACACTCCTAAGATCCATCTTATATACTAAATTGGATACAGCAGAATTAAAAGAAGTATTCTCTTTTCTTGTGGCTTAACAAACCGCTATTTAATTTCAGATTAAACCTGATTTACAAGATTTGCAGAAGAAATTGCCAAAGTGAAATTTTCTTATTGTTTTCAGTTAGAGTTCCAACTTTTGACAAATGTAAAATAAATATTCATAGAATAATGTACATGTAAAATTAGGGCAGATATTTTATGTCTGCACTAGAAAGAGATGATAGTGTGTCCCAAATCTATGAAAGTTTGCTGTTGGTTTAGCATGTAATTATAAACCTCACTTTCTTTGTGAAACAGTCTGTTTATGTTATGGTATTCAACTGAAAACAATTTGTTCACTTTAAATGCTTAGGTGGAACATTTTCTATTTTGTAATGTATTTTTTAAACACTAAGATTAATACACAAAGAATATTATTATGAAGATTATAGGAGATATATAATAGACCTTTCACGGTAATACAATTTTCACTTCTCACATAAAAAATAATTGGTATAAACCACTTCTCACTGAAGTGAATGGCAGCATGTTTAATTTAAATAGGACTGAGCTACTGCTTTCAATGCATCCTGAAAGAAGGGCATCTCACTAAATAGGCACACAATAGCCTATTATTTCAAATAGTCCTCGACTTATATTGTTCATTTAATAATATATTCAAAGTTAAGATGACCATGGAAAAAAATGAGTTATGATCCTTGGTCATGTGATCACAATTGTGGTGCATGGCCACCTACCCACAATTATTACCAATTGAAATGTCCTGCAGTCTTGTGATCAAAATTTGCAACTTTTTTTGACCTTTTCCCCCGGCAGAAAATACCTATTGGGGAAGTTGAATTTGCTTAACAACCATGGTCATTCACTTAATGAATGATGTAAAAACTGTTCTAAAATCAGGTCCAATTCTTGCAATTGCACTAATGTATGGTGGAAATTGCAATTGTGGTCATAAATTGAGAAATATCTGTAACGCACTCATGTTTCCAGTCACTGAAAAGATATTCAACCTTGACTATGTGCAATTCAGATCATAGGAAAAGTGAACATTATGGCTTGCTAGTTTCCTTGTTCCACTGGATTTGTTTATATTTAATCTTTTATAAAGAGTTTCTGGCTTTTACAATAGCATAATATACATTAGTATAGAAATTTCCCTCCTGAATTTGCCACTAGAGGGCAGGAATGCATGCCCTTTCACTGTGAAAATGAACACTAGGTTTGCTTGCTGGCAACCTTTTGAACATGCAATTTATCATAGTATAAGGGAAATAAGTGAAATATCTCTGCCTCTTCTAAAATGCATAATGCTCAGGCAAATTTGGATTATGTATGGGTCAAGTTGGTAGGTCAGTTGCTAATACTAAGTAGACAGGTATTGCAAAGTGCAGTAAAGTCTTAAAGTCTGAATGGTTAAAAGCAGAGAAGAAAAAACAAGAACCCTTGAATTCTAATATCACTGTGCTACAAGGTTATGATACAATCAGTGAAGAGATTGGGGAAAATTTATGTTAATAGATTGGGGAAAACAGATGAGTTCTAAATGAATTGCTTATCTGCTTTCAAGGTCTGGTTTTTTGGCATGTAATTTCTAGATTCCGTTGAAGTAAGTGGTAGGATAGCATTTATGTGAGGTTTTGATGGAAGTATGCCTTCTGTCAAATAATCTACAGGATTTTAGATATTCCAGTCAGCTGATATCACCTGGGATGTTAGCTATTAAAACCTCTGCATGCAAAGTACAGGTAGTCCTCAACTTACAATTATAAGAGGGCTCTAAAATTTGTTGTTAAGCAGTGCAATCATGTGACAGTATCCAATTTCATGACATTTTTCTGCTGCCATTTAGCCACTGTGAGATATCACATGACCACAGCTTCTCCATTGACTTCGCTCATCAGAAGCTGGCTGGGAAGGTTGCAAATAGCAATTATGTGACCACAGGATGATACAATAGTCCTAAATGCACAACAGTTGCCAAGCACTCAAATCGTGATCATGTGACCATGAGGATTCTGCCACGATTGTAAGAGCAAGGATGAGTCATAAATCACCTTTTTTACAGTAATGTTGTAACATCAGTTGATAAATGAATGGTGGTTATGTGAGGACGCCTTGTAGGGGATTTACTAGAGTCCTTTTTTCACCCTTTACAACTCTCCATGTTACGATATATCCTAATTGTCTTGTCTTTCACTTGGGACACACCTCCAGATTGAACGAATGGGACTGTATGGGAGGAATACGGATTTCCCCTCCCTACCTCTTGCTGTTTTGAGGCAGGTCAAGAAAGAAAGAGGAAGAAGGATTTTCAAGGGAGCAAA
Organism: Naja naja; assembly: GCA_009733165.1. NCBI lineage: Eukaryota > Metazoa > Chordata > Lepidosauria > Squamata > Elapidae > Naja > Naja naja. Next base: position 266,567,866 of record CM019149.1, on the reverse strand, counting down.
TAGGTTCTGACCACTGTGTCTTTGGGGCAGCGGAATTTGGGCTGGAAGTCAGCTGCTTGTAGCCTAATGTAACATAGCTGAATACATTACAGCCAAACTCAGAGAGCACCAAGACTTCACAGTCCACCCTGAGCTTCATATGTTCTTTTCTGTTGATAACATGAAAGCCAGCTGGTTGACACTGGACCAGTCATTAGCTTTCAGCCCAACTCATCCCACAGGATTGTTGTTGTGGCAAAAATAGAGGGAGGTGGATCTGTTCGCCACTTTGAGTTATTTGTAAAAATAATAAAGGTGGGATACAAATAAATAAAATAAAACATGGCCTAGTACAGCTAATGTTGAAACTCTACTACTAAGACAATTTAATCCCTAGACTGCCTGTTGCCTGATTTCACTAAACTGCTCTCCTCACTCATGTGAGCTAATGACAAGAAAAGCTGCACTGCAATCTGTCCATATGCATGATGTATCTATTACTGACAACGCAGGCCTGCCATTTATTATGTGTTATACCTGCCTCTCATTTCACTTTCTACTGACAACCAGCAGAATGTTATCTACAGAGGAAGGCACACAGGAGAGAACTAGATGGAGGCCACTCTTTTGGGTTTCTTTTAGGACAAAGAGAATTCAGTTATTCTGCCAAGACTATAGCTTTGGTTCCTTTCAAGGTGCCTCACTCATCTCCAGGATACTAGGAACTCTGAGCTCTCTTCTCCAAACACTGGACAGGCTGTTAACTTCTGTTCCTCCAACAGCGAGGGAAAAACTTTATAACAAAAAACAGGTTGTGTGTGTGTGTGTGTGTGTGTGTGGGAAGAGATATCATGGATATTTTAAAAATAATATGATGCTTTGAATTCTGACTTACCCCAATTGACTGAGGGCAGATGGTGGCATGTTGTGTAGATGTTGCTGCTGCCAGCCAGTTACTGAACCCAAGTGGAGAGCACTGGCTGTGTTAAAGCCAGACAATGATGACAAGTCTGCACTACTCAGTGAATACTCTGAAAGCAAGTATAAAAAAACACAATGTCAAAATTAAGATGGAAGAGTTCAATAACTATGGACAAAACCCCTCATATTCCAGTAATAAGGTATTGTAAATCTACTGCAGTTGTGGTATTAAAGGCATTCCCTTCTCTTCCCTACTCGCTATGAGCACAATAGGCGGATACATGCATAGATACACAAGTGTATAAACTCAGCTTACTATCTTAAGCACACAATCGTGCCTACCGTCCCTGTCCTATTGTCCCCAATTATCCGTACCTATTTTATGTATACTTATGTTTATTCTTATATCTATTATATTGTAAGCAATTGACAAATTAAATATAAATAAATAAATAAATAAATCTTACTAGGATATAAATGCTAAATATATGATTTTCTGGTTCCTGGTGAACTTTTAGCTTGTGAAGTTTTGTAGTATTTTTAGCATACATTTATCAACACCAAAAAATGCAGCCTACAGAGTCAGCTTACTTGCAAGGAATGGGATGCCTATGACTCTTCAGATATTGCTGGGCAACAACTCCTGGTTATGAGGCCCTGCATGGCAATGGATGCAGAGCACTCTAGATTAGTACCTACTGGAGGACCACAGTTCCTCACCTTGGTACTGAATATGGGCCAAATATATGAGCTTTAAGTAAGATTACTGTAAAGTGCAATCAAAATTAGATTAGCCTAGAATTCTTAGTAACCTTGGGCCCTGGGGTTAGTTAGTTATGTGTTCTCATGGACTGTGACCTTGAATACACATTCAAGCCTATAAGTACAAGTGAAAAAGGTACACAAATCAGTTTTTGCATTGTGTATTCTCCAGATCAGCCAGAAGGATGGACATACTTTGGGCTTCAACTTTTAGGGAGACCCTGAACTGGAAAATGCCTCCCCCTTCCAGATAAGGATCAGGTGCAGCCATTCTTATTATACCTGCAGTCCCTGCCAGATAATTCTGGAGTGATATGCCCGAATGCCACACAAGTGTACAAATAAGACACTATAAGACACTCTACTATGGAGTTTGCAGTTCAAGTAGACATGGAAACATTTCTGCTCTTTCAAAAAAGTGTATGATGCAGTTAAGTTATACCTACAACGTGCCAGCAGGCATCAATTAATTATGAGAGTGGGAATATCAAAGCACTTTTTGATAAAGGATATTTAAGTGGCTCTTCAACTGTCAAGTGTGAATGAGTGATTCTTAAGCCACTTAAAAGCAATTCTTAAGATGCACAACAAAAATGAGACAGGATTCTACATATTGTTTCATTTTATATTACCACAAGCATCAGATTTGTAACTTGGGGTATCTTGTATGTGAGTATCTGGCTTTTTTCTCATTTAATCTATAACACTCAGAATTATGTGAAAACTTACCGGTACCATATGTTGTTGAAATGGCTGATGGGTATCCTCCCATCCCTTGCCCTGGTAAAGTAGGAGTTGCCACGGAAACCACCGGAGTAGCCAATGACTGAGCAGACTGAGAGTTATTTATCCTTTGATTCTTTTAAATGAGTAAAATAAACATATTAATGGAAGGATGGAAAACATTTGAAACAAATTATATTTAGAGATTGGATTTGTTCCTATGGTACAAAATAGCATATAGATTTCACTACATTAATCATTTATCATGTCGCTTTTATGAACTCTGCCAATCCCATGATTTATCATTTTTTCAAGCGACCAGTTGTCACCATAGTAACTCATTAAATCAGAATCTCCTAGGTTACCAAACATTTAAGATGTTTCTCCTCCCCCCTGCCACATATACATTAGTAGCAGTCAGACTAGGAGGATAAGAATATTTAACATGTATTCATTTAGGTTTGGAAAAAAATGCCTGAAAATATAACTATTTAGTTCCAAGGATGTTTTTAAAAAGTGTCTAAGTAGGATGAGTTATGCCAGATGGTAGTAGAGGATTAACTGTTGAAAGCAACCTAATGATATGCCCATGCATGTTCAACTTTTCTATGGTTTCTGTTACAATTTGGGACAGGTGCAGAAGCCTGCTTACATATACAAACCTCCTTAGGTGAACTGGCTGCCTATGTTTAAAATAGGCAAGCAAGATGATGAATATGCAATACTGCATATTCTATATTCTCCAGCAGATGGTGCTATGGTCACTTCATTCTTAAAAATGCTGAAACTTATATGAAAGATACTATTAAATATACCTTTACCCTGTATTTTCTTACTGTGGGACTCTAATGCGTACAAATCAAGATTAGAATTTAAAGGCATAGGGCATTTGATGGAAACTTTAAAAAGTTTGGGCATTCAAAGGTGACATTACTAAAAAAAACACTAAATCCAACCTTTTTAAAATCGTCGCTTTACAGCAGTTAAACACAAGACTTTTAAACAACTTTCAAGCCTTGGAAGATAGATGGGATAAACTTCTATTTGTTTTTGAAGAAAAGGTTCCATTATATTTCAGCTGCCAACTCAGTAGGGAAATGAATTGTTTCTGCACGTCTTCAATAAACATTATTCCCACTTACCAAAAGCAGATCAACATCCTCAGACTGATAGCATGAGAGAGGAGGATGAATAATTAGCAAAACCAAATATTCTAAAGCCTTCTGCTTCCAGTTCAAGAAGGCACAGTTTCACAACAGTGCACAGTAGAATTGGCTATCAAGCTAGTTATATACTCCAGTATAATCTCATTAAACATTATTTAAATCCATATGTTTAGGACATAAAACTCCTGGTTAACTTCTTCCTTTTCCCCTTAGAGATGAAGATTAATCTAAGGGTATCACACCCATGTTTTTGCTTTCCTAATCATGACTTCATCTGCAACTCATACTCAATGACATCATTGTTGCAAAATATCTTGCCAATCAGATGACCTCTTGGAAAGTATTACTAGTTTAGATGTTCCTAGAAATAAAACATTTGGTGGAATGTTTTCTGACTGTCAGCCACACAAGCAATTTAGCTTATCGTATTCCTTCAAGAAGAGATAGTTACACTGATGGGTTTTATCCAAATGGAAACCACAAAGTGGATGTATAAATGCATCAGGCTGGTAGTTTTAACACAGAACTGTTTAAAATAGTTGTCAATTTGATTTAAATAGAACATTACCTTGGCATTACCTAGTATTTCTTATCAGATTTGTTTTTAAAATAGTCCTACTTTTAAGGATTACATGGAAAATTAACCTCCTATATGCTTCCATAGAACATAATGAAAGATACGGGTTTAATGCACAAGGATCCTGTAGCTGTTCAATGTGTGTGGACAGGGCATGATAAACATTACTAATGAAGAAAGGTTTTAATTAAAGTGCTATTTATAATAGTTGTAAGATGTAACTTTTAGGCTTCAGAGTTGCAGAAGTAAAGATGCACTTCTTCAGGTTATTAATTTGTGTTTCAATTAAAACGCAAAGTACTGTTTTCATATGATGTCAAAGCATTGCTTCAAAATGCTATATATGGTAATAAAAGAAACTGTAAAATCACAGAGAACATCAATCTTTTAAAAATACAATTGAAAAAAAACTGGCTATAGTGGCAATCACAAATCAAAATGGTATTAAAGTATCATCATTTGAACATAAATTCCAGATTCAGACTAGTGGATTATTTTGATTTTTGTCAAGATACAATTCTAGTAAACTTCATTTCTGTCTTATCTGCACTAAGCTTTTTTGAATTCAAGGAGACAAATCCTAATTAAGTTTACAAAGAATTGAAGCTTTGGTTTGTCCCCTGATTCAGAGTTTTATAAATGGTTTCCTTTCTCCTGGGAACAAGCTGAAATTTTATATAAAATGGGCAGCTCTTGAGAACAGGAGGAGCAACCAGTAAAGTAATAACATTACAAAATATTAAATACTGTGTTTGAAAATACTTAACAATATTTTTTATGAATTTAATTCATTTATTGCATATGATTTTAAGTTGCCTATATCTAAATGGCAGGTATCACTTATATCAGGTCCTCTCTGCCACATATTTCCAATAAAAATATGTAAAAAATTCTGGCCAAAATGTCCCTCCCTCCAAACATTAATGGTTAAGGAAGTGTGCCTAGTTCAGTCACAGCACAGAAACAGTGAAATACTGTGAAAGCTCATGCAGAAGTATAGATTTTCCTAGCAAGACTGCACAGAGAAGCTAAGCACTTCCTCTTCTGAAGAGCTCTAGAAATAGAAAGAAGTGTGAATCCTCTCTTGCGACTTATACAGAAGCTACAGTGAGACACCAGGGTTTGCTGCAATCATTCTGAGCATGCAAAATAGTGCACTTTGCCTTGGTTCTTCTTCTGAACTCTGTCTGAACCCACTACAAACTCCATTAAGTGCATTAAGGGCAACTTTTTCTCATTTTTTGCCTAAATGTTGAAGGTGTGACTCTCACATCCTTGAACTGTCACTATGGAAAAAAAAGTACACCTACATAATTTTGAGGTTGATTAAAAGGGTAATAAAGACTGTGGAAGCCATTCCCTATCTGACAAATGGGATAAAATAAATTAACCCTATTAAAAGCCTTTTCTTTTAAAATCTTGACGTTGTTGTTTTCAAGTAACCTCTTTAAATTTTTAAATAAATAAGTATAATATTAGACCTTTGCAGCCATTTTTGATTGAAGAAAGGATAAACCCTGGGTAGAACTCTGATTGTTGCTAGTATTCATTCTGCCATGAATTTATCTGGAGTAACACCTCCAAATCTTATCCCAGTGAATCTACCACAGAATTGTTTTCCACTGCATTATTAAGAATATTGCAAAACTATCCTGCTAACTGTTTGAAAATAATTTTAATTTAATAATCCCCAGCCACACCTAACAAGTGCTGTCAAACTATATTTGGATTGCAAATCCCAGAATCCTCAGCCTTTGGCATGTTGGCTGGAAATACTGGGAAGTGCAATGTCAACTTATGTCTGGAGAGTGACAATTGGCAAAAGCTGCTTGATAAATTTTTAGAGAGCTCATTAAATTGATTAACAAACCAATTTGTTTTTTCATCAGTGCAGACCTAATACATCAAACTATTCATTTTTTAACTAAAGGTAGCTGGAAATTTTTTCAGTTTAAGAACTAGAGCTTTGAATAATATTCTTATGCAAATAATTTCCTGTCATTAGGTTAATCTAAATCCTGCTGGAACCTTTGGATCTTTGAAGGAAAAGGAAGAAAATAATGTATTACCACAGATGGCATTGTGTTCTTGCTTCCTGGTGGGATCAGCACTCGGAGGTCTGGTTTACGATTATTCAATCCCAAATTCATGGGCGGAGGAGACTTTGCTTGCATATTCTTGTTCAAGTTGCCAGGTGAGACCAGCAGACCTGGAGAGTTTCGAGGGTTGCCATACCCATTCCCTGTTCATTTTGCAAAGAAAGACAAACAAATGCAGGTTTAATAATGGATTCCTAGGTATGTAGACTAACTCTGAAATATCCTCAAGGAATATTGTTCTTCTTTTCAACAAGATCAATATATGTGTACCAACTGTTCTAAAGAAACACACCAGCATCCCCCAAGTTGGCTAAGATTTTTTGGGAGTTACAAACTCTACACATATGGAAGGTGCATAGAAAAAGAAGGTGGTGTCTGATGAACCAGTGGGGTGGAATCTTTTTTTAAAAAACAATAAAAGTAGCAAGATAGAAGATAATTGGTTATGGTAGTTGCTTCAATAACCTCTCTTCATCATCCTAAGTGACATGTATTGCATGAATTGCAATATTTTAAAATAAACTTGCAAAGGTAATTAACACAGCATTACAGAAGTGTATGTTAATTTTTATTTGCTATTTTATCTTTGTTATGCTAGAATTTTATCTCTTCGTATTTTTCCCCCAAATTTTGCTGGTCATTGTTTGAATAAACAGTATTTCATTTCATTTCATTATTCTATTTTGTTTCATTTCATTTCGTGTGGTATGCATAGGTAAGCAACCTAGAGAATGTTTCACAGCTGCTAGCAGCAGGAGACAACAATTGTTTGGTCTGAACACTGGAAATTTTGGAATTAAGAAGTATAAATTACATCTGGACCGTCAGGCAATGGTGATCATGCTATTCCTCTGTCAAACTTTAGACTAGGTAACATGTAGAACAAAAGGTCTGCATCAGTGGTGGGATTCAATTTTTTTTACTACTGGTTCTGAGGGTGTGGCTTGGTGGGTGTGGCAGGGGAAGGATTCTGTAAAATCTCCAGTCAGAGGTGGTATTTGCTGGTTCTCCAAACTACTCAAAATTTCCACTACCGGTTCTCCAGAACTGGTCAGAACCTGCTGAATACCACCTCTGGTCTTCATGATTATTCATTTTCAAATTTGCATTTTGATAATCCTCTGACTAAGCTGTACAAGAGGAGTGGGCTACCTTTTTATGGCTTGGAGCTACATACACATTTTACTATATTTTGCATGGCGAGCTCTGAAAAGGGTGGAATGATATGTAAACTGAGTACAACTGTATGATGCACATGAAAACATTCTGGTTTTACTGAACTGGGAGGACTATTGTGAGAGTTTCAGAACTAAAATTACAGGTAGTCCTTGACTTACAAACGTTTAGTGACTGTTTGAAATTACAATGCACTAAAAAAAGTGACTTATAATCATTTTCAAACTTACAACTGTTGCAGCATTCCCATGGTGGTGACGTGATCAAAATTTGGACGCTTGGCAACTGGCATGTATCTATAATAGTCAGAGTGTCCTGGGATCATGGGATCACCTTTTGTGACCTTCTGACAAGCAAAGTCAAAGGGGAAGTCAGATTGTCTTAACATGTGTTCCTAACTTAACAACTACAATGATTCACTTAACTGTGGCAAGGAAGGTCATAAAATGGGATAAACTCACTTAACTGTCTTGCTTAGCAACAGAAATTGTGGGCTCAATTGGGATCATAAGCTGAGGACTACCTGTATGCCTATTTTACATTAAAGCATTCATCCCTCCCATTTTCAGTCATTGTGGTGAGAGGAAATCTGGAAACCAAAGAAAAAGTCTAAGGGTTGCACACCTTTCTAGAGTCTCTTGTTGCCTATCACTGCTTCATGGGAAGCATCCAAACAAGAACAAAAGCAATTGCAATTAAAATACAAAACTTTTTATAAGTTGCACACTACATTCTATAACAATAGAAACAACGTAGTATTCTAACCAAATCAACTTTCAAATAGATTCCAATCCATTCCCCCTGCCTCCAGTTTACTCTTCTTCCTCCAATCATTGGTTCATTTTCAGTATTCAACTTAATGGATTGCCTTGGTTTCCTCACACCCAGGAACTTTTGTATACTTTCAAAAGTTGGATTTTCTTTACTTGCCACTGTCTACCCCTAATTCTTAGATGGTGCAACTTTGGCTACATAGATGTAAGGACTTGGAAAAGGAGCTGTGATTGTATTGCTTTTTATAAATAAAGCCTGATTTAAAACAAATCAAGCAATGTTCTGAGTTAAGCCAGAGCCATTTATTTTTCTTTATGGTGAGGCACAGTTTGCCCTTCATATACTATTTCTCAAAAAAAGATCTATTGTTCTTGTATCTCTCTATACTCAACAGACAAAGTGAATTATTTGTCTCTCTGTATGTGAGTGAAGGATGTGCAGGAAAACCAAGGTATCTCAGTCCAAATCACCACTCAGCTATGAAGTTCACTCTCGGAATCTAACCTGTGCCCCAAGTCTGCTGTGCAGATGAGTAAGAAACGGCACACTTAAAAAAGAATAGGATGATAATATAAACAATAAGACTCCTTGACTTTGCTCTTTTAATATTTTAGGCTCCTAACAGAAAATCTGGTGACCTTGAGAAAAATCTGAGCTACCTGAGGCGAGAGGTTGATTGGATTCTGTAGGCTGGTTGTATAGTATTGAATATTTAACTGGATATTACCAAATGCTTGTTACACAGAAGAAAGAAACCAACGTCAGATGATATTGCTGGGGAGGTGGGGGGGGAGGGAAATAGAACAAGAAAGAACAAAGCAAACCATGATAAAAGGGGCTGCTTTATGGACAAATGCAATAGAATTCTGCTTAGCTTGACTCACTTTATTCCCCCACTTTAGGCTTTTTTGTTTTGAAACAAAAGAAAGTGCAGCAAGGCTATAATTTCCAGAAAAGAAAGAAGAAGGAGAAAACAAACCGGAGGAGGACTCAGAAGCTTCTGAAATGCTTCATCCTCAATCCCTTCCTCCCCTTTTGGAGCCTAATCCTGAATGCTGAGTTCAGCAGGAGTTGGTTCTGATTTTGAACACACCCCTTCATGTCATCTCTGCAGTTGTAGCTTTACATCCTGACATACAGGCATCTTCACATTGTGCTAATTTGGTGCTTTCAGAAGCAGTGCTGCTTCCCATTTGAAACTGCAATAATCACAATGATAATGCTGGCACAGCACTGCAATTAACAGCCTTTCTCAGCACCAGGAGGAGGAGGAAGAGGAGGGGGGAGGAGGAGAGGAAGCGGAAGAGGATACAGGGGAGCAACTGAACTTATTCACCGGGGCAGTGGCTTTTCAACTCTCTTTATTTGAGAGAGTTTCATTCTCTTGCAATGTCAGTAACCAAAAAGGGCACCTGCTATATTAACATTGCAGTAACTCTGGCCACTGAAAATCGTTAACCTTTAGGGACATGGTTTAAACATGCCATATCAATAGTATTACTGAAAACAAAATGTATATAAAAAGGGGCACCATAGCATGAAATCACCAACATGAGGAAATAAAATTACCTTCACTTGCTCACAGACTGGTATACACAAAACTTGTAAATAAATATAATGCATAGCACAATAGCATAGATTGCTTTTTAACTTTATTATAAAGTTAAAAACAAATCAATGCTATTGTACTTCTCATTATATTTGTTTACAAGTTATTAGAATCAGCTATTTAATTTTCTTAGGCTACAATAGGAAGCAACTCAATTCATCAGAATAGGACTTGTTTCTGAATACTGTAAAAATAATGAAGATTACACTACTGTTAATGGTTTTAGAGTTGCACAGAGCATAATCTCTATCTGTGTCCAGTGGCAGTAAACTGCAACAAGAATGTTTAGGAATTTCTTAAAGATAAAGGAGGCTCAGGGTTCCCAGAGATTCTACTCTTATGTAACATGTATTGTACATAATACATAAAGTATCATGTCCATTAACATTTGCAATGGATTTCTTGTTTTACTTTAAGAAATTAAAAACTGCTTTATTATATAATGTGCTTGTGAGGAAAGTAGGATATAAATCTAATCAATACGTTCAAAAAATGACAATCAATTGTTCAGTATATATATATACAGGATTCTTTTTACATGCATATAAATATGCCTGCAAATAAAGTTTGTATTAAAAATGCTTGTCCGTATAATCTAACAGTCTCACTTCTATGTGTTTCTTTTTAAGAAAAGGAAATAAGGGGTATGATGGAGTGATACTTGTTTTCCCTTAAAATCCACCAATATATTAAATTAAAGCAGTTCCTATAATACAGCCTAACACTGGTAATGCCTTCCCATCATTTTTCGACTGTGCCACTTACAGATACCAGTCATGTAATTCTTTATGTATTTATCCACGATCGTAAAATATTTTGAAACGTGATGACATTTCCTGCATTTATATTTTTAGAGAATCAAATTATTTTAAAGAGCGATTGCAATCTTCTCTTTACCAGTAGATTTCTGCTGTTCTTGGCACATTATGCCAGCTGGCAATTTGGAGCCATATAATGACTGTTTCTCCTTCCAGCCACCAAATCGTTACGCTTTTGGCAGAGGATGGAACCTGGAATGTAAGACTGTAGACTCAAAACCAATGATATATAAACCCATCATTTGAAAATCCATGATGAATACATGCATGTGGCCTGTAGCAGAGGGGAGTCTGCATTTAATCTGGATGCTTCAACCGCATCCTCTGTTAAAGGCTCTGGCCTCAACTGAGGCACCTTAAAAGTTAAATGCCCTGAAAGTCTCTGTTAAGTTTGGAGGCAAAGGAAAAACCCAGCAGCAACAAAATCAACTCAGCCCTTCTAATATAGAGATTAAACCTTTCTTTAGCCTGTCCTTTAAAATTACACTTTGCCTGGACGGTTATCAATTTAAATGCAACTGTGTGCACAATGCTATGTCCCACAAGCCACTAGAAAGAGGGAAAATTATATGCCATGTACCGATGGATTTCCTGATTATAAATTAGGAGAAAATAAAGACCAGATGAAATGGAGAACTAGTGTGCATTATATTTTATTTGATTAAAAGCCATGTATTTGTTGAAACGGAATACAGTCAATGTTATGGATATAACTTGCAATACATAATAACAATGCTGCTGCTAATGGAGAAGTAAAAGTTTGAGAAGGACGTACACTTTTCAGCCAAGAGGCTCTAAAAACACCAGCGATCACTGGGAATTTCTTTCCCCAGACCATTACAAGAACTTACTTTTTGTTTTATTGATTTTATTGAGTAAATGATGTTTTAAAAACAAGAAGCAAGTCTATTTCTTGCTAAGTGTTGTACTGGATCAAGTAGCCACTTTTTATCCAATGTCCTAGGAGTCCTTTGTAGAAACCAATAACACTGATAAGGAGAAATGAAATGGAATGCAGTCTATCACCTCCCCGCTCCCACTGAATCCTCCCTGCCTATCTTATTTATTTAAAAGGAGTTTTTGTTAAGTAAGGGAACAGTATGTAGTCCTCCAGAGAAGCCCAACCTGACCTATTTCCTGAGCAAGAGGCACGAAACTCTGATGTTGGAAGCCTAAATAATAATGTACAAAAGAGAAAGTATGGGCTATATTTATATAAAACACACACACAGATGCATGAGCATGCGTACATACATACATACATACATACACACATAAATACATAACATACACACACCAAAAGACTCTCCATTTTTTATGGAAGACAGTTCTTAAGGTTAAATCATTTAAATGACATTTAAAAGTGCATACCAGAAAAGGCAATGGATAGCAGCCTTCCTCATAGGAATAGATGTTACCCAAAAAAGGTCTGGATTTATTCTCTACAGCATTTGAGGGTAAGACAAGAACCAATGGATAGAAGCTTGACCCAGAGATACATATTTTAAATATGGACGGATTTTCTGATTGTGACAGCTATTTAGCAGTGGCGCAGTCTAAACATGCTTCGTAGGTGCTCCATCATGCGAGGTTTTCAAGAAATGATTGGACAGCCATTTGTTATGGATGGTATGAGAATTCCTGCATTGGCAGGGGCTTGGACTAGTTGACTAGTTGACCTCCTAACAGCCATACAAGGATGGTCTATATTAAAATATTTCCGCATGGTACATCCATGTTCAGGATTCTGAAGAATCTATCTTGTCCTTTTTCCCTATCTCAGCTCCCTCTCTATCCATATTAAGTCACAATGGGCTATTTGCAGTAAAAAAAATCATTTAGGTAATTTTTTCCCTTCAAGACTGCTTTGTAAATCTTAGGATTCCCCAAAGCTCTAGAGAACTGTATTTTCTGTTTGGATAGTACTGTTTTGTTTTGCATTTTAATTTAATCTATGACACTTCTAGATTTAACATAATAATGAACAGAAAGAGTGAGCCACCATATCAAACCAACCAGAAGCATAAAAGGCAACTGCATGCATATCATTGTGAATTCCTAGGAGAACAACTGGTATCAAATGTAGATGCTTATTGTTTTTGCCACAATGTTCTTTTATTTAAAAAAAAACCCAGAATAAAATAGAACAATATTTTGAATTACAGAGTAAAACAGCAACTACAACCTAGGGCAATCCAGAAAACCACATAATTTCTTCATCTTTAATGCAACTTTCTGCTAAACTAACTGAAACTTTCTACTATGTATTACATCTTTAAGTCTATTGCAGTACATTAACTTGGCTGAGTGGAAATTGCAGAGGAAGGCCCAAGTGGAAGCATACTCTTCCAGAAAAAGAAAAAATCTTTAAAAAGTCATTTCTGATCCCCACATTATTGCACTAATGGCCTTTCAATACTGCATTTCTAGGAGCAGACTAAGCCAGGTATGGCATAAAAGATATATTGATGGAGTAAAAATAATTTTGTGGGACTTGCATTCAATCACAACCTTTGCATTATTGAGCAATGCTAAAGGATGTATTTATCTATTTGCTGTTTGTAGGCTAAGTTTTCTGCAGTCCTTTATGAGAAGAGGATCAGGAATGGGTTAGATCCATTTTGCTAGGGAAAAATTACCTCAGATCTCTATCTTCTATTTAACACAGAGTTTTGGTATTTTTTTATTCAGTGGCTGTTACTGTCCTGCTATAGTCTTCTATGAGCTTTGATGTTGGGACATCTTCAGTCATGGAACAATGGCTAAACAGAACTTTGGAAAAAAAATGAGATGACAGGGCAATTTATTAGCTTTAAGTAGGATTCTCACTACATCATGCAAGGACATTTAAATTGCATAGCTAAAGCATAATCATCCTCAATTAACCTCATCTGTAACATTTGAAGAATAGATATAGTAAATTTGCCCTTGGAAACAGATACTAGCTGAGATTGGGCATCATGAATTTGTCATGGTTTTAGAGATACAACCAATGGATCTCTGATGTTACTTTTCTGGCTTGTGGAAATGATGAACAGAACATTATAAAAAAATGTGGCTGAAGATTTACCAAAATGTTTATTAAAATAAACATTGGCTTGTAACAAATGCTGGCCAGGCATGTAATCAGTCAGCTGACCTGAGTTGAGTCCACCCACCTCTCCACATGTTCTGCCTACTTTGATGTGGCATTCTATATTCAATTCATTTCACCACGTTTTGGTGGTTTTCTTTCCCAATGAAATGAGTGACACTGTTCTGGTTTTATAAGGATTAACATTCAGTAAGTGAAAATGTTAGTCATTTACTGAGTGCCAATCCTTGTATGTATGATCATTTAATATAAAGGAATATTGCCCAAACAGCAATAGCACTTAGATTTATATACTCTTTCACAGTGCTTTACAGCCCTCTCTAAGCAGTTTACAGAGGCAGCATATTGCCCGCAACAATATAGGTCTGCATTTTACTGACTTCGGAAGTATGGAAGGCTGAATTAACCCTGAGCTGGTGAGAATAGAACTGCCCAACTGCTGGCAGTCAGTAAGTCAACAAAATAAGCCTGCAATACTGCATTCTAACCACTGTGCCACCACAGCCCTATATCTGATTTCCAAATACATATGAAGGAACAAGGAACATATCTGATACTACTTTTACGTATTAGATATAACAATTCACATATAGGCTATGTGAATTATACTGGACCTACTTTTTATTTATCCATGTCACTAACCTATCCGTACAATGAACAGGGAAATGCTGGTGCGGTAACAGCACAGGACTTTGTAGAGACTGCTAATATTAGAAGCATTCAAAAGCAAATATATTCATACCTTAATTGCACAATCAGGATTCTGTCAGTTTTAGATTTTTTATTCCTAGAATGGATGCTACATGAAGTCAGTATTAACTGTAATCCCTTCACATAGATTATGAAATTTATATTTGATAGTTTTTTAATGGTTTCTGAATTGGAGAAATATATTGCTGTGGTACAAGAAAACCTGTTATTTCCTATACCTTGAGCACAAATTGTATTGATTTATTTGTTCCACTCAGCAAAAAAGTTTTTTTTACCATATCTATCATATTATCTTGCTTATCCTTGGCTCCTCATTTTTTCTTAACCAGTCAACTCAGTAATTACATTTAACTAATTAAACAAGGTACTTAGACGTATTAGATTCTGATGTACAGATTTGATTTTTGTTTAATGGCTATAGTTTTAAACATCTTGAGTATCAAGGTCAAGGGATTAAATGCTGGTATTCTTCTGTAAGGGATGCAGCTTTATTGCATGGTTAGGCTTTTCTGTTAAGTGTAAGCCAATTGAAACATAGTGCAGGTCGTTTTTAACTTACAATAGTTCATTTAATGACTGTTCAAAGTTACAACTGAAAAAAGTGACTTATGAACATTTTTCACACTTATGACCACTGCAGCATCCCCATAATTTCTGTGCCAATTAATAAGATTAATTAGTGTTAGTGAAATGTTAAAAAAAAGCTGACTGGAATAAAAAGAGACATTACAGTTTTGGGTGGACATTTAGTTTGGCAAAGGAGGAAAATGAGCGGTATAAAATTATGAATTGTGTGAAGTTAAACTTACTTTTTTTCACCTGGACCTCTACATGGGCACTTGCACTATAGAATTGAGTTTCCACACTGTCTTTTTCAACTGAATTGCCAACTTATTTCAAAAGTGGTTGTGGTACAGTTCAAATCATAAAACTTCTGTTTTGCAATTGGTAATGTTGGAACTTTGCAGAAATTCTAGCTTCACCTACCTTCAGTTGTTGTAGATTTTCCGGGTCACTTAAGAAAAACCTATTTAATTCTTCTAATCAGTTTCACTATCTCTGTAAAACGCAGCCCAGCTTCATTTCTTTGCTTATTTAAGCAGTGTGAAGACTCAGCTCTTCCCTCACCTTGCTTTGCAGCCTCTGGGACCAACAGAGCCATTATTCTAACCTCCTCCCACACAGAAGCTTCATACTGTAATTTATAACCAGTTGCAGCTGCTAAGAAAATCATGCTACTATCACAGTTCTCAATGGGATTAAAAAAAAGTTAAAAAAGAAAAGCTGGCCAGTCAACATTTTGTAAAATGATAAAATAAAAATGCACTCATAACTTATATAGAAAACATGGAGAGAGATTTTAGCTGTTTAATTTTTTTGCCTTATGTTAGGAAATGGGGCATTGAAGGAATGTTTTTTGCAATCTTAAATACTTTCAATGTTTTGAGGTTAATAGGCATCATCAGAAGAAGCTGAATAATGAGATACTATTGACAGATAAAGTAATCCTTCATAGCAGCCATACCATAGAGCAGATCACAACTGAGGTGGCTTCAAAGGAGATCAGTTCATAAAAGATAAAGCAAGCATGCATGCAGAGAGAGACAGAAAGATAGAGTGTATTAGCAGCAGCCAAGGAACATGAATATCAGGCTCATAATGTGGTCATGATTTGCTGTGAACTTCCACTGTCATCTAGCTGGTTATGGTAGAATCATTTTTGGACTAGATGTAAAGTTTCCCTTATGTTGTTGCATTATGAAGAATAACATTAGGATACACTGTTATTCCGCACTGGATAAAAGATCCAGATAGTTATTTTATAGAAATATGTAAACTATTCATTTATTTCAGTGGTGGCTTTAAATCAATTGTTTCTCTTAGACTTTTTTCCCTTTTAAAACAGAAAGCCAGACTAAAATTAATCATCTAAATAAACCCTGATCAGACGTGGTCACAAAACTGCCGAATTTCTATCTTTTTAATCTGTAAGTGTTAACAAGCAGCAAGAAGAAGGTTACTTGCAAGACATATGGCATTTAGAAGCCAGCTAGCTATTTTTTAAGGTAGCACATGTTTTAACTAACTTATTTTTAAATTAATTGAATTGCATACTCTTTGGAGATTTTAGAATAAAAGCTGGACTCCTCACTCCAAAGAGTTAAAAGTCATGGCTTGTTTTATATTGTGAAGCTAATACTTCGTTCTAGTCCAAATCCAGAAGTTTCAACTATTTCTTTCAATACTGGAGAGTATGTTGAAATCCAGATGTTTGCTGATTTGTAATACTTCCTAATACTTTTTCCCAGAATAAAAGGACAAATTGTCACACGTAAAATGAACGCATAACCACAGTCACCTCAACAATAGCATGGGGAAAGAACTGATTGCAGCAACTGAAAAGTTCTTATTTGAGTGTGGGTTTCCTATAAGAAGATACTTAATTGCTTGTTATTTAAGAAGAGAAAAGTCAATCATTCTTTTTTTTTTCATCTTCCCCCAAAAATCACCTTGGAAAGACTATGACTCATTTAACAAAACAGATTCTCATTACTGGCTCTGTGATTTAGTCTTTCAATCCATCATTGTATAAAGATAAATATTGAGACATTGTAAATTAGAGAGGATAAGACTGGGAACATTTTTGCAGAAAAGAATGGCAAACAAAGTAGGAACCATGGGAAGAGGCACATTTTCCCAAAGCAGGAATTAATCTTCCCAAAAGGTTTTTATAAATCTTTGCATGTGCAGGCAATAAAAAAATTATTCTGTTATTTATCATGCTCACATGAGGGCTCAAATTAAATAATGCACTTAAAGAAAATGTAACTTATACCAAACATTTCAAGAATCAGCTTACTAAGGACCTATTTATAACTGCATGTATATATACATTTTGACATGGTTTTACTTATCTAGGTGTATCACTTTCACATATCAATTCAACAAACATGCAAATATATGTATATTTGGGGGGGGGGTTTGATTAGATCTGTAGAAGTAGTTGGCTAAGGCAACACCAAACTTTGTTTTGTATAATGTGTTGGCTTTGGCACAATCCAATCCTAGCAGATTTCTTCTAAGCCTGAAGCTGAGCGGGTGTTGCATCTCCTTAAGATAATGTGTTTATATGATCCTCCATAATAAAAAGTAATGTGCCCAGACTTTGGACTATGTTTCTGTTATTTAATGGATTGCTTCACTATTTGCAACAACATATCTGTGTCAGTTGCTTCTGGTGTATCCACTAAACTTTATGAGTACACAAGAACCTATTTTGTATTGTGTGTTACATGTCCCTGGAGCTAAAGAAGTGTTAATTGGCAGCAAAAAGATGTTAAGTCACCTATGGTGTTTTTTTAAAGTGGAAATTTGTTTTGTTTGGCCATTGCCAATGTACAGAGATGTACATTCCATTGATATTTATGAGTTTGGGCTGCCTGTATTATTTTAGGATTTGTTCAAAGACTTACTACTGATTGCTTCATACTCTGCTTGTTTGGGATAGGCTTATTTGGGCATGCTGCCTTCTTTTTTCTTTGCAAATTTTTCCTTTGGCTGTATTATTTTGAAAACATGCCCAGAATTCCTTTGACCAAGAGACCCATAAATTATAAATAGCTATTACCTACATTTCTATTTAGTTTGAAAAGCTAGAAGAATATGTATAATAAATTAACATGCAGTCCACATGTGACCAAAAGCAGCAGAACAAATGGTGTAATGTAAGCATGATATAATCTTGCAGAAAGGCTCAAAGTTCAAGTTGGCCAAATTTGACAATTATTGTCACAATGAACTGCACATTCCAAAAGACTTCAGGTCTTTCTATCCATTGACACATTCCAGATGATGTTGCAATGGAAGAAGAGCTTTCATCAGAAGCTGTTATCCTTCCCCCCCCCCTTTAAATTTGAATTCTAAACTCTGTAATCTTCACTTCTGTAACACCGGAAAACATGTATCATTTTTACAGTAACATATTTTTAACCTTGCTTTTAAGCCTAGCAACATGCCTTGTCCTTAACCAAAACATGACTTTGTCCAATGGTGCCTTAATGCTGATTGGCAAGAGCCTTCCAAGAATAAAGACAAGTGACATTGTGAATGTTACCTGAAGTTCCCAGGAAACTGAACCTGGGATTCTCTGCATATAAAGTATTTAATTCTGCCACTGAACATAGCTTTTCATAATACTGTAGAAACAGGGTAGTGTACCACTGGTATGGGATATGATTACTGTGGGGTTTTTTTTGCTTCCAGGAAAACCCAAACCCAAAACATGACAGCTGTAGTCAGGCTTTCCATTACATGTATTTTGCATGTTTACTTGGTAACTTTAATTTTGAGATGGGTGGCAAAATAATTTTAAAAGGATGATTTGAAAAGTAACATCTATATCTATATATAAAAAAGTGGATATGTGTGTGTGTGTGTATGTTCCAGCATAACTCTAGAATGCCTCGAACAATTTCAACCAAACTTGGTACACAGATGACTTATCCTCTGGAAACAGATACTGTGCGGGTAAGACACCCCTAACACCCCTGTATGTGTGTGTGCCTTAAAATGGTGCATGTGTGTGTGCCTTAAAATGGCTTCTACTATACAGCACAATGGACTTGCCATGGTAATGACTTCACAGTACCCTCTCTAAGTGGGCTCCCCCTCAGCCCTCCAAGGAAACATCAGGCGATTGGCCAAATGCAATAAAAAAAAATGAAACACCAGCATAGACAAGAAACTCCCGAGGAGAGGAATAGAAGACTTGCAATGCTGCATGAGAGATAGTACAACAGCGTGAGTCCTGACTACAGGATTTTCCTGTCTAATACAGGATTGGGATAAATAAATACCCAAGCAACTCCGGGTTATCGGCTAGTAAAAATAAAAATGAATGTGAAAATAATGAATTCAGCTTCCATTTAATTTCATTCCCTGTAATTTAATTTCATTCCCTATAGTTACCTTGAGATAAAATGGGCAGCCTATAAATTTTATAAATAAATAAATAAATAATTTGGTGTAGTGGTTAAGGCATTAGCTAGAAACTGGCAGGCTGTGAGTTCTAGCCCCATAAAGCCAGCTAGGGAATCTTGGCCAGTCACTCTCTCTCAGCCCTAGGAAGAAGGCAATGGCAAGCAACTTCTGAAATCTTGCCAAGAAAATTGAAGGGACTTGTCCAGAAGTCAAGACTAACTTGAAGGCAAACACACAAACATAACTGGGAAAAAATGGATTAAACCAGCAGTAAGGAAGAAAATCCTGCAGTTAAACATTATACCAAACCTCTGGTTTTTTATACCAAAAGTTTTTTTTTTGAAACAACAAAAAATAGATCTAGAATGCCTCCTGAATAAAATATAGTAAAACATAGCTGGCACAGGGTAGACAAATTGCAGCGGTCAATGTTTATGCTATCTGTTGATACAGGTGATGACACATACACCTACAACCAAATTGGAAATTGCAATCCTATTGAATAGGAAATTGCAATCCTATTCATTCTCAGTTGGCAGTTAGCCCCACATTAGTTATCAACATCTTTTCCAATGTTATCCTCCCCAAACTGCTTTACGAGCACAATTCTCAGACAGAGATAATACAACAGATCAAGTCTCCAAACAGGTGTAAAATAGCTATTTGGAAACTTATAATAAAGTTCAGGGCATTTATTTAAAAAGGCCATAAGAAGAAAAATGAATGAAATGTAAAGATAAATAATAGTCAGCACTCTGAAAATATTCATAAGATATTTTAATATTTTCTCTGACTTCCAATACTAATATTTGCTATGATCATGATTACAATCTGAATTCAAAACATACTGCAAACTTATTTGCTTTTTATTTTATTGCCTTATTTAAAAATATATTTACTTTCAATGTTTGATCCTTAAAAAAAACCAGGCCTGTATCTTCTACAGGTTAGATGCCTAATATATTTTTCTGCATGCAAGGATGAAGGATGTACCTGTAAGTCTGTTTGGCTCAAGGGTATATTGGCTTAAGGTCAAGAGTATCTTATTCTTTCCCTTCACACAAGCTTTTGGTTTAAAAGAAAGTTGCCAAACCCATGGCTATATTTATAACTTAGCAACTCCACACTAAATAGGAAGTTCTCTTTCATTCTGTTGGCAACTCTGACTGTCACATGGCATAAGCAATCCAATTGGAGAGTACCTTTGAACAAATTTAGTCTAGCAAACCCAAGATAGCCTTGGTTTTAGTTAAAAATACCTCTTCTGGTATTTAATTGTGTGGGATAATAAAAAGTAGTCAGTATTCCCAAGTTCTATTTATGCCTTGGGTAGACACTCAAATATGGATGATTTTAGAATTATTATTCAAAATGATCCAAACTGGCCAATAAGACATGTATGTATCTGACTAAGAAGAAATCCTTCCTCTCTTATTCCCAACTTCTTGCTATACAGTAATCTGTTAAAGTAATGAAGAAATTGATGGCTTCATAATTAGCAATTAAAAGTATGTTCACTTTATAATTACTACAGCAAATCTCCAAAATCTACAATTTCTGGTCCTTTGTTGCAAGCTGACTATTTTTAGATGCAACAGGAAAATGCAAATGCATTAAAATTCTAATTCAACAAAGAATGTGTACCCTCGCAACTTCAACAGCAGTATCATCGTATTAGTCTTGAACATGGCAACAGGAAAAGACACATGGGCCTCTGTTCCTCATGAAAAAGTGTTAAACAAAGAACTTTTGATATTTAAGATAGAGAAAGACGATTCTCCAAAATAGAAGTACTGTTAAATTATGGCACTGTGGCAGACATCTCAACCTTATAATGACCTCTCATCTTGTTCTGCCCTACAGCAAAACTCTTATTACTCCACATTTAAGACAGAAGGAATGCACATCTGCAGTGAGGTCTAAACTCTAATTTGACACCAAAGGAACCAGAGTTCTGTGCACAATTATATTTTTTATTTAACCAATACTCATCTACAGCAAATTTTTAAAAATCTTTTATTATACTTCCAAGCAATATGTTACAATATATATTTTCAAAAAGAAAGCAGTCACATTTTCTAACCATTTAATCTTATCAAGTTACCAAGTTTCTTTCTGGTAAAATGAGTGATATTTGTGGGGGCTTTGCATTTAAGAAGCACTCATTTCTCAGGCATTTAAATTTACATTGTTCTAAAACTTTGTGTGGGTGGGGAAATGGAAATAGCTTTGCTTTAAGAAGCCAGAAGAGGGCACTCATTAGTAGTCAATCAAATTCCATTCAAAATCTTATAATGGAAAAAAAAGTCAAGAATCTTGAACAGATATTCCCAAAATTAAACAGGCTTGGAATAACTAGAATTCTAGAATCAAGATAAGTAACATTTTCCAAGTTTTATAACAGTGGGAGACACTAATAAGGACAATAGTAAATTGTGGTAATCTACATGTTATGGCCACAGAAATAAACCCATTTTAAAGCAGCATGCTAAAGTCTATAAGCTATAAAATATTTTACATTGTCAAGCCCATAACAACAGTCGCAGTACTTAAAATTTTCCTTTCTAAAAGTGAAATATGGGAGCAATTTATCAGTAGACAGAGAAGATTTTCTTTCACTTGAATGAGAGTGCTGATCTTGGTAATAAACTAAACATTTTTAAAAACATATTTTAGTCAGTGGTTATTGTGGCAAATCACTGCTGAGCTAAAATCCTTTTCCTTAGTAGGAAGGGAAGATAAGAAACTTTTGGGACTGTTTGTGTAATATGAAAAATGGCACTAAAACAAAAATTGGCAGTAGTATGTAATTTAGATCTACCTTTCTTTGTTTAGGCAGATGACTTAGGTAATTTTTTTTGTTACGTATGCACGCTTTGTTCTCTAAGGTTATATTTCCCCAAAGAATCATTTATGTACATTAAATACTGTTTGGTACCCTTGACTTAAGTTGCCAGAAAGCCAAGATAGGATAAAAGTATAAAGTAGAACCATTATGCTCATATATAAAACGGAAAGCAAATGATCCACTTGTTAAACATTTCTGAAGCATTTTCTGGTATAACACCCAAAACTTCTACACATTGACATAAATACTTGCATGTGACAATTTCCAAGAAAAGTTTTGAATCAGCTCTTTTATTTATCTGGTATACTTCCTTATAAGAATCTGCATAACCACACATAAAAAGATTTCCCTTGAAATAGACTGCTTAAATGTAAGGAAATTGGGAAATCTCAACATTGAGAAGGTGCTTGTGGATAGGATTTTCAAGGAATAACCTAATTCTGGTCTTAATAACATTATATAGAGTTATTTTAGGACTGGCCTCATGCTAACTCTCTGTTGTGGAGTCTGTAACCATTTTAATAAGGTACATAAAACATCCTTCTGTTTACCTGCACTGGTGCCTGCACCGGTTGTGAGGTCTCCACCCATCAGGCCACCTAGGAGAGGACAAATAAAATAGTCAAACTGAGAGAGGAGCTGAAGAAACCACAAAGGTCAAGCAGCAATTACAGTTTATTCCTCAAAGTAATGTGAGCCCTAGAGGAGTTTGCACCACAGAATTTTCATAAAGATCAGGCTGTTTGAGCCACCCTGACTCCTGTCTATGTACAAAACGATCTAATTCCTCCTTCAAAGCATAAGCATTATTTAATAGCTTCAGTGGCTAATAGCTCAGTACAATACTGAGTGAATGTATAGTGAATAAACTATTATAATACATTGTCAACTAATGAAATATTATAATAATTGTCCACTTCTGCGATGACGTTGTATACAGCCATTAATATTTCATGGATTTTTTTTTCCATCCCACTTTCCAACTTCGTAACCCTCAAACGTGTTGGAAACACTTGTCCCTTCCACCCTTATTGGAAATTCTGAGAATTGCAGACACATGGGTAAGTGGTTGGAGGAAAAGTAGCTTAATTTTGCTTAAAATGAATTTCTCGCCCCAGCCACTGTGTTAACACAGCATTTGGCCAGTAAAGTTATTAAGATTTTTTTGAATCTTGATGCCACGTGGGCAAGGTCTATAAAAGCCTTCTATGATTTGGTACCAAGCTACCATCAGCTTGTCCTGTTCAATCTTTCTGGAGAAAGCACCAGGCAATTCCCTGCTTTGGGGAATTGAGGGGAGATGAAGTGCAGGAATGCTGCATTTTTGTATCAACACCAGCCTCTGGAGTCACCTCCCACTGGAACATAGATGGAGTTCCTCCAGAGGATATTTGGTACTGTTTTGGGAATTTTTTCGCTGTTAGGTTTCAGGGTTTATATAATGTTAATTGGACCACAAATGCTTTAATGATTTTTGCTTTCTGCAAAGCTGTCAAGAGTTCTGTGGGATTGAGGTGGGGTATAAATGGAACACATAAATAAATACAGCCTTGAGATGGAAATGTGTGTGTGTCCGAGTGTATAATGATAAAGCACATTATTTCAGAAGCTGCATTTGGTCACTTGCCTCCAGATTCAAATGACCTATATTATCTCTTTAGTTCTGTTTCCAACTTCCTTCCCTAGCTTTTAATATTATTAGATAAAAGGAGGCTGTTTGCATTTTATGACTAGAGTAAAAACGTACAACCTCACTTTCTAAGACAGTTTTAACTGAGATTTAACAAAAGAGAAAATGGATTAAGATCAGAAATCAGAAGATATGGCTTGCTGGAAATTTTTCTGCTACTTCATTCCTGAACATATATGCTTTTCATCTGGACTTGCATAATAGTGTCCAGGAGATTAAAATCCATTAACTTTATGTTTCAAATATAGTCTTCTTGTGTTACCTACTTCTGGTTTCTACAATATTTGGAGCCTTTTAAAACTTATCTTATTTAGTTGTAAATACTAAGGCTGGATTACCTTTGGAAAGCCCAGCATTTTAGGGTAAGGGGCTATTATTGCTTTAAAGGCAATAAGAGAGAAGAGTTGGAATCTTAAAAGAATTCTGCCAACATTACTCTGGATATGGATTGTGGGGTCAATCTTTCCACAACTGAAGAACCCATGGCAGGATACATCTTAGCCATCAATAAAATCCACATACATATACATTCAGAGAATAAACATATGCCACACAAAGAAATCCTACTCTACAAAAGTGATCAAAAGATATGTGTCTACCAAGAACTTGGTGCTCCTATAAGTATACTAGGCTTGCTAAATTTTTGAAAAGGTTGGACAAGAATCTATGATAGATTTGTTTTTTTGTTTTTCAAAAAATGTATGTCTTTCATATTGTCAAGTAGTCAATAGACTTGAAGAATCCTGACATACTCTTGCTTTGCAAGTAACAATCTGTAGCTATAGAAATATATTTGAAGCAAAGATATGGAACTCTTCGATGCAAAACTTACCTGTGTTACCTGCACTTGGTGGTCTATGTGTCACTCCAGGAGACATGCTATTCCGCTGTAAGGAAGGGTGGGCCAGAGGCAAAAGGTTGGGGTTACCCAATGAGCTAACTGGGTTGCTGTATACCAAGCTGTTGTGGTTGGACACTGGGATAGAAACTGGCATCTCAAAGTTAGGTGGTGGTACAGCCTATAGTAGCAATAATAAAAAAGGAAAACAAAAGACTAGAGTAATATAGAGGTACAAGATATTCATACAAGATACTATTCTGTATTTAGATCAAATGTTTTATAAATTGTGGTTAGAAAAAACAACAAAACTATTACAATGTTTGATCTGGAACAAAGCCTAAGAAAAGCATCATGTGGAAACTACTTGACACTGTGTCTTCAGTACATGCTAACATGGTAATATTGTAGAGAAAATAACTGCTTCTGTAAGCAGCTACCATGTTCCAATGATAGTAAGTTAAAAATAGCCAATCATAGGAACTTGTGATCACATGGCACTTCCATTCTTTGGTACATCTGAAGAACCTGTTAGGCTTTCAGGTGACGGATGCTCTTTTGCAAGTTGTAGTACAATACAGAAAATAGGCATTCACAGTAACTAGTTGCAGGTATAGCTTTTACTCTCTATACATATCCCCTTTTTGTAATAAACACTACTTAGTTCTTGAGCAGTTACTTAGTTACTTTCATGATCAGGATAATACTAAGCAGTGACTCTGAGTCTTATTCACCAGAAATGATTTTTGTTTCAGTTTTACGGATTGATTTTACTGTGATTTGCCTATTTTAAAGTATTATCTACTTTATATTGATCATTATTGATATTGTATTTTATTATTATTGTTTCTTCTTTTAAAAATTACATTTATATGCCGCCCTTCTCCGAAGACTCAGGGCGGCTTACAATTCCTGGGATACAACCCAATGTGCTCAGCAATAGCCTTCATTCCATTGTATATGCCTGCTTATTACTAAGCGGCATTTTTACAAAGTCAGCTTATTGCCCCCAACAATCTTGGGTCCTCAATTTACCTACCCCGAGAGGATGGAAGGCTGAGTCAACCTTGAGCCTGGTGGGATTCAAGGCTGCAATAATTGTAGGCAGCTGGAACTTAAGTGCTAGGCATTTAGCAGCCTGCACCACCAAGGCCCTTTCTGAGCTCTACGTTTTCTGGATTAGATGAATAAAAAAAAGATATCTGTAATTATCATCACCACTATCAAATCAGACTCTGCTAGGCTTTTTAAAAGTCATAATATCTGAAAAATGGTTCAGGAAGCACAGTTGGTTCAAAATGAACTGATTAGAATAGGGGTATCAAACTCAATTTCATTGAGGGCCGCATAAGGATTGTCTTTGACCTTGGGGGGGCTTTGGGGGCATGGCCAAAGTGGGCATGGCCATCTTGATGTTACTCATCGAGACTCCATTCTAGGCCATGCCAGCCCTCCCTGGTTCCATTTTTTGCTGTGACAGCCTCCTGCAACTCTCTGCCAGTAAAAAAAAGAAAACTTGGGGAGGTCATGTATGGCTGCAGGAGGCCATCACGGCCAAAAATGGAGCCCGGAGGCTGTGTGCAGCTCTCCCGAGCTTCCTTTTCACTAGCAGAGGCACCATGGGCTGGTCCTTCGTTGTTTCCAGGGCAGGCCTATGGGCCAGATGTAACTACCACACAGGCCAGATCTGGCCCCCAGGCCTTGAGTTTGAAAAACCCTAGACTAGAATATGCCTTTATTTGTTAGTACATGTATATTTTCTCCATTTCTTTTGGAATCTTAAGGCAGCCTACATTGAAAATGTCCTAGGTTAGTCCAACACACTAATGTTTACATTATCTTAGTTCTCCTATGGAAGCTGGGTAGTCACTACCTATATCAGTTACTGTATAATGGGTGCTAAGAGATAGGGTTTTTTTCAATGTTACATCCTAATTTTGGAACAGAGAGATAAGTCCTTATTCAGTGTTGAATCTTATTTTGAAAATTATAAAAAGCAAACTAGATAACAAAAATGTCTGTAGGATTTTTATTCTAATTGGTACTTAACTGAACTCTTGTACATTTG
Organism: Naja naja; assembly: GCA_009733165.1. Taxonomy (NCBI): domain Eukaryota; kingdom Metazoa; phylum Chordata; class Lepidosauria; order Squamata; family Elapidae; genus Naja; species Naja naja. The sequence goes on along the minus strand of CM019149.1, from coordinate 266,541,033 downwards.
CAAAAAAAAGCTGCTTCAATATTTTTGAATTTTAGGTTTTTGTATTAAAACTAATAATAGTATTTTATAAGTTTTAAAGTTTTGTAACCTTCCTGCGAAATAAAACACAAACTTGTAACGACTATTCCATAGAGATAAAAGTGAAAACCGTGCATACAAAAAATCAAAAACCTGTTAAAAACCATCTCTAATTCTGAAGGAAGGTTTGAGAAAGTTCCAGGGTCCTGCACATTCTTTGCTGTAGCTCTTTTTAGAACATCTGAAGATAATTTAAATATATTAAGAATCATTGTGATATAGCAAATGACTTTCCTTTAGCTCAAATTGGGAAACAAATTTTAAAAACATTTCTGCATTCTTGCTGTATGTCTGCTTGAGGATGTTTTTCAACACATATACTACAGCAAAGGAAGAAGCATGAATTATGATGAAGGATTAGTTTCTTAGGAAACATGTGCACCATATAATTTGAAATATCATACAATTATGTATCCAAGTATAGAAACACAATGGGTGAAATTCACTCTTTAAAGCTTAGTGCCGAAATGTTGGGGTTATGCAACAGGAACTTTTGGAAACTTGTGAGCTAGGAATAGAATCTATTATGTAGGGTGTTTCAAGAACTCCCCTTTCCAACACAACTTTCTGGCACTCTTCGGGTCCTCCTGAAGCAACACAAAATCTTAAAAAACTTTCAGCCATATCCTCCATCTAGAAAACTTTAGCTTATGAAGGGTACAATCCAAGCAATCAAATGGTGGAGAAATGCCCATCTAGGGACTCAGAAATAAGGAGCTACATGTGGTTAACAGCACACAATGCAACTTTCTGAAGTCCAACTACAGCTATACTTTGGCCTGGGTTCCAGGCTATCATAGAATCATGATGTTGGAAGAGATTTTTAGATATTAATTTTCTAGCTAGTGGAGGTCTACGAAAACATCTCTGACAGATTACCATTAAACCTCTTTTTGAAGACTTCTAACAATGGAGAAGTCACCAGGTGGTAGCCTGTTTCACTATAAAACTTTCTAGGTTTATAGTTGCTGCTCAGTGTCAGCTGTTCATAATATTGCTTTCTGATTTCATCATGATGCCTAGTTTTTGTTTTTATTTATTTATTTGATTTGTCAATTGCTTACAAGATAATAGGTATAAGTATAAACATAGTTATGAATACATGAAATGGATACATATAAGAAAAATAAAAAGAATCAATAGGACAGGGATGGTAGGCACATTGGTACGCTTATGCACGCCCCCTACAGACCTCTTAGGAAAGGAGTGAGGTCAATAGTAGACAGTCTAAGGTAAAAGTTTTGGGGGTTTGGGGAAGAAACCACAGAGTCAGGTAAAGTATTCCAGACACTGACCACTCTGTTGCTGAAGTTGTATTTCCTGCAATCAAGTTTGGTGTGGTTAACCTTGAGTTTGTACCTATTGTGTGCTCTTGTATTGTTATGGTTGAAGCTGAAGTATTTATTGACAGGTAGGACATTGCAATGTATTATTTTATATACTATACTTAGATCAGACCAAGGCGTAGTTCTAGGTTTTCTAGGTCTAGAATTTCAAGTCTGGTGGCATAAGGTATTCTGCAACGAGTAGAGGAATGGAGAACTCTTCTTGTGAAATATTTCTGGACTTTCTCAACTGTGTTAATATCAGATACGTAATGTGAGCTGATGAGCTGTATTCGAGTATTGGTCTAGCAAATGTTTTGTATGCTCTAGTTAGTAGTGTGATATTACCAGAGAAAAAGCTACATAGGATTAGGTTAACAACTTTTAATGCCTTTTTGGCTATGTAGTTACAGTGGGCTCTAGCACTTAGATCATTAGAGATGAGTACTGATTTTTGTTGCCAATAAGACAGAGCATTTATTTGTTGAGATTTGAAGTTGCCATTTGTCTGATCATTCTGATACATAGTCGAGGTCTTTTTGAAGGGTAGCAGTATTGTCTGTGGTATTGAATAGCTTTACATCATCAGTGAAGAGAATGCAGTTGCTCTTAATATGATCACAGAGGTCATTTATGTAGAGTATGAAGAGAGTTGGTCCTAGAACACTGCCTTGGGGGACACCACCGTTGACAGGTACATAATTTGATAGGATGCTCCCAATTTTGACCATTTGCTGTCTGTTTGACAGGAATACAGGGAAATTATCAAACTACTCTGAAATGCTAATAAATTTACTAATTAATAATAATAAATGAGTTGCACAGGAGATATTGTGAATTATTGCTTATATTTTAAAACATTCTGCATTGAATGCTATGTGCCTTTGCAAGCTTAAAATGACTAACATTGGGAGAATATAAATACTACTTCTGGATCTGGCAAGGTATCTCTACAGATTAGTTGCAAATAGCATATAGCAGATAATTTAATCCCAGAAAACTGTTATAGTACTATTATAGTAAAACACTAAATTTGCTCATGAATAATTGCAATTTGTTGTGCCATACCAGAATTGTGGCAATTCTGAATCCTTCTTTTCATGTTAAACAAACATATAAACAAGCTGATATTAAAAAGTAAACAGTTTCCTGAAAGAGTTCTAGGCAGCTCTCTAATAAATTTCATATTGAGAAGCTCATTTGCACCACTTTTGAGGCTAATTATATCAATGGAAAACTCTTGTTTTAATAATGTTATACTCTATAAAAACAGATATGGTCCTTTAGCCAATATAGTACTTGAAGTAACTATCATTTAATTGTACATATTCTTTCACCTCAGTAGTGTTTTTGAGATGTTCCAAATGGAATCTGTCCATTATTCCATTGTCTATTTTCTTCTCTGTCAAACTGCCAGAGAAAGATAGCATATTCAATTTGCAGCAATCATAGAACCATATAAGAGACAACTGTGAATTTTTAGAATAATTATGTTTTTTTTAAAAATTATTCAAATACTGATAATTTTGGGAAATATATTCAAATAATTTATTCCAAAATTGTATGCACTAGTGAACTTACTACCTAATTTTGACTTAATGTGAGGTTGAAAATGCTTTTCGACAAAGTGACTTCTATATTTGCTTACAGTTTCTAGCACATATAGAATTGCCATAAGATGTTTCTATTAAGACACATTTAAGTATGAAAGTGAGTGAGAACAAGTGAAAAAGAGTAAGAGTCTGCTAATAAATAAGAAAGCAAATGAAAGTAAGTGTGGGAAGAAAATATGTATTTCATGACATATAAGGTACTAAGCAAAATACACAGTAACATTCTTAACAAATTTTAATTCCAAGAATTGGAAGTTAGAGTAGACAATCTTGAAAGCTGACTTTGGAATTTCCCAGACCTTTTTTATTTTAATCTTTATTAAGATCTTTGAAGTATTTCATTTTCTTTTTCCTAAGCTGTTTGCATTTATTCCACTTAATAAGTCAATAATAACCCTCCCATCTCCAGATACTCCATCTTTCTCAGTGTCAGCACAAACTCTCAAATAATGCTTTTCATGTGTTTCAGAAATACTGGCCAGGCATTAAAAGGGAGGCTGCCTCTGTGGAAACCTGGTCTTCCAAGCAGCCAAAATGGACCTAGAGGGCAGTGCCCAGTAATTAGTGGGGAGAGGGCATGTCCACAAAAGATTAGAGTGGCCAGTATGAGAAGGTCATATTTCATCCTTAGCCATGTTATCAAGAAATTCAACAGTGAAACATACCAAATTCTGTCCAAGGCAAGGATTGAGTTTAGAGAGGAGGGAAAATGCTACTACAAAACTGGAATAACTAAAGCCAAATCTAGGTGGTTTCAGTTATGGTCTGAAGACAGAGGCAACATTGTGAGGGTTAGAGTTTCAAAATGGTTTCTGAGAATTTTCATTCTATGGTTGGTAAAGCCTTGGCACTGCAATTATACATGATTTTTCTAGGGTACCGGAAATCTAAAGTTATTCCATTTTAAAAAGGACACATCCCTAGTTCTCTAAAGCAAAAAGGTAAATGTAAAGGTTACCCCTGTCCAGTCATGTCTGACTCTAGTGTTTCTTAACCAAGGGAGTCAGTGTTATCCAAAGACATTTCCATGATCATGTGGCCAGCATGACTATATGCTGAGATACACAGAATGCTGTAACCTCCCCACCAAAGTGGTACCTATTATTCTACTCACATATGAATGGTTTCAAACAGCAAACATACTGTAACTGCAAATGGCATTTGGGAATCTACCACTGCTGAGCTAAGACTTTGCTGTGTCATATGCTCCAACTGTCTTCAGAAATGTAATTAAGTGGCAAACCATTGCAAGGCAGATTGCCCCATAAATGGGCTTTTGTGAGACATTATAATGGGATAGCAATTACTAAACCTTGTATTATTGTATGGCTCCTGAGTGGAAGAATGTTTTACTGAGTTATATGCCTGATATTTTGATAAGGCACTCTTAAAAATATGTTCTGCTTGAGAAGATGCTACTCACTTTCCAAGAGAAAAAATTCCAAGAGTTTTTCTTAGTAAAGCTGCTTAGTAAAGCTGGAAACTAGGTTCACACATGAAGGTTCAATTAATTGATGTATTGCTAAAAGCCAATGTACAGGAATCTTCTCTAATGGTTAGGGTTAGGATTAGGCACCCTCTTTTTACCCCTCCCCCAGTTCTGGCAGTCCTTCTCCTACAACTGCTCTCCTAACCAACCGAATTACATTTGTTTATTTATATAGAGAGAAATAGGTATTTTCCAGAAAAGCACTGGGTGGCAGCCTCCCATTATTTTTATTCATTAAAGAAGACCTGGGAAGTTCTATGTGGGGTCCAGAAGAAATTATATTAGTACTAAAAATAGTGTAAATGTGGGTTTAATTGCAGGCTTCCTAGTTATGAGACTGGGAGCCCAGCAAGAATCAAGAGAGATGGCTCTCAGCTCATTGGTGCCCAAGAGTGCTTTGTTGCTTACTCATGAATTAATGAAACACTAACTTCTTTGGAAGGTTATTAAACAAAGAATGTAAGTTTTACAAATTTTATAATTTGTAGAAGTCAGCAATGTCCTATTTGAGTTTCTGTAGACAAAAGGGCCTATGAAAGCTTTGCGTGTGCTCCAATGTTCCTCCAAAAGTTCCTTTTGAATTGCAATTTGAAATGTAGCATCAGAGGAAAATGCATGGTGTGTCATCATGTTAATCAGAATTAATGTAAATATAAATTAAAATTCAATTAAATGTTAAGCTTTCCTTTGGCCTACATTTTGGTATGGCTTATACCACATCATACAAACTTCAAATACAGCCTTTAGCTTGAAAAGTTATACATCTCTGCTATGAATACTAAAATAATACTATAAACTGTTTTTGGTGAGAAGAGTTTGAAAATCCTTCTTACCCAGTGAAGTGTTTAGTCTAAGTCTAGCACAGATCCTTTACATTAGTTCGGTGGTCTCACAATTGTTTCAGTTCTGCATTTTAACACGCAGATAGGACAATATCAAATGTAGTTTCCTTCATTGGGCTTAATTCTTACATCTTTTTCATTAGATTTTAAAACTATTTTCCTCTCATGCTTTTATGTTAATGGAACATACGCATTTATAAACACAAAAACTCCCACACAAAGCTCTGTATCGGCATGCTGAATGTAGCATTTCTATCTCTTCTTACTATACTATGATTGTACTTTCTTTAACACAGGGAAAATATACATGCACACGGTCACACACAAACCATTTTTGCACATAACCGCTCTGCATCTAACAAACAAAATTTCAGCTACTATTCTAAGAAGGAGAGGAAGGTAGTTATCTGCAATGACAATTTACTGTGACCTTCAGAACAAGGGAGAGAAGTTTCAGAGTAGGATGATCACATGTGCTACCGCCAGCATAATCCATTACCTAGTGTTTTTTCATTGATCAGTACATGGTATTTAACAAATACCATGAAGTAAAAATGGAGGGTTTTTTTGTGTCTGTCTATCTGTCTGTCTATCTATCTACCTATCAATCATCTATCATATATATATATATATATATATATATATATATATATATATATATAAATAATTAGACTTTATTTCTAGTCTGAAGCATTGCTAAGATTGAGACTGCCTGCAATGTATTCTATATGCATAAAAGAAGTTTTGCAAGCCCTGTGTTTCCTATCATTTCACTATTAATAATTAACAGCCAACTCAAGAAAGGTGAAAGGAAATTCTTCCTTGAAAGTTGTTTGAACCATTGACAGAATATGCTTCTGTATGATACAATGCATTAATATAGATGGGTTAAAAACTGACACTGGACAGCATCATAATAGCAGAACTTCTATAGGAATAACTACCCTTCTACCAAATGCTAGGTATAAGAAGTTCACAGCTGCGAACAGGCTGGTTACTACAGGAAACAGGTTGCTAGGCTAGCCTTATCTCTTATAGGTCTTCCAACATTATTATAGGAGGAGCTCCATCTGTTTTTCTTTCCATCTTTCATTACATCTGGTTCCTTAATACTGCAATTCCATTTGAGTAGAGGTCTGAGTTTCCTATCACAAGCCTAAGTGAAAGGATTTGAAAAGAAGCAAATCTAAGACAGTAAGATTTCCATTGAAGAAGAAAGAAGGGTAGGAGATTTCATAAGGCCATTTAGTCAGTAAATCCCAATCGAGCAACAGTGTCAGGTTGAAGCTTAGCCAAAATAAAATCACACTGGAAACTTCAAAGCTCTCTTTTAAGCATATGGAATTAGGCAAGTGAGAAGACCATGAGTGGGAGAGGAAATATGAGTGTGCATGCATTCAATTAAAAATTGCATGCACATGTTAAGCATTTCAGAAAATAATATTCTTAATATTGGTCCCATTTGAAGATTTTTTGGCCTCTTCATTAAGTATTAAATTCTCCAAAAGTTTGCTGAAATATGACTTTTGTTATAAAGGCCAGGTCAGGTCTGTCAAGTGTTCTTTAACACACCTAAAATACTGTGTACCACCTTATGAATGCTTTTTAAACCATCTAAGAAAAAAGGGCAATCATTCTTTATAGCAAATGTCTCCCATCTGGAAAACAAATCTTGCACATAGATGCAGCTTTACCTATCTCAGGTATATTTTGTTGTTACTGTTTTGAGACCTAAAGGTGCGTTTTTTCCCCAAAAGGCAACTGGTCTTTCTAGTTTTTTTTTCTTTTGAAAACATTTCACTTCTTATCCACGAAGCTTCTTCAGTTCTGAATTAAAGAACTGAAAAAGCTTTTTGGATAAAAAGCAAAATAATTTCAAAGAAAAAAATAACTCCAGAAAGTCAAGTTGCCTTTTGGCAAAAAGCACCTTTGGGACAACCATAACCTGGATGATTGAGAATCTCCATCGACATACTGTACTGTGTGGAGAGCATTTTTTATTTTGTAAATAGTCACATCCTGCAAAATAGCTTACTGACTTTCAGAAGAATGAACTAATTTCTCTGATCATTGCAGATAATAAGAGTTTTGTTTGAATTTAGAAAAAAATATATCCATGACTATATCTAGACAAACAGTTATTTCTGTAATAGAAGGGTATCTTATTGCCTTAACCTCTATTAACTTTATTATTTAAAGTGATTGTAAATATGATCCACTTTTTCTTTTGTAAAGACTATATGCCTTAGTGCTTGCTCAAATTATTGAGCATTTCTGCTGAATGGTGTATTTTGACTAGATAATCCTTTTAAAGATTAAGGTTCCTTGAGACTCTCACCAAAATTAAAATGCCACAACCATATTTGATACCTGCTATGGATTATTAGACTTATTCATAACAAAGATGAAAAAAAATCCAAATATCTTTTACATGGATGTTAAGTAGCTAGGGAAAGAGCAAAGTAGCAGAGGATAAGTGGTCAAAGTGGTAATGTCTATATCAGATCTGCATGCCATATGGCTTTGGGGCCTCATGTAGCCAGTCAAACAACCTTGTACAGCCTATCCAGATTTTTTAAAAAAGTAATACATTTACAGTACCACTGCCACCAACCCAAAAGACATGTTGCCAAGCATCTCCAAGTTTTACTGCCAGCTCCTGTTCTTCCGCTTCTCTTTTAGCTGTGGAACAGCTGATTGGCACTGCAGATATTTACTATTACTAATCTGAAATAATAGTGATAATACAGCATATGCCCGAAGTCTAAAAATCATTTCATTTTCAAACAGTGTAGATCAGACATGATTTAACTTCCAGGCCCAAATGGCTGGGAAACCATTTCAGAAACCATTTCAGGATTTATGCCTCCTGGTCTTCAGGAGAATGCTTCTCCATAGATGCTGCAACAGAAAAGGCACCATTTCTAGGTCCTACATGATGACATTTCCTAACAAAAGGGACCATGAACACTTCAATCCTGCTTCTGGAGGAGTGAGCAGAAGCAATCAGATACAGACCATCCTGAAATTACCATGGGTCTCTGCTATTAAGGGCTGTATATGTGACAATCAACACCCTGATACACACCCATGAGGGGCCTATGAAGATTTGAGAGCACAGATTTCACATGGTTGTATCATGAAATATCCAAAACTGTCTGTGCTGCTATATTCTGAAACATTGCAGCTTCCAAATACTATTCAAGAGCATGTAAAACATATTACAGTATGTGTAGTGCCATGTATTTATGACATTGCACCTTCTTAGATCATGGGCTCACCATCTGTAACCTTTTCTGCCAGCTTCCGACAAGCAAAATTGATGAGGGTAGCCAGAATTATTTAATGACCACATGCTTCATTTGACAACTGCAGTGATTCACTTAAACTGGGACAAAAGGCCGTAAAACTGGGCAAAACTCACTTAACAACTGTCTTGCTCAGCAATGAAAATTTTGGGCTTAATGGTGGTCACAAGTCAACAACTGCTTGTAATTTAGTTGGGAAGTGATGAAGGCATGACAAGGCACGTAAATATCTACTTAGTCACAGTTGCTATCTGCTCTTTTAACAGGAACCGTGAGTCTAGGAAATCTCCCAACTGCACACCAGCTTGGTACAGTATATAGAGTGCTGACATTTTTGGAAATGAAGATTGAAAGTCTTTGAATTCAAGAGTGCCACAAAATCTACAGCCACATATTCACACATTAGGACTTCCATAGGATCAAAGTATAAGAAGTTTAATAGAGCTCCCCTTACTGTGACATCAACTTGAAGATTATGGTACATTATTTTTAGGAAATAGTACTTTGATATTTTTTTCTATCCTAAGTTGATGCTATGGAATAATCTAGATCTCAAAACTAATTAAAATTTACATATCTTGATAAATAAAATTGTTTTTTTAATAAAGTTGTGATGAAGGGGAAATTCTTTATGTATTTCTTTTATTTTTCTTTACTATATTTTGTGTAAATTTCTTTTTTATTTCTATTTTGTCTTTTCTATGCCTTCTATTTTTTTCTTTTTATAATTTTTTTCTGTTGTAATTGTAATCTTTAATAAAATTACTCTAAAATATGTATGTAAAACTTGTATGGAAGATGGGTTTTAGACTTTTTTTTTTTTTAAACAAATTTTATTCAATTTTTAACAATTTTTAAAAACAACTCTTTTCAGTAGACAGCATGTTCCCGGGTCATCACTTTTACATGCAAATATGACAGTAGATCTATATTCATTTTAAACATTTGACTTCACTTCTATTCCATTTTAGCGGACAAAGGGTGAAAGAAATTAATCCTAATCTCAAATCTTAATCTCAATCTGTATAGCCCCCAGTTCATTTCAAGTTAATTGCAAATATACATATATATTTTAAAAACTTCATGTATAAATCTTACAAATAACAATATATTTGCCCATCATATTAAAAATAAAGTTCATCCATATCTATCCTTTAATTGTCTTCACATTGTTAATACTCTTTCATCATTTACAGAATTCTTTTATCCGTCAGATTTGCCCTTTCATCACATATTCTCTCCATAATTCTAAATCCGTACAATGTTAACACTAAAAGAATGAAAAAAAACCTAGACTTGCCCCCTTTTACTACTTTGAAAGTGACACCTCAGTGGTTAATATAGTAGCATAATCATAATCATTCTCTTTAAAACGAAAGATAGAGAAAAAGAAAAGAAAAAGGAGAAAAGCTCCTTACAATATATCTCTAATCGGTCGGGTTCTGCAACACATATCCCTCCTAAGATTGATTTATAGTTCCAAAATAATAATAAAAATAGCTAATCTTGGTTATTGACAAATCTCATTTTTAGGCATTTTCTAAGATCATTTCAATTAATTCAATTCATCTAATCATCATTTAGCTTTCTTTTGTGAATAAGAAATGAAAAATGTGACCTTTACCAGTAAAATTGTCAGTAACCCTATTGTTTTACACTTTTATAATTACAATATATTCTTATTACCATTTCTTCATGCAGAACCCCCTTTTAAATCGTTAACCATTGTCTCTATGCAAACAAGTTCCTTTCTTTATTATGTAATTCCGTGTCTCTCTATCTTTTGTTCTTGTTTCTTGTTCCTTCTCCCTCTTTTATCCCGCTATCCCCCTCTCTATCCAGTTTAAATCTCTCTCTCTTTACCTTTCTGCTCTCTATCCTTCTGGACCTTTCTATCATGCCTAGTTTCATAAATGTTCCCTTTTTAATTATCTTCTTAAGTTTCATTTTTTGACCATCCTCCTTTCCCTTTATTTGTATTAATCTTTGTGTTAATTGTCTTCTTAAAATGGCTTTAAGCTTGTGCTGGCTCCTTCTCCTCCCTATTATCCTGCTCTCCCCTTCTCTATCCAGTTTGAATCTCTCTCTCTTTACCTTTCTGTTCCTTTCCTTCTGAACCTTTCTAACATGCTTAATTTCATAAATGTTCCCCTTTTAGATACTTTCTTAGGTTCCGTTTTTTTAGCCACCCTTCCTTTCCCTTTTATTTGCATTAATCTTTGTATTAATTGTCTTTTAAGATGGCTTTCTCTTGTGCTGGCTCCACCCTTTCCAAGGCTCCTTCTTTATTCAGCATTTGAATGCCCATATTTTCTGCAACATGCCAAGTTAGTTCAGTCACTTCCTGTAACAGTTCTTTCATACTTTTAAACTCCATTTTTAATTCTTTGGATGACCACCAAAATTTTAATTTTCCTTATTTCTTCTTCTTCTTTAAATTTTCTATGATCCTAACCCAGGTCCAGAGTCTATATCAGTATCACCAATTAGTCCGCAATCCGTCTTTGTGTATTCAGGCTTTCACTTTCTATAAGTCTTGTGTCTCTTTAAAATGTAACAACTCCAATCCACAAAGGAACAAGATAGTTTCTTACTTCTTTAGCTTCCAATTTTTCTCCACAAAGTGGCACTTTCTGCACAGAGTCTTAACCCTTTCCTTTTATTTTAATATTCAAAGTTTTCCAAGCCCCAAACTTAAGTTCTTACGCTGACTTCTTCCTTTCCGGTTCAAGCCCCTTATAGCTGTCAAAAATATTTTACTTATTTTTCTTCACTTGGAACTCGCCGCTTCTGTTTCTTTTTTAAAAACTCATCTTTATCTTAATCCCGGGTGCCTTGATCTTACCATCCGATACTCCCGGTTCCTCTGCTGTCGACTTCTCTCTTTCCTCCTGCACCAATCTTAATCCGTTGAGACCTTCTTCGAGGTGGCCATTTTGACCACCACTTCTTGGCGTCTTCGAGGAAAGGACCAGACCCAAAAGGGGAGATGCGGCTCCCCTCACTCTGGCTGGCAGATTTTTTCTCCGCCGCCCCTCTGAGGCAGCTTCAGCCCCGAACCTTGCAGGATCGGGGCTCTCGACAAGAGCCAGGCTGCGGTCGTGGACGATCACAAACCGCCGCCTGTTCTCGAGAAGGCTCAAGGGTTTTAGACTTTTTATCAGTTATCTGAAAATGATGACTGTTAAAATAATAGGTTTTTTTTACTTTAAAGGATGAACACTAAATCCCTAAAACATCCCAGAGACAGTATTTACAATTACATTTATTGACATCCCAATTAGGGTGGGCAGCGTTTTAAGTCTTGGAAACAACTGGGTGATTATTAAATCCAATGACACAAAAAACCCTCTACAATTACGTTTTTTATATATTCTGTTAGCATGGATCATCTTGATATGCAATTGTAATAGTTAAATGGAATAAAGAATAAGAGATTACTTTATCTAGACAATGGAAAGAGATATTAACATCAACCCCAGCAATTTCAATAGACCTTAGGCTATATTTTATTTAATAATAATATAAACAACAATATTTTAGACTTACTGAACTCCATTGTGTTTATTTAGAAAAAGCCGAATAAACTGTCATGTTGTTAGAGAAAGATGCAGTCAATTAATGCTGCGTTCTAACATATGTTTGTACAGTATTTTATAATTGTTTTGCTTTGGAAAGAAATCATTACATGTAGTAAAAAGAAGTCTAGTGTCGTCACATGTTCATGTTTTTAATATGAAAAAATAGAAACTAGATTCCTATTGCATGGAAACTGATATTTGGACAAAGAAAGTTACAAAAAACCTGCAGTATTCTACAGTTTTGGAAATATAAGATCCCTGCTTCTCTATGGACTTCTGGGTTGATACTATTACCAAGATAGGAATTAATTAGTTATCAATATAGATTCATTTTGGATAATTGTAATAAAATATGAAATACATCTAACATTAATTGAAATGCTTATGTAAAAATTTTATACTTTTACGCTTTCCTAAATGTGTCTTGTATAGTTCATTTTTTTTACTATTTTTTGTTTCATTTTTCTCTTTATAACTTTTCTGTTGTAAGAGATGTAATGGGCTGTGAGAATAACATTAAGATGAAGGAGGAACCTAGACAATGGTCTGATATGACAAATCTGAGGCCAAAGTAGATCTGGGGATGAAGAAAGCATCTCAGAATTGATCTTCTCTAGTTCTCTGGACAATAAAGGCAGGGGAGGGAAGAAGCTTTCAGACCTGCAAGATTCTATTACTATGATCGTACAATAAAGATATATTAGTACTCTTGGTTTTGGTTTCCTGGTCTGGACTCTGTTTTTAAGGATTGACTACTGTTTATTTTTCTTTGCTTTTAATGTTCATCTGATAATCTACAAATACAAAGATCAATTTATATTTATATAAATAAATGACAGCTATGGTAAATGATAATCAAGGTATGTCTCACTACTTGCTTCCCATTACTAGGTTTTACCGTGACATGAAAAAGACTCAGGTTTATAGGACTTCACAGGACAAGTGAATTTATCCTGGTTTTATTCTTAAAACCACTGTCACTTTATCAACATGAGAAGTTAAGGAACTTTGCAATATTAAATGTTAATATTGTAATTAAATAACAAACTGTCTGACAGTTTCTAAAGGATTCCCTTGTAGAGGAATACAAAATTTGAATGCATAAGTGTTTATGAGCAATATTTTTGATATATGTTTAAGTGCTAAAGGACTGTTTTTTTAGTCTAGAATGGATGAAAACAAATGTCCACATGTAATAATACTAACCATATTATGTACTTGTCATGTTCACACAAATCCCCCCCTTTATGTCTATGCAAACAAAATAGCTACATGCAGAGTTATTTCTCTAATTATCTGGCAAGGCATACAACTGTTAGAAATTTGGCTGTGGTTAAAACAAAATTTAGCGCTTGTTAAAGCATTAAGAGAAATGTTGGTAGAATCAAAGCAAATTGTCTGATAAAGCTGTAAAGTTATCCTCAACACACATAAATGATTGAATGCTACCATTAGATTCTCATGCAGACTTCTTTCCTGCAACTAGCAAATAGCTATATAACCCTTCAGTGTGGTAACTGAATTAAGAACACAGTGAATTCCAGAAGTAGCAGGATTTACTATCTTGAATATATTACATTAAGAGATTTTTCATTTTATACTGTTGCTTCTTCTTCCTCCAGACCCACAAAAACTGTGAGAATATCAGCTTCTCCACAGCATGTTTTACCAATGTTCTCTAAATATACTTAGGGGTAGCTCGGTGTGGTAAACCAGAATTCTGTAAATTTGCTATACATAACGTTCACTTTCAAAAACTTCCTTCTTTAGGTTTTGTCAAACACATGTCATGAAGGAACTTTCCACACTTCAAGAATGAAAAAAAGAATAAAAAAAGATAATTGGGTCCTATTTCCCCTCTGCACGTTGATTTTAATGGGTGCTGTCAAAATATGTCCCTCACTGAATATGCTTTTTTTGGAAGAAACCAGAACTGAAAGGGTTAGGGTGTGTTACTGCATTGGTTATCAGCAGACAGCCATCTAACCTTTGGTACTTACAGGAATTTTATGGCTCTTGATCATATTATCAAACTCTTCATTAATTTTTTTATATTTTTCTTCAGTGCGTGGGGTGAGGGCATAAGAGGAGTCTGGATCAGGGCTTTCACAGCCTTTGTTTTCTTTCTTGTTCAATGCCTGCCAGGTTCAGAGAAATATCAGAAAGTAAAAAAAAATGAAAGGGAATTCAGAGTACTTACACATAATCTTTGCCTGCTGATCATTAGATCAATATCTTCATTAATTTTCCTGTACTTGTCCTCAGACTCAGGGCTGTGACCTACTGAATCATCTGCATCGGGATCTGGACTGTCACAGCCATTAAGTCCTTTCTTTCTCAATGTCTGAAATACATAATTTAGAAAGTTGAAGCCTTGAGAGAGGCTGCAAGAGCGATACAGGGCCTTTACAGACTGGTTGAAGGCTGTCACATTATACATTAGGGAGAGACAGTGAATTGAGATGTTTAGGTCAATAAACGGCAGCTTTTGTTACCAAAGACAGTTCTTCTGAAACTAAAATTAGTAAATGAAGAGAGAATAGCTTCTAATAAAATATCTGTATTACCATCACAGTTTTTCTCTGGAATGGAAACATCAATAGTTTAAACACACACAAGGAATGAATTCAATCAAAAAAAGAACTAGTAGTTCATAGTGAATAGAATGGCAGTACAGTATCAATTGTTCTTATATTAATCTACAGATCAATCTGTCCTGATACAGCTATATAACAGCACTAAATGAAGCAATTAAAGTGATAATAGCCATGTAGTTGTCAAGATATTGACTCTTACATATAATATCATAACCTGAACAATCTTGTTTTTTAAAAACATTTTAAATCAGTTTCTATAAAGTAATACATAATATAACCAGTTACCTACAGTAGTATGATCTTTAGCATTAATAAAATGCTTTGATCAAAATTTTTCCTTTGACACAGAAACTT
Source organism: Naja naja (assembly GCA_009733165.1). NCBI lineage: Eukaryota > Metazoa > Chordata > Lepidosauria > Squamata > Elapidae > Naja > Naja naja. The sequence goes on along the minus strand of CM019149.1, from coordinate 266,525,846 downwards.
ATAAAAAACAGAAGAGAAACTGAAATAACTACTTATAAATCACTTTGGAGCAAAGAAACAGGTTAAATGTACAATTTTACCTTGCTTTCATCTTACTACAAGTTTTATCAGGATTTTGAGACAAGTCTTGTTGTACATCAAGTTCTGAATTTTGGATTTGACATATTGAAAATTGATACATTTTTAGTATCTTGTACTAAATCAACTTTTTAAAAATTCTACAGAGAAAATACCAATCAAAGAACATGGCCATTCAGATTTCTGGGGTGCCAACAGTCTGCACAAAAAATTCAGAGATTTGAAATATAAAGAGGAACAAATCTTTCTTTCTTTCTTTCTTTTTTTCTTTTTGCAGTGCATCTCAAATGTCTTTCTCTGTCATTGAAGGCCAGCCAGGTTTTATGCTCCTTGCTCCCATTAGGAAGATTTGTGTCTTCAGTAAGACAAGGAGGCAGGAATTTGTGCAGTATATTCCCAATCCAACCCTATTGCCACTCTTATTTGGCAGTGCAGAAAGTTCAATAAAAATGCTTGGTAAAAATGCCAGCTCTTATTCTCATTTTAAAAATTAGGGAATTTTTGTTGTAATGATTAAAACAAAACATATCCATATAACTTTTTATTTTTACAATCCATAGCTGAAAACCCAGTGATAGGTGAAAAGGTTGAATAACTTTAGGGATGCTGACATTTATTTATTGGGAACAAGATGCTGAGAAGATGGAAAAGGAACAGATGATGCTAAGGGCAATTCCCAAAGGATATGTAGGAGAAAGCCCCCCCAAATAAAATGTATGAAACGGCAATGGCAAAAAAAATGTCTGTATGATAGAAACAAATTTTATGGGCATCACAATAACATTTATATGAGTGAGCACCAAATGCAGGACAAAAGCCACTTATCCATTTATTGGGGAAGACTATTGAACTTTTAAAAGTAGATCTTGAGATAATGACAGAGCCAGAAAAAAGCTAAAAGGAAGTCTGGTCACTGATGGCACTTGTACGTCTTAGAACATAAGAACACCTTATTTCACAAGAACACATGCAACTGGAATACGGAATGTTAGAAGCATGTACCAAGTAAAACATGAAACTGTCTAAGTACAGACTAAAAGAACCATGACAGTTTGTGGAAGGTGCCAGATTGGAAAAAGATGTATTTCAGACAATCCAGGCTATACACCGCTTAATTAAGTAAAATCAAAATGGAAAGAATGGTAGATATACAACTCTTCTACAAATTTACTCAGGCTTCAGTGTCCTGAGGCCCTAGCAGGCATTAAGTTTAGTCATCTAGGCATTTACCAAGAGCCCAGGAAGAGAGGAGAGGAAGGGGTGAATGAGTACACTTCAATTGATCTGAAAAACATCAAGTTGGATTCTTGTTCCATGAGAGCTCAGCACTTCACAATCTGACATAAGGCTACATCACTAGGTATCAGCAATCTTATGTATTCTAGACATTCACACCTGTCAGCAACTCTGCACCTGTTGTCTACTCTGGCAAAAACCAAGTGACAGCAGCCAATCATAGCAGCTCCTGCTGCAACATGGCCATACATGGCTTTTCTCAATCATGTTTCTGTGTACTAAGGCTGCTAATCTCTGTGGATTTCAGCAGTCTGCTTTTTGTCCTTGTAATGGTGTCACAGTTTTCAGTTCTTCACTGAGTTAAGTGTTTAAGAATGACACATGCTCTTTCTTATACAAGTTTCCTTCTCACAATAGCCCACATATGCAAATGGATTTGAAACTTGTTTATACACAGGTCCAGATTAGTTCCTCAGTACAATTTTAAAAAAATGTTTTTGTTCTCATTTGAAGAAGAAAATCTTTTTGCTTTATAACAGCTCGTCAATTCAACTTTCTGTAGGTGAGCACTGTGGGCAAAGTCTTATAGTAATATGTTCATTGTAAAAATTAAAATAAAGATGTATTGATATTCAGCCAGTATTTTAAGATTGGCTTAAATATTTTCCAAATATGATCCAAATATTGAATATTTTCTAAATATTATCCAACTATTTTCTTCAGGATAAATAAGGCTTCTCTGTTCAGATGTCAGTTTACACACCTCATTACTTAGTGAAGTTAAATTCAAACGTGTTCAGTTTTTGCCATTTTTTATATATATGGAAGTAGGCCATTGAATGAATGTATCACTGTACAAGTGCCTGTGCTAAAAATCTTTTTTCCTTTATCCTCTTAGTTGGATCCAACCTTTTGCATTTTCTTTATAACAACAATATCATTAAGTGAAAAAATAATTTCTTCTCAGTTTTATTATTTGATCAGATCATTCCCTAATATCACTAAGACAACTTCACTAATGCAGTTATCTAATACTTTCTCCACTACCTATTTCATGCTTATCTGCAGGTTTTTTGTTAAAAAAACCCAAAATAAAACATTTCATATATTATTAACATTTACTTATTCAATGTTAGTAAAATTCAGATAAAAGCACGAACAATCTAACACGAATTTGTATCTGGTGATATGAAAGCTGTACCTGCAATGACTAACATGATTTCTCACAGATACATGGTCAAGACCTTAGTCAGAAACAGATGTCTTCACTTCCCACTTCCGAAGTTATACAAGCCCCTAAGTGACTTAGCATCTCCATCTCAATCTTTGAGGGAGGAGGAAGGATCATCATAAAATAAAATATCAGAAGAGGAAACTGGAGGACATCTGAGGAGCTGACAAAGCTGAATTTAAGATTTAGAAGACATACACACCGCATGACTGCCTGATATGAATCTCCTGCAACAACTTTCCAATTTTTTCAACTATGCCATCACCATCCTATGTTAATATTGTTTCCTTCAAAACTCAGCTAAATGACTGCTCTCATTTAGCAGCCTGTGGAAATCCTCACTGGAGTAAGATTGAAGTTCTGTCTATCAATGTTACTGTTACAAATAAGGTACTCTTGTTCCCAAAGCCCGGGATTAATCTTAGTCAAAGCAGCAATTAATATTTTTCATTTACCACCTAATTTGGCTTAATTTTTAAAACAAGAATAAATACAATGTAATCCAAACAATAGATGAAAAACACTAAAAACAGAACTTTAACCTTTTTTTTAATTTTAAAAATAAGCTTGCCATACTATGAAAGGAAAATGTACACATTGGGACTAGCTGCTGTGAGAAAGAGAAGACTACCAGGGACAAGTGAAGCTCAATACAGAACCGAACCCGAAGGCCTTTCAGTCCAGCATTTGTTTCCATTATGTACAAATGGGAAATAAACCATTATGTCAATTCCAGTGGTATTACTCTAATCAGAATATTTATTTCAGTTATGCATAATTTACAAGCTGAAAACAGGTGACTTTTTTTCCCAAAGACAACATATCATTTTTCTACACATATATGTACTTGATGACAGATCCATATATAGTACTATGACTTTCAAGACATTTTCTAAGAAGCTATTCTATGTGCTACACACAGGGAAAATTAGATTGCCCAGTGAAGGCCAGACTAAATCTGAGGAGACCAGTATTGATTAAGGTGTCCTTTCCATTCATATATAAAGTCCTTGGAAAGGACAAAATTTGCTGAATTCTTCCTTTGTCCCATGTTTAATCTCCCAGAACTTGATTGCTGCAGACAGTGTCGTAAGTGAAAAGGGCTACTACAAAGGCAGATTCAATACTCCTAGCTGAGCCTTATTTTTAAATGAGGAAGTAGTAAATATATGAAATTAACAAAAAAAAGTGTATCTGTCTCTTCTTACCTACTTTGGCCCTGACTACAGAGCCAATCTGGCTCCATGATGAATATGCCAGAATGATACACATGCTTGCAAACACATGAAGACACCCCTTCTATATTTTATGTGTTTAGAAAAGAAACAACAGAAGTATACAAACCCTTGAAAAATTGAATATGTATAACCCTATGCCTTAAGCTTCACAAATAAAGACCCTAATCTTTACCATTAATTTTCTTTACTACTTTTATGTCCTATAGATGTAAAAATGTTAATTAAAGCACTCTAAAATTACAAAAAGAAACTGAGAAATTATATATGGCTGCATCTAACAAATCATACCATGTTTTGGAGCTTTTTTGTTCTCTTAAAGTAGCCATCCCTAGGGTGGAAACATCAAAATTATCCTTTTACCAGTAACTATTTTTAGGGCAGGAAATGATGTGTGATGCAGCCAGCAGAAACTGAATGATAGAATATATAATTACTAGAGGCTAACTTTTTCCCCTGGACTTTAGAATCAGCACAGGCGTTCTTGTATAATAGGCCAAGAACTGTAAGCAACCAATCTTTTGGTTTTGCATTTCATCTAAAAGGCTACACTTACAGAGGTGGCACGAAAGCAGAGGCTTTGTGATGATGACTCAACTGAAAACACACCATCAACATGCGAGCAATCCCATATTTGGCAACACGTACGAAAGACACTTAATAAGGCTTCCCGCAACAACTGGGTAACTAGATAATAGGATTTTTTTTTCTTTAAGTATTTTCAGATTATATTTCAGTATTATTTTCAAGCAATGTTGTGACCGCCCTTTCTCAGTGCCTGGAGGCTGTAGGGATGTGAATGGGGAACAAGAGGGTTCAACTGAATCCTGATAAGATGGAATAGCTGTGGATGCAAAAGACCTCAGGACCCAGTTGTTTATCAGCTTTAGTTCCAGATGGGGTTGCACTACCCCAAACAAACCGCAAGTTGGAATTTCTCCTGGATTCACAACTCTTACTCAAAGAGCAAGTGGTAGAAGTGGCTAGGGGGGCCTTTGTACAATTTCATATTGTGTGCCAGTTGTGCCCTGTCCTGGATTGTGACTCCTGCACATGGTCACTCATGCTCTAGTCATCTGTTGGTTGGATTACTGCAATAAGCTCTACATGGGACTACTCTTCAAGAGTATTCAGAAGCTACAGCTGGAGCAGAAGGCAGCAGAATGCACAGTTCTGGGTTTTCTAGGATAACATATATAATACCTCTGTTGTGTGAGATGCAGATTACCAGAGCTGCTTTATAGGAGAGGTGGATGACATAGAAATTTCATGCATACATACACACTAATACATACATAATGCATACATAACATAAAATACATACATTAAAAAGACAAATAAACTGACAATTATCAAGCAGGCTCTCTTTAGTGACATCATTATCTCACAGCCATCCTCCAAGGGCCTTGGAGCAGAGATAGATAAAGCTCCACTATCCGCTCCCCCCAGCTCTCCAAGTTGCCTGTTTCTGGTTTAAATTTTCTACTAAATTATAAATGGCATACAAGTAATAGATTAAGAAACATAACATGTTTGGGATGTGTACTCTTTGAAAATGATTCAGAAGTGTTTCAGAGTTTGCACAAGTAATTTCTTTCCTGCTATTGGTTGAAGTAGACAAGCCAGAAAAAAATATGAAACTGCTTTAAGGACTCAACTCAGTGTGACTCTTAAATCACACTGTGGAAGTCTGGAGAAAGACAAGCTGTAGAGAAGTTGTGCCTGCAAAAGGTTGAAAAATTTGTTCTGGGATGTACCAGAGTTATTGATATTTGCAAGCACGAAATAGTTACTAAGAAGTCCCATCACAATTTTATTTTACTATGTCATAAGCAATGTATGTATTTTGAGACTAAACCTATCTAAACATTTCAAGTAAGTGATGGTACAATGGTATACCTAATGAGGGCTATATGCTTATAAAAAAAAAACTATTCACAATGCATATTGACTTCATCAAAAGTCCAAGGAAGGAAAATAACTCAGAATCCAAATGATCCAAATGGAATTATAAGATTTCTGAATTATTTTCAAAATCACCAAAACAAAAAGAGGAACTGGAAAATCACCAAATATATGTCGTGTCTTAACATATTCTTTTACTATATTGCCATAGTTCAGACTCAGCTCAAACCCAGTCACATGTTGTGAGATGGGCAATATACAGACATGAGAAATAAATAAACTGTCTGATTACATGCAAGTCTTGAAAACTTTGGATATACTCCTCAAAGATCCAAATTGTTATGAGAAAAAGGGAATATTATTACATTCATGACTTGAGACTATTTGTATTAACTACTAATTTTAATTAAGGGCACATATATATCACTATACATTTTACTAGGGCATATATAAAAAAGTGGTTCTTAGTCAAAAAAAAGTGGATATCACCATTATATTATTACACACACATACACAACTTTTCCCGAGGTCCTACCATTTTTCAGAGGTTTATGGTAGTTTTATTTATCAGAATGGTATATTCAGTCCACTTTGCCCATGTTTTGGGTTTTACATGATTTCTACCTCTCCTTTTTTTAATCCACAGTATATCCTGTGTAGTATTTTCAGTTACAGTGACCACTTACTCTAATTGTGGCAAAGTTGCGTAATACTTTATTTTAAAAGATCAACACCATTCACCTTGTGGTAGCAATTAGATTTTCTGTAGCTGTTTCTCTGTGTGTACATATACGTCCATATACAGCTATATTTTTGTCTCTATTTGTGAAGCTGGATTCTTTTCAAAGTAGAAGAAAAAACTTATAAAGAGTTAAATTCAGGGAAGCCAATATTGAAAAACAACAACGGGGAAAAAATAAGCAGTCATTGCTATAGGCACAAAGGAAAAGGGAGCAGTTTTCTGGCCAAAGGTGCATAGGATTGGGTGTATCCCAATTTATATGCTGCTGCTCATACAGATCAAGACTTCAGGGCACAATGCTATCAGATTTAACACATTCTATCACAAGGAAAATAAATTTTCAGCAATAATGTCTTATAACAATGTCCTGTCACATTTTAAGAATAATGAAGACTCTAATTCTAATTCCAATAGGATATCTACCAACATTCTAATCCTGAGTAATACAGGTTTTCTTAGAAAATATGGTTAAAAAATGGAAGTGAAAATGATTTGGAAGACTTTGTTGTCGGATAAACATTTCTGTTGTGAAACATAAATATGCGCTTAAAAATCTAGAGTGTTTTCACTTTTAATGATATATATATATATATATATATATATATATGTATAGGTTAGTTGGTCCCAGGAGAACGGCTGAAGACACCAGCCTGAAGATGACGGATGAGATTTCTCAAACGCTGCCAAGGTATTCTCAACCTTACACGGACGGACCAATACACAAGACCTACATACCTTTACCTGTGAAAATCACGAAAACATATATATATATATATATATATATATATATATATATATATATGTAGGTCTTGGTGTATTTGGGTCTTGTCCGTGTAAGAGAATACCTTGACGAAATCTCATCCGTCATCTTCAGGCTGGTGTCTTCAGCTTCGTTCTCCTGGGAGAAGATGACGGATGAGATTCGTCAAACGCAAGGTATTCTCAATCTTACAGGACAAGACCCGATACACCAAGACCTACATACCTTTACCGTGAAAATCTATATATATATATGTATGTATGTATGTATGTATGTATGTATAATATCTTGGTTATGAAAAAGATAAGAGTTTGGATCCTGATTTGTTCCCTGTGTCTTTTAAAATAGAAGTGGCAATTTCTACCAACTCCTACTCCATTTTCACTCTCCCTTCCACGTTTTATAGGGCTTTAAAAGCCATTGAAAAAGGTGCTTTGCAAAAATTGCAGACCATTTATTTATCAATCAAATTTATATAGCAGCATATTTCACAAAAAGGTCTGGGTAGCACACAATGCAGATAAAACCACATGTCAAAAATATAAACATTACTTTAAAAAGTAAAAACAGACATAAGAACTCTAGGCAAAGAGACTATAACAATAGCCACCTCAGCAACAGAGCCACGTAAGTGTTTCAAAGACAAGTAGTTTTTTAATGCTCACAGGGGTGTCAAAGTGGCAATCTGAGGGCTGGATGCATCATAAACAGGCCATGCCCACCCAAGGTCCATGAATGGGGAAAATGTCGTGAAGCATCATGTGACAGCAACGTGATGTGACAAGTTTGGCACCCGTGCTCTAGCAGATTGTGAAGTATCTCTCTAAAAGCCCTTAAATCAGGGGTGTCTTTAAGACTTGTGGATTTCAGCTCCCAGAGTTCCATGGTGGACTGGCTAGAAGTTGCAGTCCACAAGTCTTAAAGTTGTCAAGACTGAACACTTCTGTTTTCAAACACTCCTAATGTTTCATTTCCAAATTGTCCCCAATCTAAGAGAAATTTTTAGAAACAGAGGCAAAAAGGAAAAAGAATAATTCCATCCCATGCATGAACACAGCAATTCTGTTCACAGAAGACAAACTAGCCAAGGTCTTGAGCAAATTATATATGTTATAGCACTGCTGGTTATCAAATCCTATATGAATAGGGTTTCCATACCGCCTGCTGTCTCTCTCAGCTTTGATAAGCAACTGGTGAAAGACATCAACAGGATTTTGGCCAATTACACTGTAGTTATTCAACTGGGATAGCTGTGAAACAGTCAAGAATCAAGTTAATTGTCTTGTATTTGCAGTTATAGAAAAGAAGATCTGCAAGAGAAAAATGAACTAAATTAATTGAGAATAAAGGAAAATGAAGTGATTCCAAGCTGCTTAAAGGAGAAGGAAAACAATCCATATGAAATAAGTATAATACAAAGCTGTATACTTATGATGCAAAATGCTTAAATTAAAATGGGGTAATTAATCACACAATGTGCTGCAACTGCATGTAAGGGCTTAAAACAAGAATACTTCAATAGTCCTATTTATATTGGATTTGATATACTAGATTGAGTTCATAAAGGCATTCATGCTTCAGCACACCATGTTTAATAGGTAGCCTCTGCCAATTATGTCATGTACTCATAATATACATTTCTTGATGTCATCAGTCTCCCAGCATCACCTTTAGTTTTACAGTGGCTCTTATTCTCAAATCTCAAGAATAGTAACAGTAGACAGATGCAACTCAGAGTTCTCTTTAGAAATGTGCCAATGTCACTAAACAAAGGTCAGCTAAGGCAGTCTTTCTGTTGTTTTGTTGCTCTAAGATAATGAATCTCTAAAACATACCATAATTGTTTATTCCTTCACTTTCCATTGTTCCTTTATTGACTCAGACAGTAGCAGTAATGCTTGAAATCTAATACAGTCAATATAATTGTGTGAAAAATCTGTGCAGTACATATGAGCATCCCGTTTATCCTGCAGAATCAGCGGTTAGCCAATTCAAGTGAGGGACACACCCCAACAGACTCAACTTCTAATATTTTTTAAGACTAAATTTGAGCTTTTCTTTTAAGGATGCATAGGATGGTCCAGACTGCAGATTCACTCTGCTCCTTAAATTATATCATGTGCTGAAAATCTGTATACAACTTGTAGCAGCTATTTCAGGAATTTACCTGTGGACAAATAAAGTAAACAAAGTGCACAGAGAACTCATTATAACTTGCCTAAATGGGGCTTTCCATCATAATGGAATACACTCGCAAACTCCTATAGCACATAATTAGAACAAATAGCTATGTCAGTTTAGGCACTTACTAAGTACAGAAATGTAAAACTCCATTTCTACCAATGGCAAGAAAAGGGCCAGGTAACTGCCTCTGCTGGACATTACTGTCAGGAAGATTCTTGATCATGGTTCAAATCCAACTGATAGAAGTCTTTATCTAGTCCTTTCCACTTTTCTCAATCTACTACCCCAACCAGAAAATTGGTCATCTCTAGTCAGCAGCTGATCCATTGTAACAGTCTTCACCACCCAGCCAGCTTTAAATAACTTCTCCCCACCTCAAAAAATATATCACAGCATAGGAAAAGTTGTATAAAAATGACAATCAAAGGTCAAAACATGAAAATAAGATATATAATGGCTGAAATATAGAAGCATCTTCTGTAGAACTTTCTCATTTTGGATGGTATGAAGAAAGGGTTTTTTCTCCCTCATATCCTATAGCAGGGGTCTTCAAACTTGACAGCTTTAAGACTTGTGGACTTCAAATCCCAGAATTCCTCTTCCAGTTATGTTAGCACAGGAATTCTGGGAGTTGAAGTTCACAAGTCCTAAACTTGCCAAGTTTGTAGACCCTTGTCCTATAGTATTAGAATTCAGGTGCTAGAATTCCATTGTTCACTAGAAGATTCTGAAAATGTAGCAATCCTCTAGAGATCTAAAGGATAGATAGCTGGCACTCAGTTTATGGGATTTAAATGGCAGATTCATGAACTTCTCTGTCAGTAAAGGCTAATCATTCTAAAGCAACTAATGCATCCTTATACTGCATTAATATAATGCATGTACATGTATTATACTATATACATACTATGTATATAGTATGTACTATAGTATGATATACTATGTATCTGGGAGAAAAACATTGCAAAAACTCCTTTACAGGCCGGCTTTTAGGCTTCTAAAAATCAGTATGGAGTGGTGGTTAGTATACTGTATGAGGACAGAAGGGATACAAGTTCTCAATTATGAAAACTCATGGGATTATCCCAGAATCACAAGGTTGGGAGACACCAATTAGGCTGCTGAGTCCAATCCTTTTCTCAGTGAATGGATCCAAATTGTAGTATCCCTAGCAGATGAGATTCCAAATTCTAGTTAAACATATCAGATAAAAGAAATCCCACCAGATCACTCTGTAATTCGTTCTCCTTGTAAACTGTTTTCCTGTTAGGAAGATCTTCTTAACATTCAGTTGGACCCTGACTTACTATATCTTATATCCATTATTTCACATCCTGTGCTCGGAATGATGAAGATCAGGTCTTGACCTACTTTTCTTTTTTTTTTTTTTAGAAAAGTTTATTTACAATATAAAAAAGACACAACAACATACAAACATACAGTCACATGTAAACATAAATACATCACACATTTTCATTTCTTTTTTTTTTAGTTGCAGATCAGAAATGCTTTTTCCATGTGAAATTACAGTCATATATAATCATAAATATTTCTTCTAGTAATATTCGCTTGGTTTAACCTCTTTTTTAAAATTTTCTTTTATCTCATCTTTCAAATTCTTACATCACCCATTTTCTACTATCTCCTGCTTTCTATGAATTCTAATGTTTCAAATAGCACTCTATTTTCCAACATTCCCATTCCCTTCGTTTTTATGTTCCATCCAATTATATTCACTAACTTATTCGTAAGATAATACAACTGATTTAAACTTCTTAGTAAAAGAATATTGTGGACAGATAAGTAGTGATCTATATTAAGTATCTACTTTATACAGAACAATAAGATTTGACAGTCGCTTCTGTCCTTTGCTTCTTTCTATATCTATAGACATATATTATTCTATTTTACTTGACTTGCGCATAATATCTAGTTATCTTTCTTTTCTTTTCTTTTTTCCTTATATTTCTCTTTCCTCAGATTCCCTTTTTCAGACTATCATAAAGTATATGCTAGAAATGTAATGTGATTTTATCCTCTGTCCCCCAAGATTATTAAGATTATTAAGAGAAATATTGGACTTTAAAATCAACGAAAAAAAAAAACAAGGATAGGTAGTTCCTCTGCTCTTCACTTTTGATTAGATTTGATTGTGTGAAAATATTGGAATAGAGGGACCTTTAGTAGATGAAAATTGGAAATAAGACATGTGGGGAAATATAAATAGAATCATTAAAGAGCAGCAAAAGATTATAAAAGAAATGTCAACAGTAACCTCCACTATTACCAAAACAGGGAAAAAGGGAGTGACAACTGTACCCCCATCTACACACACGACTTCCCAAAAACTATAGAAGGGATGTTGGCACCCGAGAAATCTAGTACTCAGACTCCCTCCCAAACGATCCAAAATACATTACAGACGTTACAAAACATGATGTTAACGATGCAAGAATCAATGATGAATAACCACGTGGAAAGTAAGAAGGAAAGAGAAGAGATGAGAGCAGAATTAAAAAGTGAATTGGGAGAGATGAAAAATGAATTAAAAACCTTAGAGGGGAAAATAGGACAGCTGCAGGAGACAACAAAGACAAATGAGGAGAAAATTATAACAATCACGAAAAGAACAGATCAAACAGGGAAGAAGGTGGAAGCTATGGAACAGAAAATTAAAGATCAGTATAGGGAAACGAACGAGGCTTTGACTTTTTTAGAATTAGATAGAGCCTCATACTACTTAAGGTTCCAGAATATACAAGAGGAAAGGGGGGAAAATTTGACTCTTGTAATGGCAGAATTATTGGCAACTATTCTGCAAAAAGAAAGGGACCAGATGGTATTAGAGATCGATGAGGCATATAGAGTTTATACATCCTATGCTAGAAGACATGGACTTCCAAGGGAGGTTCATGTCAGATTCGCTAGAAAAAGAGTTAGAGAGATAATTTATAGATTGACCAGAAAAGAGACGATAAAACACAATGGTAGACAAGTTATAATATTGAAGCAGATCCCAAGGAGAGTGAGAGACCAAAGAAAGGAATATAGATTTCTCACAAATCATTTAAATAAAAAAAACATTCTATTCAGATGGAACGACCCAGAAGGAATATTAGTAACATGGGAAGGTAGAAGAACCAGAATTGATAACCTAGCGAAGGCTCAAAGATTTTATGAACAAACAGGAGGACTAGTGGAGGAATTGAGCAGTAGAGAAGAGTCGAGGAATGCAAGCCAGGAAGATCTAAGAGTTCATGGGAGAGAGGAGGAGAGAAAGGAGGGAAGGAGGGGACAGAGAACTAATGGTTTGTGAAGAAGGAAGGAGAGAGGAGACAGGAGTGAAGACTAGAAGTCAGACAGCAGGTAAAACGTAATATTAGCTAGAAGAGAGGCGACCAAATGGGAAGGGGAATAAAATTAATATCAATGAACATTAATGGACTAAATAGTCCAAATAAAAGGAAAAAAATATTCGGTAGATTGGAAAGACAAAAATGGGATATAACATGTCTTCAAGAAGTCCACATAAAAGAACAGGACAAAAGGTATCTAGAGAATAGAAAACTTGGAAAAGCATTTATGGCTTTAGCAGCGGAAAGAAAAAGAGGAGTAGTACTATATATGAAAGAGGATTTAAATGCAAGATTGATATATAATGATACAGATGGAAGAATATTAATGGTGGAAATAGAGATACATAATAAGAAAACTTTAGTTGTTGGAATTTATGCGCCAAACAAAAACCAAAAAGAATTTTATAAAAATTTATATGAGAAATTGATAGAAATTGGCAATCCAAGGATTTGTCTGATGGGGGACTACAATGCAATAACTGATAATAGGCAAGATTATGAATCGGAATGCAAACAATATCAAAAGCTAAATACGTTACCAAAAATATTTTTTGAAATGGTAGAGGAATTTGGATTGGAAGATATATGGAGAAAAAGGAACCCACAAATTACACAGTATACTTTCCACTCCAGCCCACACAAATCCTGGTCTAGAATAGATATGATTTGGATAAATAGTGAATTAAATAAAGAAATCTTTGATACAAAAATTTTAACAAATATATGGGCTGATCATAACCCAATGTCTTTAATTTGGAAAGAAGGAGGAAGGAAAGGACGAAGATGGTCACTAAAATCTCAGATCCTGAAAGAAGAAAAATATTTGCAAAAAATTAGAGAGGAATTAACAAACTTCTATAATTCTAACAAAAAAGAAGATACATCCCTACAAAACATGTGGGATACAATAAAAGCTTATATTAGGGGAATATCAATCGATATTTGTCAAACAGAAACAGGGAAAGATGGAAGAAACAAGATGAATTAATAAAAGAAATTACAAAATTAGAGAGCAAACAAAAGAGAGGGCCAGATAGTGAGCAAACCAAAGACGAAAAAAAAAAAAACATGAACTTAATATACTTGAGCAAGATGAACTCCTTAGAAAGCTACAATACACAAAACAAAATTACTTTGAATATGCAAACAAACCGGGAGATGGCTAGCATACAAATTGAGAAAAGAGGAACAGAAAAGAACGATACAATATTTAGAGAATGAAAATGGAGATCTTGAGGTTGATTTGGAAAAAGAAAGAAATTGCAAGAAAATATTTCGAGGAATTATATAAACGAGAAAATGTAGAAGCGTCTAAAATAAAACAATATTTAGAGGAAGGAAAGATACAGAAACTTACTGATGAAGAAAGAGAACTGTTAAACAAAGAGATAACAATAGATGAATTAAAGAAAGCAATTCAGAGGCAAAAAAATAATAAAACACCAGGTCCAGATGGATACCCAAGTGAATTCTATAAAAGATGGGGACATATTAAATAATACACTTTTAGAAGTATGTAATGAAGCATTGGGTAAAGCCAAAATCCCCAATACTTGGAAGGAGGCATATATAACACTCATACCTAAAGAAGAGACAAATAGTAATCAAATCAAAAATTATAGACCAATATCGCTTTTAAATACTGACTATAAAATTTTCATGACAATTATGGCACAAAGATTAAAAGGAATTATTAGTGGAAAAATTAGCACAGATCAAAATGGATTTTTGCCGAGAAGACAAATTAGACATAATATAAGAACAATAATAAATATATTAGAATATTATGAAAGCCACCCGAGCAATCAAATGGCCCTAGTCTTTTAGATGCACAGAAGGCATTTGATAATTTGAATTGGGACTTTATGAAACAGCAATTTAATAAAATGGAATTTGGACAAAATTTTGAAGGAATGATAAATGCAATATATGACACCCAAAAAGCAAATATATTAGTAAATGGAGACCACTAAAATGTTTAAAATAGAGAAGGGGTCAGACAAGGCTGCCCCCTATCACCATTATTATTTATTACAGTATTAGAAACACTATTAATTAGAATTAGGGAAATGAAAATATAAAAGGAGCGAAAATCAGAAATCAAGAATACAAAACGCAAGCATTTGCAGACGATATGGCTTTTATAATAGAAGAACCTTTAGAGACAGGCCCGATTTTAATGAAAGAAATAAATGATTTTGGGGAATTAGCAGGCTTAAAGGTAAATAGGGGAAAACCAAATTACTAGTCAAAAATATAATAAATTCTAAACAAAAGAGGCTCAAGAGATTATGGGGTTACAAATAGTAAATAAAATAAGATATCTAGGAATTTGGATAAGGGCAAAAACAATAATGTTGTGGGAAGATAATTATATAAAAATTTTAGAACAAATCAAAAGGATCTGGAAAACTGGAACAAATTGCAAATATCCTCCTAGGGAGGATTGCAACAATTAAAATGAACATACTTCCCAAAGTTTTATTCCTATTCCAGACAATTCCAATATTAACAAATAAGAAGTTTTTTATGGAATTGAATAAAATGACAATGAAGTTTATTTGGATGGGAAAAGGGCAAGGATAAAGAGAGAATATCTTCAAGACGATAGAAGTAGAGGAGGATTAGGACTGCCAGACTGGGAAATTTACTACAAAGCCGCGAGTTTGTTATGGACAAAAGAATGGGTTAGACTAGAAAATAGGAGAATATTAACACTAGAGGGGCATGACTTACAAATAGGATGGCATGCACTTCTATGGAACCCGACGGACAAAAGACAAAACATACTACAAAACATATAATACGTAACTCACTGATTAAAAATTGGGCTGAGATAAGAAAGGAAAATTATACAAAAATACCAAGGTGGTTCTCTACAATGGAAGCAACCTTCAATCCAAATATAATGGATTTGAATAAAAAACTTAAATATTATCAGATACTGGATATAGATGGAAAATTAAAAACAAAACAAGATTTGGAAACACAAGGCATATTAATAGATAGTTGGGTTTACTTACAAATTAAATCAAGATATAATAAAGATATAAAGGAATATGGGATAGAAACAAAAATACAAATCTGGATAAAATACTCTTGGGACCAGAGGAAAAGCTAATATCCAAATTATATAAATTACTATTAGAACAGGAAAGAGCAGGACAATTAGTAAAAGGATCAATGGTAGCCTGGGAGCAAAATATAGGATACAAATTGGATCTAAATGATTGGGAAGATATTTGGGAAGAAAATTTAAAATATACAAAGTCAGTGGCGTACAAAGAAAATCAATATAAAATGATGTACAGGTGGCACTTGGCCCGCCAGGCTAGCAAAAATATTCCCCCAGGCAAATCCAAACTGCTGGAAATGTCAGGATAAAATAGGAACATACTACCATGTGTGGTGGACATGCCCTAAAATTAAAAATATTGGATAGGAATCAAAAATTGGATCGAGGATGTGATGAACTGTGAGCTGGAGTGGAAACCAGAACTGTTTCTACTTGGAATGATAAAGAAAAAGTTACCTCCAAAAGACAAATACCTGATTGCACATCTCCTAACAGCGGCTCGAATCGTTTTAGCGCAAAAATGGAAAGAACCTACAATTCCGTCTACACAAACAGTAATAAACAAAATGTATGAATGCGTTGAAATGGAGAGACTAACTCTTAAATTAAATGGAAAAGAAGATACAGATTATTATAAGATATGGGAAAAGTGGTATAATTGACCTACTTTTCTATGACAGTGCTATCATATCTTCTTTTTAGTTTTTTTGTTTCAAAGTAAATACTCCCAGTTTCTTAAACATTTTTTCGTAAGATTTCGTTGTATAGATCTTTGACCATCCTTAGTTACTATTTGATTTATATCATTCCTTTCCATTTTTTCTAGTTTATCTGACTTCTTAAAAAGTGGTGACCATCATTGGGTACAATACTAAAGGTGGAGTCTGACTACACAGAGTAGAGTGAAAACTTTCTCACTGTGATTAAGACCCTTTAGTTAAATTTAATTGAGCTTGCTTGTAACCACAACACTTTGCTGACTAATTGTCAGTTTGTAACAAACTGGTGCTTCCATTTTCTCCTACACATATCACATATCTGAGGCACTATAATCCCCTAGACTTGCACATCTGTTTCCTGACCCAAAAAGTATAATTGATTTTCCAATTGTCATAAGGAACCATCTTGTCCAAAATGATTCTGCATGATCACTGGGAAAAGGTCTGCCATATTGTGAAGGAAGGTGGCTCTTAATATCGTAATAGGTAGTAGTGAAGGAGGATGGCTATCTTACTGTTGTTGATTAATTTGTATGTTTCCTATATTTTGACATTGCTCAGCTGTCTCTATACCAGTCAAGTTGTTCAGTTGAGATGCAACAAAATATATGAGAGAAACAAAAATTGATGTCCTTGCATGTTCTTCCCATCTGCAATTTCAACTTCACATTCTCAATGATAACTTTCTAAACCATTTACCCATTTGCTTCAAGTCTCAGGGCATCTAACAAGCAATGCCCAAATTTTCATCTTCTTTGAAATAGTGTTTGGGAGATTTGTAAGGGAAAAGATTTCAGTTTCAGATTATGTGTACTTGGATAGGAAAGTAAGTTTTGACAGCTCCATTTGGTTTTTTTCTGGCACTTCAGTAGAAAGATTTTGAGGTTATATAGTACATGGTAAGAACAACAGCATTGGACACAATGATTCTAATTCGCTTATGTTTCTCAAGAGAAAGGGAAGATAAAACTATGTGCTATATAACAGTTAGGTCACAAAGATAATTTAAATGCAGCAGTAAAGAGATCAACAACAATGAAATCAGACTGTTTAATTTTTCTCCTTATCTCCTCATTACTATTTTTCTAATGAAAAATATAAATTCTAATGGACAAAAATGCTGTACTTCCAACTGAAATGGACAAACTAGGTGGCAACCCTGAAGCCACTAAACACTGACAGTAGATGAATGGGTTTTTTCTTACATAAAATGGCAGATGGAATTAATTTTCCTTGCATATTTAATATCTTTTTTCACATTAAAATTTTCAATTCAGCAGAAATCTCTGGAGAGATTTTGAATCTGCATGTAAAACCAGGAATGGCCTCGCATATTTTGGACTTAGCTTGTGCAATTCTGCTTTAAAAAACCTAACTATAGTTTTCCTGTTCGTATTACTGTTCTATATCCTATTTAAATTGCTATTGAAATTCTTTTTCAGCTTTGAGCAAGCTCTGGGCAGGCACATTCTCAGCTAGTTTTATTTTGGATTATTGGTTCAGGAAGTTGCAACTTCAGTCAACAACTGTCAAATCTTGTTATCTGCAGGGGGCCTGGCAGTTCAAGACTTTTGCTAATGAAGAAAATTAGGTGAAACTGTTTAGACTTAACAACATTTGGAGCTATAAATGGAGACATCTGCAAATAAGGACACAGGGAAATTCTTTTTAAATCTATCATAAATCTCAGAAATCATTTTTATATACAACTGAGGAAGAGATTCATTTAACTTCACACTTGCACACTGTATTGTGTTCAAGATTCCTTTAGTTTTTGTTACAATCTTCTATCACTGCAGTTAGAATATGAAATATTTTCCTTATTTCTTAAAGAGATAATCAACTTTATTAAGTTTGTTAAGCTTCAATGTTTAAGGTACAGAGTCAATTTATTGTAACATATGATAAAAAAATTTCAAGATCCAATATACTCTATTAGTTTTGGGTGTTTTAAGACAGTAACAGCAAATATCGTTTTCATCTTCCTATCTTTAGCAACTTCTTAAATCCATGATGACGAACCTATGGCACGTGTGCCGGAAGTGGCATGCAGAGCCATATCTGCGGGCACGCAAGCCATCGCCCCAGCTTAGTTCGACTGTGCATGCAGGTGTGTCTCCTGCCAGCCAGCTGATTTTTGGGTATCTGCCATGCATGCGTGGGGGCGGGGCACATGTGGGACACAAGTGCGCATGTGCAAGGGAGCAGGGGGAGTGAAGGGGGCTCCGTACACAGGTGCAGGGGGGTGGGGATTATGGGGGTCCCACACACATGCACAGGGGGTTGTGCATGCATTGCATTATGGGTGCAGGCACACATGCACGCGCATGCGCGCACTTTCGGCACTCGACAACAAAAAGGTTAGCCATCACTGTCTTAAATGATCGCTTCTCATCATTGTTCCTATACTTGATGTTGAAAAAAAAAGTTGATGCTAGAAAAACACAAACACTTTCTAAATTGCACTATTACTTTTGATCTTAGGGTAAGCCATAATCTTTACCTTTATAGCGCTAAATTCTCTTTCCTTTTCCTACCCCCCAGTACAAATACATAGTATGTATTGTTCATACATTTTCCTCATTCACTTATCCTCTGCCTTTCTCTGTGTTTTATTAGTCAACTAGCTAGTTCATCAGTGGAAAACCTCAGTCCAGTGGCCATTTGGGGTTCATTATCTCTCCATATCCAATTGCCCAATCTGGTGAGCTCCTTCCAGAAACATGCTATCTCTTTTCATTTATTCTACACAGCAGAAGTTAGGAAGGAAACATCATTTTCCCTTCTCTTGAAAGAAGAAAGGCCAAATGTAGGGCAATAAGGATCACAAGGTTAATTCCATCCTTGGTCTGATTCATTTCCTTCTTTATTTCTTCTCACACCCTTTGTTCTCATACTTGGTTAACTGCCGTCCTCAGCCTTCTGGACACTCTATGCTTTATTCTTCTGACAACCTTGGCTCATTTCCCATGGAGCTCTTCTTAATCACCTCCCTTTGTGATAATACTACTTAGCTTCTACTGTGTGGCAAATTCGTTCAATAAACTAATTCTTTTCTCTCAAGCTAAATTTAAATTTTGTAATGACTGAGTGCAAGTAATATATGAATGGCAAAAAATGAATGTATGTACTCCATAGAATGTTTATTACAGTGAGAAAACGAATAGAGCAATTTTAAGATGTGCAAATGCCATTAGAAAGCTAGTAGAAAGTATGGGGTGTATGGCATAGGATAGGTGCTTATTAAAATAAGCAAAAATGATGTGTATGAGAATGTGTTTCTGCCTGCTTTGTTATATAGGAAGAGTTAGATTAGGAGAAGCAAAAAGTAAATTGAGTTCAAATTTAGTTGTATTTAAAATATATGCAGTAAAACAAGATGACATAAAATAAATAATAAAAAGATGCTGAATGAATGTGAATTAAAAACAAAGCTGAGTGACCAATGTTAAACTATTTTTCTTATGTATCAAAGAATGAGAATCAAATTCCAATACAAATATATGAAGGAAAAATAAATAGGCTGAGAATGTGGTAATTAGATGGAAATGATGAGATCCTGAAAAAGAGAGAAATGAGAAGTTTAAAGAACAAAGTGCAATCCATAGGCATAATATAAACTTGTGAGAATGATTTACAAGGTAGAAATGTATGAAGAAGCACAGAAAACCAATGCTGATATGGATTTACTTTGGCTATGTTTTCTTTTAGCTATACATGCTTTTATAGATTACTATTTTTAAAAATTCTTTTTCTACATAACATTGCAAAGCTTGAATAGGCAAGCCATAATGGGTATGTATACACATGTAAAATTTTTGTTTTAATGTTGAATATGAAAAAAACATATTTTGATTTGCTAACCTCCAGCAAATTCCATTTCAAATATTTATTGAATATTAAACTATCAAACTATTAATTGCCTATTATACATAGACAATTATAACAAACAACTGTTTATTACAAATTTTTATTACAATTCACTATTGGTGATATGATTATTAAGTAGCCAGGTTAACCAACCAAACTTGACAGTTTTACATATCAATATATTTGGCAATTTTCACTAACTTTATTTTGAGCATTAGGAAAACCATATCATTTACATTTACAGACTTCTGAAACACAGTGAAAACCAAAGAATGATATATATTAAGCTCCTGAAAATGGGTGTAGATGACATGGCTGTACACAAAGGGAAAGAATTTAATGAAAGTTAAGAGCAAGTTAGCTACACTATATTCAGCAATGTGAAGGAGGGTGAATACAAGAGTCTCTTAATAATAAAAATGAAAAATTTGGTCATAAAATATTTGTCTCCCTGATACAACAATAAGTAGATTACTACTAAACTGGAAGGAGTTGCACAGGGTCAGGCATTCTATTTTTCCATGCAATATGTAAAGATACAATATGTGAATTCAGTCTTGGCAATTACTAATACACCACCACAGCCTGTTTACTGCATAAAGAGATTGTTTGTGGTCTGCCTCTGTTACAAAAAGCATTTACTGGAGAGCAGGACATGCTGAAACACGCAGTAAGACAAAATTCCTTATAAGACGGAAGAAGCTTAGAAGAATTAATGTTGATAGA
This sequence comes from Naja naja, assembly GCA_009733165.1. Classification (NCBI taxonomy): domain Eukaryota; kingdom Metazoa; phylum Chordata; class Lepidosauria; order Squamata; family Elapidae; genus Naja; species Naja naja. The sequence goes on along the minus strand of CM019149.1, from coordinate 266,504,728 downwards.
TACAAGGCTTCTAATTCTTCTGGGATGATTTAAGTCCTCTCATCAATTATTGTCCTTTGTCTTTAGAGCCTTATCACCAGTAGCATTACAGGAACTGAGTATAACAATAAGCAGGACAAAATAACCTTCTGAACTTTCCGTACAACCAGCTGTGTTTTTAATTTTTAAAAAAGTCCTCAAAACTCTTCTGCCTAAATAAAAAGTAGTAATAAGATACATAGAGCTCATCCATAAGCAGGAATATAAATTTGCTGCTCAATCCATTTTTAACATCGTCATTTATTGATTAATGTTCCTCATATACTCTCTGCTTCAATAAGGTCTCCTTAAAGAGCTTAGTTCTGATGGCCATGGCCGTGAAGTTTTCTTGGCAGCAATATGGAAGTGGTTTGCTATTGATCTGGCATTAACAAAACCAAAATAAATCAAAACTGTATTTCCAAAACAATAGCTTTCATGAACGAGAATATCCTCTGAAGTTCTGTGCCTTTTAAAAAAGATGCAATCACTAAGAAATTTTAGATGCTCTGCTATCAACCTGCTTAATGCTCCATTAAAATTGAAATAATGCATTTAAGCCCAGATTTCTCACCTTTACAATGTTGAATAATAAATGCAGAAAAAAATTCAAAGGCATTGTACGAGTTAACTGGGATATTATAATATACCAGGCCACAGGTTTAAAAATTTAAGAAACATCATTTCCCAGTTTGGGTGACTCTTGAAAACAACTCCTAAACACAACTGCAATAATGAAGTATTAAATTAAATTTATGAAGAATTAAGTTGTATCCTTAATGGACTCTGTTAGAATATGCATTAAAAAAAAAGAAATAACTTCAAACCCTGTGGCTGCAGAGAAAGCTGGGGAAAAGACTTTAGGAAAAGCCAGCTATTTTTGACAGCAAGTTAGCTGCTGTGAAACAAAACCTTGTCTTTCATAAAATGTTTACAACTATGAGAAAAAAATATATCCTCTGGCTAAAATATTTATTGGCACCTAGGAGTCTGAAGAGATCAACTGAGGCCTTTTTTTTTGCAGGACACTTTATCATCGGCTACATTCTCAAAGGGATCTCTGAATGAATAGAGCTGGATTACTCAGCCTTCAAGTCCACGCCCATTTCTCTCCATTTTCCTTGGCAAGACTGAGAGCCAAGCTATTTTTAGTGAAGTGGCTTTCTATTTTTAGGCAACTAGCAGTTAAGAGACATTTGTTAGGGGGGGAAAATAAAAAAAATAAAAAAGGAACACAAAAAGGGAAGAGGGGGGAGAATGAAGCTTCCTTTCTCATAATGTAAAGCAAGCTTTTCAACCTGTAACTCCAGGCAGTTCAGCTGCTTCCAATCTTGGAAAAATAAAAGAAAATCCAAAAGTTCAAGAATTTAAAAATAAACCAGGCCTCTGGCAAATAGACCAAAATACAACAAGCTGTTACTATGTGAAACAGTGACTAAAAAAAATGACTGGATTAAGAAGGAGGAGGGGGGAGGGGGAAACAAAGTCAAAACAAAACATTAGAACTATTAGGTTATAAGAACATTACACAGACATGCAAGTTTTTTTCTCAGTCTTTAAGCCAACTCTTTTATATCTTAAAGAAAGTGGCACAATATTGATTCAGATCCTTTTTTTTCTATTAAAAGAATTGTTTGTGAATCAGTTTTAAAGAATTTGCTCTCCTTTTCCCTGTTTATAATATTGGTCTCCTATGATTCTTACCACTAAAACATTAGGCTGTGGTTAACAGGAATTGAAAGGCTAGGGAAATTAAAGGGCTTTGCCAGTTTCAGAGCATTTTGAAGTTGATTAGAGGCTGAATATAAACAGTGGAGCCATGGTCACTAAAAGATGCATTTGGCAATTTTATGATGCATCAGTAAAAACCCAATTTGAAAATAATGGTACCATAAAAGAATATAGAATATAGAAGAACAGAGCAGAATAGAATAGGAATTGGAAGGGACCTCAAAAGTCTTCTAGTCCAACCCCCCTGCTACCATTACAGGCAAATGGTTGTCCAATCTCCTTTTGAAAGCCCCCAGTGATGCAGCATCTACAACTTCTGAAGGCAAATCTACTCCATTGGTTGATTGGCTGAATTGTGAGATTCCACTTCATATACTATGTTTAATTCTGAGCTCTGAAAAGTGGAGCTCATCTCTGTGGCAAAGGCCAAGGAGCTGGTGTATAGTCAGCTCCTCAGATAAGTAGATGTGAAGAGATCATCCATGTCTGGATGGTAACTCTTCAGAAGGAGACCAGAACCTCTTCAGATAAGTAGATGTGAAGAGAGCATCCATGTCTGGATGGTAACTCTTCAGAAGGAACCACAGGACAGCAGTTTTTCACTGGTTTGAATGCTGGGATATGGTATGATTAGCAATCTTGCTTCCAATCACAGCAGAGCCTTTTCAAGGATACTAAATTCATAAACTTCGCTTTTTCATCCCTTTCAGGAATTTGCTCATTAACTACTTCTAGCAATTAGAGACCTTTGGAAAGACAAGTCTGAAAATGCTGGATAAGTTTGCCTTTTAATTCCGAATGAAAGAAAACTTTAATTATAATCTTAAGAATATAAATAACATAAAATAAACAGCTAAAAACTAAACACACTTTTGATCTAGGAAAGATATAAATGGACTAAGGAACCAGATAAAATTGGAATATTAAACTTTTAGAATAAGATTTTGGAATTACAGAATATAAAAGCTTGTTATGGTTTTTACAAGACACAATACAGATAAGTAATTTCATGACTTCAAAAGCTGGACATTACACAGTCTAATAATTTTAGGATGAGGAAAGACATACCCCACTCATGATTAGTTACAACAATAACAATATTGAAAGAGACTTTTAGATAATGGAATCAGAAAACAATAGCCACAGTATCAGCAAATGTCAGCAATAATGTCTACTTCTATGGTTATGGAGTGAGTTGTGTTAGCATTTTTCAAGTGTCTGAATAGGAGTTGAAAAGATCCATTTTCTATCATCCCGGGATATATAATTTGGAATATTAGGAAAACCTTTCTAACAGTAAAAAAATAACTTGACAGTTACCAACTCAGATTTGTCAGCTCAGCAGAGCCTTGGACTTGATAGTCTAAATAACCCATCCCAATTCTGTATTTCTGTGATTAAATGTAACATTCTTGCAAACTCAATGCTATAATACAGAAATCAAATACTTCATAACTTTTCTACCATAGCATAATAACTTTCAACTCAACTTATTTAAACCTTTCATTAAATCAACTAGGAGCAAACTGGAGCATACTTTCTAATTATGAGGCTGTACAAATTATTCAGAAGGGGGATTTGAGAAACAACCAAGTTCTGCTATGAACTCCCTACATACAGATTATATTTCTGCTAGATATGCCACTGAAGCAAAATGGCAGCATTGACTTTTCAACAAAACACAGCATCTCAGCATTTTAAGCAGCAGATCTACACAGTCTTACTACTTACAAATAACAATTATTCTACAAATAAATTCCATGAAAATTAGGAATTAGACCCTTATTTGTATGTTAGCCTTACTGTATTAAAACCGTGGAACAAATGCTTAATTCTAAACATGTTTTGTTGCAAGAAAACCCCATTGGTTGCAATGGAACTAACTTTTTATGCTAGGAAAGGCTAGTTGCCAAACCCAATATTGGAAGTGCTGAGTGTGAGGAGAAGATCAACACTAAGAGGGAAAAGTTCCTAAGTCCATCCTTCATGGCCTAAGTTTGCCTTGAAAAATATCTCCCCTCAAAAGCCAGTTTCTCTTTATATTTGTCCCCTTCCAGATTTAAAGCCTGTTTCATGAGGGGTTTACATAGACACCATCTATAGGAGAAAACTGATAGAAGTAGGTATCTCAAAATATCTGCTCCACTTTCTGAATTATTACTGCCTTCGTGCATTCATCACACCACAGAATTTCATCATGAGATTTACCATTATGGAATTGGTAAGCATAGACTATACTTTAAGTATAGTCATTCAGTAAAAATATACATTAGGAATACATAAAGCATCAAGTTAAAATGCTTTATGTGTAGGAATTAAAAATGTCCAATGCAAAAATGGATAAACCAGGGAACAGCTGGTTTATTTTATTTTTCAACAAAACTGTTGTTCTATTACTGCCTAAAATAATCCAAGCCATATTTACATGAGATATCCATTTTGAGCTACTAGTATTCTTATTTTGGGGAAAGGGGGAGAAAAATCCTTTTAAAATGAAGTTAAATTCTTCTTTCTCTCTGACTCTGCTTGAATGATCTTTTAAAAAAAGATGTTTTCAAACTTTGGATTGCTTTTTCATTTCCTGCATTTGCATTGCAAGATCACTGAACCTTGTAGCTCTAGACTCCCATGGTCATTTTCTCTAATTCTTGAATCTGTTGCTGCTTACTACTCTTGTGATAATTGTAATTTCCTGCTGGCAATTACTGTCTTGAGAATCAAATTCACAGCCATTTGCAAAGACTTATAAATCTGCTGAATTAGGTAAAGCAAGCAATTTTTTTTGATAATGCTTCTGATCTTTTTTAAAGAAACAGTAGGCTACCCTATTTCTTCAGCTTACCTATTAACCTTAGAAGAACGTTAATGTTGCTCAATCCAGAAGATATACTTGATTGCCAGAAGGGAGCCAATGATTTGCATTTTTAAAATTATAATTTATAGTTTTCTACTTGCTATTCCAAGTTAATAAATCCTATTGGCTATACATTCCACACAATTCTCACCATGCCTTAAAGAAGTAGGTAGGATGAGACAACCCGAAGTTATCTCCTGTGACTGTTGTAAAGGACATCTAATTTCAGAGGCATTCTGTCTCCGAATGCCAGTAGCTGGGAAAAATGTTAGGACAGAGCTATATTTCTTAATGTCAAGCAAATTCATAAACATTTTCCCTCCCTGATATCATTCAGTTTTAAGAAACAGGAATGATCTTAGAAAGTCTTCAAAGGTGAAGAGGATTTCAGAGAAATTCTCATTGATGGAGGAGGCTAAGATAGACATGTGAATAGTCTGCCTTTCATTCCTTGGATTTTCTGATACACTAGAGTTATTTTGGTTTCATGTATTTCAATCATATCCAAGAAAAACCAATATCATTGAGCTCTTCACCTCAACGTTTTCAAGAGTAGTATACTTATAGCTAAGAAAGAATCCTGCCATTGACAAATTTTGGTGGGATGTTTCCTTTCCACAGATAATCTCTTACAACAGGGCTGTCAAACTCTTGGCCCAAGGGCCAGATGCGTCATGTGCTGGCCACGCCCATGCCTGGTTTAGCAAAAGGGAAAAGTTCCGATACATCACGTGACACCATTGTGAGTTTGACACCCTTGTCTTACAAGATCATTATGTCAGTTGTAATATCACCTGTTCCGACTGTAGAATTCCATTTGCGTTATTGTGGGAATTGAGGTGCTCAGTTAGTTGGTCTTTAAGATTTGTTGCATTCATTTAAAATTGAAAATGACTTTTCCTGACAATATCTCTGCTAAATCAGTTTCTGACATTATAACATAGGAGGTTGCTTACTCCATTACATGTGAAATTAACTGTCATATTGATGGAGACATTCAAGCTCTGAACAGACCAAGTCTCTATTGTTTAGATGTGAATAAGAAAGCATGGAAACAGAATATATGAGGACTTTGCCCTTAATTTCCCTCCATCTCTGCATTTTATCATGTCTAACACTACTCAAAGTATATGAATAAAAGGTTCATAGCTTGAAATAGTGAGAGGTGCTTATTTATATAGATAAGAGTCTTAATTGATATAAAAAGCTTTCAGAATCTAATTAACCTCCCAGTTGATCATTAGTGCTGTGACCTTTAAAAATAATTGACAGATTTTCCCTCTTTCAATGCATTCAGAATTTCTCACCAGGTAACTAATGTTAGGTATGCTATAGAATCTACTACAAGAGAGATTTGATACAATAATGTTCAATAAGAAAATCAGAAAAATGAGACTCTGACATTTGTTTCAAACTTAAGGTATCACTTATGCTGCAATGATGTGTATGAACATATACTCTCTGTGCAATCCAAATAATATTTGTGCCTAATTGTCTCCAGGTTGTCAGAAAGTAGAACTTTCTGGAGTTACTATGCAGTTTACAAATTAGTAGAGTTTGATGGGGTGATCAAACCCACCAATGACAGGGTGGCATTGAGCACCTCACTGTGATACTGTAGGACACGCCCCTAAGTATAAAAAGGGCTGTCAACTGTCACTTTTCTAGGAGACAGAGAAATAAGTGAAAGAGAGAAAGACAATGAGGAGATTGGAGATACTGAGAAGATCCAAGACTCTGAGGAGATATTAAGATCTGACAGACTGAGGTCTGTGTATGAGAAGATATAGCAAAGAGATCTGAGAGAAGATCTATAACCTAAAGAGAAAGGGACTTCCTAAAGAGGTTAGCTATATCTAAGAAGAGGTTATGAGAGGAAGAACTGTGAATCTCTCATAGTGACTTCTAGTTCCTTGAAGGACTGTTTAAAAGGAACGAAAGAAGAAAAGACTCTGTATATATTTAAGAATGATATATTTATTGATTGTTCTGTTATAAATAAATCTGTTTTGATCTGACACAACTTGGCATTGCAATTTATTGAATGACTCTGTGAAATAGATATAGGTTTAAAGATCCAGGCCAAATTCAATTAATATTATTTAACATAGGTTTTCAGCATACTCAAGTTGCCATGATTACTTAGATTTAAGACTCTCTGTGATGCCATATAGATTTTACCAAGAACTTCTCATTAGAACAATAAAATACTGTTAGAGATTTATAATAACACCTGGATAAAGAAAAAAAAACTTTACCACCATTATTATTTTTTTGTCATATACACAGGAACCCAAAAATTGGTTTGGAACAGAGCTAAGTCATACTATTAAATGTACACATTGTCTAATAATATATGTCTCCCCAGAATAATTATATATGTGAAGACTTTTTAATAATATAATGAACAAGACAGAAAGAAGCAGCGAGACATCTGCCAATACTGACTTCTCCATCTGTTGCTGCTGCTTCTCCTACTATCTGCAGCAAATGGTCTGATGTGATATTGACTCTGCAGGACCACGATCACTCAGCTGGCAGCAAATTTTGCAGAAATTAGTAAGATTTACTGTCAAGTAAATATGTTTAGAAATGGGATGTTTCATAATTTATGAAAATATGAGCATGACATAGAAAGAATATGGAGTTATTCTCACACTACATATCCATTTTAATTTATATTAATTGCTTTCAAATTCTGCCTTCAGAGACCCTACCACAAAAATTTATTTAGATGTAATTCCTTTGTGTTTGTCAAGGAATAAAGTATAACTATACTGTAGAAAGTGTCAAAATATATATTTAGTTTATGAGATGCCAGCCTGGACTACAACTGATGTCAATAACGGAGCTTCTCCATAGTCTTAAGGCTGTGTGCAGTACTTCAGATTTGTTTTCTGAAAGATATATGAACATAGCATCTGTCTGCAACCTGTTAAAGTAGTGTGTGAAAGTAGGAAAAGGAATGGGTGATTTGAGATGTTCTGAACCTATGGAATGCTTATGCTGGTTTCAAAATATTGCACAACCCTATTTAGTATACTAATAAACTTTCCTTAAGTATATAAATGGGAAAAAATGGCAGTGCTGGACAAACTTTCTTTCATTGAAATTTCTTGAGTATTACTCATGTTCTTATTGAAGAAACATGATTAATTTTGTTAATCCTTGACTGAAGTTTCAAATGCTGTATCCTCAAATATCCTCTGATTTTAATTTTATATCCTTGTTATAGCCTATGCTTTTCTAGTTTAGATGCAAGATTGAAGTAATAAAATCTGGTATATAGGAAGAAAGAATGAACAAATAACAGAGCATATAGTGGCATACCAAGAATATTGGCTTGACCTAATATTATTTCACTAATCCATATAGCAACTCTGAAAATATACATCAGTGATTTTATTACCATGCCACATTGGTGGGAGGTATTTAATTGTTGGGAGGTATTTAACATTTACATGGTTGGTTAGTGAAGGCCACCTAATAAACTTATGTCTAAATTTGTTTGACTAGGAACATTTTCCTAATGTTCAATCTCCTAGCCACTCAATTATATCAACTCTCAATTCAGCAGTGCTGTTACAAAAGAACAATGTTTAAAGTACCATTTTCATTTTTTTCTTTATGTTTTGCAATGTAATTTCATTAAGATCATTTAGGTATCTCGCACTAATTTCAGTGGAAGTCAGCCTGCAATCATAGAGAACTGTATAATTTTATTGTGTTCTTTTATTAGAGTTATAAAGAATCTGAATTTGAATCTGAATCCTCTCCGAAGGGAAGATCTAAAACCAAACAAAGATAAAAACCTATTTTTAACTCTTGATTTGAGCCAAACACTGGTCATTGAATTAACATGCCATCTTTTATCTCCTTTTTGAAAATATAAACAAAAATTGTTGTACAGAAGATCCAGATCCTAATGCCCAAATTTAGGGTTTAAGTAATGTAGATTTAAATATTTAACTGAGCAATTTGGAGAACACAGGAAAAGAAAAGGAAAGCTCTCCAGAGGATCAGACTTATATTTAGCAAAAAGCTGTATGATAAAATCAAGCAGAGTCAAATCTTTGAAGAATAAAATTAAGGGAAAGCTATTAAGATTCAAAATTTAGAAAGAAGGGAAAATCTAAATAAAGTAGGCTAATCTAGCTATGAAACAGCAATCACGGTCAAAAGTAACAGGCCAGTGAGAACAAAAAAGGATGAACATCTAAAAAAAGCAGAGAAGTAAAAGACTGATATACCAGATTTAACAGAGAGGAGAATGATTGCCTGGAAGACAGGAGGAAGCATAAATAAAAAAAAACAGTTAGTGAAAAAGCAAAATTAGACAGACTATAGGACTTTAAAAGATTTGTGATACTCTATGTAACAATGAAGGGGGGATAGAGGAGGTGGGCAAAAAATTAAATTTAAATTAAACAAAAATACCAACTAGATGTTCAGCTGTTGCAACTGAGCAACACTTTAATGTGTATTAAAACCACAGACAATAAGAACAGGAGAGCACAAATGATACTAGAATAAAACCTTATAAAATTATCTTGGATTAAAATTCTCTGATAGCTTCTCCCAGATGCTAAGTATTCAATGAATCCCACAACAAATTCAGTTCATATGCAATATTTCAAAAAGTGGCCAATTATTTTACATATTTGATTAACAATGTTTTGATAAAATATGCAGATTCCAAGTTTGCATTTTGATTCATGGAAGGGTTATGATTCTATGTTAGCAATTTTGGTAAGAACTGTTGTTCTTAAATTGTTTAAAAGGACAAAAGGTTCAGTTTCAATAATAGTTTTTGTTTTATCATGCTCTGACCTAAATCTGCTATGCAGGACTGAAATAATTCAGCAACATAAGCAAGGTATCCTGAGGTAAGAAAACATAAGGTTAAAAAAAAAGCAAGGGAACAGCAAGACTGTGGTATCTCCCCCCACAAAAAAAAAATTTCTATTAGGAAACAACAAACAGGTGAATGCAAACAATTGAATCTAATTACTATACTAACCGTTTACCTTCTAAGATTGATTGATCTAACGCATCTTAGTCAAATTCAGTATACTTTCTTTAGGGTTGTTCTGCTGCTAAATTGCACATTAGAAACAAAATGTGCCAATAAGAATGAAGTTTTGTAAATTCTGGAAAAATGTTAACTTCCTTATGGCTATAGAGGATTGTCAATCATTTAGATCATGGTTGTCCGAAAGCTTTTTGGATGAGAAGTGAAATGTTTTCAAAATAAAAACCCAAGAAAGTCCAGTTGTGTTTTGGAAAAGCACTTTTGAGTGAAATTCCATAGTTGTTTTACTGAGTCTTTTCTTTCATCCATGGATTAAAAATTATATTTTGAAAAGAAACAAAAAAAATTATTATGTAGAATTCTATTCTTTCTCTGACTTATTGGTTAGAAAATGGATTGTGGGCCAATGGTATTATTATTTTTAAAGGTAGATAATTTTTTTTCTTAGCAACAGGCATAAGTTGCTTGGAGTTCCTTTATAGATGGATGGCCAAATAAATCTGCTAAATAAATAAATAAATTTTTGAACTGTAGACCCTATAGCAGTGATGGTGAACCTTTTCGGCACCAAGTGCCCAAACTGGAACGCACTTACATGTGTGTCAGTGGTGGGATTCAAATATTTTTACTACCGGTTCTGTGGGCGTGGCTTATTTGGTGGGTGTGCTTAATGGTCATGTGACTGGGTGGGCGTGCCAACTCAATGTCACTCACATCAAGGGGTGCCTCACCTGGCCCCTCCCGTCCCAGCCACTCCTTGTCATACCCAGTTTCAACATATCTATAGTTCTGTAAAAATGTTGTTCACCTTTTTTGACTTTATTATCTGTATACTATAGATGTACTTTCATGGATCACTGAAAGGAGGAAATGGCTCAATGTATTTTCCAAAGAAGTAGAACGCAAACAAGAAGCAATGGATGGAAACTGAACAGAGAGAAGCAACCTAAAACTAAGGAGAAACTTCCTGACAGCGAGAACAATTAACCAGTGGAACTGCTTGTCTTCAGAAGTTCTGGGTGCTCAATCACTAGAAGTTTTTAAGAAAAGACTGGACAGCCATTTCTCTGAAATGGTATAGGGTTCACCCCAAGGTCCCTGCTAAGTGTTATTCTGTTATTCTGACACCTTTCCCAGGATCTCTACTCAGAGTTTGGCATCTTCAGTTTTCTTGCCTGAGCTGGGGGTTGGACTAGAAGACCTCCAAAGTCCCTTTCAACTCTTGTTAAACACAGGTGTATTTTATGCTCTGGACTATTGACATTGAATGCATGTAAACCCTGAAAAATATATGGTAGCCCTGGGCAAAAGAAAGGCAGAAAAATCACTCTAGGTGTAGGGACAGTGTGAAATATTAACATTTGATAAATAATGGAACAATTAAAAATAATAGCACAGAGTTTTTTCTCTCTCTCTCTCTTCCTATTCTCTCTCTCTCTCTCTCTCTCTCACACACACACACACACACACACACACACACGGAGCACTTTTGTAGCTTAACCAACATGCATTTTGAAGCAGTTCTTTCAAATTTCTCCAAGGCTGGAGTGGATTCCCCCACCCCCTCTGTCAGCCCCCACTCCTCTCATTCCAGTCACTTTTGACTCATACGGGGAAAGCGATACTTGCAGCGTCCATGGGGAATCCTTTGAGAAGTTTTTAAAGAACCTGCTTCAAAATGCATTTCTTTTACATTGCAAAAGTGCTCCAAGGCTGGATTCACCCCCACCCCTTCTGTCAGCCCGCACTCCTCTCATTCCAGTCACTTTTAACTCACACGGGGAAAGCGATACTTGCAGCATCCATGCCTTTCTTCCTTTCCCCTGGGGAGAAAGAGGATGTGGGGAACGGAAAGCTAGGAGAGCGATGGGGCAAGTGAGTGCAGTTTGGGGGTCACCATTGGTTCGGCAACCCATGCCAAATAACTGCTACCGGTTCGCCCGAATAGGTGCGAACTGGTTGAATATCACCTCTGATGTATGTGGATGTGCATGCTGGTGCACGTGCCGGAGCACTGGAAACCTGAAGACCAACTGGCCGGTGCACGCATGCCTGGGTTTTTTGGCCATTTTGGGGTCTTTTGGGCCATTTTTCATGCTGTTTTTCAGGCTGTTTTCAGGTCGTTTATTGGGCCATAAACAGCCCCAAATGGCCTTAAAACAGCCTGAAAAATGGCCCTGAAAACGGCCTGTTTTTTTGGCAATTTTTTAGGCTGTTTTCTGGTGCTCCGGCACCCGTAAAGACCAGCTGGCCAGAAACCAGAAGAGCAGCTGGTGACAGCTTGCATGCCCACAGACAGTGCTCTGAGTGCCACCTATGGCACGTGTGCCATAGGTTCGCCATCACAGCCCTATACCATAACATCTAAAGATTTAATTCTGAACTTTCCTGTATCTTTCTTATTCCTTCCCTTTTGTGGAGTATCAATTAAGAGTTCAGGAAAATTCGAAATCTGGGTCATTCTTCTGTGCCATTATAATAATAACAACAAAATTGTTTAAATAAAAATTATGGATAACAACAGGCTTATTTGTTGGAACAACTGCTCTTGGAAGCAACAATTAAAATACATTTATTGTTGTTTCTGCCTAATTCCTACATGCATATCCCATAAATGTGGTTTGCTGTTGGATTTGCACAAAGGCATCCTACAAGGCCATTTTATGAAATACCAAATTATCAAATTAAAACTTTAGAAAGAGGTGACATTCATACCATCAATATGTACAGTATGGAATACAGTATGCAAGGCCAATTTCTGAATCCCATAGAAATTAAACTTATGGATATAAAATATTTATCTGTAAGAATGCAGAAGGTCAGTTAAATAATCAGAAGATGAAAGTGATCCATTTTCTGCTGTCCTGAAAAAGAACTAAAAATAAAAAAATCATCCTTCACAAGAAAATACCGCATTCTTGATGGGAAGAAAAGTCCCTTTATTTGTTGATACTAGTTGCCTTAAAAGGCTTATTCTTAAATATAATTGACTGAACAATTTTAAAGTGCAATTGCAGTATCCTAACAAGCCTGAAGTTGCAATGTCAACTGGCAAGGTAGCAATGAAGGAATAATCTTCATTGTAATTCCTGTTGGTCCCTTTTCCTTAGAATAATCTCATCCTCAATGGGAAAGAGCAGGCTTAAGCCAGGTTACACCTACAGCATCTTTTTTTCCTGGCTGTTGATACAGTAGAGAAACATCTCATCTTCCTTTTTGCCTATTATTCCAAACTTATTTGGACAATGTCAATCTTAAAGCTGGGTAGAGAAGCAGAAGGGGAAACTTAGCACCTGCCTACCATCAAACACCTGGGTTTCATTTTTGGTCTTGGAGAGTTAAATCTATAATGGTATAACTCTTGATATATTATGCATGGAATTGCAACCCGAGTTTGCATAGGATTGGTAGTGCAGAGTTTTGTCTTTAAATACATCTTTTACTGATGTATTTAAATATTGAAAAGATGACAATTCTTTGTTCTGCACCAAGACATATACTCAGATACTTTCTGTGTACAAAGCTGCCTGCCTCTTCAGCTTTTGTTTTCTTGCTTCATTGTACTGGCAACAGTGATGCTAATTATCAAGTAAAACAATATAATTATACTGAAGATTTTTTTGGCTAATGTAAAGATTCTTTTTTCCCCTAAACACCCCCCACATACTGCAGAACTATTTCCTCTGACCCTGAAACACTGCTGAATCCGAAATGACCCCTGCACTCTATACTTCGTTCTGAATATAGAAAATCACATCCTTTCAAGTTAGTAAGCTATTTTAGTAGCTACCAAGCCATATGGTAAAGAACAATACAGCAAGCCTTTTGTATCTCTTCTGTGTGATTACTGTTTAAATATTCTAAAATGATTGTCAATGTGTTCCTATAACTACTGCTTTTTTTGATTATAAGGAGTCCAAAACTTTTGCTGACATAAATTAATAAGCAGCCACAGCTAGACACACAGAATTGTGTATTATACATTTGTCACCAAGCACAGATGACATACATCTTTTCTCAAGAAGTACTTCTGTTTGTCCATGGCCGTTTACCAACATCTTTACTTCTCATATTTAATCATTTCTTTTCCTTAGAAACCCAAAAATCTATCAGCTTCAGACAAAAGCAAAATAGTACTGTACTATAAAGGACATCAGACAAAAGTAGTTGGAGTTATCACCAAGGCTACATTATACATTATACTTGCAGGAACGTCTTCTGCCAGCATCAAATACCCATCGCCCAGTGCGCGCCCATAGACAGGGCCTCCTTGGGGTACTGTCAGCCAAACAATGCCAGCTGGCAGTCCCCAGGGGGAGGGCCTTCTCTATGGGGGCACCTACTTTATGGAACCAGCTTCCCCTGGAGCTGCAATTGGCCCCTGACCTCCGCTCCTTCCGCCACAGCCTAAAGACTTGGTTATTCGAACAAACCGGCCTGGACTGAGGGGGGGGGGTGTCTTAGTTTTAAGCGTCATGTGATGAGGTTTTAAGTACTTTATTTGGTTGAATTGGGTTTAATAATCTTTTAATTCCTTTTAACTTTTGTATTGTGTGTTTTTTATGTGAGCTGCCCTGAGTCCCTAGGGAGATAGGGCGGCATATAAGACCAAATAAATAAATACAATAATTGTGGGGGAACATCCCATGGCTGCAAATAGAGCTTGCCTACAGGCTTAACATTCACACAGCCTGCTGCTAATGACAAGTATCTAATGCCGTAAGGAATCAAGAAGAGCAAATGAAAAATGGAAGAATTCCTGTATCAACAATTTTTGGAATAGACAAGACAAGATTATTAGTATTCAAAGAAATCTAGGGAAACTAATCTAGATTAAAGAGTGTAGGGATTTTTAGGAGCAAAATTTCCATCTGATAATCTTAAAGTATGTTTTTAAAAATTTTTGGGATGGTGGATGTTTATTAAAGTAAGGCATTTGCAAAAAGTGCTTTATGAAATATTCTATTACGATGAATAGTGGAACATATAAATCGTTCTCAATTATCCTCCATGCATGGTGGCATGTTTTGTTCCTATACCTGCACTTCTATTTTGAAATCTTTCAGCATAACTAATTTCAACATTTCTAATCATATTTCACCTGATAGTAACATTTCTTTCTATTGACATAAACACCTCTTCTGAGAGAGATTTCTTCAAAGTGGAAACAAAGAATAGAGATGGCAAATTCCTGGAGTCAAATAATTCATAATAGAGAATATCAAGTCACATGGGAATGTAAGTTGGGCAAGATAGGGTTCCTGTTAGATCAAAGTGATCTATCTCATCAAGAAAGATCACATTGTTTTATTAATATGCTGAATTGAAGAAAAGAAAGACTATTTTAATGGTCTCCTGCAATGTTAAGAATAGGTCTTAAGAATCCACAGGAAGGCCTATAACAGTAATTTATTTACATTTTTTCAGTTGACTGAAAGTATAAATTTATTCAACTTTAGTACATTAATTTTTTAGCAGTTACTTTTATTGCTTAAAACGTTGTTTCTAAATTTAATAGAAACTAGAATATTTGTATTTGCACTGAGATTTTTGGAAGTTTTGAAGGACTTCACTTATTTTTTGCAGGGCTATGTTACGCATTTCTGTGTTTGCACTGAAGTGCAGAATCAGAAATACAAGTAGCCACCAGACAGGCACTTAAACTCTGGCTCCACTGAAATCAGCAGCAAATTCTTTAAGATTGTTACAATAAAGTATGCATTTGTTTAAAAACCTTAAGAGTTCCTGAGACAGAGCAACTCTATTTACATCTTTGTTTAAAACAGTCATAAGATTTCAAAGTAAATTGATGACTGCAAGCAAAAAAAATAGAAAACATTTGAAAATCAATGCTATTATTCTTTTCAAAACACAAAATAATATACCGATTAATATATATTAAGGAAAATGTATGACATAAATTTACCAAAAGCTTCCTTTATTTGCATGGTTAGACTCAAAAATTATATTTCGCTTGCTAGAGCATTACAAAATATATTGGAAGGTATATTTTTAAATATAAATCCATGGTTTTAAAAATTTGTGAGATCGTATTTGATAAGATGAAAGTATCTGAATTTTAAGAGAGGTTTATTCTTTTACAAATATAAAAAACTGAAGCCAAATGAACTAGCAAAAAGAATGCACTAAAGTAGGAGAGTGTTATGAACTGAACCAGCCCAGGTAATTGTCACACAGAAAATCAGTTTCAAACTAATATAGTACATTATAGGGAAAGAAACCCTCCTATTTCAGTATAATACTTACCTCGACAATATCTGAATTCGTTCGACTCTCATGCGGTTCATTGTATTCTGTATACTTCAGCAACACCTTGTCCATATCAGTGCTGGCATACTGGAAAAGTTTATTGGTGCTGTTGAAGATTATGAGAGCAATTTCACAGTCACATAGAACACTCAACTCATAAGCCTTCTTCATTAACCCAAATTTCCTCTTCGTAAAAGTCACCTAAAACAAACAATTAAGGCAGAAATCAGGTTTGATCCTTTCTCAATTGCTTTAATTCCTGGATTCTAACAAGTTCAGAAGTGGACTGCATAATATCAATGCTGAGTGCAAATATATATAATAAACAACTAATTGAAGAAAGGTTTGAATGACATTCATTAATCTGGGTCTCATCTTTACAGAGACATTCTATATAATAATGCAATTCAAAATATGTAATACACAATGTCACCTTTAATGTTTTCCTTAAATCAACTATTTCATACATTGTTAGTTTCCTATACTTTTTATTTTCATTTACTATAATCTAGTTTGTTACTTGCAAACCTATCAACATTTAAATTTATAGTTCATTGTTCTCTTTGGAAGACTTCATGTATATGTTAGCCAGTTCTAGCCAACTGTATATTAGAAGACCTGTAACAAAACTGGTCCTGCCTTATGTCAAATAACAGACTGTTTAAAAAGGACTGCTTTCTAAATAAAAAATATTAACATTTTCTTCATCAGGCACTGATTATAAGACACAAATCTAACAGGTTTCTGATGTAATCAAATCAAACCTATAGTATAATGCTATGGCTAAGGAGCTAGTTACATGCTCTGAGGCTACTTAATTAGTTCTAGTTTCTATCAGTTCTTTAATGCTATCAATAAGAATATCTGCATGGGTTTCTATAAAGCATAAAACACTCCAATATGTATTATTCATAAAGGTGTGTTTAATCTTCTCATAAGCCTAATGCATGCTAATGCAACTGCAAACTGCTATAAAATATCATTCAACCATACCATGAAAAATGTGACATTAAATCCATTTCATGTTACCAGTCAGCCCATCTCAAAAATGTATCTAGTTCCCTGTTCTTTGCAAATTGATATTCTACAATATAAACAAACCACATGTGCATCTGATACATTATTTCTATTGATTTTTTACTATATAGAAGCAGAATTCCTAAATAATTTTCAAATTATTACATTAATTTACATTGTATTCACATGGATATATACATGCAATTCATTAAACAGTAGTATTAAACATAATTTGCAATCATAATATTTAATGTCACTATCAAATTTGCTGAACTGCATCACATTAGTATTGATGTACAAGCCAACAAATATATAAAAGATCTGACTACATATCTGAGTAATGCTAGTGGAGTAAATCAGCATAACTCTGTAGAATTCAAACTATTTCAATAGGATTTTTTGAAAAGAGTTTAGGTTCTAAACAATAATGCAATACTAATTAATTAATTAATTAATTTATTTATTTATTTATTCGACTTATATGCCGCCCCCTCTCCAAAAAGGACTCGGGGCAGCTCACAGCTAAAAATACAATGATAAATAAATTAATTAAAAGTAGTTCTGTGCAGAGATTTCCTGAGCCACGTTAAGGTCCTATCTGGAAGCAGTTATATCCAGTCCAATATTAACATCCTATTAGGCTGTTAATAGGATAACATCCTATTCCATGAAGAACACTGATAAAGATTGCTATACAAGTGCACAGAGCATTGAATAGACAAGCACTGAATCTGCTCAAAAAAATGAGAAGAAAACTATGGTGCCTTATCCACTAGGGTTACCACTATTCCATATTTGCTTATCTTGATTTGACATTCCAAAAACACTTGAGTTCATGAAACCAAACTGAACTTTGTCAAAGAAATTGATAAAATATAACCATGTAGGTCCAGTAGGCATGTTTATAGCCAATTTGAAACTAATGTTATTTCAAGCTGGACTTTGGTTTATAAAACATGAAAATATTTTTTCCAAGTAATATGAGTTTATGTGTGATTTGCTCTTTTTTTTTTAAAAAAAGAGAAAAGGTCTAGATTCTAAAATATGGATTGGGCTGGATATATAAATCCCATATACTGTTTCTGCATTTGAAACTATTTTCAATGAAACTTGCAGACCACAGTACTGGAAGAAGACCGTCTGTATATAGAATAGTTTCTGTTGAAGAAAAACCTCAGAATTTAGCATATTAAACATTCTCACCATCAACAGTACATTTTGGAACAGAAATATCTATAAGACCACTGTGTTTACAGTTAGGTGTTTCTGAATACTGAAGCTGACCACATGAATGTGCTACACAGCACATACTAATTTTCATGAGATTTGTTGCAGACTTTTGCAAATGATTTCTTTTCATTAGGCTGTAATTTAAAACAATGACAGAATAACTAAAGCATTTATTTCTTTAAAAAAGATTAAAATGTAATCCTAATTGCTTGGAATATGATTCATTAGCATTTTCCCCAGGTGCATTATATGATGATATTACCATTGTTCACCAAGATATAAAACTGGTTTTATGCATCACTGTTTCTAAAGTGAAATAATTTTTACTATTCATTTAAAATATGCCACTCACAGTTAAAAATTTCAGACTTCTTTGCACTTAGCATAGTATCATCATAAATCATTAATCTCTTATACTTTTACAATAAGCTGTCATAGGAATGAATCTATTCTTTTCATGTTAGTGAAAGTTCAAGGCTTAAGAAATTATTAAGAGCATCGTGAAAGGTATTTAATTTTTTTCTTTTTCATTATTCATGTGCTAAAACAAAGTATATTAGGTTTTTAATGTATGTGATTTATAAAAACAAAAAACAATATTATGTACTTTTAAATAATATATTGGTCTTTCTAGTCTGCTAAATTAATCATTCAAATAATTAATTAAAATCAGTCTCTTGTCTTGGTTCAAGTCACCTTGAATCTGAAGATATGTGATTTTGCCCTCATTAATAAAGTTTTAAATAATTGAATTTATCTGCAGGCATGAAACCCTGAAAAATCTTCCTAACTCTAGCAATACCATTTTCTACCATATTTGCCTGAAATATTTAGTTCCACAAATACGTTTTAACAATAAAGACATTTATCTAATTCCATATAGATATATTGGTGCTTAAAGGAAATGCTGAAATGATAACCTTTCTCATTGCCCTTGATATCAGATGTCCTGGGACTGAATCCTCAGGATCAGAATTCATTCCATGAATAGTAAACAACAACTGCTATGATCTTTTGGCATTAGCTGTGTTAAACTAGAGTGGATGAGAGTTGCAGTCAAAAGACTTTAATGGCACTAAATCGCTTAACCCTGTTATAGAATTTCTGGAATGAAAATGGGTTTTTACACATTACTTTCTGCAATGAATATTTTCTTTCTTTTTTTTTGGTGAACAGACTGTAGATGCCTATCCAAAACATAGATAGCAAACAGCAAACAGTTCATAGTCCATTATTTTCAGTGATTCCAAAATTTGGAACTGTGTTGCTTATGTGTAACCATCTTGCTCCATTATGACTGTTGCTGAGCATATTTACACACCCATACCCATACCCACACACCCACCCACACGTATCTGAATATTGCATGCAAAATTTTCAGTATATTAAAAGGCTGCAATGTTATTTCCCAGTATCTTCTAAAAATATCCTTGCTTTCTAAAATATCTGTCTAAATCATTTTCTGCAACTAACCTTTTCAAATATTAATAATAATAATTTCAGATAATCTCAATCTAGCGATGAAAACCCTACTATCAATATGTGCCCTGACAATTGGTAAACCAGATATCTAATTGAATTTATAAGTTACTATGGTGGCTGATTGCTTTATATCCTAGTTGCCATCAACTAGTGGAGCCTGGTCCAAAAATACTATTGGTTCTTATACTTATTATATTCTATTTCAAGGGTTATAGGTGAACCTATTAAATAATGACACAATACAGGTTTAGTGCTAATCAACACATTGTTTTATATTTTTATCTGTATAAATTAACTTGTTTTAATTCATGGATTCAGGTAATTTTTGAAGACTTTCCATCAAACAACATCTGGCATTAAAATCAAAATTCTCCATTAGGTTGGGGTGTTCTATGGTAGCAATGACATGACACTGCAATAGGAATAAGGTAATGAGTAAACCAGCCCACACTTCAAGAGCAACAAAAGTGCTAGACAATCACCAACTGAGTAATTGCACTGAGTTCCCATTTATCCAAGGCAGAAATATGAAGTTCTATGTCAATAAAAAGTAGAAAACTAAAACATCACAGTCCACCAATATTGAACAAACACAGTCAAAACAAATTCTTGTGATGATCAATAATGATATTTATCATATTTATTTCCCACCATCTTTTAGTGGTTTTGCAATGTGAAAATGCCATAGCTAAACAACTAATTATATATGTATAAAAGAACCTGAATTATTAACAAATAAAATAAACTTTCATATATTATAATTGCCAGTAATAACTCATGGTCTCTTTCTCACTCCTACCCAGTTCCAACTTTCTTGCCTTGATGCTGTTGTATTAAATAGAACAGTGGAGGCAATACCATACACTCTCTGTGCCTGTTCTCATCTATAATGCTTGCCTGAAAATTTCCAAAAGTCTGGATGTTTAATATAGCTACCTAGCAAACTACTAACTACTCTTGGTTTCACTGTGCTTCTTTTCTTTTTTTAACAGTGTCCTATCAAAATGGACGTTACATAAATTATGAGATAAATAAGCACTGGCTAACTTTTTAGTTAACTTTTTAGTTAATTCCTCATAGAAGTCTAATTCATGCAACCTTATTCACTATCAATTTAATTACATGGAACTCTTTCAACATAAACTCCTCAGAACTATCTTAGCTTTACTTAAAGGTGCTCCTGTTCCTTCTCTCTATGCAGAAACTGACAGATACCTAATTAAAGCTGGAATAATTGCAAAACTCCTCTCATTACTTCATTTTGGCTTGTAAAGCAGTGCCTGCTGGAAAAGTGAATTTTTCCATTCATTCTTGTACTAGTTGCTTTACGTTTTTATTCCATCACATGTGTATCTTTCATTTTTTTTTCAAAATTATTTTAAGTTCAAATAATCCATACAACAATCTGTTATTCAAAAACAGGATGTTGGAATTCTTAAATTTAAATTGTTTCAATTATCACAAAATAAAACTATCCTTTGGAATGCACTGAAAGTGAATGTGAACATTATCTGAAGTATGTGGCAGTGCCATCCCGCTGAACGGCACTTCAGATTCCAGCAATTGGCATCAGTAACGAGTCAATTTCTCAATATTCCATATAATATATGCCTCTGTCCTTGCTCCAAGGAAATTATAGATTTTACCGTTGTTTATTGTATTGACCTACTTCCACTTCGGCATGTGGAAATATTCTGGATCCCTTCCTGATAAGAAAATCATTTTGGCCTGATTCATATAAAATTGAATATTTAATAACGTTAGATAAGGAGGCATTGCTATAGAAATTAGTAAGATTTTCATCGGCTGCTGCTAAACAGAAAGAACATTTTATCAAAACTTTTTAATGTTTTCTAATATTTTATGTATTATAATAATATTGTTTTAATGTTCTTACTTGTACTTATTTGCTGTAAGCCTGAAATCCAGGTTAATGGTTCTTCAAATTTGCTTTGCCATGCTTTATTTCTCCACATATTTTGAGAGATAATTCTTAATTTGCTTTTGACACATCTATCCACAATTGTTTTTTTTCTATATAAAGTAGTTTGAAATTATATTTTTATTGTCTTAACAAGAATGAGATGGGACCTCATTGAGCTTATTCATGCTTTGATTATGATTAGCAAGATTGATGTGTACTAAAACCCACATTCTAATAGGGTTTCCACTATTAAAACTCCTTGAGCATAATATGTATCTTCTCACTTATTGTTCATGTCCCTTCTCTTTCACCTCACAGGAATGAATTAATTGGTAGAGAAAAAGGACAAGAATCAGTTACCACCACCTGTTTGTTCAAATCTAGCCAATGCAGTACACAATCCACTGTTCAGCATGTCTACCATCTGCAAAGAGGCACTGTAACTTTACCTTTGGAAGTATTGAGATGACAGATGACAGCCAATTTAATCTCTATGTATGATATGTGCAACTTCCATATTTCCAGCTCAGCCTGAAGTCACATGGGTAAAAATCAGTATATGCTAATGTGGGTTCAAATGTCATGAGAATGACTTGAGGGAAAATAAAATATTTTCACAAGGAGCAAGTCTTTCTAAAATATAAATGCAGAGATACAAAATGATCCTTCTTGTGCAACTATTGAAAACTAACTAAAATGTTTATTTGTAATGAAGGACACTTTACTGTTTTCTGATCTGATTCTCTGACATATAACAGAACTTTGTAGAACATGACAAAATTGACTTCTTCCACCTAGAAGCCATCCCATCAATTTGTGGTACCAAAAAAGGAATGGCATTTAGCCATTGTTTATGTTTAACTAAAATTATAGCCGAAATTCTGTGCCACTCCTAGCTGTAAATGGCTCAGTGTAGGAGCAAAAATTACGGGTGGAAGGTAAAAGCCACAAATCCACTTACTACGTCATCCACTTTTGTGGTGATAAATTATGATACAGAACTATGTTGCTTTTATGGCTGTTGTCCCTCCTCTTCCCCCTTCTCAGGATATTTCTGTCTCTCTTTTAAAAATTTAGTAAGCTGGCAAAATAATTATGACTCTCCTATAATAACAGTGTTGGTATCCACCACAGATACAAAGAAAGAACAGACTTGCTGTGACCCTTTTATTTCACCATACAAACTGGAGCTATTATTTAATTTTCTTTATCCTGATATTTTCTAGAAATCCTAACCAAAATTGTTCTCAATAATTATTTAATGTTAACATATCTAGAAAACCTCATAATGCTATAGTCTTCCATTATTCCACTACACATAGAAATAGAAATACAACAAATACAAATACACCATGTAGAAAAAATGGACATGTTTAATGCTAATTATAGCTGACATTTTAAAAATTGTAATATTTTCGAAAATCATCAATAAAACTGAGTTTGTTGCTCCCACTGAAGTTAATCAGATTTTTTAGTCATAACCATCTGGATTCAACATGCCTATGAAAAATAAAATATCCTCCCAAAACTATTTATAATTCTTGTATTCTTTCAATTTTCCAGCCCAGAATTTTTAGGGCTTCTGCATATCTTTTCTAGAAAAGAATCTAAAGCAGGGAACCTCAACCCCTGGTCTGTGGACTGGCACCAGACTGCAGCATGCCAGAAATTCTAGCCATGCAAACAAGCAATGTCCCACCACTGGATGAAGGCAGCACATGAAATCATGCCCCCTGAGTTCCAGAGAAAAACCTCTCTCTACAGAACTGGTCCCTGGTGCCCAATAGGCTGGGGGCCACTGATCTAAGTACAGTACTTAGGTACAATTAGCTTCCATGCAAAACTGTCAACAGTTTTCTTGTAATAAAAATCTCCAAGCTAAATCTCCTTTTCTCTCTTCTCTTTACTATTTGTGTGTTTCAAATCATGTCTGAACGAAGATTTTCTTACATCCAACTTTATGATTACTCAGTAGCAGCGATAAGCTGAAGCATCATTGGAAGGTTTTCCCTTGACAAATCTTCTTTTGTATCATGACCAGATAGGACCCACTGAATGAAAGGACCTTTAAAAAGAGCAGTTAAAGACACTCTATCACACTCCTGCTATGTTTCTTATAATTCTTCAATATAATTTACAGGGGAAAGACAGGACTGAAAGTATCTGAAAAGGGAACCATTGTCCATGACAAAGCATGCCGATCCACAACTGGCTAAAAAGGGGGTGCAATACAGATGCTTTCAAGTTGTGGCTCTAATGTGAACTACCCCCATCCATTCTTAAGCAAGCAAACAAAAAAGTTTTGAAGTATTAAGATGATTGAATATCATGAACTTCAGAGGGATTGAACGTACTTAAATCTAAATATGCTATTGAACTGGGTTGAGGATTGGGAAGCAGAATAAAAGAAAACATAGCTTCCTGGAGTATCATGAAACACCCCCCCCCCTTTTTTCCCCCCTACAACAATAGAAGTCTAGTAATGAAGAAGAGAGGTAATCAAACTGCAGTTTTACTGTAGTACTTTTAATACCACAGATCTTGCACTTCAAATATAGGATTGTATATTTTGTAAGCAGATTTGCTTTAAGAATAGCAAACAAAAAGAAAACTCAGTATATAAATTGGCATTGTAAATGACTTTATGACTTGTCAATATTTAGCATTCCCTTTCTTGAATATATCTGAAAACAATTTCATTCTTTTGCAAGTTGGATAGATGGGCTTCCTCAGAATGGCAGTTCTGTACTTTACTGCATGACAGGAATATCCTTGATCATCTCTTGTTCTGTTTCACTCTCTGCACTGTATTCTGTTATCCCGTATGTAAACATTGTGGATATTTTTGAGAATCATATGAGAAAACTTTCTTACTGCAACAAACTATACCCTGCTGAATGTTACACGATAGTGCAGAAGAATTTGTCTGATGCATTGTAAGAAACAATAAGACTATACTTTAGCCACAAAATGCCTAAGACACTTTGGCAAATATAAATACATGTTTGGGTTGAAAACATGTTTACTAGTTAAAACAAAGCTAAAATGTTCATGAGGTAAAGGTCAGAGAATATTTCATTCCCTACCGAGCAAATGGTCAGGAAGCACATTTGTCTCCATTTCCTGTCAAAACAGGAAGAGTGCAACTTCTTCCTCCACACAATGACTTTAGTTTTGCTTCCCACCTCCAGCTCTTATCCCCTGAGGGCCTTCCAAACGAATCCTTAAAAGACAGACATAATTGTTTCTTTGGCTTGCTTGTTTTAGTCTTTGACAACTCATTGACATGGTTTGCTGTTTACATTCCTGTTTGTACTGAGAATGAAGAGCAATGTAATCTATATAAATAATTCATTCTAAAATTATGCTTCAATACAATTTATCAGTCAAGGATTCCTGATCCATGGAGGCCCTGGATCCTGGTATCAATTAGCATCCCCTTTTTTTCAACAAACAAAATTTCTACACTGTAAGGAGAGCTTTTAGAATTTGGCTTCACTAGGCATTAATTAAGATGTGCAAATTTCTAACAATTAAAAGTCCTGGATTATTTTTTTTCTTAAGCATGTCTTACATTTTCCATATATTTATCTTGAACTATCATTGTTGTTCGAATATAGGCATGAACAAAGAAATACTAGAATCATATATTTGAAAACATTTCCATCTCAACTGTGCAATGGAATACTACTATTAAGATTTTTTTCCTAAAAATTATGTTTGAGGAAGAAAAAACAAACTACAATTCTCATCTTACTTATTTAACATATTTTTCAAGTATGAAGACAAAAAGTATATTTTTATAAAATACGGAAATGTGTATATACTTTGCTTTCATGAATTTTCATATGTAAGACTACAGACAGCATAATTTGTGAAGTAAACTGACAGTGGAAAAAAAATGAGATTGTTGTATCTGTATACAAAGCCTTCTGGCTTCTTGCATGTGTGTGTGAATGAGCAAATGTGCTGGTGTAAGCTGCTTGATAATTTCATGTTGTTTAACTATTACTTTCAGAATCCTTCACTATTAGCATGCTGGGTGGGTCCCTAGAAGTTGTAGCCCAGCCACATCTGGAGAGCCACATGCTGCATCTTGTTTTACTGTCTTCTATTTAACTTGCAAGATACTACACTTATGAGATTTTACAATTTTAATTTCTAATGATGTAAGTGTACATGTTTATTATTAAAACCAAAAGCATACATATCAAATTTATTAATGAGCTTGAATTTGTTTCAAATTATGATAACAATCAACCACTGCTAAGAGATAATAATCCTTTAATTTTAGATTGCTCATATATATTGAATGTGTCCCTATTTTTGAAGGTACATTAACATGTTTTAAAAGTGGCATTGCCCAGATTTCTAGATTTTTTATTTAAAATAATGAAAATGTGTGCCTCATTTGGAACCATCTTTTCAATGTTGTTAAAAATATTTTGTTGATTGTATGAAGAAAATTAATCAACCAAATACAGCAGCTAAAGTCAGTGTAGTATATAGCATTCAGTCCTATACTAAAATTGCAAGAATTATACATTTTTTAAATACAATAAATAAAAACCAGAGAATTGTTTTGGTTTTTGTCATTATAAGTACCTTGTTTTCCTTTTAGTTTAATTTCACAACCTCATGTTTCACTATACTGAAGCAGAACTAGAGTTAACAGAAAAAATGCTGTTTCTATTTTGAAATAATGCATATAATATTGGAAACAGATATCTGTAAATTGTGTGTGTGTGGAGGGGAAGGAAATCACAGGAATTGTAGAATGAATTGGAGTACCCTCTCCCAAATGGAGAGAGATTAAAGTTTTAGATAAGCAACTAAACATCATATTCATTCTGGGCCTTCAGATAATTTTTTTCCCCTCACTTAAAAAAAAACCATTACAGCCTTTAGGTCAGAGAATATTATGATAAATAAATAAAATTCATGCAACCTTATTCACTATCAATTTAATGACATGGAACTCTTTCAAAATAAACTCCTCAGAACTATCTTAGCTTTACTTAAAGGTGCTCCTGTTCCTTCTCTCTGTGCAGAAACTGACAGATACCTAATTAAAGCTGGAATAATTGCAAAACTCCTCTCATTACTTCATTTTGGCTTGTAAAGCAGTGCCTGCTGGAAAAGTGAATTTTTCCACTCATTCTTGTACTAGTTGACTAAAAACAAAAGAGAAGGCTTGATCAGGAGGGACCGATCCAGTGAATCCATATTCACAAACTTAAGGGAAAAAAATCAGATTCTTTTTTAGTTCTAACATTATCTTGTTGTCTACAATGGGAGGGATTTCTTTTTTTAAGCAAAAGCAAACAAGAAGAGCAACAAGTATGGTTCCTCCTCCATTTCCTGGATGAGCCTGACAGATGTTGGATTTGTTAGCCACTGACATTAAATGAGTATGCAGCAAATTAATCAACTCATGAACTCAATTCTGTACAGTTGAGAAAGGAAAGAATCCAAGCAAAGACACATTGAGAGAGTCTTTTTGTTTTTAATCACTCTCACTGTGACCAATGGGATATGATTAATTAAGTCAGCCACAGGCCTGATATTGTTTTATCATTTAGGGAAGAGTGTGTCAGGAACCTACTGATTACCACTGTTTCTGACTGTATTTCTCTTGTAGAATGCTGAGCAAGGGAATAAGAGAGAATTGTCTGCCCTGGCTCTAAAGATACCTCTAGAAGCAGACATCCTATATGACACCTCAGCAATGCTGCCAGTATCATAGGACATCCAAGCCTCAGTAAAATTCATAGAGCAAGCCTGTCATGATTCATTCAGGTTTTATTACTTCACTGGAGCTAAAATGAAACTGCAGTAACTTGTCTATATCCATCCCAGAGTTATTTGTTCTGTGCCATCAAAGCACTGTAATCATTCGGATCAATGCATGGGCCCAACCTTGCATTTTTTAATGTATTAAAATATGATATTTGCATATGCTTAGGTTCCAAGAAGAATCAGTTGGCAAAAAGATTATATTATACCCCTCTTTACCTACCACTTCTTGTAGTTGCTAATCTCTTTCAATATTCTTCCCTTTCCAATCATATGCCTGATTTTTAGACTCTGGTTTTTGGGGCGTGAGTGTTTCATTGTATTATGAGACATGCTTGGGGGAAACATTTTTTTACATACGCACCCTGTATATGGGTCAAAATATAGATAATATTTTTCTTTAGATGTGTTCCACACATACCTGAATCTTAATGTTTTAATACTCTGCCTTTCTACTGTCAGGTATCAAAGGTACTGGAATCAATTCATAAATCTTTGAATTAATCATCCACAATTCCATGTTCCAAGAAGTCCTAAACCATAACAAGTATGAATGTGTGTGTGTGTATATATATAATCTCCTCTCTCTTTTAACTTAGAGAAACATTTAAAAATCTGTTTTAATCTTATTCTTACATGATCAGAATGTCTGCTAACCATATCCATACCATAAAGTGATAAAGATTAAAACATTTCACCTAATGCTGTTTTTCATTGTTTCATTGCATTATCATCACCACTATCACTTCCACCATTTCTATTTTAATAATACATTTTAATATATTGTGGTTCAAAACCAAAAATCTGATAGTTCTGAAACGCTAAAGAACTTATGCTTATAAAGCTAATACACAAAGGTGTCCCAAAGCTGCTGAAAATCTAGGTCAGGCAAGGTTATTATACTTCCTTTAAATCCAGCAAACATAGCATTATTTTAACAGCATACTTTTTAAACTGGTATGCCACCAGCTTGGTAATTTTTAAAGAAAATTCTGGATTTATTTGGAAAATTAAAACAAAGAAACCAGAAGTTCTCTCAACATTTCTTATCCACAAAGAAAGGACTCATACAGCAGTCTTAAATTAAAAAAAAAGACTTGAGATTTCAGCAAGAGTGATACTGACCCTCTTTTCTTCACTTCATAATGCAGCAATATTGAGGGGAAAAAAAGTAAATATAAATTTATATTGAGACTGAGCTGTGATCACATAATGGCCATTTATAGTTCCAAATGCTAAGTTTTATTTATCTATTGACAGCATTTATGTTTTGTCACACAGCTCATTATATCTATATCTGTACACACCAGAGAGATAGAGAGAGACTGGCAGGATTTTTTTTTTAGTCTCCAAAAAAATTAATAATCTTTTCAGGAAGCTGGCAGTTGCTGCATGTCTTGCAACATTGGATGTGCAAGAATGAAACAACTTGAATTTAAAAAATCAGAAAGGGATCTTGTGGATTTTGGCTTTTTGGATGGAATTTTGGCCATTTTAAATGTGTGTTTTTAAGAAGCACAGCCCCTACCCAATCATATACAGACAATGTATGCCATCTAGTGGTATCATGGTCACTATAGCACCCATGGGTGCTACAGTGCCAAACTCTGGTCTAGCAATATAGACAGCCAAAGATATTCAGGTGGCAGAACAAAAATTTTAGGCTTGATATTTTGAGCACCCCAAAGAAAGAAGGAAGGCGGAATAAAGGTACAATACCGGAAGTGAATTCAGTGGCCGACTTTCAAAGCAGTAAAATGTTTTACATAAAATACTTTGTCTACCCTGCTTACTTTTTTTGTGTGCATTATTGTTGTGCATAGAAAGCGTAAGGCAGCTATGGCAAAAAAAAATACGAGAGGCTTTTTTCTAACCAATAATTCACAACTGATATTACTCTTTTGTGTTTGCACAATTAATTTTATAATGTGCACACACAAACACACAATTCTTTTATTTATTTCATTACTTGCTATCACATACTGTAAGTGTAGGTTTTGTTTATTACATGGATCTATTTTGTTAACTGAAATAATCAAAGCTTGTATATTTCTTTCCAACAGAGTATTGTAAATAAATCCTGTAAACAGATTGCTATTCTCTCTATTCATCAGCACATTAATTCTCTGAAACAGAGCAGAATAGAAACAAGTTCATTGTAGGTAAAAAAGCTGGCAAAAGAAATATCAAGATGAAAAAGAAAAAATGCTAAAAAAATTAACCAGTACATTCCTATGTACTGTATTTGGGCAGTGTTTCCCAATTTTGTTCACTTATCCAGTTTAACCTATTCCTCATCCTTCTTCTCAAGTCACATGATCAAGAGCTATTATTAAGAATTTCAGAGACCATGTTTTGCACTTTTCCCCTTAACTTACTTCTATTTTTGCATGACATTATTTCTTAAAAGAATGGCATATTATTTGCATGGCATTGGACCCTTAACAACAGGATTATGAAACCCATTGATTCTGTCACTTTAGTATATTAATTTCTTACATTTCTACTTTTGGTGATAATGATGGAAGAGCAGGTTTCTTAACTGTTGAAAGTAAACCTTACTGTATTTCATAATGTATTTACTTGTACTAATGGTAATAATTAATGAATGCTATTATTTAACTCCATTTTATAATGGGAAATACAATTGTATTACAATATTAAACAAGAAATTTTACAAAAAGGAATTTGGACGTTCACAGAGGAAACTCATTTTTCAGGAAAGTGTTTAAACACAGCATGAAGTTGGGGATTAATTCATTTTGATTTTTACACTTCTTCCTTGGAATTACTCTGCTTTTTTATAACTGCTTTTGCACTGGCTGCTATAACTAATAGATTTCAAAAGTTTATAAGCTATTTTTAGCATGACTAAAAAAATTTCAGTGAGCACATGATTCTTGAAATACCCTGAAAATCTTGAGATCTCAGATTCTATTTAAAAACTAGTCAAACCAAATTTAACATGCATAAGAAAAGAAAAAGTATTAAAATATTGAATGGAGGGTGTTAAATTATGGATGATAAAAATGTAGATGTTTAAAAATATTCTGAAAGATTTTCATGCCTTGTAATGTTATGTACTTATGCTCTGATGGACTACAGCAGAAACAGCAAAATGCTCAATTAGTATTTTATCATGAAAAAAAAACATATTAAATGCACTGCAATTCATAATCCTTCTATTACAGAAAGCACTATCTCCTTTTCTAGGTTGCAAGCAGGAGCCAAAAACAGAAGGAACAAATTCTAAATTTTTGTCTACCCACATCAATGTAATAATATTATAGATGCATTCAACCAAATTATGTTTCAGAAAAGAAAATTAAGCTATCCTATATTTCCCACAAAACTAATCCTAATTTTAAAACAATCATGTCCTATGTATATTTTCTTATGCAAATTAGTTACTGAAAACATAATGTTAATTTGACCCCTTCCATACTCATTATTTTTAACTTAAGCAAGTCTCCAATACAAGTATATGAAAATCCTCATCTATTAAATAAAAAAACTATGCAACTGAACTATGCAAAGTTATGTATCTAAAGAAAGTTCTCACAAAATCCCACTGAAATCAGAAGGAAAAAAAGTAGCCATGACTAACCTATATTCTCCAATTTCATCAGGAATTGGGTGCTACACTATTCTAAAATTGTTTTCCTAATATTTTTGAAAGAGATACATAGTATATAAGGAGTTTAATATGCACTCCTACATCTTACAACAATGATAGGTGGGATCCAGATTTACCTCTGTTAAAAGATGGCTCCTTGGCTTCAGCAGAAATTCTCTACTGGAGAAACAAAGATTTCTACTGAGCCTGTTGAAAACTCCAGCTCTGGTTTACATACTATTCTGTATGTATATATATTCAGATGCATAGAGTTTCTAATAAAAACTTATAATTTAATCATATAATTTAACTTCCAACTCTTGATTTAATCCATTCACTATTATAATAATAATTATGAAACAACAATTAATTTTATTTTCTAAGAAATAGCAAAACTAATAGGACATAAAAAGTTGCCTGCTCATGAAATTTAAATGGAGTATTCACAGTAAGTATAAGCATTTACAAAAACCAATTCAGCAACAGAATTTATCTCTATCAATTGTGCCAAAAGTATTGTGCAAGCATTTTAACAAAGAATAAGACAAGAGAGATCATTTCCAACGAAATGATAGAAAAATAATTAATATAATCAAATATAATGGCCTTTAACTCTCCAGAATATTTTGCATAATTGAGGTAATGTTAACCTCTTTTAAATTTAACTGATTTAAAATGCAGTGACTTACATCTGTCCTGAAATCGGCAAGACTTAGATCCTGTTTTTGGTCATTGATATTTATTAAATATAACATTCTTATTTTTTGATAATATTTTAGTCAAACATTTTTTGACTAAATCCTACAGTATCTGTATTTTGAATATACAGAAGTTTTTCAATAAAGGCAGAAAATACCTATTCTTAAAAATATATCATCTGAAAATTAGCAATCAGCCTAAAAGAAAAGATCTGTATATGACTAAACTTTATTTCCTTAAAAAATAAGTAGACATTTAAATTTCCTCCCCTTTTAAATTTATTTTGGCATAACTTTAAAGAAAATGTT
Organism: Naja naja; assembly: GCA_009733165.1. Taxonomy (NCBI): domain Eukaryota; kingdom Metazoa; phylum Chordata; class Lepidosauria; order Squamata; family Elapidae; genus Naja; species Naja naja. The sequence goes on along the minus strand of CM019149.1, from coordinate 266,472,751 downwards.
TAAAAGGATTATGCAAAAAATTACCAAGGTCTATATTCATAAAGCTGCTAGCCTCTATTTTATTTTTAAATTTAAATTCAAAACAATAAACAATTAAAACAGATACAAGGCTCTGCTACTGACAAAATTATTGATTTTTGATTTTTCCCAGAACAATAAGTAATCTAGAGGGAAGACTTTGAACGAATCTATCAAGTATGATCACTGTTGCCTTTATTTGAAACTTGATTTTCTGCCATGAAGAGGTCAAGTTATAGTCGTAATTGCAGTGTTTTCAAATTTTTTCACAAGACTCACTTGAAAATCAGAACTATAAATGATTCCTACATTGCATCATATTTATAAGAAGCATGCAACTGATCAGCAAGAGGGATACAGGCCAAACGCTGCTTACTAATTATGGATACCGTGGTTGCATTGGAATATAAGGACAGCACAGGGATCTCAAAGGAGTAATATAAGATGAAGTCTTCTTACTGATCTAGCTATGAAAACAGGAGTAATAATACTTAGAAATCCTGTCTGTGGCTCGAATAGAAAGAAACAATTACCCATAAGCCTCTTGATCTGCATAATCAATTAAAATGAGTTAAATGGAACATGTTCCCATTTTCAAAACCTAATCTAAGGCCAAGATGTAGCATGCATCCATAACCTATTTGAAGATTCATGGAGTCACATCTGTTGTTCTTCTGGTTGGCACATTTTAAACTTTTTTTTTGCCTGCATATATGTGTTGACTTTTAATGTTTGTTTCTTTGTTTCTATACATTCATAGAAAACAATTGCAGCCTTAATTTAAAAAAAACAATGATTTAATTTTTCCAGAAGTAATTTCTGTATAGGGTTACTGTATTGACATTTTATCTCGAGAACTCTCAGATTTTATAAAAATAATTTTTAAAGTCCTCAAAATGCCATCATGTTACCTTTTACATTACAAAACATATGTTAAACAATATAACTACCCAATATGAGCCATTTCAAAAATCAGTTCATTTAAAAAATGGTAAGAGTTATATGAATTATCTTGATCACTGGATTAATCCAAATTAAGATACTAAGCAGTTTTATGGATGATAAAATGAAGTGTGTTTTACTTTAATAAAAAATATTGAATTAGATATCAATTATTTCATGAGAAAAGGAAGTCCAGAAATAATTGTTTTTACAAATATATGTGTATGTTAATAGTTCAATAGAATTTGAAAACTCTACACATGAAACACATATTAGGATCCATTATTATGTCCCATTGATGCAATGTAGGTGTGACAATTATAGCCTTTATAAGATCTGATGATACTGGATTTTTAAATTTCAACTTACCTGCCTGTTACGTTCATCCATTATCCTCGTGATCTGAATCTTTTTTCTCCCCATAGTCCCCGTTTTTCTTCTTTCGTTCGTTCCTACACTTCTGTATTTTCTTCTTCTCTTTCCTTCCTCTTTCCTGTTTCCTCAAACCAAGACTCCTTCTTCAGCACTTACACAATTCAATTCACAGACCCCTGCATCCGTTCCTGCCAAGTACACAAAAGAAGTGAATAGTTAAGTTACTCAGACAAAATCTCAATAGAACTTGATTAGTTGTGGTATTTTATCAAGTGGACTGAATGCATTTAGCATGTAGAACTGCTAAATAAGCAACTACATTAGAAATGAAGTCAAGAATGGTTCGGCATTATCATTATTAATTACTGACAGATGGGTTGTCAAGGTTTTTCTTAAATACCTTTGGCACTCTAGTTCTACAGACAATTATTTAGAACATTCATGCATACAAGACGAGATTGAAAGTGTAAATGTTGGAGAATCCTTTTAAGGTATCACTATAACAATTAAAGTAAATGCTCTCCTACATTTCATCGATGCACATTTTTCTGTTCTGTAATACATCGTCAGAAATGTGAAAAATTACCCAAATCAGAGAGTTAATGAAGCCTTCCATACCTATGCAAGCTAAGTAATCAAGCTAATTCACTTTTGAATGAAAACAGAAGAGATAATAATGCTTCTTATTATGCAAATAGGCTGGACCATTATTTTATTAATGTTTTAGTTGATATATGGGAAATGTCAGCTGATTCTTAAATCTTTTAAAATTATCTTTTAAAAGATTTCAAAAGAAAAAAATATTCATTCTTTTATCATAGTTTAGTACACATATATTCCCTAAATATATTTGTATATATCTCCATCTACAGGAAATACAATATATAGAACAGTTGTTGATACTGTATATTCTGTGTACCAAATCCAACACACTACAAATGAACAAACAAAAACCACATTGTAAAAAGTCATAATTGCACCAAAAATCCACAAACACATGGCAGCACATATTCCTCCACAAAAATGCTAGAAGCGACAATATTAATCCAACCGACTGCAAAACATAAACTAAAAATAAAAGATATATTTGTGAATTAAAAACCAAGAGTTTTACTATAGATAAAAATGTAATGCAAATTACACAAAAGCTAAAGACAGAAATCTCTCAGTTGCTTTTTGTAATCCTAAAAGTTGGCTGCAAATGTCATGAAAAGATTTTAACATAAGTTGGAGAAACCAGCTTTTCCATATTCATATATATCACAGTAAAATCCTATTTCTATTAGTCAGATTTTTTTAGGTGAGTGAGCATGTAGCATTGCAGCCTTAATATTTTATACACAATTCTGGTATAACAAAATTATTTATTAATTTAAGCATACAAATGTGCATACTAAGCTTTTTCTGGTTAATTGGACACTGGTTTTTCTCACAACAAACCTAACACGTAAAAATAAAAAGCAATGATTTATCAATATACTGTTTTCATGCAATAAAACTGATTCTTCTTTTAATGTCCCCTTTTCTCCTCTTTTTCTCAGTGGAAAGATATTGGACTTTTTAAACAGAAATTGAAAGAAACATGTGTTTCTTTCACAGCAATTCCACATTCTATACACTCTGAAGATGCAATTTTAAATATATTTTTCAAAGAATAAATCCCTTGGAATTCATTGGGCTTACTCATAGGTATAAATGTATACTGTTATACTGCGAATCAGCATTATATTTAAAATGTTTTTATAATATAATTGCTGGCACTATTACTTTATAGCATTAAAAACTGAAAAAATGATGTTTTCTTAACTATCCAAATCAGGCTATGTGTCGGTGAAACAGTTTCATTTGTACAGTTCTACAATTTTAACTGATGCAGCTTGATCTATTCATAATAATCCAGAAATAGAGTAGAATTCAAACAAGCTCTCTAAAACTGTATTGCATATCATATAAATTTGCACATGTCATAGTCCCTTAGAGTTATTGGCAGTTACAGTAACATGTTTATTTGTTTTTGACTGGACTTTTTCTTGGGAGCCCCCCCTTAGCCTTTCTCTCCGTCCAGACCTCCCATCCATACCAAACAGTGATTCTTACCTCTGTTTTTTTTAAAAGCCAGGTAATTTTCATGTACAAGATGAACCCAAAGAAGTTTAACAGGATTTCTCCACCACATAGACAACCCATAGATTAATCCACAGCAAATGCATATGGGACAATTTCCTTTCCTTTCATTCACTCACGTGGAGCCAGAGGCACTATTGGCTTACAGCCCTATGTCTGCCTAAGCTCTTATTCTGTTGAGGGTGGAAGGTCAGAGTGGGCAGATTAAAGAAGTGGTGACAGTTAGCCAGGATGAGAGTTGCTTTACACATCCAGAGTCTGAAGCTTGCATGAGAAAAACCTTGGGCGGGGGTGGTGGGGTGGAGGGAGGAATAGGGGGAGAACGGGAAATCACTGAATGCTGACACTCTTGTCTGCAAGAACTTGTGAGCAGAGCCAGAGTAAAGCAGCAGCATGGTTAGCCCCTCCCACACAACTATCAGTTCCACATTTCATATCCAGCTTTCAGAAAGAAAAAGAAAAATAGAAACAGTCCGGTGTCAGGAACGTTAAGTATTCAGCAACTATATAAAATATTCTAAAAATAGTATCACAAATACCTCTTGGAACCAGCAAACATAAACCTACTAGGGAGACTGACAGAACATCAAATTTGTATCACTTTAATTTAAAAGTTGAATTCGAACCATTGTGCTTGTTTGCAGCAACAATTTGTTGACAAGTTGGTAGTGGTGGGAGGAAGAGAATAACCCTTGCAATTTAAAAAGGAAACATTGATCCCATTTATTACGTTGCTGCTTCTCAGATACAGGAATGTGGAGGATCAAGAAGCTTAACAGTATGGTCACTGTTCTATCAGTTATAAACAACAGAGATTATGAATAGCTTTTTGCTCAAAAGTGACTGTAGGATTTTAGGGTTTTTTTTTACCTGAATTATACCCCCATCCGAAAGATAGCAGAAAAATACCTCTATAAATACGCTCATATGAATGCATGAACTAAAAATAGAAATTACCATTTATATATATAGGAAAGATTCAAACCCATACAGCTAAATTATATGGTAAAGAAACTTAATAAATATATTGTGGGGTAAATTTAAAAGCATAGTCAATTTATCAGCTATCTACCCTCTAATATTGCCAAATATCTAAAAGTATGTTGACTACCTGCTTCTGAAACTTCTACAAGATCAACTTTCAGTAGATAACTATTTAAAGTTGCCTTTGAAAACCTACCATGCATTTCTCAAAAAAAAAAAGTTACAACAGCACAAGCTCTAGGCTGCCCTAAAGAATGTTCACCACACAAAACTAGCCATTAAATTATTCCAGAAATCCTATCCAAATAGGTCAACAATAAAGAAATCTTTTAAAACAATGACAAAATTATATATAAACAAATGCATTAAAAATGTTGATGCTACAGTCTTCAAAATTACTGCCTTCAGCATTTTCCCCCTTGGAAACCCAAACACAACAAAAATCAGATTGTTTGCTAAAATAAGGAACTTCATTTTGGCGGGCTTCTGTTCGCTTTACAATTTGGCAAAAGCAGAGTCAGCTGAGGGAAGAAGAATCTGAGTTCCAGTGGACAAATCCACACACTGCAATCTCTTCTTTGCCTGCTCTCTTATACATTCTGTCCATCTCCCACTCAGTATCACAGCAGCGTCTTGACAGAATGGCAGGAAACACACACTGAGTGGTCAGGGAAGGAGATGATGTCAGCAACCACGAACAATAAAAGGTGTAAAGGTGCTTCCTTCCTTAAACTGTTCCAGAAGTGCAAAATGGGAACCAAAACTCTTCACTTCCTTCTCTGAACAGACATTTTTGAATCTGTTCTGCTGCAATACTTCAGACAGGGGATCCTTTGAATAAATCACCCAAGGGGCAAGAAGGAAAATCAAAATGGAGGAGTGTAAATGTTTAATTTATAAATAAGGAAGCAACTAGGAAAGAATGTCAATGTGTTTGGTGGGTGATGTAAGCTTTTGTTTTTTTAAAAAATAGCAATCTGTATACTAAGTTAGATATAGTCACTGCTGTTTCCACCCCATGCCCTGTTTTGATTTAACTGCACATATCAACAGCTGCCTCTAACTTTGCATGGGTAGAGATTTAATAAAAATGTTTTGTTTTAAAAGATAAACAGTCTTTTTTCTACTGTTTTCTTTTAGACATGCAAACAACAACAACCACAACAAAACCCTACATGTGCATTGATGCCGGAAGATAATGTTTCATGCATATTAAAAGAGGAATTGCAATATGATGTAACAAACACGGGCAAGTTTAGCTAACATTCTTCAGGAGAAGCTTTACAGTACTGAGATTTTGCTTTGTGTGGCTATGAATTGCAGAAGAAGTCGTCCATTTCAACATGCAAAACTCTGGCTGTAAAACAGATTGTGATAAGGATGCTGACCAAGGTTAATATAAGGATTGACATGGCATTCATTTACATTGTAACATGCATCTACATTTCCCGTAAGAAGGAATTGGATAGCCCAAACCCAATTAAATAGGACATAATCTTTACTAAATCTATAAATCAGTGTCTTGTAAGATAAATCAGGCTGAGAGAAGCATAGAGTTGCCAAAGCCGCAAGTTTCCCTGATAATTTAGTCTTAAATGGAAACGACCCTACTTCCATTCTCTAAACATGGCACATAGAGCAAGTGCTTTATGAACAAGTCTGGTGTGCTTCTGTTGGAGAAAACACTGAACTGATGAATGTACAGGCCAATGCATATAGCCATCATCGAATTAGCTTTCCCTGCCATACTTCACATAAAGCTTGAACCTAAATACGGCTTTTTAAAAATACCTCTTCATACACTTTGGTTATAATATTCAGACAGAAAAGTGGAGGAACATGTAGTTGAAAAGACTGGAATTTACATCCTGTCACAATCTTAGAGATTTTGTTTTACTAAAATGATGTATTGAGTAGTGTATGTCACTTCAGAAACTGTCTCAAATGCATAAAGTTACTTCAAAATTATGTTGGAAATGTAAACAAGGAACTTTTATCATGCTTAGTAGACATATAAAAAAGCAGAAAGTTTTCAATTCAAATGATACCAAATATTTTAAAGTTTAATATGCAATTGAAACCAGAGGCTTTTCTTTGGGTAATGATTTATAAACAATTAGGAAACAGGGAACTTTGTTTTTATATATGGTAACTACAGCAAGATTATTATATGCACAAGGTGGAAAGAGCCAACATTGCCTACAATGGAGGAATGAATGATAAACATGATGGATCTTGCAAAGTGGCCAAATTAACATCTTTGATTAGAAAAAAATGTATGGTTTTACTGGAAATCCTTTCTAGACTTCTTGTGTGGCACAGAAAAAGATGAATTTATGACTTATGATTTTGATAGTTCAAAAAAGATATTAGAAAAAATGAAACTCATGATATAACCAGGATAAGAGATAAATTTATATTATGATATAAAGAAAATCAGAAGCTAGTTCTTTATATATTTTTTCTTTCTGTTTCTTTCTTTATATTTTGTTTTCTGCATTTATGACTTTGTCCTCTTTTTTCCTATCTTTTCTTCTTTTCTTATTCTTTATATTAGTTTCTTAATTTTTAGGTTTTATAAAAAATATTTTTTAAAAAATAAATAAAACCACTTCATTATACAGTTATACACTAGATGTCATTACCGCTGCACTACAACACAGACACAGCATGCTCACTATAAAGAGAGATCTAATTTCAGCAGAGAGTCATTACTAAGAAAAAGAAAGAGGCTCCGGATCTTTATAAGATTCCAACATCTGTCCCAAACATTTCAGTGCAAAACCTGAACACAACCTACATTTACATATTTCCATGATACAGCTAGACAGCCACATTAAAATATGGGGAAAGGATTTCATTTCAGAATTCATTTCAAGATAACATTTGCTTATAACAGAAAGTTTGCCATGGATGTTCTATAAGAAGTATAGCTAGGAACTGCATAATTTGATCAGCAATGAACAGAGGTCTAGAAACATTAAAACAATCTTTCTTACTGTAAATGATGCCCCTTAGAAGTATTGGTTAACAGTTCTTTTAATTTAGTCTCTTAATATCCAAAGCATTGGATGACTAATTAAATGACCATCAAATGTGTTCCTAAAAATTTGAGGTATGTTTAGATTTACTTTTATTATTATTTTTTCCATTTCTGAATTAAAGACAACACTTTTCCATTCCATTATAATTACAAAGTCAAATCTTTACAGATGAAACATCAGTTATTTTTATTAAGGCCCTTTTGCTAATCGTACCATAGTCTGTCTCTTTTACTCTGTTTTACTCTGTTCTATGCCACTGAGTATCATTATATGATATATTGTCACAATTTACTCTTAATGTCTCTCCCAAAATATACTATTGGGATGGAGTTTGGCTCTGAGCTTCTTCTTTTTCTTTTTTTCTGTCAGTTTTTAATGATTTTAATGACACATCATTCAAAAATCATACTAGGTAAAAATGTTATAACCTCATAAGTGTTCATCAGTTTAAAAACAAATAAATATAACATTTTATAGGAAAGTGACATAATCATGGTAAAGTGACAAGCCTGGTAAAATAGGCAGGTTCTATTGCAATCAGAGCCCAAACTTTTCTATTTCACAACAGGCATATTTCATAATTTAGTGCCTTGCCTCACAAGAAATCAACATTTTAGTAACATGCTCAATTGCACTTATTTATTTACTTTCTAAATATTATAATGAAAAGATTACCCTTTTACCTCATGATTCTAGTTCTTGTTCCATTTTTATTGGAAAAAGAACATATTTTAAAAATTTTCTGGAAAAAACATGAGGGCTCAGAGTAACTTCACTATGAGAGGGATAAGGTTCTTAGAAGGTAAAAGCCACAGCACAAAAGAGGCATCTTTTATGTGTCATCAGTTGGAACTCTTTTGCAGATTGGACTAGTTAGTACAGACTTTCACACTGGACCTAATAGTTCTCATAGAGGTGGTCCCTCAGATAATCTGGCCGCTGGTATTATGCTCTAAACTAAAACTTTCTTAGCTCATCATTTGAAAATTGATATCCATGATCCCTCTGACAGTCCCATGTTTTAAACCTAGGCAGTAAAACCTGTCATTGATGCTGCAAATTGAAAATAGTCAAGAGTTGACCCAACTTTTCTTTCAAGATTGTCATAGGTTTCTGCCAATTTAAGACCGCTACTTAAGTTCATTTGCCATCTAATCCTTTTTTAAAAACAGAAGATTTTCAGCTAACCTGATGGTTCATTGTGACATAATCCCTTGAAGTCTTTGAAGTAGCTTTCAGAGGCAAAAGTCAGATCTACAAATTATTTAAAAAGCAAGAAATGCCACAGGAGAAAGCAAACAGCCCAGGGCAAATACTGCCTTAGGATTGACTTCCACAAATTAGCACATAGCCAAGGAATAACCACCCTGGATGAAATATTACAGTCAAGCAAGCTTAGTAGGCCCCGTAAGAAACAGACACACTAACTACAATCCTAATTAAGACAAGTAGGGCAAGCTATCATACACATATGGCCAGTAAACCCCATTCTTTTGTTTCCTCGATGATGTTATCTAGTTTTGTAATGAAATGTTTACAAGAAATAAGCAAACACCAAGATCCCCCAATCTTTGCAACTCTGAACTCAATGCCCATTGAGACAAAGGTTTTTAACCAAGCAAATATTTGGTTATGAAAACTAAACATCATCTTAAAAATTGAAGTGATGACAATATTTATATGTAAATTAAGTGTATTTATAGTTTTGTGTAATCATGAAATTCATTTTCCTAAAGAGATCCTTTCTGTTTATACCATTGGCAGCTTATGCAGTATCTGGATACCTACTATTTCTTTGCACACCAACTCAACCCCCCCCCCACATAACTTGAGCATAGCATCAATTATATTTCATTTTAATTCAATGCAAATACAAATTTAAATGAAATATAATTTATTTTTGTTCTATACCAATGTTGTTCAACCATTTTTCACTTGTATCTGACCTTGTTTTTTTCCCTGTGGGATTCCCAGTCCAGATCTCATTATCGGGAACAGACATGGCACAATAACAGGTACATTTTCTGGCATCAACAATAGTATTTGAAATATTATACACTTTGTTTTTCATCACACACTATGCTCCTATTAGATATTTTTCATCAGTGGCGCCCTTGAAATACTCTAGGTCCCCAGAGATGCCTGTTTGAAACTATTGTTGTAGACAAACTCAAACTTTTGGAAATATGGCTCTCCACATACCCTGAAATAACAAAACACCCATTTGTCTACAGAACCTGTATAATCCAATGCTGACCAGGAAATGTTACCCATACTAAAGCATTCAGCAACTGAATTTTAGTTCCACTTCAATATTTGACAGAGATTTGAAAATAATACCAACAGACAAGTTATTAAAAAGGTACCATGCTGCTGCCCTTATATCTAGTTGATCAGGACCATACTCAGATTAAATATCTGTTCAAGAAATCTCTATAATGAATGAAACTACATTGCAAAGGTAGCTATATGAGTTGGTGTGCAAAGAAATGGTAGGTATCCAGATACTGCATAAGCTGCCAATGGTATAAACAGAAAGGATCTCTTTAGGAAAATGAATTTCATGATTACACAAAACTATAAATATACTTAATTTACATATAAATATTGTCATCACTTCAATTTTTAAGTTGGTGTTTAGTTTTCATAACCAAATATTTGCTTGGTTAAAAACCTTTGTCCCAATGGAAGATATTCTTCCATTTTTCACTTCAGAGATTACTGTCAATATTTTTCATTTTATTATTGTCAGACAGAGTACACTAGGGGGGGAAATAACAAAATCAATTGGAAGATACATTAGCTAATCTTTCAGCGGCCTTCAATTACATTACATTTTCCCAGAAATTTGTTCTACCCTATTAGTATACACAGCAATCCCTGACAAAAATCGTTCTTAAAAGCAGTAAAGGGTGATAAAAAGGATGTAAACTATTCTTGTGCAGGCAACTTGAACCTTTGACACAAAAGCAGCTAAGAATACACATTAAAACACCAATAGATTAGCTTTGAAGTTTAAGTACAGGTACAATATTTTAAGTAGAATCTTTTAAGTTACGATGGATTGTTAGATTGATCTTTTTCCTACTTCTCTCTGCCCCAATCTTATTTAATAGGAAAATAAAGTGTACTGAAGATGTTGATTCTCAGAAATGTGTAGTGAAGACAGTTGCTTACAAGCAAAAATTAATTAGGTAGAACAATCAAGAACACAAATTCAAATGCTATGTTTTAATATCTTGTGGATTATCTATGTTTGATTCTTGCATATAAGCCAAACAAGAACCAGAAAGTTCTCCTGTCTGGCAAGAATGATGTTCCGTTATTATATACTCAGAAAAAACATGCTATATGCCATCATGAATGGGAATATTTATTTATTGGAATCATAGACCATCCAATTCCCAAATAACTCTGGATAGCTTACATCTTAAAAGTAAAATAAAAGAAAAAAATAGAGATGAACATTTGGAAAAAAATAATCCAATGCACCAGGAAACAAACAAACAAAAAAAAGAGAACAACCTAATAGGCTAATGTCCCTAATCCTTTTCTGTTATGCATGCCTAACTACTCAGAAGTACATATTATGAGAAAGTACATATACAATTGCCACATAATATTAACTTTGTGCATAATTCTTTTTTATCACAGGGGATTCACATGAAAACTGCTGTCGATGGATAGCATAGAAATGTATTAATAAAATAAGTATCATGCAAATACACATACACTGTATAAAAGCATTTGATACTAGTAATGCAACTCACAATAGATATCACTTTTAGAGTTCCTTCTTTTGTCTTATAGAGGCTAATCAACCTAATTAAAGCTTTGTTCATTTGGAACCTTAAATGACAATTTGCTTAACTCCATCCCAGTGTAGTACTTGCATAAAGAGAATTAAATCTGATATTCTGACAGCAATTATTAAATGATCCCAACTGGCCCCAATTAAGATGCACTACTCAATGGTCTTCAAATCCAATAAAATGATGAATCTTCTCATTTGTATATCTTTCTTTACTTTGGTCTATTTCTTTAATACCAATTAAGTTTATCTGGTAAGTGCAGTTCAACACTATTATAAAGATTCATGATAAGAGATATTCACCTGAAAAACAGCCTTATTCACATATCAGGTAGGTTTTTTTAAAATCAGTTTCATTAAGTTACAACATACATCATATGAAAGATGCTAAATACTGTGTGAGTAAAGGACACCAATTAAAAAGTTCTTATTTATGATTTTTAAGATCCCTTCAGTACAATGACAATATATAAAACACCATGGAATGTACAAATCCTTAACTATATTAGAACTTTTATCTTTGTTTTTTTAAATGTCCTGTTCTTAATTTCTTAATTTTAACTGTTCTTAAACACTTAACTTGGAAAGCATAAAGTCTAGAAGTATATGGCATCATATGTTAGTACAAGTAGTGCCTACTTAATGGCTGCAATTGGACTGACAACCCCATTGGCAACATGGTCCTAAAGTAAAAATAATGCGATCATGCCTGACTTATAACACCCATTTTGGCTGTGATTATTAAGAGAATCACCTGCAGTCATTAAGCCCAACATCACTAGAGTATGATTTGCTATTTCTTACCAGCTTCCCCATTGATTTTGTTTGTGGGAAACCAGATATAAAGATTGTACATAGTGATTGTGTGACAGTGGGATATTGCAACTGTTATAAATATGAATTTGTTGCCAAGTGTCTGAGTCACAATCACATGACTGTGAGAATGCTGCAGTGGCTGTATGGTTGAGGCATATCTTTTACTGGATTCCTGTATGTAGCTCTACAGTTGCATAGCACATGTAGTCGCATCAATGTATTTTCTTCAGTGCATGAATGGGAACTCAACAATCCCATTGTACTGAATAATTTTTCTTAAAGCATCAATGAGGAATTTTCCACATCTAATTTTCTTCTTTTAGTTCCTATTAGTCTCAGGCATATTAGAAAGAAAAAAAAACCTTCTACTTGTGTTGTATTTCTTATGGGATCACTATTAGCTTCTGACTTCCCTCATTTTATACACTTGTAATTGCATATTTTTTCATCTTTTACAAAAGTGTATTTATTTTCATCATAAATATACAGTTCCATAAAGTGTTTCTAATTACTTTAAAAAATTTGCTTAGAAAAAGAAAATCACCTTGGAACACTTAAAATGCCAGCTTAGTTTTAAGTGCATTTCACTGGAAAAGTGAGCTTTATATATTTTATTTTCTTCTTGTGAGGTAGATTAATATACTTTTACTTTTACATAATTTTATTCCACAAACAGTTTTATAATACATCCAGAACTTTGATTATTGTGTAGATGAAAATATAACAAATAAAAAGTATTATTAATTAGACAGATATGATCTGCCTGGACCAAAAGTTCAACTAACTTCTAGAACAACTTTCTTCTTGTGAACTTTAAGACTTGTGGCCTTCAACTTCCAGAGTTTTAGATTGGGAATTCTGAGAATTGAAGTCCACAAGTCTTAAAGTTCCTAAGGTTGGACACCCCTGCTCTAGAGCAATCAGTGCACTGATGAATTGTTCTGGCTTGGTCTAATATATTCTTTCTGATTAATTCCAATGATCAAAAAGTATAATAATTTTAGAACATGCTTTGCTTATGAATGATAAAGTTGAACTGCGCTTCCCCAAGCAGAAATATTAATTCTACATATACATCTATGTGGAAAATCACTAGGGATATCAGACCAGCAGAAATGCTACCATTAGTCAGCACTAAAAAGACATGCAGATGTTTTTTAGTGGTTTGAGATAGAAACCATACATTCTTGTTTCCAACATGTTTACAACAAATGTCTTTGAAGCAAGACATAATTTTTTCATCAAAAAAATTCATTAATACATGGGTGTATTTATTTTTATTTCTATGCACAATCTACCACCTTTTTAATAAAATAGTATATGTGAATTTATAAACTGTAATATAAGGCACAGTTGAGAAGAATATTCTACATTTATAAATCATATTTTCTTCTTCACTGTTCTCCAAAGCTCTTTCTTTTTTTAAAAAAGTAAAGCTGTCTGTTTTTCCAATCTCTTCCTTCTCCCCAAAAACTCAAACAGAATTTTTTTCTTGTAGACTGCTAAGAGTACAATCTATTTTTAGCTACCTATTTTTGATGTTATAGCAAAACTTGAATACTAAGGATAAAAATAAAACATACTAGTGTGTCTATGTGAGAAAAGAATCCATGTGAAAATTCTATGTATGCCATCATGAGATATTTAGCTGCAATTTAGATAAACAAGTCAATAAATTAATATGCAAAAGATGCCCATTAAAGAAGAGATGTTTATTAAAATACTTGCTATACATCTCCAGCCTGAGCCTCTATTTATATCTCATGTCGATATATGGTATTCATTTCATGAAATGAACCCCATACATGTTTTCCCTTTCCTATTTTGTCACTTACATATCTGTTCAATCACAGCAGTATTTTTCCCCAAAATGCTCATACCAGTTGTACTTATAATAAATATTTCTATGGGAGTAAATATTCTCAATAGCTAAGTAGTAAAAAGTAAGATCAGAAAGTAAACAAGGTTGCCCATGTGATTAAGTCTATATTCCTATGCATACTTATAAATAGGAATAATATCTCAGGCATACTTTGGACGAAACATGTACAAAGTTATTGCTTGATCCAAGTTAACTATGACCTTAAGAGACTTCTTTGAGAATATCATTCTTTCCTTTATTTTTGCTACCACTAGAATGTTGCTTTTACTTTTGACTGAAAACCACACAGAGTTGGTTATAAGGTGGTTGGTTTGTTACATATCAAACATATATAAATGTTTCAAATAAAAAAAATAAACTTCACTTTAAAGTAATCTAGGTTACTGATTAAAAAAACAACAAACTAGTACATAGGCTAAAGCAGTACAGGTGAAACTCGAAAAATTAGAATAATGTGCAAAAGTTCATTTATTTCAGTAATGCAACTTAAAAGGTGAAACTAATATATGAGATAGACTCATTACATGCAAAGCAAGATAGTTCAAGCTGTGATTTGTCATAATAGTGATGATTATGGCTTACAGTTCATGAAAACCCCAAATCCACAATCTCAGAAAATTAGAATATTACATGCAATCAATAAAACAAGGATTATACATAGAACAATATCGGACCTCAGAAAAGTATAAGCATATGCATATGTACTCAGTACTTGGTTTGGGCCCCTTTTGCAGCAATTACTGCCTCAATGCAGCATGGCATGGAAGCTATCAGCCTGTGGCACTGCTGAGGTGTTATGGAAGACCAGGATGCTTCAATAGCGGCCTTCAGCTCTTCTGCATTGTTCGGTCTCATGTCTCTCATCTTTCTCTTGGCAATGCCCCATAGATTCTCTATGGGGTTCAGGTCAGGCGAGTTTGCTGGCCAATCAAGCACAGTAACCCCATGGTCATTGAACCAGGTTTTGGTGCTTTTGGCAGTGTGGGCAGGTGCCAAGTCCTGCTGGAAAATGAAGTCAGCATCCCCATAAAGCTCGTCTGCGGAAAGAAGCATGAAGTGCTCCAAAATCTCCTGGTAGACGGCTGCGTTGACCCTGGACTTAATGAAGCACAGTGGACCAACACCAGCAGATGACATGGTTCCCCAAATCAACACAGACTGTGGAAACTTCACACTGGACTTCAAGCATCTTGCAGTCTGTGCCTCTCCATTCTTCCTCCAGACTCTGGGTCCTTGGTTTCCAAATGAAATGCAAAAGTTGCTCTCATCAGAAAAGAGAACTTTGGACCACTGAGCAACAGACCAGGTCTGTTTTTCTTTAGCCCAGGTAAGACACTTCTGATGTTGTTTGTTGTTCAGGAGCGACTTGACAAGAGGAATATGACATTTGAAGCCCATGTCCAGGATCCGTCTGTGTGTGGTGGCTCTTGATGCACTGACTCCAGCCTCAGTCCACTCCTTGTGAAAGTCCCCAACACTTTTGAATGGCCTTTTTCTGACAATCCTCTCCAGGCTGCAGTCACCCCTGCTGCTTGTGCACCTTTTTCTTCCACACTTTTCCCTTCCACATAACTTTCTATTAATGTGCTTTGATACAGCACTTTGGGAACATCCAACTTCTTTTGCAATTACCTTTTGAGGCTTTCCCTCCTTATGGAGGGTGTCAATGATGGTTTTCTGCAGAACTGTCAGGTCAGCAGTCTTTCCCATGATTGTGACTGAACCAGACTGAGAGACCATTTAAAGGCTCAGAAACCCTTTGCAGGTGTTATGGCTTAATTAGCTGATTAGAGTGGGACACTTTGAGTCTAGAATATTGCACCTTTTCACAATATTCTAATTTTCTGAGATTGTGGATTTGGGGTTTTCATGAGCTGTAAGCCATAATCATCACAATTATGGCAAATCACGGCTTGAACTATCTTGCTTTGCATGTAATGAGTCTATCTCATATATTAGTTTCACCTTTTAAGTTGCATTACTGAAATAAATGAACTTTTGCATGATATTCTAATTTTTCGAGTTTCACCTGTAATTTGGAAATAAGGGTACATTCATACGATCAAGAAACAATACTGGTTGTATGGAAATCTGAATAGTTGTATGCAAGGATGGAAAGTATTATAACATTTATTTATTCAATATGGCATTCAATTGCATGATTGCAGCCACCATGTTGACTATTTTGACTCAAATCTTGTGGACATCATTGTCTCACATCTAAACAACTGGAAGTTATCAAGTTGGCAAAGGCTGTAGTATAAAATCAACTCTAAAATTTACTGCAACTTCAATTTCATCATTAAATAAATCCTACCAGTCCAAAACAACATATTTGGTTTGGTATATCTCTCCTTGCTTTTTACCCAAAATTGCAATTCATGTATGTTTTATGATGGTTTACAAACAGTAATGGTTATGTTGACACTTTTAATTCAAATGTTTTAAAGAGACTGAAATAACAGATAGCTGTTTTTATTACAACCTCAGCAAAAATTTAAAATGCTAAAAATTCAACCTAGCTGATACTTGTCCAAATATTGCAGCCCCTCTCCAATTAATGACAGCAGCACATAACCTAGTGTGAAGTAGCTTCAGTTCTGAAATGAACTGAGAAATGTAAAGCAAAACTGACCTTGTTGCCAAGAAACCTAGTTTCTTCCCCTTGAGATTTTTTGCAAAGATACAGAAAAATTCATTTAATAATGTTATTCGATTTTACATTGAGTCCCATAACGAATGTCCCTAAAGAATTATTTAGCTACCTTCCTATTACTTAGTGTGCTAAACAGATCCTTTATAGAGATGTGTTTACAAATTTGCTCTTTCGTCTTTCTACTGAAATATTTATTTTAGACCTACCAGTCAGAAAAGGCAAAAACATGTAGTATTAAAAAAACTGGGATGAGATATCGTTTCACTATTGAAGAGTGGTATGCAATTTGAGTGTCTTCCTGGACTTACAGATCCTGCTTGTTGAGCAGGTGGCAGCTGTGGCCAAGAAAGGCCTGGCTCAGCTTCATTTGGGCTTTCTAGGTCAGGAAGCCCTTATTTTGATTAAGCTGTGTCATTTATCAGGACCCCAGAAGCGTGCAGTATCTGTTGTGGTGTCTGCCCTCTGGAATGGGATTCTCCCAGTGATCTGGATGTCTTCCACCCTAATGTCACTCTGGAAGACCTAGCTCTTCTTGCAGGCTTTAGGCTAGGAACCCCTGTTGGGTTAATTAGATATTTGCTGTTGATTAGTTTTGCCATCTCATTTATTATTTTTAAATTGCATTTTCCTGTTGCTTTTTAATGCCACGAGTAAGAGAAAGTTGAAGTGGGATGGCATCGTAGATAAATAAGTAAAATTAAGGTGCAAATCTAAACAACCATTAGTTCTGTCTATCCAGTTGAACTGTATCTTACTGTAGTTCTTCGAATAGCTGTCACTGGTGTCACATAGAAAACTGCTTAAGATAACAAGATCTTCAAAAGCAATTGCTCATTTATGATTTTCTTTTCAGTTCCAAGAATCAGTTGGAAATAGGAGAGATAGAAGGAAATGATAGAACTAAATTGCTAAAATATTCTAACCACTGCCCCAAACAACCATTATCTTCAGAAATATTAATCTAAATATTGTAATTTCAGCAATATTTGTGACATTTCCATATATGTTTTCTTCTACCAGTACATATATTATTCTTTTCATATTCATTAAGGAGACTTCAAAATTACCATTTATGATAGTAGAATTTAACTCCAAATCCTATGCATGAGTATACAGAAATAAGTCCCACTGAAAGAAATAAAAGCCATTATATAAACTTCAGATATAAAATATTAAGATCTAATTATATATTTCTTATTTAAAAATGGCTTTAGAGCTAATTTTTTTTATTAAATTGATGTTTATGTTATACATAGGATTAAAAAGAACACAAGCTCAAAATTTCCAAAATTAATCTGTATATTCCAGTAGCTAAGTACTCCATAAACTGGTCTTTCATCTATATATGACATTACTGACAAAATAAATGCTTTTTTCTATGTAGCTTCCTACACACAACCCATGTCAACTGTGGAAGAAGACTTGAGGAAATAATATTTATTTATCATATTAAGGCTTGTAAGAAGAAAAAATGAGAAAGAAAAAAAAACCCACTACAGAAGTCCATTCACATGGAATTGGATTTAGCCATTTACTGAAATTTAGGCAAGAGCATACGGGCAGATGACAGTTAAGTTTAATTTCTTATTGTTTAAATGATTTCCTAAAAGCAAAAAATTCACATGGTCAGAGGATAACAGGCTTGGTTAAATAAGTTCATAGTAAGGAGAGAAAATGAAAATAAAGACAAAGCGTTAAGCATTTTCCAGCAATTTTTGCCTTTCATGCACGTTCATAAATACCATTTATACATATTACAGCCTTCAAACTTCTCATCTCTCTTACACACACATGCATCTATATAATTAAACATGTGATAAATGTGCAAATGAAGTGAGGAATTACATACAAATGTCTTAGGCATTATTACAACGTTTATCAAAACATTGCTCTGTTGCAAGGCATCATGGCTCAGTAGTTTAAAAAATGGGCTTGTCAGTTGGTAGGCCAAAAGTCCAAGTTTAAGACTTGAGTGTCATGCATCTTCACCTAGCTCCTGCCCACCTAGCAATTTAAAAGCATTCAAATGCAAGTAGATAAATAGGTACAACTTAAGTGGGAAAGAAACAGTATTCCATGATGTCATTCTAACTGCATGACTGCAGAAAAGTCTTTGGACAGTGCTGGCTCATGGCCTTGAAATGGAGATGAGTGCTGCCCCCTAATAACTAGTAGAGTAAAATCAACAGGGACTCCTACCTATGCAAAGTTTCTAGTGTATTTAGACATGAGGCATATACATATATTTATATAAGGAGAAAAATCAGTTTGACAGATTTCTCCATGCAGAGTTTTGTCAGTGTCAATTACAAGAGTAGGTATCTTGCTTAATGATGTGACATTTAGCTAGACTATGTTAATGAAAAAAGGACTTTCTGACATGATCCAATTGGCCAGGATAGGATAGGTATTGGAGGCTACATTTCAGCTCTAATGTGAAGATGTTTTTTTTTAACTTCATTTTCAGAATATCATTTTTTTCTTAGGAACAATAAGTATACTTACATATTTTAGCAAAATAGACACATAGTCTTCTTATCCAAATACAAAATGAAGAAATGCTTTAAAGTGGTGTATTCTGGTATTCAGGAGATGATTCTCAGTTTGAATTATTTCATGGAATTACTTAGCAAATTTCAGAAATTTCCAACTGTGGTACTACTTGCAAAACTGCAATTGGAAGTTACAAATGGATTTATATGGCTGTTCATTATAGTAAGACATAGTGACTCTTCCATATTTCTACCAACTCCAATCTGAGACCCTTCATACGATCCAATAAATGCACATAAGAACATGGGATTAGTTCATTTACACCGGTTCAAATATTCATGTGAGTGATTTAGTTTGCAATCAACACAAAGATTGCAAATGGTAAATGTTTTGTTCACACCATGAGTAATTTTTCTCTTAGAAATGTTGAGACAGTGAAATTTTATTTTCTGGTCTGAAATAATCAGTGGTGGGATTCAGCTGGTTCTCACTGGTTTGAGCGAACTGGTTGTTAAATTACCCACCCCTCTGTTATCAAAGTGGATCCTGGATGCTATGCTGCAATGGAGAAACAGGCAACAGAACGCAAGAGAAGCAGAAGTCCACTTTCCCTCTTTCTTCTCCCTGCTCCTCCTCCTGTCTTCGTGCTGGCCATTCCATTGCCCACTTCTCCATTGCAGTGCAGTGCCCCGGATCTACTTTGATTGAGCAGTGGCGGGAGGGTGTAATATAACAACTGGTTCGCCCAGGGTCAGGTTGGCCATCATGGGAGAATTGTCCTACATGTGCAGTGGAGCTGGAGGTCAGGGATAGGCCATGTCTTCCACAACAGCCAACCTGACCTTCGGCAAACTAGTTGTTAAATTATTTGAATCCACCACTGGAAATCATCTTAAGAAGTTACTCCTAAAAATGATAATTGCTACATAGCAAGGAATAAATCTATCAAACAGAAACTTAAGAGAAAGCACAAATCCCTCTCTCTATAGCTACTTTCAGCATTATTAACAAGATAAAGTGATAATATTTTTGCCAATGTTTCAAGACAGTGTAAGGTACCTCTGAACAAGGAGCCCCCAACCATTGGTCTGTAGACCGGCATGCCAGCAATCGGGCAATGCAAATGAAGCCCCATCCTCATGCAAACCCAGGCCCTGTCCAGTCCACAGAAAAACCTTTTTCCATGGAACTGGTCCCTGGTGCCCAAAAGGTTGGAGACCACTGCACTAAACTGTTTATCTGGATACTAAAATAAATAATTATTTAAAGCCCTACTAAACAATCACTAGCAGTTTATGAGACTGAACTATCAGTCTTTAGTTTGAATTTATCGTCTACTATGACTTGATGTCCACAGGCAAGTGAACAATGCTTGTGCAAACTCAATATGATTTTTCAGACTAAATGATATCTTGTATTTTTAAATATTCCACAGATGACTGTGTCAGCATAACAATAGCCAAACTAAGAGAGGATTGGCAATCTTCCTAACAGTTTATGACAGTTCCAACTTCCAGTATGATGTATGAACTCTGGGTAACCAGTTTAATCAAAAGAATTTAATTGGGTAGCTGTAGATGTTGACTGAAAAGATAAGTGTTTTAAAAACACTTATGAATGAATGAAGAAAGTTGTTCTTTTTGCAGACGTAAATTGAGTCTATCGAGTTATTTTGGAATACCAATTATGCAAGAAAGAATTTAGTTTCTTATTGCCTTTTTCATCATCATCACCAACATCATCATCATCATGAAACACATTTTTCTCCAAGGAATCAGAATCGCATCAATTATTCTTCTCTGCTCCTTTTATTATTACAAGTCTGCTGCAAGATAGAATAACTTGAAAGACAAGGTAAAAACTAGCCAATGGTCACACTATTAGTATTGTTTTTAAGGCAGAGTTCAAGGCTTGAGCTGACATCTAATGTTCACACCAGCTGGGTTTATGAATGCAGGCAATTTCATTATCATAGCCACTTCTACATATAGATACTTGTTTTGATTTACTTCCATTCTCTCTATTAGACAGATTTAGACTCTGTTTTGCTAGTATTGTTTTCATTTACATTGTTTTTATATTATACACCATCCAGTTTAAAATGCAATCAGGCAGCCTTATAATTTTAAAATTTGGATATTTGCAAGACTTCTTCTAGTGAGGCTTTTACTGTACAATCACCCTGACCCAGAATTTTTACATGAGGTAAATATTTTGTTTGAATCCTTATTTTTCATCTAAAATATAGTCATGATTTTTTGTTGTTTCTACTACTTTTCTTTCCACAAAAATTAGCAAAATAGAATAGCCTTTTACTGGTAATGCCAAAAGCTTCTGCCTGGAAGAACCAGGATACTTTTATCTGAGATAGTAGAATGCATTTCCAGGCATAATAGCCAATATTGTTCTAGACAGAGTAAAATGTTGACTTAAAAGAATACAATTACCATGCTTACCTTCAAAATGACTGGGAGAAATTTACTGCAAATCACATGTAAGTGAATAGCAAAATATTAGTCTAAGCCCTGTAGCCATGGTTTTTTTTATTCTTCCAGACTGTTATCTGAGTAAATGAGAGACCTTTATCTGTCCTATCTCTTACAAATAGAAACTGTTTCTAACTTTAAATGTTTTTCTTAATGTTTCTATTCTTATTTTTAATTGAAATACTATTTTAAAATGTTTCACATATCTTTCATATTGTTTTAAGTTGTTTTGTCAGTTTTTGTTTTAAAAAGGATTACCTTAACGTATTTTATTCTATGGCATATCTATATAACCTGTTATGCCATAATAGCTGACTAAGACATTTACATAAAACAGACACTAAAATAGGCAAAGAAAGTAAAAAAAAGACTCTGTAATCCATTTACACTGTTTCTAACCACTTCAAGGGCAAATTCACTTCCAAGGCAGAGATTCAAGTAACTGTTAACAATTGCTGACATCTTGATTATTTAATGTTGCTGCCAGTGATAACATTTCTGTTTTATTGACCCGATCCTAAAAAATTTACCTTTCAAAACCTTGCGAGACATTAAGCAACTAGAATTTAAAACAACATCTTGCATTTTTAGTACGCTAGAACTGACAAGATGTTTAGGTCAGATGAATAAACACTTAAACATTACTAACATGCTCTTTGAGGGAGATGGTGGTTCAGAAATATGAAAAATAAATAAAAATAAAGATACTTATCATGGTTCAATATAATGCTTTTTCTCTATCAGAAATTTGATTAGTTACCAACATATTCTTTATGAAGAACATAGCCAAAGAAAGCTTTGTAACATAAAAAGAGACTGATAGAAGTATAACTTGTATTTATGCCAGGTATTATAAAGCAAATATTGAAATAATACTGTATCTTTGGCACCAGTATTGATATCTCATTTCATGCCAATTTCTACTGGGACAAAGGACTATGTTCTCATATTTATTGTTTTTAAGTATATTGAGGACAGTAAAGAATATTGTTAATATATTCCTTTACTTATATTAAATAGTCTTGCAAGATGTTTCCAATCACAAAGTCATTGAGTTACTATCAACCTTTCCATTATTGCAACAGACCACACATGTGGCTATACGAACAAATAATTGCATTATTTTTAAGACTCACAATGCCCACAATGTGGTATAAAAGAACCAGCATGGTGGTTAAGGTGTTGGATTGGCAACAGGGAGCAGTTTACCTTAGGCATGGAAACTCACTCCTGCCAACCTACCTAGCAGGTGTAGTTGTGCTGCTGTGTATGCTGCCTTGAGTTCGTGAACAAAGTGCAGATAGAAATCTAAAAGATAATAAAATGCCATTACCTTGAGATACAATGGATGGCCTAAACATTTTATACTACATGTTCACCTAAATTCATAGAATTGACCAAGCATTATGTATATACCATGTTTCCTGTAAATGAGACCCAAACCAGAAAATAAGCCCTAGCATGATTTTTCTGCTTGTTATATAAGCCCTACGCCAAAATAAGCCCCAGTTAAGATGAGCCAGATGGATGCATTTCGTACCATATTTCCCAAAAGTAAAATGTTTGTAAGATATTAATCAAGATGTTAATCTTCTTGAAAATGAACATACATGGACCAGCCACATAGCTGCTGATGAAACTAAACCCAATGTGTGTCTTTCAATTTAAAACTTTGATAGTTTGAGACCAGATTCCTTGAAAAACCATTTCTTCATATTCTTTATCACCCAAGGTGGATTTTTATTAGATTTTTATCCTGCCTTCATTACTTTTATAAGAAACATAAGGTGGAAAACATATCTAATACTCCTTCCTCCTCCTCTTTTCTCCACAACAGCAACCCTGTAAAGTGGATTGGCCTGAGAAAAAATGATCAACGTTATGCAGCCAGTTTTTCATGCCTAAACTAAGACAAGAACTGGTCTCTATGCCAGCAAATTAACCACTACACCAAATGGGTTCCACATTACAAATATCCTTGTAAAATAGAGAAATTATCTTGCAGTTTTTACTACCAGTTTCCCATTCAATCTGATGAGCCTTTGCTAAAGAATTTTTCCCCAAAGGACAAAAAAACATCCAGAAAACTCTCACAGTGTTCTTAAGCATATTTACTTAAGAATGTAATGCTTTTTCTTCTGGCAGTCGGCAGCCCCTTTAATGTCTATCCTTCAATTAAATGCCAAGGAACAATATCATAAAGGAACTCTTATTGGACTTTTTCCACTGTTACTGTAAGAAGAGACCAGCCTTTGGCAAATTGCTGGAAAACCTCCCATCCAATTTTTCTTCCCCCAAATCTGGCAAAGGATTCTAAAAACTGTGCCCGTTTCTAATTCCAGTAGATGACTACTTAATAGATCTTTTAGCAAGAGAAGTCACTTGTGAAATTATCTCTCCTTGGAGAGGTTTACCTGATACCTACTTTGTAATTGTTTCTGGTGGCAGAAGTTCATCTTTTGAAAATTTCTCTAGTTTGTAAGAACCCAACTATAGACTCAGCAGGTATGGCTTTTAAGCATTATTCTCTCTCTCTCCCTCTCCCCGCCCTCTCTGTCAGTGGTGGGATTCAAATTTTTTTACTACTCGTTCTGTGGGCATGGATTGGTGGGCGTGGAAGGGGAAGGATACTGTAAAATCTCCAGTCAGAGGTGGTATTTACTGGTTCTCCAAACTACTCAAAATTTCCGCTACCAGTTCTCCAGAACTGGATACCACCTCTGGTGTGTGCGTGTGTGTGTGTTCACTTCTGATATCAATAAAAGGTATGCAAGTAACAGGAGACAACACATTCTAGCAATGCCCTTACCAATAAACCTAACATATGTTTTGAACATCTTCTTAAGAGTGTTCTTTAAATAAATACATTGCAAAGGGCTAAAATTCATTTTCAGGCACAGTTGCTGATTATGACTGTTATGTATGTAGGTTTGAATGTTATTGGTTTATTTGAACTGTTCTTGTAAAATGTCAAATGGTATTGGTTTAAATACTGCGGGAAGAAACCCTGCACTCCCATTGGCTGACAGCTACGGCTGCAGGCTATAAGAAGCAGCCGTAGCCAAGCCAGGACAGGTCCATTCGAGCTGTAGTCACTAATAAACTCTTTGCTGGAACTCCTCGCGTCTGACTCTTCATGCAAACTTAACACTGGCGACGAAGGTGGGATTGCCCTGAAGAGAAGACGACGGCGAACAAGCAACTGAGCGAGATGGCTGTGCTGAACACCCCCCAGCACCGTTCGATCCGGCGACGGAAGACTGGGAATCGTATGCGGATCGTTTCCACATGTATCTGGAAGGAACGATCTCGCCGGCATCCCCGAGAGACGGAAGAGGGTGGTCTTTCTCATGCACTGCGGTCCGGCAGTCTTCAAAATGGCGAAGGCGTTGGCGGGAGCAGCAGAGCTGAAGGTAATGGAATGGCCCGATTTAGAGAAACTTTTAAGAGCCCATTACGCCCCACAAGTATCGTGCCTCATTAAGAGACACGAATTTTACCGTCGGGATCAAGAGGATAGCGAGAATGTTAATGACTTCGTGGCAAGTTTAAGGGACATTGGGGGTGCTTGTGACTTTACAAACTGATCGGTTTGTTTTAGGCCTAAAAGATAAGGTCTTACAAAGCAAACTTTTAATGAAACCTAAGATCACGTTTAAAGAGGCCATTGAAGAAGCTGTTTCAGCGGAAGCCACCAAGTCCTCAGCTGCGGCCATGAAAAAGATTAACAAGGCCTCAAGCCAGGCCTCAAGCCATTCTGATGGGGAAAATCCACAACAGCTCATTGCGAACAAATAGACTCTGATTCTGATGGCAGTGAGGCAGAGGAGGGGATTTTTAAACTCAGAATGGAGAAGAAAAGAAAAGACTCTGGGAAAAACAGGCAAGGGTTCTATTGCAGAGGCTGTGGGGGCCACCCCGCACTGAATGCAAGTTCTTTGACTCCATTTGCCTACGTTGTGAGAAACGGGGTCACATAGCCAGAGTCTGCAAATCATCCAGAACTCCACCAGTTAGGAAGAAATTTCCTGATAAAGACTTTAAGCCCAACAATTTCCTTGAAAAATGGGGCGAAATTTAGAAGCAAATGGCAAGAATGAAACTCACCAAACAATCACTATTGGTCATTCTTCACCCTTAAAAAGCAGAAAAGTACATGTGAAGGTGTTTATTGAAGGAAGGCCTTGCCAAATGGAAGTGGACTCAGGCTCTTATTTATCTATGGTGTCATGGGACACTATCCACAGACTCTTTCCCAAAATTCAGAAAAAGCATTTCCGGAAGCAAGCACTGACTCTCAAAGACTACCAAGGGAACAAGATTCCAGTAGTTGGAGCGAGAGATTTCAACGTGCAGTTTAAAGGCCACACCAAACGTTTGCCCCTGACCATCGTGGACAAGGATCGCCCAAATTTGCTGGGACTTGAGTGGTTCAAGCCACTTGGCATCGAGGTGACTGGCATCCATCACGTGAGCAGTTCTGACTGGGAAGAGTCCTTGAAGTCTGAGTTTCCAGAGGTCTTCAGCGAAGGACTGGGCAAGTATATGGGGACCCCTATTGCTTTCAGCTTAGACCCCAAGGTGCCCCCAATTCGTTTAAAGCCCAGGAGGGTCCCATTTGCTTTAAAGGAAAAAATTGATGCACAATTAGATAAGCTCATTGCTCAAGGGGTTTTAGAGCCTACTGACCACTCCAGATGGGAAACACCCATAGCCACACCAGTCAAGGCTGATGGGTCAGTGAGAATCTGTGGTGACTACAAGGGGACACTTAACCATGCTGCAGCAGAGCGCATATCCTGTACCAGTTGTGCATCATCTGCTCCATTCCCTTGGCAGGGGTACAGGCTAAACTGGACTTAGCTCAGGCATATCAACAATTAACAGTTGATGATGCCACTGCAGAGGCACAAACAATTGTGACTCATAGAGGTGCCTTCAAATGTAAAAGACTACAATTTGGAGTAAGCGTGGCACCTGGCATTTTTCAAAGCCTTATGGAAAGAATGTTGCAAGGACTGCCAGGGGTAGTGCCTTATTTTGAAGATGTGTTAATCTCTGCTGAAAATGACACTCAGCTTCAAGAAAGACTCAGAGAAGTCCTTACCAGATTCAGAAAAGCGGGTTTAAAAGTCAAGGAAGACAAATGTACACTCAAAAAGGGCGTTGGTACTTACCTGATACGCCCATTCTCCATGAGCTGCGAAGAGCATCCAGAAGTGGGAGGTGCTCGGAGTCTCGCAGAGCAGGCTGGGCAAAATTCTACTGGGACGCTCCTCCTGTCACTCCACCTTCACGCCCCAGTTTTTTTGAGTCGATGGCAAAGCTGCCAACCCTTCACCCGCTTACAAAGGAAAAAGGTTTGGCGGAGCAGAAAACGCCCCCAGGCGGACAAGGGGATGGGGCTGGATGCTCTTCGCAGCTCATGGAGAATGGGCGTATCAGGTAAGTACCAACCTTTCTCCCCAAGCTGCTCGAGCATCCAGAAGTGGGACATACCAAAGCTAGAGATGTCCACAGGGAGGGATGCCGTCTGACACTAAGCCTACTCTCGGTCCCTATGCACCTGTTGTAAAACCCTCCTGCCAAATGACGCTTCAGCAGAGGCAAACAGGTCTACCCTATAGTTATGTATGAAGGGCGAGGGTGAGGACCATGTGGCCGCCCTGCATATCTCGTCTATCGAAGCCTGAGTGGCCCAGGCGGCAGATGTTGCAGCACTACGGGTCGAGTGAGCCGTGATACCCGTTGGCACGGGCTCCGATTGAGTCTCATAACATTTCGCTATTGCGGCCCTGAGCCAACGGCCAACCGTGGAAGAGGACACTTTTTCACCCTGGGACCTGGGGAGAAATGAGACGAAAAGGGCCTCCGTCTTCCGAAATGCCGCGGTGCGTTGCATGTAGATGCGCAAGGCGTGGCGCACATCAAGGTGATGCCATTGTCGCTCCAGGCGATGACCCGGATCAGGGCAGAAATTTGGAAGGACCAGCTCTTGGGCCCTATGGAAGGAAGAGTTGACTTTAGGGACAAACGTGGGATCGGGCCTGAGGACTACCCTGTCCGAGTGGAACACGCAGAGGTCTTTGCGGATCGACAAAGCTGCCAGTTCTGAAATCCTCCGTGCTGACGTAATCGCCACCAGAAATGCCATCTTATATGTCAGTAACTGTAAACTGATGGTCCTCAAGGGCTCGAATGGAGCCTTGGAGAGTGCTGACAGGACTTTGTGTAGATCCCAAGTTGGGTACCGGTGGACAACTGGTGGTCGCAAATTGGTGGCACCTCGCAGAAAACTGCGAATCCTAGGGTGTTGAGAGACTGAACGAAACTCCCCAAAAGAAATAACTGAGGCCAGGGCCGCCACCTGGCGGCGTAGAGTGTTAGGGGATAGACCCTTGTCCAGCCCCTCCTGTAAAAAGTCCAACAGTTGTGCCACGGATGGAGAGGTGGGGACAACCCCGTCGCACCATTTGCAGAAGGCAAGCCAAGTAGCGTTGTAAATGCGCACTGTCGATGGACGCCTAGCTGCCTGTATAGTCTCAATTGCCTTAGCTGAAATATCCTCTGACCTCAGCGTTGCCGCTCAACCTCCAAACGGCTAGGCTGAGCCACTGCGGGTCTGGGTGTAGGACCGGTCCCTGAGAGAGAGAAATCATGGAGGGTGGTATTCTCCAAGGATCCCGGATGGACAATCTCCTCAGGTCCAAACCACGGCCTTCTGGGCCAGTGGGGGCCACCACAATAATCTCCGCCCTTTCGTCCAGAACCCGTTGGATCAGTCCGGGAATCACTGGAAGTGGAGGGAAGGCATATAGGAGACCTGATGGCCAAGGGCAGCGGAGTGCGTTGACGTTCTCCGCTCCTTGGACCGGGTAACGGGAGATGAATCGTGGCAATTGTGTATTGCGGGAGAAGCGAACAGGTCTATCACAGGAAGGCGAATTTCGGACTGCCTCCTGAAACAATGAGGGTGCAGCTGCCATTCCGCCTGATCGGCGTGGCCCTGCTGAGCCAGTCCGCACATTGGTGACGCCGAAATGTGCTCGGCCTTGATGGAAAGAAACTGTTCTCGGCCCACCGAAGCAATTTCTCTGCCTCCCGCATCAGGCGTTTGGAGTGTGTGCCCCTTGTTTGTTCAGGTGTGCCTTGACGGTGATATTGTCCGTGAGCACCAACACGTGGTTGGAGCGCAGTTCCGACCGAAACTGCGAAGGGCAAGATGGACGCCCGCAATTCCAGCCAATTGATGTCCTGTGCCCGCTCTAGAAGAGACCACTGTCCCTGAGCCGTGTGGTGAAGATAATGTGCCCCCCATCCGTACAGGCTGGCGTCCGTCGTGACGACCTCTCTCGGTGGATCCCTGAAAGGACAACCTCTTTTGATTGCTGCCGCTGTCCACCAGCGTAAAGATCTGATAACGCTGGGAGATACCTAACCCGGGCCATGGAATTGTCCCTCCCTGACCGTTGGTAAGGCAGCAGAAACCACTGTAAATCCCTGGCATGCAGTCGGGCCCAAGGGCGATGGATATACAAGAGATCATCTTCCCCAATAGCTGTGAAAGTAGCATGAGGGGAACCTTCCGAGAGAACTGATCTCCGTACCAGCTTCCTAATACTTTCCTGCCTGTCGGGGAGAGGAAGACTGTGCCCTGTGTGGTGTCAAGAACCGCCCCTAGATGAATTAGTCTAGTTGTGGGCGTCAGGTGACTCTTGTCCCAGTTTATGGAAAACCCGTGACTCTGAAGAGTGGCAATGGTGATAAGGGAATCTGCCTTGGACTGTGGAATGGATGAAGCTAGGATCAAAATGTCATCCAAATAACAATGGAGCCTAATGGGTCTGCTCCTGAGGAAGCGGCCAGCCGCCAGGATCTTGGTAAAGGTCCTGGGGCAGAGGCCAGTCGAAAGGGAGGCGCGTACTCGTAGTGAATGTTACTGTAACAAAACGGAGAAATTTGTAATGGGAAGGCGAATCGGTATGTGCAGGTATGCCTCCGTAAGATCAATGGAGGTGAGCGTCTCCCTCCCTGATGCCTGATAAGATAGACTGTAGTGTAGTCATCTTAAATTTACGGTAAACTAAAAATCGATTGAGATGCTTCAGATCCAAGATCGCTCTCCAGCCCCCCGAGCTCTTGGCACCACGAAGAGGTGGGAATAAAACCCTGGCCCTGTTGATCTAGGGGACCTTCTGGATGGCCCTGATCTCCAGCAAGTGGGAGATGGCGGATTGCATGAGAGCCCTCTTTGTGGGGTCTCTGGAAAAGGGACACTTCATGAAGAATTGCGGTGGGCTGGAGATGAACTCAAGGGCCAGACCAGACCTGATGGTGTTCCTCACCCAGGCATCCGAGGTAGAGGACTCCCACTGGTCGGCAAACAATCTCAAAGCGACCCCTATGGGTGCGAATCCGCTCCTCACTTGGAGCGATGGAAGCTCCTATTACTGGCTCCCTAAACCTTCGTCTATTCTGCCCCCTCGTCGATTACCGGCAAAGTCGGACGAGCCCGACTGTTGCCCCTGGCCCTGGGTACTGGGCCACTGGAACCTAGGTTGATATTGTCCCGGGTAGAGGGAATGAGAGGGGCCCCCACGAAATGTCTGTGAAGGTCGGAAATCCGGCCTCCTATTCAGAGCTGGGAGGATCCTCTTCTTCGATTTTGTCTCAAGAAGAAGAGGATCAAGGACCTTACCAAATAACTACTCCCCGGATATAGGTGCAGAAGCGAGCCTCCATTTGTGTCTCGCATCTGCCTGCCAATGGCGAAGCCACAAGAGACGCCTGGCGCAGACCTGTGACGCTATGGCTCGGGAGGAGAACTTCACTGCGCTAAAGGTGGCATCTGCCGAGAACTCGGCCGCCGCTATGATTTTGGCAACGTCCTGATCGCCTAGTGTTGGGCGGTGGGATTACGTCTCTCAGATGGTGGAGCCACCTGAGAGAGGACCGTAAAAAGAGGCGGCCGTGGCCTTAATGGCACATCAGAAAGCGTCGCTCTGCGCAATGCCATCTCAGCTCTCCTTTCCTCTGCCTTCAAGGCGTCCTCCGCCTCCCCTGGGATGACTGAGGAGGATACCAGGGAAGCTATGGGGTCATCCACTTCAGGGGTGTTCAAGTGCCGGAAAACTTCGGGTCCAGGTTGTAGAGTCTCTTATCGTGCCCTGTGGGGGGGGGGATAAGAGGCAGAGAGGGCCCATTGTTTGTCCACCAGGTCTGTGAACATGGGAGGGACTGGAATAGCCTCTGATTCGATGGTAGGCTGGTGAAATATTAGGTCGCCTGGTTCCTGCTGCGACTCGGGTGACTGGACTGGGGGAGGGCTGGCAAGCCGGGCTGTGTTTTTTGCCTTGAACAAGAGTGACTTGAACAAGTGTGGCTTGAACAGTCCCGTGAAAACAGGATGGTCGGGGGCGATCCCTTCGTCATCGGACATCCCCCTCTCAAGAGGGTCCGCTTCGGAAAGATCCTGGTCAAGATCACGAAGGGACCTGGTCTCTTGTCAATCCAATCCTCCTGGGCTCCCATGTCCTGAACACCCTGTGTGTAAGGCTCCCCTTGAGGGGGTGTCGGATAATGCTGTTCCACCATACTCACGGAACGGCCCGAGAGAGACATGCAGTCTGGAACGATGGGATGTTGAATGGCTGGAGAGATTGTTGTACACGGAAGCAATTCCCCTCTGCACTGCCAGTTCCATCCATGACCTCAGTCGGGTGGTATTTGCTCTGGGAGCTCGGCCTCGGCGCAGGCCAGCCGCTGTGGGTGTGAGCGTAGCCTCAGGAGTGCTACGTGGGGCGGTCCCGGCCTTTGGTTGGATCTGGGCCTTTGCGCAGTTGGAGTGGATAAGTCCAGGGCAACCAGAGGTGGACTTGGAGGTCGGCGGAAGAAGAGGGTCTGGTATGAGAATCAGGCCGGGTTCCTGGTGCACTTTAGCACTAGTTTCTCCAAGGCCTGGTGCGTCTATGGGCATCCTTCTCAGCTGCCCGGGATGGTCTGTTAGACTGTGACAACTGTGTCCTAGAACCCTGATCACTAGCCATTGCAATGGGTATTTTCTCCAAATACTATTACTATTATATTTATCCTTATTATAGTTATAATTTTAACTATAATTATTATCTCCTATATTATTATTAATATTATTATTATTATTACTATTATTATTTATTATTACTAGTGCTACCAGTATTATTGCAATTATTGTCAATAATGATATCTGAAATCAAGTGAAAGGCAATATGAGCTCCCAGGCCTGATCAAAATCGGGCCTGGCAAAGAGGCCCCCAAGGAGGGAAGCCTAAGATGGTGAAGGCCTTTCAGTCGGGCAACTGTCAATGAGTAAAGCTGACCCAAGCCCCCAAGAAGGGAAGCCTAAGGGCAAGTACAGAATGCGTTAGCGTTTAAGGTAGCCTCAGTCCCCAGAAGGGAAACCCTGTGAGGCACTTGTTTGCCGGCCTTCACCGAGCTTCGTCGCAACCGACAAAATGGCCGCGCCCGTGGCCTTCTCTGCACCTAAGCGTGCACAGCCCCCAAGAAGGGAAGCTGTCCAGGCGCTGCAGTAAATCTGGCCACTATGCCAGCCACAGCTCTCTGATGGCTTGCGGCGATCAGGTGGTGGCAGGGGCGAAGCCAGCGATCGGCGATAAGGGAAGCGGCGCGTTGTTGCAGCCGCCCTCGAAAACCGATTCCTTACTTTTGCGCTGAAAGAGCTCGATCTCTTCCAGCGTCGGCAAATAAGGGTCTGAGTCGCCGCCTCAGACCGCAAGCTAATTATCGATCCCGACTGCCTTGCTGTTAAAACTCAGTGGGGATTGAGAAAAGAAAAGCACTAAAGGCAATTTTTTTCTGCTCGGTCAAGAAACCCAGCTACTCGCGTGAGGCTGAGCAAAAACTGGGGCGTGAAGGTGGAGTGACAGGAGGAGCGTCCCAGTAGAATTTTGCCCAGCCTGCTCTGCGAGACTCCGAGCACCTCCCACTTCTGGATGCTCGGAGCAGCTCGGGGGAGAACAGACAGAGTTGAGTTCCTGAGGTATATGATTGACAAGCATGGCATCCATCCTACTGATGCCAAGGTTAAAGCAATCAAGGAAGCCCCTAAACCTCGATGCAAGTCAGATTTGCAAGCCTTCCTTGGACTTATTAACTTTTACCACATGTTTCTACCTCACAAAGCATCTATTGCTGAGCCCTTACATCGCCTGCTTGATAAGAAAGCTGTTTGGATCTGGGGAAGGAAGGAACAGTCAGCATTTAACAGTATTAAGAGACTAATCATGTCTGATGCTGTGTTGATACAATTCTCTGAGAATTTGCCTGTTGTTCTGACTTGTGATGCATCCCCTTTTGGAGTGGGGGGTTTGAGTCACAGGCTTCCCAATGGAAGGAAGCCCCAATTGCATTTTACTCTCGCACTTTGTCCAAAGCAGAGAGGAATTATAGCCAATTGGACAAGGAGGCTTTAGCAGTTGTTGCAGCTGTTAAGAAATTTCATGAATATCTGTATGGCAGGTCATTCACCATTGTTACAGATCACAAACCTTTATTAGGCATTGTGGCAGGAGACAAACCTACACCTAATATCCTGTCACCAAGAATGCTGAGGTGGACTGAATTTCTTGCAGCCTATTCATACAAACTGATTCACAGGCCTGGCAAGGACATTGGACATGCTGATGCACTGAGTCGTTGCCCACTACCTTGCCACAAGGAGGACTTTGAACTTGAAACTCACACCTTTTCCTGGAGACCGTGGCTAAGCTTCCAGTCCATGCTGCTGAGATTGCCAGAGAAACTACCAAAGATGCTGTATTAGCACCTGTTATGGGCTGGATTAAGAAAGGTTGGCCTCTTCAAGATCTACCTCACCTTGCCCAACCTTTTAAGTCCAGGCAAACTGAATTATCTGTATTAAGAGGATGTATTTTGTGGGGTAACAGGGTGGTTATTCCTGCAAAACTGCAAAGGGAGGTTTTGGAAATGTTACATGAGGGTCATCCTGGGATTGTAAGGATGAAAGGTTTGGCCAGGAGTTATGTATGGTGGCCAGGTATTGACAAAATGGTTGAAAACTGGGTAGCATCTTGTCCCAATTGCCAGGTAGTCAGGCCTGCCCCACCTCACGCCCCACACAGGAATGGGAATGTCCTAGGGGCCCATGGTCTAGAATCCACATTGATTTTGCAGGCCCTACAAGAGGGCACACTTTTCTAGTGCTAGTAGATGCATACTCTAAATGGCTAGAGGTAATTCCCATGACATCCACTACAACTGAGGCTGTCATCAAGCAGCTCAGAAAATTGTTTGTCACCCATGGGTTACCAGATGTCCTTGTTTCTGACAATGGCCCTCAATTCACATCTAACATTTTTGAATCCTTTCTAGCTCAACAGGGCATCAGACATGCCCTCACTGCCCCTGGGCACCCTTGACCAATGGCGGGCTGAGCATGTGCGCTTCACCAAAGAAGCTTCAGCAGCTGGGTCCTGGGGACATCACTGAGAAGCTTGAAAAACTTCTTAGTGTTCAACACATCACTCCTAGCCCATCAAATAACTTGTCCCCAGCAGAGTTGTTGATGGGCAGGAAACTTAGTCTTCCCTTGACCGCCTTCATCCCACTTACGCACCCAGCACCACTGGATTCCACTTCCAAAGTTCGTTCTTTTAGTGTGGGAGATTCTGTCTATGCTAGGAACCTTATAGGTGAACCTTTGTGGATTCCTGCTGAAATAACTCACATCACGGGCCCTCGTTCTTACAGGGTACAAACAGAGGATGGCCTCCTCTGGAGCAGGCACATTGACCAACTTAGATCCAGGTTCCCTCAGGAACATCGCCCTGTCTCTCTCTGGGTCCCTCACCTGATGTCTCTTCTAGGGGAAGGAGGGGAACAGGAGGAAAATCAGCAAACAGGAATCAACCCCATGTGTAGCGAGCCATTGCGACAGGAACCATCCCGAACCCTGTCACAAAGCCAAGATCCATCCTTAGAAGTGGAAGATTGCACATCACTACCTGACTTGGGTGCTGACATTGGAATGGAGATGGGTTGGGAGGAGAGACCAGATTCTAACAGTCTAACAGGGTCTTCTTCCTCAGGAAGTCCCAACAGGGAAATGTCAGTAGACACATTTCCCTCTCACTGGGTGAGAACGTTAAAACTTCTGAACCACGAAGGTCTCAGCGTACACGTAAGAGCCCCACCTATTTAAAGGAATACATTAGATAGGTTGGGGTTTGGTATGGACTGAACCTAGTGGGGAGGGGTGTTATGTATGTAGGTTTGAATGTTATTGGTTTAATTGAACTGTTCTTGTAAAATGTCAAATGGTATTGGTTTAAATAGTGCGGGAAGAAACCCTGCACTCCCATTGGCTGACAGCTACGGCTGCAGGCTATAAGAAGCAGCCGTAGCCAAGCCAGGACGGGTCCATTCGAGCTGTAGTCACTAATAAACTCTTTGTTGGAACTCCTCGCGTCTGACTCTTCATGCAAACTTAACAATGACCACATAGGCTGAGATGATGGTGATAAATCTTCTTAATTGGATTAGAGGATTAAAGCTTGATTCTGACTTTTGCATTCATGCACACGTACTTTAGTGTGACTCTAGCTCAGACTTCTAGGCAATAACATATGGACTGTGCTGCCAAGCACTTGGAGAAATATGATGTACATAAGGTGTATATTATTGTTGCCTCCTTTTCATATGTGGCATCAAAGCAAATAGCTGAAATAGGACAAGATGCCTTTGTATTAAGAGACCATGATTGAAATAGGATTAGATCCAGGTTTAAAACTTCCCTGAACTGCGGCACTCACTATATGGCCCTGGGCCTGTCTTTCTGCATATAATCTACTTTATAGAACACTGGAAAATTTGGGGTAGGAGAGAACTATATGTTCTGCACTGCCCAATTTTAAAAGAAAAGCTATGAAATATAAAAATAATATTAACTGAAATTAAAATTTATTGTTATTGTTGTGTGCATTTCCATTTATTTGGAATGCTATAAAGTATTGAATAATTGAGAAAGTGAAATACCAAAAAGGAAGCATGTGCTCTTCATTGATTATACAGATGCCTCTGATTGGGTCATTCATGTCAAGCTGTGGGATGTGTTTAGAAAATTATGAATCCCAGAACATCTCATTGTCCTCAGGATAAAACTTATATACAAGTCAGGAATTCACAGAAAGAACTTGGTGAAACAGACTGGCTCCAGGTTGGCAAATGTGTGAGCTAAGGCTGCATATTTCTCCTTTATTTATTCAATCTACTTCTTCATGTATGTTAAGGTAAACTGAATTAAAAGAAGATGAGCATGGTTTTAAAACTGGAGGCAGAAACACCAGTAACTTGTGCTATGTTGATGACAATTGGTTTCTTGGAAAGTGCTTTATAATATTCTCTTTCGAATCTTTATAAAGACCCAATGGATGCAAGAAATATATACAAACTAATATGATAGTGACTGTGAATTTTAGCCTCATGGTACCTCATCTGATGAATGATCTACCACAGTTTTCCATCTTTCTGGCTAAAATTACAGAGGATGCAGTCATCTAGATCTGGCTGGAGAAGACTGATTCATTTAAGCTGATACTGCTGAATGAAATGTTGAGAGAAAACAAGGTGGCAGGGTGGAAATTTGTGTCCTAAGTAATGATGTTACAAAACAGTCTGAGGTTTCAGTGTTTTGCAGACATTTGGATTCAATGCAATTGTGGACTACCAAATCCATTTACAGTCATTAAATCCATATACACAGCTAAGAAGGATAATATTCACGTACACAAATCAGAAGAGAAGAGTATATATCTTGACTGATATGATTGCAGAGATGATATATTATCCCAGCAAAGTATTTCAGGAGTCCATAAAAGAGAAAGCCATTAAATTAAAAATGCACCGTGTTTTGTCTGGATGCTTAGTAAGAGGACTTGGAATGATTTATCAAGAAATGTATACTTATCTGATATAACCACTGCCTGATTTAATACCAATCTTAAAAACATTGCAGTACATAGGAATCTATAACTTGACCTTCAGCTTTAAGAAATAGAATGAAAAAGTATGTTCATTGTCCAGTCAGTATATCTTGACCCCAAATATTTTTAAAGCCACACATACTGGTAACAAATTGAAAATACTTTCACATACAGACATATAAAATATATATT
Organism: Naja naja; assembly: GCA_009733165.1. Taxonomy (NCBI): domain Eukaryota; kingdom Metazoa; phylum Chordata; class Lepidosauria; order Squamata; family Elapidae; genus Naja; species Naja naja. Next base: position 266,435,932 of record CM019149.1, on the reverse strand, counting down.
TACATTAGCTTCTCTGGATTATTCAGTTTTTTTCCATGACAAAATTTAAATTTATGTCATTCACAACAAGTATCCTTGGAGTTATACAACAGAGGCTTATTCATGTTATTCTAATTTTATAGTATAGTAATTATTGCAAGACAAGTGATCACCAATTTTTTTCGCAATATGACTTCCATTAAGGCATAAAGGAGGAAGGATGAAACTCTACCAGTTTGGATTATTTGTTTAATGAGAAAAACTTTTTCAGCATTGTACTTCTATAGCTTTTCAGTTACATCTCATGTCAAAAGCTCTCACAATCAATGAGTATCTTGATTGGTTAGGTATGTAGCTACTGTACCAACACAACCGGGTTGTAAGTTTCTTTTTTAACTCTAGATAAAAAAAACAGAGTATTTTGCTGTGCTGAAGTTTTTGGGTTTATGACAACAATGCCCCAACTTTCTTTAAATCAGAAAATGCTTGAGAAAAACAGAATGTTCGGCAAGAAAATTAGCATTGCTTTTAAAAAATAAAAATAAAAACAAGAAATACAAATATATGTACATGAGACAGAACTACGATAAGACATCTGAACTAATGAATGATCCACATTAGTCTGGTACCATTCTGGTATGTGTGTAGTTGTACTAGGTAGTCCTTGATTTACAGCCATTTGTTTAGTGATCATTTAAAGTTACAGCAGCACAATGAAAATAGCGACTTACAACTGGTCCTCGCACATACAACTGTTCAGCATCCCCACAGTCACGTAAGCATACTTTTCGGCATTTGGCAACCGGCATGTATTTATGATGGTTGCAGCATCCCGGGATCATGTGATCAGCATTTGCAATCTTCCCAGCCAGTTTCTGACAAGCAAAGGCAATGGGAGAAGCTGGCTTGATTTAACAATCAATCTCATGATTCACTTAATTGCAGTGATCTGTTCAACCACTGTGGAAGAAAAGGTCATCAAATCAGGTACAACTCACTCAACAACTACCTTGCTTAACAACAGAAATTCTGGCTCCAATTGTGATTGTAAGTCAAGGACTACCTGTATGTAACAGATTGTGAAGTCATTTGCTGTAGTGAAATATTTTTTAAAAGCAGTTGGTGAAAGAATCTTTTAATTGCACAAATGCTTGATCATGTGTTTATTTCACATACAGTGAAAAGAATGATAAAGGGAACATGGTGTGCCTGAATAAAGTTACCTGCCAAAATAGTATTATATTGAACATAATATAACCCAGATACGTGCCACTGCCCTGCCTTAAAATCAAACTGGTGCTTCTAAGCATGGTAAAACTAATGATTTTAGGTTGAACAGTACTTGTTCAAGTCTGTGAGCATTTTCAACAGCCTGAAAATGACAGGGCAGCCCTTTGAGAGGGAATTAAAATAATCTTTTTCTAATTCTAAAAAAGCCATGGATAGCACTGTAAGGTCACCACAGGACAAATAAGGACATCATTTGCAAAAGCCTTCGTCTATCCCCACCAGATATATTGGGGTAACATAACCACTAACTGGACTGATTAGGACTTCTAGAGCACAAACTCCCAATTCCCAACTCTGGAATGCACGAAGCTCAGAAATTAAACCTTGAAGCACTTTAAAACACTTTCAGTCCTCAGACTTATTTATGTTTACAGGGATATCAAAGGCAAAGGGTTCTTATTTTGTTTCTCTTAACTTTCGTTTATCAACTGATGAAGGCCTTGTTCTCCCCAAAGGCAATCTGTATCTTTGAATTGTGTCTTTATAGGCTGTAGATGGAAAGGAGTAACACAAATGGAAAGCATAAGTTTCCAAGCTAATGCAGGCTGAGCAAAATCTCTGAAGCTTCTTTAAATAAATATAATGGCTTTTTAAAATATGCATTTATTTAAAGAAAGAAATTATAAGGAGAAACCCAGAAAGAAAAACTGGCAGGGCAAGCTATTATGTATAGAGTAGGAGCAAATGCTACATTTGCTTGCACTGATGATGTTACCTAGTTGGCAGTGGTGGGATTCAATTTTTTTTTACTACCGGTACTGTGGACATGGCTTGTGGGCAATATGTGGCTTGGGGGTATGGCTTGGTGGGTGTGGCAGGGAAAGGATACTGTAAAATCTCCATTCCCACCCCACTCCTGGGGGAAAGTTACTTCAAAATCCCATTCCTTCCCCACCCCACTAACCTGCTTTCCAGCTCCGTTCTCCTGTGCAGGGCAACAAAAGAAGACCCAGCTGATCAGCTGGGACTTGGGAGGCAGAGAATAGATGGGGGCAGGGCCAATCAGAGGTGGTATTTGCTGGTTTTCCAAACTACTCAAAATTTCTGCTACTAGTTCTCCAGAACTGGTCAGAACCTGCTGAACACCACCTCTGCTAATTGGGTATTCAAACCTCTGCAAGAAAGCAATTAGACTCAGAGAGGATGAGGATTCCACAGAAAGAAATTATAGAAAGGACTATATAGTAAACAGGTCAATGTCCTTAGCTACTAGTTGACCACAAACCACCCACATTAAGAGTCACATATACTAGGAAATCAGTAGATGTGCAGTAAATATTCTTTAGAGCTCTTCCTCAGACTTCATAATTTTAAGATGTATGAACTTCAACTCCCAGAATTCCCTAGCTAGCCTGAATTTAAGATGTTTTGATTTCAATTTCCAGGACTCCCTAGACAGTTAGGCAATTCTACCACTTGAAGTCCACACATTTTAAAATTGCCAAGTTTGGGAAAGACTGCTTTAGAGCATCGAGATAAATATAATCCTTTATTAATGTCAAAATATCAAAGACACAACTACTATAATAAAACGTGGCAACCCTGATCTTGAATGCCTAATTTAGAATTTTTTTGTCTTAGCCAATTTGATGGCAAGACTTATTTATACCTGCCATGCTAATTTTGGCACGTCTGTCAAGCTTCAAATAGAACTGTTATTAATTTCCTCCTTGACATAATAAAATGTTATTATGTAACAATTTGGGTACAAAGATGATTAGGATGGTAAGGTATACTATTCACACCTTTTAGATATGTGTTAATTTAATTTCTTGACAAAGAATTAGATTTCTATATGCATTTTTAAATTTCTCTAGGTAAATGTAGCTGATCCCAAAATTACTCATAACTCTGATTATGATCCAGTTAGTATATAAATTGCCAAAAGTTTACTCTTACACACACACACACACACACGAATAACAAATAGATCCAGTACAAAGGAATTCATATTCTGACTAAGCTATGAACTTTAGCCTTTTCTCCAGTTACAGCTCTTCTATAAAAGGGAAAGCTTCATTATTTCATCATTCCAAACTAACACAACAAGAAAACAAATGGCTCCAACTTTATGTTGATTTATCTACTTCTGCTTATTCAGAGTATTCTGATCATACCAATAAAATATTAGTCATCCCTGTCAAAACTTATTTTAATCCTATATACTATCATGACCAATATCAAGGTAAGTAATTTTGTTTTTGTCATGTGCCATGATCAGACAAAGAGCCTATATATGCCAAAATGGAGAGCCTATATATGCCAAAATTGATTGAACTAAAAGAAGAACTAACCACTCTCTTTTTAACATGGCTTTCTTTTCTTCTTTTTTCTCACAAAGTAGGTTGCAGGAAAAGATCAGATCAGTGCTCTCAATTATTTGCTTGCAAAGATATTCTAAAATGGCTCTGAGGACATGATTCAAAATTTCTTTTTTTCTTCTAGAAAGAAATTGGGACAAACTACTGGATTAATTAATTCTTTTTGGATCTTCTATATCTGCTCATTTAGGTTGCTTCACTGGACAAAAAATAGTGCCAACAGATGGGACAAAGTATTATATCACCAAATTTCATGGAAAATTTTAATGATGTTTCACAGAGAAAGAACTGTAGCAATTCCTTTCTTATTTGATTGCAGTCTTTTTATTTTTTTAAAGTGATCAAAATGGAGCAACAAAACACAAAGATAAAAAATACATACATTATCAAAGATAAAAAAGACACAGAGATAGTTTTTAAAAGAAAAAATACAACAAAGAAAAAAGAAAAAAGAATAACATATCACTGTAGCAGTAAGTTACAATTCTATATATAAATTTATCTAAAGCAATTATTATTCAAGTACATATCTATTTCTGACATATCATCTTAACAATATATTTTGGCACAGCAACATTGACACCTGATATATTAGAACAACTTGTTAAATCCTGTAAAACTAAAAAAATCTACTCTTATTTCTACAGATAGTTGTTACCAATAAATAAATGCAAATCCTAATGAATGAAATAAAAAATTAGAGAGTATTTTGTTGTTTAGATCATGGGTGTGAAACTCGCAGTGTTACATTGCTGTCATGTGACGTTTCATGATGTTTTACTTCTCCAAAGAACTGGGGTGGGCGTGACCTGTGCATGACACATCCAGCTCACGGGCCATCAGTTTGACACCTCTGGTCTAGATAATGGGAAAATGTTTTAACTTCTATAACAAGAGTGCCAATGGATCTCATATTACAACTTATAAAGCAAAAATGGTATTTAGAATTTATTGGACTGTGATACATTTGTAGAGAAAACGGTTGTCAAAAACAGCGTCTTGCTGGAGATACAATAAGGACAATGCTTCTTTAGAACATGTTTTTACAATATCTTACACTTACTAAATTTAGGGAAGAAATACTGGATTATGTAAACATATGGTGTGACAAAAGCTAAAAAAAAATTAGGCAATAATATTTTTTTGAACTACATAGAACTTGAAATTTCACAAGTGGACAATGTAAATGTCCTTATTATAGCCAAAAGACGGATATGCAGCATTAAAAAGATAAAGACTATTTCAATCAATGGATCAAGGATTTGATTGCCCTTGCCACCTATGAGTGCCTATTGATGTAGACTTAGTTTGGACAAATATAATGAAATATTTATCTAATATGCAATTATTATTTAATGATAGTTATTTGATTACGTGATTTTTAGTATGTCTAGTAAGTTCTGAGATTCTTGGAGTCTTATGTTAGCTTGTAATAAGTACTTTCTCTTTTTTAAATTCATCATTACCTCTTCTCTCTTGCACACAGATGCACACACACACATTCATACAATATTTTTTCTTATTTTAATTTATTGAAATGCAGCTGAGGAAAGCTATGAATTTGCTTTTAACTGAGGTGATGAGAAGATTATTTAACCATTTCATTTCTAGTTTATGTTTTGCCTTGCATGGGTAAGGGTGAGAATATAGCAGCATAGTTGAGATAATATTCAGAGAATAACACTGAACCCTCTGACACAAACACATACACGGATACACTCGGACAGTAAACAAATTCAGAAAGAGTCTCAATTTTGTAATTTTGTCATGTAAAGAATCAGGAAAACTATTCACATTGCAGACTTATATGTTAATTTTTGATAAGCAGATAAATATTTCATAAGAAACTATTTCTTACAACATATGCATTGGTCAAAATGAATAATGAAGTGAAAAATTCCCAAATGTAATATTGCCATATTGGTGGGGCCAGATTTGTTCCTTTCCACAAAAAAAAAACTGTTTTTACCTGAGTTTGGCCTACTTTCTGGTGTAGCCTATTGTACAGGAAACCAGAAGAGTCAGGAAAGGATTCTAATGATTGGCCAAAAGGATGGGCACGGCAGGAAGTGGGTGGATCCTTTCAAGAAAAAGCAAAGAGTAAGCAAGAAACTGGCCAATGCTGAAAGAAGGTGGCAAGTGGCCTCAGTTGAGCATATGTCTGAGGTGCTCATCTGGACCAAGAGGCCTCAGTGTCAGTGGAACCCAGTCCACCAAGGAAAGGAAATATATGTTTTCTGGCAAGCAAAGTGTTCAGGAAAAGCAGCCATAGCTTCAACCAAATGGACATCCAAGAGAACAAAAGGCATAATAGACTGCTGGCTTATGGAAAGTGAAGGGCAGGTTGAAGCAGCCTGCTTTCCCCAAAGGTGGAGAAGGTGGAGTGACATTCTCCTATTCACGCCCCTTTCCTTTTTCTCATAAGCCATTTGCCCTTTCCCTTTTCTATACATTTATTAAAGATATAAGAAAGTATATCAGGATATCAGATCGGAGGACTTTTTCACCCCAGAATTTGAAGCCTAGTCTCACAGGTCCTAGAATGATATCCTAATGGTATCAACTGGGAAGTAAATCAATGGTGCTTAATCCAGGAAAATTACATGACAATTGCAGCTCTAGATTTACCCTGTATGCCACTCAAGGCTGGATCTTTCTGTACAGAATTGTGTAATAGGATTTTCCTAAAAGTTTAATATCCTTTAACTGGTTTTCCCTCCAGTAACATTAGTTTCAGCATGGAAAGAGAAATGCCACCTAAAAAAGAAAGCACCAAACTACGTATACAGAGATGCTGTAAAATGATAATTGTATATCCGTTAACTGAACTGTACCCGTGGTTTATAAATTCTTACATGAATCTACTTGACAAAGGGAACTTGAAAAGCCAAAAGAGAAAGTTTTAGTGGTTGAAGTCTATAAAATGTAAAAGAAATTATGAGATTATCCACATGAGAGAAAATGAGGTTCTTTTCTGGGAACTGAAATATAACAATGTATGTAATTCAAATGAATCAAAGGGGCAATATAATGATTTCATGGAAGAAGCAAATTAGTACTGTGAAAATTTCTGGTTTGCCTTATTTAATAGCACCACTGATTTTTCCTAGATTATTCTGAATACTATTCCAAATTAGGAATTAAAAGAAAACCTTTTTATTTAGGAAAGATCTACTTATATCTATACTGATGACAGTTTTAATTATCTGATATGTTCTTTTGAGAAACTATTGAGAAAGTGATTTCTTTAGAAAACAAACAAATTAAGTAGGTTTGCATAATGTGCAAGTTATACAACCTAGTTTTGCAATCTGGGATATAGTAACTTGATTCACTTCTAATATTTTCAAATTAAAAGTTAATATTCCTGCTGAGAGTAAGAATTGATACATAAATTTAGAATTCTACTAGAAGAGTAAAGAACTTTAAGTATATATTCAAAGAATATTTTATAAATATCAAAATATAGACTACCTGATTTTTTTTCCGAGTTAGGACCACTCTTGGCTTTTGAGTGACATATTTGGCCATTTAATCTAAAAACAAGTAGGTCTTAAAGAAAGACATGGCTATTGTCAATTAAATTTATTGTTATGACTATTTCCTCTTTAACTATTTTTCTGTCATATTAAAAATTATAAGTCAATAGGCAAATTTCAGAAAAATGAAATACCCAAGGATTATGGGAACTGCCTCCAAATTCTTGGGCTGATTAAACTACTGTTCTCTGTAGCCTGTATTTTAAGTATTAACCAAACAATTATATATTGATATTCTGCCAGATGAAGAACAAGCAGGGCTCAAGATATGCACAAAAGATAGAGGCAGCAGCAGCATTTTTTTTATCCTACTACCAAGCCAGTCTAAAATTTTACTTGGCAGAAAGAGGTTTATTTCTTATTAACTATGATGGGAGGCAAAAATGAAAATGGTGAATATCAATGATACACAAATCAAGATGAAAACATATAGGAACTGGCTATTACCTACATAAAAGTTGGTACAGCATTGGTTTTACACCTCTCTAGGACTACACCATGTACATTTAAGGGAAGAGGCACGACTGTGACAAAGTATTATTCATTACAAAAAATTCATTACAAAATAAACAATAACATTTGCACAGATGGTTTAAAGGATAAAGGTGAACTACCATATTTCTAACACCTTTCTGCCTAGAAACTTATTCATTTTGTGACTTTAGAAATAAAAATTCAATAACTACTACAATTCCACTCAAACAATAAATTACCTAGCAACGAAGTTTAGCAGAGATCTCTTTCACAGCTTTTTTTTTAATCACTATGTATCCTGGTTAGTGAATAAAAAAATATAGATCCTCAAGAATTAAACCCTGAACAATGCTTATGAGTTTGAGTCCTAAGGTTTGCACAAATATCAGGTCAATAAATGCAAAGCAAAACTATATGGCATCAGGTGGCTCATTTTGAAATAAAGATGCATCTACCATTTTTTTTAATTACATATATATGCCACCCTTCTCCGAAGACTCAGGGCGGCTTACAATTTTTGGGATATAACCCAATGCGCTCAGCAATAGCCTTCATTCCATTGTATATGCCTGCTTATTACTAAGCATCATTAGTAATAAGCGTCATTAGTTCTTTTTGGGGAATACCATAGACAGAATGTGTGCAGATGTAGGTAATAAAAAAATGTAAAGATATGTGCTTTTCCTGAATCGGTTAAAACAGAGTCTTAAGATATGAGTGTACTGGACTAATCTTAAAATTCTAACCTTTCATTACAAGTATGCTAAGTCTTTCAGTAGGCTACAGTCCATGAATAATACATATTTTGGGACAGCTTCACAAAACAAGCTGTCTGTACCCAACTAAGGCCATGACCAAGCCAGCAGAGAGAAAAATCAACATTTCACTGTTAAAGAGGGTGGTCTCTCTCAATCAAAAACAGAGACTCTGGCAAGGCATTGCAAAGTATTTTGAGTGCAAAATGCCCACATTTGTTCTTTCTTGGCTGTACTGAGAGGATTCTGTTTTTCCTTTAATGCCATTTCTTTACATTTTCATGGTATAACCACAGGGAAGAACGTGCTTTTATAAAAAAAAATCAAGCATAAAAAACAATATTCATCTAAATTAAAACTTTTGGATATTTAAAACTTGAGTTTGTGTGTATATGCGCGCACATATATGTAATACTTTGTTTTCATAAAATCTACAACTACATTTAGGAAGAGGTTGAACTCAATCATATTATTGACATTGTACTAGGAGCAGTTTGCATGGCAGGAGACAATAACTTTCAGATTGGTTTTGTGATTATTAGATATACTGTGCCTATTTAAAGCTCATCTTCTCTAGTTCCATAAGGAATTGTGTTGAAAAGAAATATTCTATTCAAGAATATGAAAGAAAAGTTATTTTGAAAAGTTATGAGGCAGGAAGAAATTGAAAGCATTTAAAACAAAACGAATTTAACTTATGGTTATGGTTTAAAATAATCCCATATCCAACATGATACATAAAAGAACGTCCCCAAATTATTGAAATATGTTCTGCAATTGGATAACTATTGATAAACTAGGGAACTGTGCTCATATTTGCTCTCTGTGTCTGAGAATATCTATTACAAAACTCATTGTTGATACCAAGAATTTTAGAGCAATTTCTCTGTATTCGAAGATAGACAATTTTTTCTGTTCTACCAATGACACAGAACCTTACATTCTAATTAGCATACTTAGTCTAATGATTAAAAAAACTGAAAAATAATTTTTAACAGCAATATGTAGAAAGCAATAAGCTTTTCTAGTGTGATTTGGTGGCCGCTGAACAAGTGAGAGGATAAAAAAAATACTCCAGCACTATTATCCATCACCTACATTAGCAGAAGTGCATGTGTGTTGACTTGTTGCTGCTGTATCTTTATTTCATTTATTGTTTAAATAAATGGGCCTTGGTGGCTCAGGCTGTTAACTGCCTAGCACTTAAGTTCCAGCTGCCTAAAATTACTGTAGGCTCGAATCCCACCAGGCTCAAGGTTGACTCAGCCTTCCATCCTCTCGGGACAGGTAAATTGAGGACCCAAGATTGTTGGGGGCAATAAGCTGACTTTGTAAAAATGCCGCTTAGTAATAAGCAGGCATATACAATGGAATGAAGGCTATTGCTGAGCACACTGGGTTGTATCCCAAAAAATTGTAAGCCGCCCTGAGTCTTTGGAGAAGGGTGGCATATAAATGTAATTTTTTTAAAAATGGGTTTTACTCAGAAAAGAAGGAAAGGAAACCTGATATTCCACAAAAAGGAAATTTGAACAGGAGAAAAATAGAAAATATGAAAACAAAACTCAACCCAACTTGGCCTTGATTGCATTAAGCATAAATTGAAATAGGAGTTTTGAATCAAAATTCTGATAGAATACCCTTACCACACTAAAAAAAAACCTTTCCAAGACTGTTTTTTCCTACCCTTGCTTATATCAAAGGGTTGACATTTATATAGATACATATTTACTGGATATTAATAAGGGTCTGCAAAACTTTTAAAAGATACTTTGCTTGGACAAAGTTTCAAATGAAGCACCCTCTCAAAGATGCTTCACAAAGCAATATGGTACAGATACCTGACTTGTAAGATCACGTTGTTGCTTTCTTTCATTTGAAACATTGTTCCAATGTTTTCAAACAGAATTGCCAATATAGGAGATGAAGGTTTAAATGTGCCCTACCTGCTGATCAATGGGCAAGAGAAGTCATCCAGAAAGACTGTTTCTGTCATACGATTTGCCTACCACTAGATGTAAGATCTGTAAATCTCTAGAAACAAAACCCATGCGCAATAAGTAGCTAAGAGCAGAAGCTTCACAGCATGACTGCATAAAACTTTACTGCAGACAAGAAAGAATATATTTATATACAAGTTCTTCCTGTGTGTGTGTGTGTGTGTGTGAGAGAGAGAGAGAGACAGACGGAGAGAGAGAGAGACAGAGACAGACAGACAGAGAGACAGACAGACGGACAGAGGGAGGGAGGGATGGGGAGAGAAAGAAAGAGGGAGAGGGAGGCAGGGAGAGGGGGACAAAAGAAAAAGAGACCTAGTTTAAACCTTAAGCCCTTTTCTCTTGCCCCTTCATGTGAATGGACTTCTGGTCATTATTTTAGATAAGCACATATTAATTGTTTAGACATTCATTTTCTTCTAGTTACAAAGTTCCTGTCTTACCGGAAGCATTTACACCTTCTGACCACTATTGCCAGTGGTCAGCTTCTCCCATCCACTCCTAGCTGACCAACTCTGGGAAAGGTTTGAAAGGTCTTCTTTGACAAATCTTCTTCTTCACAGGATTAGGGTCCAAAATACCCCTAAACTAGAACGTACTGAAAAAAGCCAGCTTGAAGACTATTTAATACAAGCTGCAGTTTCCAGACTTTGTGGACTTCAGCAAAGCCTTCACACTTTTCTTATACCATCCAGCCTAGAATCACTTTTAAGTAGAGAGGAAGCTAAGAGTTGCTCCTCCTAAACCACTGTTCAAATATGACTCAAGCCCACCAAATTGTTTTGCCAGATGAATCATTATAGCAAAGCAAATCATGTTAAAGCTACATTGTGTCATGTCACATCACACAGCTATCAGTAGCCCTGTGTAATAAAAGTTTCTGGGAAAGTATAAAAAGCTATGTATATCAAAAGGGAAACAGCAGAAACAAAGGAAATATTAGAAAGAACCAACACAGAGGCTTCTACTAAGAAGCAAAACTCAATGAATTTTCAGCTTCCCAGCTCAGGAGCTTTCAGAGCAAATGGGAATAATGGAAATTGTAACCATAACAGGTTTACTGAGTACCATGCAATAAAAATCTGGAAAACTTCAAATACCAATCCTGAACATATTTACTTGAATAAAAGTCCCTTTGAATTCAACTGAACTGTTTGTAAGTATGCTTAGGAGAAAGCTCTAAATGCTAGTCATCTTATCTGGTGCACAAAGAGTGAAAAATCCTTTGGTTGAGCTTAATCATTTCAGACTATTGATAAATTATTTCCTTGTTATTTGCTCTCTCTCTCCCCCCCGCCTCTTTCTCTCTCTCTCTCTCTCTCCCTCCCTCTCCCTCCCTCCCTCTCTCACACACAAACATAGTATTTACCACAGAAAATGGATTAATTCATCTTCCCCAGTTGTACATGCATATCAATCATATTATATAGTACTGTATGAGTAGAATATTTAATGATGATCTACCCACCTTCCTTCTGTAGCTTATTTAAGTTTTATGCAGTGATTCCAGAGGATGCTAAATAATACCAAGAGGATTTTTAAAAATGATACCTTTATGAACCAATGAGAACTTGCTCAAAATTTATTTCTAAGAGAGTAGGCAAGAACTCCAGTGTGCATTTAATTGCACCTGGTAAAGAAGTCGTTGAATCCTACTGGATTTATTAAGTAGTCAACATGGATAATAAGGCAAGTAAATTTTATCTATATTGTTCTACCAAAAAAAATTAAACTGAAAAGAGTAATTTACAAGCATATGAATATTGATTTAGAACACAAATAAGCAACATATATTTAAAAGAAATAGGGCTTATAAATATCCAATATTACCAAGGGGGTGCAAGCATTTTTTAAAAACACATCAGTAGCTGCAACTTTTATCTGCATATTTCCATTTCCTCAATTAAGAAAGGAATTATTTTTCTGAACAACTGAAAGAAGACATCATCTTTATTATGGTAGATGCCAATATTATACTGGCTCTTTTGTCTGATTTTCAAGGATCAGTGCTCAAAACATAAAGGCAGTACCAAGATCTAATCATAAGTCTTTGCTTTTCTGAACATCCTCTTGTATCTCAGCACAGGGTTTCCTTTATTTTCATATTTATCTATTGTTTCCCATCATTAGCACTGTAGACTAAATAGAGACTTTTAAATATCTCCTGTATACAACTGCTTAATTTCAGCTGAATTTATACTTTGTGTATTATAAACTGCTATATATGGAGCTTTGGACATTATTGTTCTTATTTTTCCAATGCGAAAGATAAAATTTTGAATATTTTTTCCAAATGTCTTGTTTTCCTTTGATTAGTTAACTACTACAGAGAAACACAGTATTGGAATGGGGAATTTAGGTCACTGAGTCCCATTCTACAAATTGAAGCATTGCTGAGAGATAACTATTCTCAGCATAAATATATATATATATAAAATACCACCATTCTTCTGAATAACTGACTGTCAAAATGCTTATTGTTCTAACATTTCATTGGAAACTGACTTCAAATAACTTACATCTGTTGTTCTGTATATTGCGGTGATAGAAAATGGACCACAATCACTTTCTTTCAGATACTTTAGAAGTACTCTCATATCCCCAAAGGTGCTTTTTCAAAGGCAAATGGGCTTTGTTTTTCCTTGGGACAACTACGACCTGGATGACTGACAATCTCCATGGACAATACTCCTATATCCCTCTTCAGGTTTTTCTCATGCCCAAAGTCACCCACTTCTTTCCATTTTTCTTCATCTTAGTTTCTAGATTATGAGGATCTTTGCTTCTAATCTATTCTGAGGTGTTACTAATTTAATACATACTTTAAAATCAGAAGTGAAGATTGTTGCCCATAATCATATACCTTTTTCTTTGATCTAATCAACTCATACCCTGGTCAGCACTTATTCTCCTACCATCAGGAAGGAGATATAGAAGCATAGGCAGCTGCACAAACAGGCTGAAGAATACTTTTTATCTGTGGGCTGTCAGACTCCTGAATGGAAAATAACCTTACAACAACATAGTACTAGTGACTTGCGGGACAATAAGTTCACACAGTGCAATTGGATTGTGTGTTAGTAGAATTTTCACTGGGTTAGGGATTTTCTGTTTTCACTGTGAGTTGTATTGTGTTGGGGGGAGTGCATGCAAGGGAGGTTCAGCCAATCTCATTGTACACATATTGTACTCTTGACAATAAATGTTTGAACTGAATTGAATTGTAATTACTCTATTACCTGAACTACTATCATTCCTGCAAAGCAAAAGCACATATACTCATAAACCTGGCCATAAAGTATCACTTTATCTAGTCAATTCAATCAAATTTCAACCATGTGATTAAAAAAGGTATTTTTTATTATGGCTCTTTCTGTGATGTGTTGTTGTCACTTGTTTCCCCTATATTATTTTTAATTTCTATGATATTGTATGAAGTCTTCCCGAGTGAATGTGTGTATAAACATATTCAGACTGGTACGCATACATTACTTCAAAATATTTAGAACTGCTTCAAATTCCTCTTTTTAGATGTATCAGTTTAGCAATTAGCAAATTTAGGAAATAAAATTATTTTATAGGATGCTATTGTCACCAATATTGCAGTCAATGAAGATACAACTATCTACATTGACTAGTATTTCAATGTAATATGCACACATACCTTTTAAATGTCTTGCATATTTTTGAAGAAGTACATAATAATTTTTGTCCTGATAATGGAATAATTCAGTCTTTAAATTAATGACAGCCAACCCTAAAGTAGAACAGTATTTTTGAAAAAAAAACCCTCTAAATATAGAGATAAAATTATTTAAATATATTTAATTTATGTAAATGTATATAGCAACTACTTTAAATTCAGTCAAGTCACTAAGCTCATTAAAACAGTCTTTGATTTTGGGAATTAATGGAGCTTTCCTCTGTTGAAGAATTAATTTTTTAGTTATCGAAAACACCCAAAGAAATCAACTCCTATGAAAAAGGGGCAATTCACCAGTCATAAGTTTTATCATTAAGCATACAGTAAGAATAATAGGATTCTGACTGACATTAAATTGCAACACAAAATCTGTTGTTCGGTATGCATGCATTGAACTTTTACATTTGTTGTTCAAAAATTGTTAAAAAAAAAGATCATGGGTTATCCTAACAGTTCATTTTTAGATCCAGGGACAGACTGTATGCATGCTTACAAGTACACACACACACACACAAAGACACAAAGAAATTTTAATGGAAGCATAACAGTTGTAATTTCTACTTTGAGGGTGAAGGTTCATTCTTTTGTGCGTTGGTTTCTGAACATTTCATTACCAAGTTAGGTAACATCTTTAGCAGAGTTTAGGGATGTCAGTGTCAGTGTTCTTCTGTTTATAAAGGCTTCACTGACACTGACATCTTTTTTTATTTTTATTTGATTTATTTGATTTGTCAATTGCTTACAAGACAATAGTTATAAGAATAAACATGAGCATGAATACAGGAAATAGGTATGAATAAATGGGGACAATAGGACAGGGATGGTAGGCATGATTGTGCACTTATGCAGGCAGGCCCCTTACAGACCTCTTAGGAAAGGGGTGAGGTCAATAGTGGATAGTTTAAGGGTAAAGGAGTGGGGGTTTGAGGATGTAACAACAGAGTCAGATAGTGCATTCCAGGCATTAACCACTCTGTTGCTGAAGTTATACTTTCTGCAATCAAGTTTGGAGTGGTTTACATTGAGTTTGTATCTGTTGTGTGCTCTTGTATTGTTGCAGTTGAAGCTGAAGTAGTCATTGACTGGTAGGACATTATAGCAGATACTTTTGTGTACTATGCTAGAGTCCAACCATAGGCGGTGTAGTTCTAGGTTGTCCAAGCCCAACATTTCAAGCCTGGTGGTGTATGGTATTCTGTTGCGAGCAGAGGAGTGTAGTACTCTTCTTGTGAAATACTTCTGGACTCGCTCAATTATATTAATGTCTGATATATATTGCAGATTCCAGACAGATGAGCTGTATTCGACTATTGGTCTAGCAAAGGTTTTGTATGCCCTAGTTAGTGATTCAGAATTACCAGAGGAGATGCTTCATAAGATTAGATTTACAACTCTTAAAGCCTTTTTGGCAATGCTGTTGCAGTGAGCTCTGGTGCTTAGGTCGTTTGATATGACTACTCCAAGGTCCTTGACAGAGTGAGGGTCAATGAGGTCATATCTGCCTAGCTTGTATTTGGCGTACTATTTTTTACCAATGTGTAGGACAGAGCATTTGTTGGTCGAGATTTGGAGTTGCCAATTGTTTGACTATTCAGACACATAATCAAGATTGCTCTTTAGGACGGTCGCATTGTCGGTGGTGTTGAATAGTTTTACGTCATCAGCCAAGAGGACACAGTTGCTTATAAGGTGATCGCAAAGGTCATTTATGTAGAGTATAAAGAGTGTGGGTCCTAGAAGGCTGCCTCGGGGGACACCGCTGTTAACTGATGCAGGCTATTTTTACTATTTGTTGCCTGTTTGACAGGAATGCAATAATCCACTTATGAAGGGATCCCTAAACTCCCTAAACTCTGCTAAAGATGTTACCTAGCCTGGTAATGAAATGTTTGGAAACTAACCCACAAGCTCGGAGAATGAACCTTCACCCTCATCCACCTGAGCTACAGATATTCGCCACTATTGCAAATTTCTACTTTGCTACTGTTGCCTTCAAATACAGGCACAGATCTTGCATATCATGTGTGCTTTAATCAAGCTATCTAGAGCATAAGCTCCATTTCCAAATATTGCCAGGTTGGAGTTTCTGCCAAAAAAAAGGGTGTGTGTGTGTGTGTGTGTGTGTGTGAGAGAGAGAGAGAGAGAGAGAGAGAGAGAGGGAGAGGGAGAGAGAGAGAGACAGACAGACAGACAGACAGACAGACAGACAGACACAGAGAGAGAAGTCAGCCCTTCTTTCTTTCCTTCTTCCATCTACCTCTTCCTGGTTTTCAGGTGAAGAACACTACACAAAGAGGGTCCAATAGTATACAGTATATAGCTACACCACTGCCACTTCACTGTCATTAAACAAATTCAAAAATATCATAAAAAGGTACAATAAAAATTAAAACATCTGGGGAGTACAGTGGAAAATAGAAGGTCTTTTTGTCAGGGAATGTTTGCTGCAAAATGGACAAATTTCAAGAGCTTACCTGTTGCGTAATACTGAAAAAAAATCCCCCCAAAATAGAAAAAAAAGTCAGCAAATGTTTGTATATAGATATTATTTGCATCTATATGTATACTCTTCCCCCTCCTTGCCTTGGTGTGTGTGTGTGAGAGAGGGAGTGGTGCCCAAAGAGAATGAATTGTGAATCATAAAAAGAATTCAAGTTAAGCACCAATTAAGAGGTCCTAAGGACTCCACCTAGCTATAGAGCTTTTGAATTCATGTTTACCAATACATCCTACCTCACAAGAATGTTCTTCTGATGAAATTATACCCTAATGTACACTACCTGTCAAAGGATTTATTGATTAAATCTGCTAGTTATGTTGCAAAAGAGATGTTCAAACTGAAGAAACTCTGAAGAACAAAACGATAAAAATAAAAAAGACCAAATACTTTTAAAGAAGCTTAAAAGAAGAAAACAGAACTACTAAAACCAATGGCTAGAATAATTTGGTAGTCCCAGTGTTTCAGATAAGTTGTCACCTGTTTGGGGGAATGTCGAACATAAAAGCAGTACCTTAAAATGAGTCAAGAATCAAGCGATTATAGACCATATTAAATGTATCAAAGAGACGCCTGATGGAAATTAGAACCCAATTCTAGGAATTACAATCCAACACTTCAGGAGACCATTGGGTTGGGTAAGGTGGATCTACTTCTTCATGCTGCATTCTGCCCTAGGTTCTAAGAATTACCCAGGGTAGCCCCAGAGACAGCACATTTCTGTTATCTAGTTTGGCGGTCATAAAGGCATGCACTACAAAAGCAAGATGTGTTTTCTCTAGATAAGCTAAAAAGGGGCATTTACTTACTAAATCTGTACTGCGTTTTAAAAAGGGTCCCCAAAGCCTTGGCCAAAGAAAAAAAAATAAAGCTTCTGTTAAGAGATAATTTTGTGGATTCTCAGTAAGACTCAATTTAACTGTTAGTGGTATGCAGTCTACTTGCCAATGAAATTATATGTGGATTGAAGTTTTAATTCCGTATTGTCACTGAAGGAGAAATAGACTATAGGATTTTATCTATCCTCCCATTATCCCTGGCAATATGGCAATTAAACAGCAGCTCAAAAAAAATTCTATGAAACTACAAGCCCCCTAATATCTTTTAAACACACAGGGCTGAGTCCATTATTAATGAGACTGCCTCCATCTCAATCTCTTGCAGAAGTGGAAGTATCATAGACCACAGTACTTTCTTCAGTATTCCAGAACTATTTTGATTCATCAGAGCCATCTGGCAAAGGGACAACAATGATTTTAATGCATAGGACTGTAATGAAGAGGACATTAAGAAATCAGGAGGGCATGGCAGAGCTACGAAGAAAAAGATACTTCTTTTCATATCATATTCCTTTCTGCAATACCACCATAATGGCTAAATAATAGCACAAAGGATGTTTCCATTAATATGAGGACTATTCAATGTTTGTATAGTATTGCAAGTTTATGTTTTCTGCTAGCATTTTGCAATATTTTTTAGTCAGAGGTAGAGGAATCATGAAGCTGTGAAAGTGCCAGATAATTCTAGGGAAGACATCCATTTTCAACTGTCATTAGATATACTTTTTACAAGTTGACAGGGTTTTCATAAGCATTTGATTCTTTTTTAAAAATAAGGAATGTTTAAATTGTTGTAAAGTCTATATTATTTTGTTTTATATTTTAATGGCTTTAGACAACATTGAATTTTACCATACCCTACTTGAAGATCTCTTGGAGATACAGAATGGTATAAAATGGATTAAATAAGATGATCACGGATCCGTCAATACCATTATCAAGCTAAGCCAAAGAATGATGAATGACATGTAACAATTCAGTCAGAGTTATTTGTTTATACATAATAGACAGAATCTTGTCAGGCTAAGCTGTTAGTATCCTCAGTCTAATAGATATATCCTCAGAGAGTTTAGGGAGTGGCTATCCTTACTCTCTACCTTTTTCTCTTATGCAGTTCTGAGCTGGGCTGGAATATGTTCCCTCCTCTCTGGGAAACAAATGCTTCACAGTAGTCCATCATACCAGCTCCCACTCCATGGGCATCATCTCCCATAAATATTTAGAGTTAAATCAGGAGCAGGCTAGGGGTGCTATTGTTTACAAAAGATGTTCTGTACAACTTGTTTGTTACAGCATATATTCTGTAAAAAAAATTGTTTACAGAAGATGCACTTTCCTTCAGAATCTTCTCCCTTCCCTGAGGCTTATTTAACATCTTAAGCCAGCAATAGGAAGTGCCATTAAAATATCAGTATTTTAATCCTTGTATGCATAGCGGAAAATTGAGAGTTGATTCAGTGATTAAGAAAGTTGATAGAAAAAAAGTGTCTACACAAAACTTTAATCTGACCACTAATCTAATCATTTCAAAGGTTCTTGATTCAAATGTTTTTATGCTATATTTTGAAGTGTATAATCAGAAGTCTATTCTCCCCTTGATTTTATGCTACACAATTTCAAGAAAAGGTTTTTTATGCAGAACAGCTGAACGTTCTAACATCTTCTTCAAAAACTTCACCCTATTTAGTGACAAGAGAGCAGATTGTGTGCATCTGCTGAAGATGAAACAGGTGATAACAAAGAAAGACACATGGACAGTTTGGCACAATTATCATAAAAGAATTAAAAATAGAGCAGGTTAACATTTTAATTAAATTCAGTAGCACATTATATAAACAATACTTTAGTCAACAATATATTCACACAGAGGACTCTCATATAAAATTTCCCTATTTTTTTTTAAGGAAAAAAAATATTTACTAGAAAATTAGTTGTTAGCCCTTCTGCCATGTTTCACTGAAAGATCATCAACAATAAAAATGAAGGTCATGGAGTATCACTATTTAAAGGACAGATTGATCTATATTTCTGCTTCTGTACACAACAAAGTACCTTTTGGAAATGAATCTGAAACTTTGCAGTCCTAATTCAACAGTTTTATGTCAAAATGGTTGCAAATATTTTTTCCCCTTGGGTTACAAATAAAACCAAAGTCAAAGTTTTGCAGTGTGGTAGCTTGCCTGTAACAGCTGCAGTGAAAGGAGAACGTTACAACTGGTGATTAAGATCCATTTCTCACTAATCATAACCTTGCAACAAGGTTACTGAATGCGAGTAGAGGAAGGACAGATGGGAATAATTCACTCAGCACATGGATTTTTGTAAGGAAGGAAGATTAGAATTCCTTTTTAAAATTTTTATTTCATTTGAAAGGATGGGTTTTTTTCAGAGAGTAACTTTGTGAATTCAGGATTAGAATTGAAATGTCTCAAGCTGAATAATAATCATTTATTATTTGCCATTCCTTTTGCTTATTGGCTGAAATTATCTACAGACAAAGAAAAGTAGAACTGATCATCAAGAGATATCACAGAAGACTTTACTAAATAGACAAAGAAACAATGATGTGCCCACAATGAGTGTTTCGATGCTAGCTATTCCTCTTTGACTATATAAATATACTGTGTTCCATACGGTAGCCAAAATGAAAGCATTATCACAACTGTAGAACTTCTGGATTTATTTTGGTTTTGATTTTTTCAAGATGTTGCTGGTTAGGCCAATTGATTAATTATCAGTTTTTAGTCTTTCAATACAAATAATTCAAGGAAATTGTTCAATTTCCAAGAATCAGATTCTATTATGTGATATATCAAAACATTATACACACAAGACACACACACACACACACACATATTTACTATAAGACAATGGTCTAAGTTCCAAAATTACAGTTAGGCTCCTGAAAGGCTCCTATTAACATAAACAGAAAAAAGAAACTATGGAGTATTCACTAAAATGAAGAATCTGGCCCCAGTGACACATAACGAAAAATCAATTTTTTTAGCCACAATTGTCTTTCTTCACACAAGTAGGTAAAATCAATCAAGAAACACCAGCTTGTTTTGATACATGAACTGACCTTACAAAGTTTTTTTTGCTAAGAACTTGTGTAGAGGAAGGAACAAAATGAGTAAGTTAAACTAGCACAGTACACCATTCATAGTAAATAAGAACAAAGCAAAAAAAATTATAGCTTATAAAGGCAAATAAATGATAAACAGAACAAATTCACTCCCCTGTTAATTTCTATTTGGTTGCCCTAATACAGAAGGGAAAAAAAAGCTAAAGCAGAAAAAGTTCCTTCATTCGTACAATTATTTCTGAAGCCTACCATTCAATCCTAAACTCTTATATATACTGCTTTAGGGATATGATGAAGTATCCATCTGAAAAAAATTATAGTAGTGTATATTGGCCAAATCTTTCTCTGGAAACCACCTGGATTTCTTCCCAAGTACAAAAGAGTACTCTTTGTCTGTTGCTGTGATCTGTATTTTCCACATCCACTTTAATTCTTAACATCTTCATTTGTACATTGCTAAAAAAAAGATGTCCATCCCACAAAGTTGCATCCTGCATTTGGTATTCCACATGCCTGCATCTCATTACATTCTATTACCTAGCAACTCCAAGAGATAAAGTTATAGGCATTTTGGGTTATGTGACCAGCAAGAAGCCCTGCTTTATCTCACTGACACTGCATATCCTTATGATCCTGCTTCAGAACAGGAGAGAGTGACACAGAGATAACAAAAGCAACAGCAACAGGATAGGGATTTGCTAAGTTAAATCTACTTGAAATGCCTGCCACAGGCAACCACCCGAGATGCACTTTCAGCCCCATGTGAATGAATACTGGTAAAAAGTAGTGATTCTTCTCCACAACACTGAATTTAAGCAGGCTTTCTATTGCTCTAGGACTGAAAATGAGAATTTAAAGAACTTCAGCAAATATGCCAATTTTACCATTCAAAAATTAACTACTGTAAATTTACTGTTTACTTAGGTGTGAGCCCCCCTAAAAGCACTGTCACATATTTCTGTGAAAATATATATTGGATGGCACTAAGAATGAGACGAAGCTACAACCACAGTAGTGTTGACAAAAAATGAAGCAACTAAAACAGTGAAGACCTATTTATGTAAACTCATTTTAAAAGTCCACAAGTTCTAAAGTCATATGGAGGATAGATTATTTATTTGGTCACAGACATTCGTGTAAATACTGCAGCACATATAAGAAATGTTTCTTCTACTGAGCATAGAAACAATTGTGTTTTTATTTTTAAAAAATAAAAGGTAATCTACTTTTCCTCCTTTATAAGGGATTCAAAGTTAAAAAGGGTTTAGATAAGCATCTGACAAGAATGAAAGTATCCTCAAAATTCTAATGAAGTTTGATTCTCAATTCTAAAAATCATATACAAATTCACCAATTCAATTAACACATAAATACTAATTGTCTCAGAAATGGAACAAGAAGATCTAGTTATTTAGTCACAATTGTTCTTCACTGAGCATATTAAAATCTAGCACACAGTAAATAAAAATAGGGTTTAAGGCTTTATTTATTTTTTTGTTTTCAAGCATGTAATATTCAAGCCACTTTTAGCATTCCATTCCAAGTAACTGTGAATAAATAAATGCTGGAACACTAATTTTATTTTAGGGTGCCATTCCTCTGTAGGCAATGACTGCTGTGTGGCTTACAATTGACAATAGATATACAGTTGTTAAAACTGCAACAATGTACTATTCACATTCAGGTCAATATTAGAAATTGCTATGAGTCTGTTGCTTGTCTAGCTGACTAGTCCCCCAAAGAATTCTACCAGAATTCTTACAGGTCTTCATTCCTTAGCTTCAGATGGCAGTAACTTCCTACTATTAGTTTTCTTTCTCTACAGTTGAAGTTTGCTCAATGCATACAGTAAGAATAATCAACCTGAGGCTCTATGTGCCCCCCCAAGTCCTCTGTTTGGCCTGGCAGTCATCACTAGCCATGGCTTCTGAAAATATACAGCATAGCTTCACAGGGGTTTTTTTTGAGATAGGAAATACATGAGCATTTTATTTTCCAAAGTGAAATATCACTGTTAAAAAAGAAACTCCCCAAGTTCCCCAATAAATGCGTGGAATGGCCCCATATGCTTTTTAGCCTCCCTTCCCCTTTTAAGGTTGTCCATCCCTAAGTTAAAGAGTTCACTCTTATTTCCATAAACCAAACACTCCACACTCCATTGGATAACAGGTCTAAGCACTACATAATGTACAACAGTCATTTCCAGCCATTGTTTTTTAAAAAATAGAAAATATGAAAATATTTAGTGAAACAAGAACAAAAATAGGAGCAATGTTCATTCTTTTAATCTCACATCAACAACACAATCAGCAATGTCCACTCTGCTGTCTTGGAAAAATAACAAATGTCTTATTTCGTCATTTAACATTTAGCAGAACTTCTGTTTTTTTCTAAATTTTCTTATTGCACAAATATGCTTCTTCAATCTTATCATTGCAAACTAAGTTTAGCATCCTTTGCTATTAGCTGCAAGATTCCACTGTCACCCATTTCACATTTTTCACTTTGATATCATATGATGAGAATAATGGCAACAGTTATGATAACAATTATAGTTAGTGCGATCCTACCTACCTATTCCTTTGAAATCTTATTGTGCGCAAGTGCAGTAAACCAAGCGTAAGATGAAAGCATTTTTTAAATATGGACAAAGCTGATGTTGAAAGATATATTTAGTAATGGGCACAGCTGCCTAGCCCTAAAGCTGGCTCAGTAATTTTGCACAGTTGTTGTTGACTGTAGCAGGAATCCAAAAAGATTAAAAAGACCTCCAAAGGATACAACTTCCTAAATTACCATACAGATCCCTTTCATAAGTATTACAGTACAATGGATCCAGTGGATTTGTGAATACAAGCTAAATATGCTGATACCAACTTTTTGAACACCCATAGTGCCGGCAACACTAAAATCTAAATATCACCACTTCAGATGCTCATGAATTAATAGGAAGTGTGCAGTATATCTGGATATATTTGAGTGTGTCAAGAGACCAGTGTGGAAAAGTAGGAAGAACTACACCCATTGTAGCGTGCCCCTAACTAAAAATAAGGGTTTTCTTTTTTAAAAAATCATGAATAAACAATGTATTTAATCTCAGAAGATAGTAACTTGGTCATAAACTAAATTATTCTGATTCAATGTTATGTGCTGAAGTCTCTATCTCATAACTTACATCTTATCTTTTTCATCATGACACAGCCCGTGAGGGTAAAACAGGTGTTTGTTTTTCCTTAAATACATTTAAACCCCAACAATAATTAATCTTATAGCTATAGTTTAAGAATTAAGGCAACATTCATCAACCCCTACCCTCACCCCCATACATTTTAACAGGTATTGATTATTTAAAAGCTAGCACTGCAGTTTAATCCAGGCATGAGTTGCATGCTGCAAGTGACATTCATTCTACTTTGTTTATGGATTCAACTACAAATAACACTTGGTTGAGTTTGCATCTCTGATATAAACATATTAAAAGCCAAATAAAAAAATATACTGTAGATAGATTCCAAGGCTAATATATAAATTTAATATTGCAAATGTAAAGGCTCAAAAGTGACAGATCAAATTCATTAAATTAGTTTCTCTTTAGTTAATGCAGTGCAACCATTTCACACACAATTTTTCTTCTAGTCAACTTTGGGATCTGCTGAAACTTTCTATTTCTAGACGTTTTCATAGTTAGATCTGACCCTATTACCAACTGCCATCCTGTTCTTAGATAAAGATGTGAAATCAGCTACCTTTGAAAAATAAATGTTTACAGTCAAAGAACAAAGAAGGATGATGCATATTTTTCTTTCTTGCTTCATTTTTCCATTTCAAATTACCAAAGATCTGAATATATTTATAACCTGTTGGGTTCAACTTAATTGTTAGTGTGTGGTATATAAGTATATATACATATATAACCTAATATAGAAAAAAACCCGTGAAGGACATTTTAAACAGAGAATTATAAACAGGAAGATTAAGCTTCCTTATTTTTCTTTCTGCTCTCAATTTATCCTTCTGCAGGCATTTTGATTCATTTTTAAAATTTAAAAACAGAAGATCCAAAAGTTGACTAGAAGAAAAATTGTGTGTGAAATAAACAGGGAGTGTTGAAAGCATTGGAAAAAATCATTTTAAGTCCATCAAGTTCACTGTCCATTTTTGTGCAATAGCTACATAGCAAAGAATTTTTAAGATCATATACCTAAGCACCACTGTATTCTTCATTTACCCAATATAATTCTAGCATTGCTTATAGATCAAATTCAATGAATAATAGAAGGCAGAAGACTGACATGTCCAGAATACCGTGTGACTACTAAGAAAATATCATACTGCCTTGCTGCAATAGGTGTCCAAGCAATTAAGAAACTATTCAACAATCTACACCCCCCCCCAATTTATACTATAACTGTATCCTTGGAGCTGCAGGAAATATTTGGTATGTAGCTGTTCCCTTTGAAGCTTATAATAAAGTATCTTCACCTACCAGGCAAGACATTGGCCATATAGAACAGGAAGCATTAAATGCTTCCTGTTTGGGATGGTACCTTAGCTGGCCAACAAAAACTTCCTGTCTCTACTGTGTTTCAATGCAACCTTGTATCCAATTTCTAGGTTTATCCTTCCACTCATTGGATTTCACATATCATTTTGTGGATCTCTCAGATAGCTGCCAATGACTCAGCCTTGACCATATGGCTGGATTCACATGGTCTGTTAAGGCAGAGCAAATAAAGTACAAGTGGGTTACATAGCATATTATGCCTAAACCCATATTATGGTTTACTATAATCTGATATGATAAAACTGTATGCACTATGTAGACTAAGATAACATTGAATCTGTACTGTGTTCCTCAACAATTATAGAAGGATAGGAGTAACTATAATGGATCAAATAGGTAAAATGTCCCAACAACAGTGTCTATAATATTCTGGGCTTCAAACTGACATGAAAGAACATGTACAGTACTGTAAAATCGTGTGGCACATTGAGAGATGTTATTATTCATTAAATGAGTCTGACAGATATGAAAATCTGGTCTGATTTATGGGTATTTTTTTTAAATTACATTTATATGCCGCCCTTCTCCGAAGACTCAGGGCGGCTTACAATTTTTGGGATACAACCCAGTGTGCTCAGCAATAGCCTTCATTCCATTGTATATGCCTGCTTATTACTAAGCGGCATTTTTACAAGGTCAGCTAATTGCCCCCAACAATCTTGGGTCCTCAATTTACCTACCCTGAGAGGATGGAAGGCTGAGTCAACCTTGAGCCTGGTGGGATTGGAGCCTACAATAATTGTAGGCAGCTGGATCTTAAGAGCAGGCATTTAACAGCCTGAGCTACCAAGGCTCCTATACCAAGGGTATAGGAAAATGGCGAGATATGTAAACAACGATAACTCTTATTTCTAATAATAAGCATTTCATTATACCTACAAATTTACTAAACATGCATTATATACTAGGCTGGTCCTTTGCAAACCAATGAAATGCCATGTTGAATATTTTAAAATATCTATAATATCTGGAGTTTTTTAGTGTTCTATTTGTTTTAATTTCAGCTATGGAACTCTATGATTAAAAGACATTGCATATTTTACCTGCAATGCACAATCATTTCCCCTGTAAAAAATAAAAAGCTTTAAATGATTTCTATGTGCACATGTTTAATGCAAATACCTAAATCTATGTCTTTCTTTAATGAAAAGTTCATAGCTTTAAGAGTTGCTTCCATTTTCCAAGAAAAAGAAAAGTATGTCAGGTCATAGGAACATGCTCAACACATTTGTTCTTTGCTTTCAGGATTGGAGGAGGAAGGACTGTAATATATTCTGAAATATTTCCATCATGAATACACTCAAGTAACTATTAAGGAAATGCAACACAGCCATACTAGGAAACTCATGGACACAGCCCATCAATGTGAGCTATATTCTGCTAGTATGATAAATGACTTTGAAAGATTTTCTCTGAAATCTACTCATCTGTGCTCTTCTTCCAACTCTTACTAGAAAAACCATAACATTTCTGGTAGCAAGCAGTGAACATAATGTCTTGCTTATACTTTTATTATTATATACACCATCTCTGTGCCATGTGCCTATCTAATTTTTAATTTAATCTATTTTTAAATATCTATTCTGTATATTTTGCATATTTTTAGAAATTTTAATCCAACTGCAGTTTGATTGAATACATTGTCAGAGTTGTATACAATAACTCTCTTTAAACCCTATGGGCTTTAATGAAAACAACATCAGTTTATATAAAATTGTACCCAAACTTTCTGTGGCATTCAAACAATAAGTGGCAAGTACGTTTTCTCAGGAATAGCTTAATTTATTAGATTCCTATGCTAAAGCTTAATTTAATAGTGACAGTTATAAACAAGTTACGTTGTCATCCCAAAGGGAATTTTAAAAATGGCATATTTTAGAGCTGTATCTTACTAATGTAAGTTTAGCAGATAATTATATGGCAGAATTTTAGATTAAAGACCACTTGATACTTTTGTTCCAAAAATAAATTTCAGTACAGGTTATTAAGAACTGTAAATAAAGCATTGTATGTTGTGGTTTGAGAGTATATGAGCAAGCCTGTGGCTATGAATTCTAAAAGAAATGTCTAATATTTATCCAACTTTTAGCTGAATAGTTTTACAAATTCTAAATAAATGAAAAAAATAGTTTTATTATCATCCAGATTTACAATTCAGGCCATAAATCAGTTTGATGCAGTGGTCAAGGCATCAGATTAGGAACTGGGAGACTATGAGTGTCGTTCTACCTTAAGCACAAAGCCAATGACCTTGAGCCAATCACTTTCTCTCAGCCCTAGGAAGGAGGCAATGGCAAACTACTTTTGAAAACCTTGCCAAGATAACTTCAGGGACCTGTTCAGGCACTCTCAAGAATTAAACACAATTGAACATTGTGTTCAATGTTGTGTTCAAAGTACATGCTAGTTCTCAGTATACTGAAAAGACATGGTGCATTTATTAAAACATTAATATGCTACATTTAGGTTAAATGTGCATTTAGGCTATTGACTGATATTTATAAAGTTCTCTAAAGGTTAACATCGATAAGTGGTTATTCCACTCCTACATAACTAATTTATAACTTTTGTTCAGCAAGCCATTGGAGGATACAAAAATTGAAAACTAAAATATTGTTGCTCAGTGGCTCCTTTGTATTGAAAATAATGACTACCAGAAAGGTTTATGTATTGAAGATATAATTTCTTCTATATAATTAAAATATTACATATCAATACTATTTTTTAAATTGTATATTTTTACATGTATTGAAAACTTAAGCCAATTTTAAGAATGTTATAGTAATATTTCATGTTTCATTCTTGATTATTTATAGCAAACCTCTTTAATTATATTTAATTTTTAGCAGCAACCATATATTTTTATTTAACCTATATAATATTTGATAAACTAGTATATCAATGGTAATAAATTTTTACTTTCACAAGACTTTCCTTTTATATTGCTATGAAATGCTTGCAATATGTAAAACAGACTATTACAGGCTTGTGTATTTTTATCACGCTCAATCTAAGAAGGTAATTTTTCAGCATTATTTCTCACACTTATGCATGCAATCTAGTTATATCATAATGCTTTGATTTATGTTGACTGACATCTAATCTAACCTATCATTTCAAAATGAATTCTGCTAGATTTGGGGGAGTTTACTTTCAAATAAACATACATAGGAATCTAACATTAATGTACTTCTCTGTAGACTGACCGGCATCTCAACTCTATATATAATTAGATTATACCCTGATGAGTTCAATGGGACTTATTTCCAGGCAATGTGTTTAGGACCACAATGCATAAATACAAATCACCTTATAGACCGCAATCTAAACTGTGAATCTTGTAAATATGAAATTGGAGGGAGTAGTGAATGAACACAAAGTATCACAATTATGAAACATTTGTAATTAAACAAGTATAATTAATTTTGATTTTTTTTGCAATTTAAAATACTTAAAATTAATAGAAAATGTTACTACATACAGTATTAGTTTTAGAAATCTATATCACAGGCAATCAGAAATAATGTGTGTGTTTGTGGCTAACTCACTGATGTTACAATAGGCAAAACTACTGTGCTTTTTAAAAACAGTATTTTGTTTTTTAAAAATGAGAAATATTGGACAATTAATCAGCAAAAAGCAACTCAAAGCTTTCAAATGTTGCAATAAAAAAATGCCAATTAACTTTCCAAACACAGTATACAAACACAACTGGATATCCGAAACAGTTTGTCAGAAGTTCCTGGGAATGAAACAGATTGAAAGCAATACATTTTCTAATAAATTAACAACTAAATTGAATAATTGTAATTCTGAAATAATGTATTTAGCAGCAATGCCAATGAGTTCAGTAGAAATTTTCTGAAAATGTTTGGATGT
The DNA here is from genome assembly GCA_009733165.1 of Naja naja. Taxonomy (NCBI): domain Eukaryota; kingdom Metazoa; phylum Chordata; class Lepidosauria; order Squamata; family Elapidae; genus Naja; species Naja naja. The sequence goes on along the minus strand of CM019149.1, from coordinate 266,407,010 downwards.
GCAAAGCTTCTGTCTTGCATTATGTTGTATATACGTAAAAAAAGACTATACTTTTAGAACAATCTTACTGTATTGGGGCATGTGCCAGTTCACCAGGTACTGTGATATCATAAAATAGAACTTTCCAAGGTTTTATAATCATTGCACAGTATTTTAAAACATTGTAATTACATATGCTGCATTCTGAATGACTACATCTTTCCTAAAACACACATTCTGACTGAAAACCTGAGCTTCCTATACTTCCTATAGTATCCTAACAATGATTAAGTGAAGTATGATACTCCTTATCTAATAAATAACCAATTGAAAATGAAGTGTGCCTTGCCACACAGCAGCAATCAGCTTTTATCTCTGTTCAATCAAGTTGACATCTGAACTGCCTAATCCTCCTTTTGTAAGGCACATAAGACTTTGTTGTCACTGTTGGTTTTGTGAATTGTCTATATAATCTGCTCTGATTTCCTAAAGATGACAGATCCTAACAAACAGACCTGCTTTGCTGCACTGCAGTCAATGCAACAGTTGAGATTAAGGTACAGATGAAGATACTAGGAGTTAATCACACCTGTCCACAACTACCATACTGCCTGACACCTCTCAGAAGATTAACTTAAACCAGTTCAGAATCATAAACCAATCATTATACCCTTAAAATAAAGAAACGTGCCTGGAAATGTACACACTTTACTTACTTCTTCACTCTGTTAATGTACTCTATAGTTCATAGGCCTTCTTTATATATATTATAAATGAAAAATTATAGCCATTTAACATATAATTTAATATGGGTTTTAACACTATTGCACGGAGGGGTGTATCTTTGCTAAATTTAATCTTTATGTCTCCATTTTGCCAAACAAATAACATGAACATTTATGAGATGGAAGTAGGTAAAGAATATACATCAGACAAATACTTGAGATAAATGCACATTTTCAGTAGAAATGATGATGTTTTTGTTTTCATTAATAGGACTTATTTACGCTCCATGTATAAAAGTATCAGAATTTAAACTTTCCCAATCTATTTTTTTTTAAAGTGACTAAGTGGCATAATTGAAAAGTTAGTCTGTGTCCAACAGGTTTAACTCTTAACATTTTTAATGTGAATATTCTTTCTGGTATTTAATATGGAAACATATTAAATACCAGAAACATGAGGCTCTGAAAACAATTAAAAAATAAATAAATAATCTTGGGATAGTCAGGGAAGGAAGTAAACATGCCATTGTCTAGTTTGTTAAACACTTACAAATGAAAGATCCATATTTTCTTACTTTGAAGACAATATTGCTTACAAAATATTTAAAATCTAGCCTAATGCTAAGAAATGTATTTATCAGAGTTGTATAGATCTTAGTATCTATGTGATTTAGACTATTTTTCATCAGTATCATAAAGAGAACATATAAGAGTTAAGCAAGTTTGCAGTTCAGACATGCTAACTGTTTAAAGTTTATTACTATTTATTCACCCAATAATTCTGTATTTTATAATGTGAGACAAAAATAGTTTTATTCCCTTCTTAAATGTGTATCCCTAATTAAAGTATAGAGATAGTTGTTTGTATATTTGCATAATATTAATGAAGTCTGTTATCTTGGTATTAGATGACAAAAAGTATATTTTAATTATTAGTACTAGTAGTACATCATTGTTCACAATTGTATTGTAAATAAATATCTTTCAATAGTGTTTTATGATTATATTATTGTATATGTAAATTATTCTATAAAGGACCATTCAGACATGTAACTTTAAATAACAGTCTAATAATAGGTCATGAAAGTTTTGTGCCATTTTAGTGAGTCCTAATAGGGTATTACTCAGCTCTGAATCTAGAATATTCCACTATTACATTTCTAATTTATATGCAGTTATATATCACCTGTTACACAGATGTGACTTTAATAATTTAGCATACTTTAAAAGAAAATCTAAGGGAGTATAATCAGCTGGCAGTCTACACTGTTCAAAGCACTGTTCGTAACAACCCCAAAGATACTTGTTTCTGATAATGATCTTCATTTCATAAACCTTCACTCATTTATATGACTATCATGCAAGGAGTTCTCAGAAACTTAACTCACGAAATGGCTTGCATGTTTCAAAACTAATATTTGAACACAGAAGAGCAATTTATTCTGTATAAGAAGTAAAACAAAGTAAAACATTATCTGTAGTAATACTGACAGGACTTATCAAATACTGAAGATTTTAGTCAGTGTTCCTAATAGCACTAAATAATCTTTGTCACATTAAAATGAATGCAATAGCCACTTAAGAATAATAGAAATTGTATTAATACTTTCTAAATACGTGAATTTTATTGCCAATAACTTCTGACAGTATAAAAACAGAGTACTTTATTTGGATACTGAGCTACAGCTCATCAAAGCTTTGTAATGAATATCCATTAATCTTAAATGATGCTCCCAGGCTATCTGATACAATGCTGAATATATGTTAAAATCTTAAATTGAAAAAAAAAATCAAATCCGACTGGTTATACCTGAACACTGCTCTTTAAAACAGAATTATTAGTTCACAGGTACTCTGCCTCTGCTATGGCTTATAGCTTAGTATTATTATATTTCTTTAAGTATCTATGTTATGCAATTCCTACTGAATACAATTTAAAGTAATATAGACTTCAAAGATACAGCTAGGACAACTGGCCCTTAGAACATATTTATATGTTGCACTAAAACTATACAGGAACTGATACCATTTAAAGACAATTGCTTTTATATAATTCACTAAAAGACATTTCTTCTCAAGCCAAGAATATTTAGTCCACCTCTGAAATACTGGCAGATTGCCCTTGTGCTGCTTACTTATCCAACAGTAGCAGATATAAAGTACATGCCATAAGTATCTTATTTAAAGTCCAATCTGTGCTACTTAAAGATGAGACTGCACAACATTTGCAAGAAATATCAATATTAAAGCACAAAGTTCTATTATTCTAAAATATTTTAATTAACAGAATTATTAAAAGCAATTTCTCATATTAATTGCCAAGTCTGTTAGGAAGCCACTAGATCCTATGAAGAAACTATAACCACTTTATATATCTACAATGAAAGAGTATTCTCTATAGATTTCCTTTGTTCTTTCATACTCATCTTCAGCCTGAAGTTTTAATTAATAGAAAAAAAAATCAGGCTGCCAAAGTGCAATGCAACCTCACTCAACTTACAGCTAAAGTTAGAAAGACTGCCAAAGTGGAACATCGCTTGCTTTTCCATTCAAATGTTCTCATTTCCTCCATTTCATAAGAAAGCTTATAAAGGCAAAGTGTATTGGGAGAGATACTGTGATGAAAACCAAATCATGAAAACAAAGTGATGTACTGCACACACATCGAAGTTTAAAAGGGCATTTGCTCTTATGCCAGGTTATTTCTTCACTGCACTGTTTGATAATTCATGGGGCAAGTACTCCAAGGTCATAAGCATTTGGTGAAATGTTAAAAGACAAACAACCCTAGCTCACTTCACAATACCAAAATACACCAATGACGTGAACTAAACTTCATGAAACTTTAAACACTCAAGCAGATGGAGGGGAAGAGAGGAAGAAACCCTCGGCAACTTACCTAGGTGACTTAAGAGTGCCACTTTTCCTAAAAGCCATCTACTGCTGGGTGACTACTATCCCCAGCACATCTGACTTTACTGCCATACATGTCAGAATGCCTATCATTAGACATCCAGCAGTGTCAACACAGCCTGACTTCTAAATGGAATTGCACGTGTACTTACATCGCAAACGTTTGGATGATCAGGCGAGTCCTTGACCGAATCTTTTTTCCTCTTCTTGAGAAACAAGAGAGAGAAAGAGAAGTGATTGAAGAGAGTAAGGGGGGGGGAGGAAGAGGAGGAGAAGGAACGAGGAAAAAAAGCTTTTAATTCTTCCAGCCTTGTAAGATGTTCCCCACCTGGTCCAACACGCAGCCTCCTTTAACCACACATGCACCCGGGCGCGCGCACGCCCGCGCGCGCATACACACACACAACCTTGAAAATCAATCCAATGAACCGCCAGGAGCTCTGTGGTGGCGCTGGTGGCGGCGGTGGCGACGGTGGTGGTGGTGGTGTGTGTCCCTAAGCGTGCAGCAGGCGCAAGTGCCCGTGCTGCTGGTCGGATTAAAAGTAAGCGGACTCGTCCTGAGAGCGTCCAGGAAGGAAGTGACAGGAGGCGAATGGGGAAAGCACAGCTCACGGGCTTTGTAACATCACGGATCGCAGGAAGGAGGGGGGGGGGAGAGAAGAGAGGCTGGGAAGGGAGGATTCAAAAACTCCACGCCCGGCGAGGCTTCTCTTCCTTCTGCCTTCCCTCCTCTCCTCCTCCTCTTCCTCCTCCTCTTTTTTTTCCTCCCTCTTTCTCTCTCTCTCTCTCTCCCCCACAATCCCAAACGAAGGTCTCTCTTGCCGAGCTGGAGAAATAATCAGTTTCACTCTTGAAAAAAGGGGGCGGGATCACATCCCGAACGCGTTTTAATAAAACAAACAGAGTGCAGAGAGCGACCAGCTCAGAGCAGAGCAGAGGCGGTGGCAAAGACCTCTCTCTCTCCCCCGCCACCCTCCGTCTTCCCCTCTCTTTCCGCCTTCCGTGCCCCTCTCTAGTCTCAACGAGATTGATAAATTACTCCACTACCCAACTTTAATTATGTATATGGTATGCAGAATAAATCACCCAACATCAGGCACCTCAATCAAGCACTTTTTAAATGATAATTGCATCTGGGCTGAATCAATCTTGCCATGCCTGACATTTTGCTAATTTTAGTTTTTTACCGCCGGGGGTGGGGGTGGGGGGAGAGCGAAGGGAGGGCTGGTTAGCGGTTTAGGAGAGTTGGCGAAACGACATATGCCATGGAGCAACCCTAATGACAATCCGGTATTATTGCACGCACTCATAGCGGTCACGGCAATAAGGCGGAGAATCACATCCTTCTCTCTCCCTCCCCCCCTTCCCCCCGCTCCATGGGAGAGACGATAGGATACTTCTTTTAAAAATTGGGCTGGGGGGGAGAGGGCAAGGGTTTTGCCGGAACCAGGCTAATAGGTCTTCTTGACCAGAAACCCGAGGCGGAGAGTGGGGGGGTGGGCGGGGGGTTTGCTGAAGAGAAAGAGCGCCCGCTTTCCTCCAGCGGTGATGTTTTGTTTTGTTTTCCGAAAGGCTCTTCGGATGCTCGGGGCGAGAAGGGCTTTTGCCCAAGCCTGGGTCATTATTTTGGGCAATTCGTTTTGCGCGAGCCCCATTGTTTCTTTCCGCTTCAGCTCAGCGTAAGTAGCGAAATCTACGGACCGACATGAAAGCTGCGCTGCGAGAGCAAAGCGGCGCGGTCCGTTCGGGACGGCCTGCGAGCCAACTCCTCCGGTAGAAGCGGTCTGCGGGTCGGGGAAGGGGGTGGGGGGGGAAGGGGGACCTTCCCGTTCCCGGCGGGGAAACGGAGGAGAAAGCCGTGCGAGATGAAGAAGTCCGCCGACTTCCACCAGGGAGGCTGGGTCAGCGCTATCAAGCCAACTTTCGAGGCACTTTGGAAACATCCTCCCCCCCCGTCCCCCCGGAATCTGGCAGGGATGAGATGCAAGACAAGCAGCGGGTGCGACTCCCCCTCCCTTTTTTCTTCTTTTTAATCAGGCCCGTTGACATTTCTTTTCTCCTCCCTTTTTTTGCCTCCATCTCTTTTCTGCACCTTTCTTAAGACTCTGGCTCTGCAAACCGGCTCCTTTTACTTCTGCTTCGGTTTCCGTCTCGAAGCGCGAGGCTGTCAACCTTCACCCCCGAGGCTAAACTTTTGAAGGCGAGGATGGAGAGAAGAAAGATAAACGCAACCGCCCAGCTCGGCAAGGACGCAGCACAACTCTAGCTAAAATAGCCGAGCCTTTCTTTTTCCTGGCTAATTCTTGACTTTTAAGCGCTCTTTTGCGCTGACATGCGTTTGCTAGCAAGAGTGCACGTATCCTCCGTATAAACGCTTTGCTTCCAGAAAGTCTGCAGCGCCAGCTCACCGCTTCAGCATCGCGCGGGAGTAGTCCAAAAAGCGAGAGTCGCCTTCTCTTCGTCACCAAGGCTGCAATCCTACACGCGCCTTGGAAGTAGTCTAAAGCCCCCTTGAGATTGACATTAAGTGACCTTCCAGAAAAGGGATGGTCCTAGAGTCCTATCCATTAAACTTCACAAGTTTAGTCCTGTTTTTTGGGTTGTTTTTGGTTTTGTGAACATTTGCGGCCTGCCATTTATACAACCATGGGAAAAGGTGGGGGATCAATACATAAAAGATTATTGTTTGCCCTTAATAAAAAGACAATAATTTTAAGGATGATGCCATCCATTACAAACGGATGTTCTTCTATTATTATCGCCCACAGCAACTATGTTACTGTATCCTGAAACTTTGCCCTTCTTCACAACTTTGGGCAAAATGTAAATCACCAACATGGGAGTCAAGCAAAATAGGGGACTAGTGAACAAAACCCCAATTACTTTGCACAGTATCTAGGATCATTTTCTTCTTTACTCTCACTCTTTTGTGTGACTTAACCTTTGTCCTGAAGAGCAATTTTAGAGAATTTGGATGTGTTTTCACTGTGTTTTAAGGAATTTCAGTTAGTCCTACAATCTTTCCATTGCTGAAATTAAGATATTGACCTAATTTGGATGGATTCTAGACTGGCCAACATGACTACTTTCGCTTTTAGTATAATCCTGCTTTCTCTTTTTATCCCTTTTCTTCAGATATCAATGCACCCTTTTGCACAATTCTTTTTCAACTTCGGGGAGAAATAAAGTACTTGTAATTAAATATTCCAGGGCCAGGATAAAGCAATTCCATTTTTAAAAAATGCACAATCTCTGAGAGGAAAGGTAGGAAATGTTTAAAAGGCAGAATGGAAGCAAGGCTATTCTTCATCAGTTAAATGAGGAGATGCTCATATAAGTGCAAAAACGATTCTGTACTGTTAAAACACTGGAAATTTCTCAACCCAGCTGCAGAAAGCTCCGACATTTCATTTGTGTTGAAGCCAAGTAAAGCATATTCATTTTCCTGATGCATTTCATGAGCTAATGAAATTTTCTACCAACTGCAGTAAGCTCCCACTGGTCATAGTGAAATTGCAAAGCATAGGACACGGTGGTTCCTCTAGAATTAAGATGGGGTCACTTTGCCCATTTATAAATTGAATAAAATCAATATTGCTTCATCATTTTTTTGGGATGACTGGCTTATGGAGGATGGAAGTTTTTATGTTATTGGAATGATTCACTATCTTACAAGGTAAACTTATCTGATAAACTTCATTAGTACTAAGTTCTTCACCAGGAAGAACTTGCGTAAATACAATACATTCAAGTACCATTGAAGTATATTCTGTGCTACATTCTATAAGTCAGATTTCTAAAGCTTTATATAGTCCCAGCACATAGATGGCACTATAGATAAGATAGAATTAAATTAAGCCTTTAGAGCACAGGTGTCAAACTTGATTGTGTCCTGTGATGTATCGTGATGTATTGCAATGTGTTTTGCCTTTGCAGAGCTGGGGTGGGTGTGGCCTATGTGTGATGCATCCAGCCTGTGGACCACCAGTTTGACAGGCCTGCTTTAGAGAAACCAGTGGATAATCTATGAAGAGCAATCCTTTGTTTTGTTATTATGATTTCAAGGACTTTTTTCTGCAACCTTCTTGAAAATCCCCAACCCATACTGTCCTTTTGTGTTATGAAACATGGGGGTCCACAGGATAGGATCATAAAAGTCAACCTAGCAGTTGCAATTGTGCAACCAATGCTGTCATTTTGACTTTTTTGACAGTTCTGCTATCAAGGAGCTTTGTTAAATCATTATGTAAACCTTTGGTGGGTGTCTTGTGTTCAGATCCAGTGCACTGATCTACAATTCAGATGGAATGGGGAACGGGTGATGCCTCAGTTATTCTGTCTTATTAAAAAGAGTGTGATTGTTGAAGTGGTTAGAAAACAGGAGAGCTAGTCCTGCCTTAGGCATTAAACCAAGGGGTAACTGTGGGTCAGACTCTTTCTTTTAGCCCAAGGGTAGAGGTAATCAAAAAATATTGCCATAAAAGTGACTTGGATTTGTCCATGTAAGTCACCATGAATCAAGAATGAATTGAATGTACCAAAGAAAAAAGTGACTAAGTATGCTTCAGTGTAAATATTTATATGTTTTAAACATTGTTCATTTGTTTTTCCTATATTTATTTGTATTTTTATTCTTTCCTTTATTTTCCATTTTGAAAAATTAAAATGGATACAGGCAGATCTGTGATCTTCCAGAATTGAAGTGACAGAGATGAAAAAGTACAGAATCATTTATATTATTTAAATGCAAAAAGTTTTGTGTCCTTTTGACAGTATATGTCAGAAAACAAAATCAGAGTAGAACAATACATTTAAGAAGATATTTATATATTTTATTCATTATGGGGTGGACTTGCCATTCTATTATTTCCACACTCAGAAGACAGTTCCTGTTGGCAAAGATATAACACATCAAAAAAGATCCTAACATTATTTCAATAATCGATTGGCATTTTCAGAAGCTTTTACTGAAAATTTGTATTTTAAGTTTATTTACACATTAGGAGCAGTGAAGCAGTGATTAAAACAATGGAAAAATCTAGTAGCATCTGAAACCATAGGATCAAATAGCATCATCACTGGTCTAAGAATAATTGCTATGCACTCCTATTTGTACAAGTGCTGTAATCTACATCAATCAAAGAGATATCACTCAATGAATCTCAATAAGATGTGATACACTGCCTTTTGAAAAGTATTATGTTTTACACGAACTAGATTTGATCTGAAATGACTGTATACATATAGAAACAGTAATATATGCCTCACACGTGGAATATTGTAAGAGCTGATCAATGCATGCATGCTTATAAACATGCCTTTACCACATTTCCTCAGCCATGGAAAATTTAATATAGCATGCCTAGATATTTGCAATCAGAATGAAGCTCCACTGTTTTTAGCGGGGCTTATTTTTGTACTGGTTTTCATTTTTAACTATGCTCTTAAAGCTCTTCTGTTTTGATTCATAGATCTTAAAATCTCCTAAACTTTGTTGTTTATACCTATTATTTTCTCCCCTATCAACCTGATAATAGACCTTAAAACAGATGACTCTGGTTTTACTAGAGAATGCATATTGTAACAAAACAGAGAAATTTCTTTTGAAGTAAATTGTTCAGAAATTTCAGAAAAGAAATATATTTTCCCTTTTCTAGAGCACAAACTATCCATTTGCAGTAAGGATGCCTTCAGAGAAATAATTTATTAATACAGAAAAATAGAGACATGATCCATGAGTCTACTTTAAATGGCATTAATGTACTTCTCAATAAATAAGCCACATTTGTCTTATTTTGGTGCTCTATTAGCCTTTTTTGATGTAGGCCAAGTCAGAAAACAGACCCCACAAGGACTACTGGAACTTTATATTATTGTTGCAGGATTTAATAACAGAATTTTGAAAGTCTGATTGGAGTATATACCAGTGGTGGTATTTGACCGGTTCGGCCCAGTTCTGGTGAGCTGGTAGGAGTGATGAACAGCGGAGACCAAACTGGTTCTCTCCGCCACTCTGTGTTGGCCCCACTCGCCCTCCTGGGCTCCCATACTCACTTTTAACTGCAGAATTTGAAGCACAGCTGCTTTGCACGGCACAAAATAGCACCACACGGCAGCTGCTGAAGTGACCAGGATCGTGCAGGCTTGCAGGAGGTGAGGTAGAATGCCTTTGCGCAGGCGCAAAGTACGCGTTTGGCACACGCATGCATGCAAAGTGTGTGCAAAGCGTGCCCACCAAACCACGCCCACCGAACCGGTGGCAAAAGTATTTGAAACCCACCACTGGTATATACCTCTCTATTCTCATACCAAAGAAAATCAAAGCAGGAAAATCTTGAATTTCCTTCTTATTCTTTCCTCCCTTTCAGGACTGAGTTGCTATTTACAGTATGTAATGAGTGTTGCATTCCTTCTTCAAGATCGTCTCCATAATCCACTCCATGATGCCACAATTTTAGTAGTATATAATGTTAGATCATGTAGCATATATATTGTAGACCTTGTAGAGATTATGTAGATATACATGATCTCTACAAGGTGGGCTAAAATAAATAGAATTTAGGAGCTGGCTTTCATATGCTACATTGTTTAAAGCTCAATTCTTGTTTATATAATGAGGATGTGATTGTTGAAGATTTATTCAATTCCAAAATGCCCCAAAAACTTCTTAAAGACTTCTAATTAGGATTATTTCAACTCGAGGTGTTTGAAAGTAGTACTGTACAGCAATACTAAATACTATACTATACTATACTGTACTATACTATACTAAATTCTAGCCAATGTCTTTCTTTGTACAAAAATTGCAAGAAAATGGTGAAACTAAAAACAAACTTCTCAGGACAGAGAAAAGGTTAGTGTGGCTTTGATTTATAGCCTCAAATAAGAAAATGACAGCATCAAAATAAATGCAAATCCTATGGGTTCATATATCATATGCGATACACACACATACACACACCAATGCAAATTTCTTGGTAAAAGTTTGGAAGTGTTTACTACAGTCTTCATCCAGGATATTTTTTTTAAATTTCCTGTAATGATATTAGTTTACAGCCTTTGAATTTCCTAACATTTCTCATTCAAATGCTAATAAATTCTCAATTTGCTTAGCTTCTGATCCAGATCAGGTCAACTAGGTGCATCTTAGTATTCATTATTAGAACGATTCTTTAGATAGTCATGATTTTATATTAAGACTATACTTAGCAGTTAAAAGCAACATTTTTCAGTCAAAGAAAAGATCCTCAAGGCAATGAGCAAGCTGTGCTACTGTTTAGTTTTGGTTTAAAAAAAACTTGCAATTCCTTATAGACAAACTGTAGAAGCCAAATACTATATAGTTTCTTTAATTCTCAAAACTCAGTAGAGAACGTTTTAGTGTACCAATAAAAATAGCTCTTACAACACCTGTGGAATCTTCCTGTGTCATTTAGAATTTGGTATAATTTACATTGAAATGTTACCTCTAGACCATATTTTAAAACATGTGTTACAAACAGCCAATAATTGGCAGCAAATCCCCTCTGGATTCTTTCCAAAAAGGTAAGATTAAAGGTTCCTGTTAGGCACAGGCCTGCTGGCAACAGGAAACAGAAATTTTGCACTGTTTCCCAGCCTTCCACCTGAAACTTACATCTGACTTTAAAAAAAAAAAAGCACAACAGGAGGTGTAATTATTGGAATAATCAACCCTTCTATAACCTTACTGAAGGGCTGAGGTGTAGCCAAGTGTCTGTTTCCCTTACGAATATGATTATTTCATGGTGAGTTCAGTTAACATCCTCTTTCAGTAATTACCCAAGTTCTTTCTCATTTTAGAATGATAGTCAAATGTTTAATTCTTTAACAGTAATGAGCCTGCCAATTTACACTGTAAAAATGACATTTAAATTACAGAGAGCCAAGGTTATGTTGAAAATAACCCCACAGTTTATGCATCCTAACCCTGGGTGCTGAGGTTTCCATTTTCTATCCAGGGCCCAGCCCTACCCTACTACTCTTCTTATTCTACTTCAGTGTTGCTCAACCTTCACAACTTTAAGACATGTGGACCTCAACTCCAGTGTTGGCTGGATAATTCTGGAAATTGAAGTTCACACATCTTAAAAATTTTCAGGGTTGGTAAACACTGATTTTATTTCATGCCACTTTAAAAAGTGGTTTACTGAAACACTTCTCATATATGCCTGCTTTTAAGCATGATCCAAAGCTTTTGATACAGCTTTTATAGTGAGCTTTATACCTCACTCTTTCTCCCTCTCTCTCTTTCTCTCTCGCTCACCTGCACACATAGAATTAATTGGGGTAAGTGTCAGAGTAACTTATTCTAAAAAAATCAAGGCTAGAGATTAATCTACTCCTCAAGATCAACAATACTTCATTTGTTCTCACACTTATTCAGAACATTATTTCAATCCATATTACTTTTATAATTTCATATAACATGCAAATTCCCAGAATCTCATTATAATAGGATATAGATTCCAGAAGGGTAATTTAAATATTTCACAGTCCACAGGGGAGAAAGAAAATGTATGTAATTTCTTGGAAATGAATTAATTGTAAAATATATTTTCAAAGCTAGGTGCTGAAAAGTGACACCTGAATATAAATTGCATGGCACAGTTAAAATGGTATAATGTACAATAAGTTGTGATTATAGAAAGTCTTTGTCATTAGTCTACCTTTTAGTACATACTGCTGCAGGGTTTATCCTACACTTTAACTTAAAAAAATGTAGACAAAGAACTAATAAACAGAGCTTTCTTGAAATATTGAATGATGTAAATGAAAAAAGAATATAGCACTTACCACGTCCACTCTCTTTATTTTGAAAGTCATTTGCTTTACTTAATCTGTTCCATAGTAGTTACTTCACAGTTTACAACTCTTAGTCGGCACCTTGAATGTTTAAAAGCACAACAGTAAGAGATTATTAAAATACAGGTCTCTTATTAGTGAAGCAATTTGTATGAAAACCTTTGAAAATAACTCCTTTTATGCTTTAGGCAAATAGCTGCTATCACTTAGAAACTATGTATTAGGAACAACTAAAGATCAACCATTTTTTAGTAAATTCCATCTGAATTCTGTCTTTGAAATGCTGAAGTATAATAATAGTGAAATTACACCAGGTCTAGAATACCAGACTGAAATAAATGCAAATATAAGATACACTCAATACTTGGTATAATTTTTAACAGTTTTAGCTTTCTCAATAAATGTATATGCTTATTTTCTGACTTATTCATCATGCTGAATAAATTAAACTCAAATTATTATGGCACTATTGCAGATTGTATATTTAATGGAAAAATGTTGAAAAGAAGGCTTTATGTGAGCATAGTATCCTACTACAATTATTATTATCATTATCTATCCAAATTTTTACTTGTGTACTAATATGTGTGTATATGTATACCGACTGTATTTGCACCAAGACAAATTCCTCGTGTGTCCAACCACACTTGGCCAATAAAGAATTCTATTCTATTCTGAAATGAAATGTGCATTACACAATATTCTGTGCATTATCAGGATAAAATAAATCCTGTGTGGTCAGTCTTAGCAGGAGATACTAATATATTAAGATAAAATTGATGCTGATCCACTGTGAGATCTGTGAGATTGATGAATTTCTGTAAAAAATAGTGAGTTAAAAACAATAACAGGCTAATGAAAGGTGATGCTTTCCCTCCTCACTTCTATATTTTGATTATTTACATGCCATCAGGTTCATATTGACTCTTAGCAATCACATAGACAAATGTCATCCATGACAATCTGTATCTATCTGGTCCTTCAGGTTTTCCAGTAGTTCATCCATTGTCACAGTAACTTTCTTTCTGGTTCTCCTCTTCTCTTTCCCTCCCAACTTTCCCAAAACCAGAGCCTTCTCTTTGCATGTGTCTGAAGCAGAATAACTTGAACCTGGTTATTTATTTATTTATTTCCTTCCTTCCTTCCTACCTTCCTCCCTCCCTCCTTCCCGCTTCAGTGAGAACTCTGGATTGATCCATTTGTTTGTTTGGCGGTCGATGGTATTCCCAGAAGTCTTATCTAACCTCCAAGTTCAAAAATGTCAATACTTATTTTTATCCAAATTCTTCAAAGTCCATTATTGTACTTGTATGTAGGATGTTACTTTTTAATACCTTGCTAGATCAGTTTAGAATTCTGATTCTTCATGGGCTATAGTCTATTGCTGCAGATTCTGTGTCTTGTAGGACTATAGAATTGGCTCAACTGAAAATGTAGACAGCTAATGATAAAAGTAACAATAGCAAAAGCACTTAAACTTATATACCACTTCATAGTATCTTACAGCATTCTCTAAGCAATTTATAGAGTCAACATATGATCCCCAACAATCTGGGTCCTCATTTTACCAATCTCAGAAGGATGGAAGGCTGAGTCAATCTTATGCTGATCAAGATCAAACTCTTGGCCTGTATTCTATAGTGCATTCTAACTACTGCATCAATATGGCTCAAGTATGATAGTAGTAAGGTACCATAATGGCTAAAGCCATCTTTTCAATATCTTTCCATTAAATGAATAATTCTCTCCCTCACTTACAAATTTATACAGCCTGTACCTAATATTGAAAAAATGAGTATTTCTGATGAATAGCTAGTGGTAACCAATAACAGTTCTAAATCACTTCTTGCTGCCTAAAGGCTGGAAGAAGCACTCTTTAACAGTTTAAGTATCAGCAAAAAAAAAAAAAGATTTTATTGTAAAAGTTTTATGTAGTTCATATCTCATAACTACAATATATAATGACTAAGCAACTGATATTATTTAATGACTATTACTTCCTCTCATATTAACTGGTTTTCATATGGCACACCTAAACATTTGTAAATAAACTGTCTAATACAAACAGCATAGTGAGTCTGTTATTCTCTTTGTAAAGGAACTGAGGGAAATGGAAAGAACGTGAACAACTCAACATGTGCAATGTATAGATTTTATTCATGCTGTTTCTTAGTTTCTAACAATTCAAATTCATGCATTGATTTATAAGTTCTACTATGTCCCATGTTTTACACACAGGTAAATATGCCTACCTTGCACTCTGACTTTTTTTTTTGCTATTTCAGATATCTTCATCCTCCATCTGTGAGACCATTTTAAAGGCTTGCAAATTAACAAATTCCTCCTACATTTGATACAGCTCTACAGGCACAACATATGTACAGGCATTTTCATAGAATGATTAGTCTCTCAAATGTTTGGCTATGCAGAGCTTTCTGAGTTTATTTTGACAGACCAAGATGGTTTAGTTTTCTCTTTAATAGGCATTGTTCTTGACACACATTAACCAAGTTTCAAGGTTTGTTTAATTAAGGCAAAAAAAATAAGGGTATGTTTTAAAGCAGGCCTGCCAAACTGGCGGCCCGCGGGCCAGATGCATCATGCACAGGCCACATGCATACCAGTTCCACAAAGGCAAAAAAGTTGCGATACATCACAATATGTCACATGACATAATTGAGTTTCACACCCGTGCTTTAAAGGGAAAAAGCAAAATTCTGAAATGTAGAAATCTAGAGGAATTCATAATTGGGTGGCTGTGTGGGGAGACACTGTTACTTAGAATGAATCAGGGACAGTTTTTAAGGTTGTTGCAATCCTGTGCACATTTTCCTTACAATTTTTTTATTGAATATTATGAAATTTACTCAGAGTAAATATAAATAGGACTAGTTTGTCTAAGTGGAAAGGGTAAGAAAAAAAGTTTTGTGTATTCAAGAAAGTGAGCACTCATCAAATATATAAAACACAGTAAGTTCTGAGTCTGTCAAAAGGGCCCAGAAAATAAATTTGTTTTTCAGAAACAAGGGGAGATTGTCAGAGTGTTGCATTTGTGGATACTGAGGAAAAAGTACACCCCTTGTCCCTGGAAAAGCATGTTATGTTGTATATAAGTGCACCTGCTTGGATCAATTTATAAATAGATCAGCTTCTCCAACTTAATGCTAGGCAGAAGGGCTTATTAGGACTGCAATTCGCAGAACTCCTCATCCTCATGACTGTTTGGGATTCTGGGAGCTGCGGTCCCAATTGGTGGGCATCAGGTAGGGGAAGATTGAGTTAATGGAATTAAAACGTACACCGCAACCACCCATATATTATTAGGAGGAGCATATTGCCTCCAATGAAGTCAACTTACCGGCCATCTAAGCCCGTCACTATTGACACTCTGAGGCTAGACTTTTCGCAGCGCTGCCAGGAAGCGCCAGGGGCTGTTAAGCGGAGAATGTCCGCCTGCGCGCTCTGCCACTGAGCTACGCCCCCTCCCTGAAAACTCCCAGGCAAATGTTAATAATAGCAGAGCAGACAGAAATTTGAGAGGCGAAATATTTTCCCAGTATGGAAAGATTTTGAGGGGGGCGGGGAAAAAAACTTCCGTTCCTGACATTCTAACGGGGTACTAGGTTAAAAAACATAGGAATCTTGCCAGAAAAGAAGCAAGGGAAACGGCGATGGCAACCCTGCGCATTTCACTTTACCGGTTTGCAGTAATCAGATACGATTTTCCTTACCGGTCCCATCCCCTCCCCAGTAATCCCGATTTAGAAGCTGTCCATTTAAAACCAGAAAATCGACAGGTACCGCAAAGAAGGAGAGGGGTGGGGTGGGAGAAAGAGATGTTCCGGGTGCTGCTTTGCTTCAAAGCAATCATAAAAGGAGCCGAGAAAGTTCTGTACCTTCTGGAATTTGGACACCCACCGGCTTAACTCAAAAAGAATCTCGCCGGACTCGCTAATGACCGGTGTGTTTCATTATCTCATAAGCTTCCGTGGATGACAGCCCACTTCCAGAACTACCGGCTCTACCCGCCCATAAGCGAAGCACTCAAGGGAAGCCGAACAAGGCTGCGACCTACGCAGGACCTTCGGCTTTTAAAGCGATCTCGCTCCCGCCGCCGTTCCCGAGCCAAAAAGGGTTGCCCCACTCGCAAGAAGGACCGTCAAAAAATGCCGCCGCAAAGGGCGGCCTTGCTTGAGTCGGACAGGTCAGCTCCAAGCCGCCCGCTTCGAGTTTTCTTCGCTGTGACTCAAGCCACGCGCTCGACAGGCGGCGGACGAGGGGGCTGCGGGGAGCCTGGGAGGCGAGGGGCTTCGGCTGTTGTCGGGCCCGATTTGCTCCGCCCCTTTTGATCCCTACTGCACTCAGGAGCGGCTCGGTTGAAAGGGTTAATTTGGGGAAGCGGGGGGCGGGGGCAGGAATCGTTGCGGAGGTTCACGCCGCGTCGAAAGAAGTCGCGCACTTTGGAATCGCATGGCTCCGGAGGAAAAGCTTCGCTCAAATCTCAGCCAGCAATGCGAGTTTTTGAGTCTGCCGCTGGCTCTCTCTCTTTCAGACTTACCACGGCGTAGGTCGGATCTTTCGCCTTTAGGCTCCCGGAGCAACGGAAGCTCTTAGGCAGGACGAAATAAGCAGGATTTGGGGGATATAAAAGCAGCGCACGAATTATCTGCTTGGCCGTGGCCGTTGAGTGGAGTCATCCAGTTAGACAGAGGCTTTGGGCAGCTATTGGTGCCCTTTCCTAATCGTCCATATGTTTCAGGCATGCCTTTAAACACAAGGCCTGTTTTTTTTAAAGTATTTCCATTCTGTACACTGAAGATACAATTCCGGTGTTTGTAGCAAAGGAAATGTCATAAATCAAATCTCTCTCTCTCTCTCTCTCTCTCTCTCCCCTCGGAAAGTGGATTTTCAGTGAGATCTGAATTATTACATGAGAGCAAATTTAAACAATCTTTCCCTCTTCTTTAAAAAGGGTTCTTGGAAGATATCTCTTCTTCAGAAGTCTATTCCCAAATTCTATGTCCCCTAAGCCTCTTTTCTGCTCTTACTAGTCTAACTAAACAATTGGGGATTTTTCATAAAACAAGCAGAAAGGTATCTTGAGGCCCACAAAGCTTGCTTGGCATGTCATCAGATTGCCATGTAGTGGCAGGTTTATATGTGCAATTAGGAGAACCAGTGTTTTCAAGGCAATGGCAAGGATGAAGCCAATGAAGAAAGCTACATTTGGTGGCCTTATGTTCTTTCCAGTAGTTAAAAAAGAAAGCAAAATGATTTCCAAACTATGTTTGTGCATAATCTCCAGTGGTGTGATGGGCGACAGAGAAATTAAACAAATAGCTAAATAAATAAATATTGCTACAATGTAAATGTCAGTAATATAGCCAGTGCCAAAGGCTTTATTCTTCAATATATTCAGGTCTAAAAGGCTCATTTTGAGAGAACCTGTTCTTGTTATTTTTTATTTATATCCTGCCATTATCCAGCTCAGGATGGCATGTAAAAGGTTCTCCCCACCACACACACACACACACACACACACACACACACACACACAACAATCCAGTGAGGTATATTGGGCTGAAAGAATGACTGGTCCAAAGTCACCGCATCAGCTTCAATTTCTAAGGGAGGTCTAGAACTTCCAGTTTCTAAACCAGCATCTTAACCACTACACTATCCATCTCTTGCCAGGTACATAACCTCACAATAGCAATAGCACTTAAACATATATACAACTATATAGTGCTTTATAGCTCTCTCTAGGTGGTTTACAGAGTCTGCATATTGCCCCCAACAATCGGAGTCTTCATTTTACTAACCTTGAAAGGATGGAAGGCTGAGTCAACCTTGAGCCAGTCAGAATCAAACTCCTGGCAGTCGGCAGAATTAGCCTGCAACACTACATTCTAACCACTATGCCACCACAGCTCTGTATAATACATATATTATTTTTTCTGAAATATGGGCCACATCTCTGAAACACAATGGAGGATGATCTGTCAAATGTTCTGTCCAAGCACCACCTGTTTTAATATTTTAAAATCACAGTTTTATATAACAGGTTGCCCTTACATTAAGATAGATATATGATAAAGATAGCTAGCTAGCTAGCTAGCTAGCTAGCTAGATAGATAGATAGATAGATAGATAGATGAACGATAGACAGATCTGTTAACTATTCTTTATGCTTTAGATTTTTCTGCCAACTTGACAGACTCTTTGTTTTATTCTAAAAACCATGATTAAATCATGATGTGTAGACCTAGTGAAAAATATCTATGCAACCATCAATGCTAGCCTCTGATCTGAAAAGACTTCTCTTTAACATGAACATATGTGAGAAGAAAATGCAGTTCATACTTTCTCAGACATTATGTATCCTCATAATGTAGAGCAGGGAGAGAAGCAATGGACCCAAAATGAAAATTAGACTGGAGCTTTACTGAATAATAACCTTGCAACAGTTTGGCATTAAAAGGGTAATAGCTTTAATATTGCAGTGCCTCATAATATGCTGGATAATCAGTGCCCAGCCTTTGTGATAACTAAAACTGTAAAATATAAGTCATCAGACGATACAATAACTTCCTTTGCCTTCTGGTGCAGCTATTACCAATTATTGGAATAATTATGTAGCTCAAACTCCTTATTTTGGGAGGAGGGAGCTGCCATGTATTCCCATCTCTCTAAATCCTCTAATCAGGAATCCTGTCTTAGAACAAACCACCGCTGTAATAGCTTATATAAAGGATAAACTTACAAGAATGACTACTAGAAAATATTTTAAGGCCACTGCAGACAAATATAAAATCTAGCAAAGATTTCTTCCTGTCTTGTTTTTGTTACTAGTGAAAGGGGGAAAAACACACTATGGTATATAAGAAAATGGCAATGGGAGGCAACAGTCAGATTGAAAGAATTTTTGAAATGACTGCACTTTTTCTTTGAAAGACCAAGTTGAACTGGAAAGGAGGAGTTATTCCTCACATGTCACTAGCTGTGCTATGCTATGCCAGGAAAGAAAGATTACCTTTTCCTCTTCTACAGACAACAGGGTCTGCTTGCAACTACAATTTGAACCTGCTCCAGGATTAAATCCTTGAAGATGTAAGGTAGATGTTAAAACATAATTAGTTGCACTGGTTACTCATAATATGATCCTTCCTTCCTTCCTTCCTTCCTTCCTACCTACCTACCTACCTTCTTACAATAAATAACAAAAATAGAAATTTTAAAAAATGCTATAGTAGGGAAACATCGCTTGAAATGTTTTCTGGAAAAGCTCAATTTTAAAGAACTTTTTGAAAGCCATCGAGAAGAGATCATTTCATAGTATCAGTATTGCCACTGAACAGCAATACATTTTGGCACTGGTTCTGCTCAACTCTGCTAGAAGACACTGAAGCAGTTTGGAGAAGACACTCAGGCAGGTACCAAGCTATATACAGTATACACTATACCAGCCGTGGGCAAACTACGGCCTGGGGGCTGGATCCGGCCCATTCGGCTGTTCTATCCGGCCTACGGAGCCGAAAGAGCGGAGGGTTTTCTTGCTCTCCCAAAAGACTACGTGAAGTAAACTAACTTTGAATTTATATTAGTTCACACAAACACTCCATCCATGCTTTTGTTCCGGCCCTCCGGTCCAGTTTAAGAACCCATTGTGGCCCTCGAGTCAAAAAGTTTGCCCAACCCTGCACAAGCCAGGACCTTAAATTGTACCCAGATCTGAATCAATAACCAGTACAGGGCCCACAATATCAATCTTACACTGGGTGTCAGTAAACACAAGGATCTCTGTATTTTGGACTAGTCATAATCTGCATAAACTTCAAAGATAGCTACATTTAAACTACATTGCAGTAATTTATCTGAGTGATGAGAACATGAAGTGTATAAATCAATACACCAGGCAAACCTGGACTGGGCATGGGCCCTTCTAGCCCTTGCTTCCATTTGGTGTTCAAACAGGAGCTGGGAGTTCAGAAGGATCCAAAATTAGGAACTTGGTCCTTAAAATGTAGTGCTTGCATGTCCAGAGATAAACCTGATGTTGATGGAAAACACTGATGTACAAAAAGCAACTGTCTTGCTTAAGTTCAACTTCATTTTTCACCCATCCAGGCCATTATAATTTCCAAGCCCCAGAATGGATCATTAACAGAATCTCCGCTATTGCTCAGTGTGTGATGGAATGTGATGTATACATTGATGATACCACCTTATACTGTCAGTTGATCCCCAGTGATTTCATATTGATGTGAAAAGTGCAAGGGAAAAAGGACCAATTCCTGTAGTGTCCCAGTTGCTTAAGGCCAACCTGTCACCTACATCAAAACAGACTGGAACTGTCCATTAACATCAAAACAGACTGGAACTGTCCATTAACTGTCCTGCCGACATCGAGTACTAACTGCCCTGTGCGATCACATAGGCAAGGACTCCTTGGGGTCCCGTCGGCTGGCCAATGCCCTTTGGCGGTCCCCCAACGACGAGCCTATTCTATCGTGGCCCCTGACCTCTGGAACCAACTCCCCTGGGACTCCGCCTGGCCCCTAACCTCCGCGCCTTCTGCCGTGAATTGAAGACCTGGTTATTTAACCAATCCGGGCTGTGACCCTTTGGGGAGCGGTTTTTATTATGGTATTTAGGTAATTATATTTCAATGGGGCTTGTTAGTTTAATTCTTTTTTTAACTATTGTTCTTGTTGTTTTAGTTGTGAGCCGCCCCGAGTCTTCGGAGATGGGGCGGCATACAAGTCTCATTAATAAATAAATTAATTAATTAAGGAAAGAGCAAACCAAGTCCTAATCCCAATATCCATAGGAGGTCTAATAAGATACTGTGGTTCATGGTATCAAAACTGACTATTTTGAGCTTGTGGCAGTATATAAATTCAACACATAAAGAAGCTCCTAATCTCTTCCCAGGTGAAATTCAAGATGCTGGTTATCACATTTAAAGCCCCACATGGCATGGAACCAGATTACTTGTGGAACCTCCTTGATGAGAGTATCTGCCCATTGTGGTAAGACAAATATGGTGGCAGGTTCCAGGTCCCTTCCTTTAAATATTGCCATCCAGTGGGACCTAGGAAGTGTACTTTTCCTATCAGCAGCAGCTGTCCTATGGGACACCCTTTTCCCCAAGATCCAGCAGGCCTCCAGCCCCTTAACCTTCCAAAAGGCCATCTCTTATCCCAAGGTTGAGGCTACAACCTAAAGATAGTTTTGTTGCTTGCATTGGGCAAGGATGGTGGAGGTGTCAAATTTCAGTATTTATTGTTTTTATTGTTTTTTTATTTGTAATGTTGTCACAAGCACTCCAAGTTGTGTTTCATAAGATGAGGTGGTCATATAAATTTTTAAAAATGAAATAATAAATCAATCTGGGAAGTAAGACAGCATGTATAGAAATAGTTGACATGTCGTCTTTGGCTGACAACAGTTCATTTAGTGACTGGTCAAAGTTACAACTGCAGTCAAAAAAGTGACTTATGACTGTTTTCACACTTATAACTTGCTGCAGTATCCCCATGGTCACATGATCAAAATTCAGATACTTGGTAACTGACTCCCATTTGTGACAGTTGCAGTGTTCTGGGGTCATATGATCACCTTTTGCAACCTTCTGCCAAACAAAGTCAATGGGGAAGCCAGATTCACTTAACAACCATGTCATTCTTAACAGCTGCAGTGATTCACTTAACAACAATGGCAAAAAAATCATAAAAGGGGGCAAACATTCACTTAACAACTGTCTTGTTAACAATAGAAATTTTGGGCTCAATTGAGTTTGTAAGTCAAGGACTACCTGTACTTTAGTTCTGAGTCCCATATTGTATACTCTACATTTTTCTTTTCATTCTTGGCGGCCTTTCAGTATTAAACTGAGGGCACGAGATGGCTCTCTTCTCATCATATGATTAAGTACACAGCTGCCACATTCAGATGGGTGGAATTTGAAAGGAGTCTGGCATAGAGACAGCATGTATAAGTCCAGCCTACCTTTTTCATGAGGTGCTGTTTTATGTCAGAGTGCTGCTATGGCTAGTACACAGCCCTGTTCAAGGGCTTGCTAAACCCACTGATTAATCCAACCAAGCAGACAGCTGTCTTTTAAAGCAGTATAAATTGCAAAACAAAATGCTGCTACTGTTCCCTGGTTTTGCAACCAATAAAACTTTCAGTATCGAAATAAGTCACTCATTGGAGGCCTTCAGTAACAGTGCAGGGCCCGGAAGAAGGAGAACCAACTGTAGACAGATACTGGAAGAAAATTCCAGCAATGCAACAGGTTAAGCTACATGTTCAAGCAGTTGTGATACATTAGAATGTAAACGCCCAAAATTCCTACCAGTTATATAGGAAAAGGACTTGCAGTATTCTATGGGCAGAAGAATTGTAGAGGCAGCAGGAAAATGTGTGCTAGCTCATATGTAGAAGGGTGGGAGGGAGTTGGGGACTTTTCTGTCAAGCAGGGTAAAACAAGCCTGCATTTGCTGACTTGCCAGGAATAGAATCATACTTCAGCTGTGCTACTGTGAGTCCAAATGCTAACCAGTAAGGAACCCAGACATAATGCCTTCCTTTAACCTTGTATTTCCCACAACAGCATTCTAATGCCTAAATTTAAATATGTGACATGGTAAATTAGAAATCATTAAAAATAATACAAACAGAAAAGCACCCCACCATACCATCCACAACATAAAGGCCACATATCAGAATTGTATTTTAATATACAATTTCATTAGCTTAGACTTTAAGTGCGTTTGGTTAGTCGTGCAGTATTTTTAATTATTATTATTTGTATTATTTTTCATGTAATCATCAGGACCAGGGTTCAATTTTGATATTACTTGTGAGTGGATCAGTGGATAGCACAATCTTGTATCATTCAGGAGGTAATTTAATGGGATTTACTTCGCAATAAGAATTGCTCTGTAATGGCTTGCTTGCTTGCATACAAATAAACCGCAACCTGCATTCTTCACAAGTTGTACAACTGTCATTTCAGGACTATGAGGAGTCAAGCCAATTAACAACCAATAATTATATTAGAAATATAATAGATAAAAATAGCAATTTCACTGTAGCTCTATGCATCTCAGAATTACTCAGAAGTAATTTCCATTGTACTGAATGGTACTTATTCCCAGACTGGAGTATTCAGGATTGGAGCCCTTGTATCCCAAATAAATATTGCCTTTTCATAAATAGAAATAACCACAGCTCATGTACATATGGTTCCTTATGTAAATAATTGGTTTAATCATTAAATAAACTCAGAAAATGCTGTGAATGCGATTCACAGGCACAGGATTGAAATAAATAGGAGGTGTTGACTCCAGTGAGATGTGGTTTCCCTCTCCCTGCCTGACATTCTCTGATGCCACTTTTATTTTGCTTTCTGAATTTCCCACTATCTGCAGATTTTCCCTTCTTTTGGGTAAGCAAGAGAAAGAGGGCATCAGTCTGAGTCCTGTGTATTTTTCTCCTAAGCTCTATTCATTAGGGAAAATAGTTTCAGAAGAATGATTAAGATGTTAGCGATATGCTACATAATAGTTTGGTTTGTAGTTGTTTTAAGCTTCATTATTTTATCTGGACAAATGTTTGTATATTTTCAGATGACTTGGGACATTTTCAAAGTTTCCTGTACTGCAGAATCATAAAAAATGTCCATGACTGAAATTCAGAAAGTATACATAATCCATTACCATGCTTGGAATAAAATGAAACTGTGCCCCATTGTTATTATTAAAATTAGGTGATTGAATGAGGATGAGAGAGTTAAACTTGTACATTTTGTAGAGCTATTGTTGACATAATAAAAATATTTTCATAATATTGATTCCTCCCCCACACAATGATTGGCTGTTTTAAATGACAAATGATACAGGAAAACTGCCATTTTCTTCATTTTAAAAACTTATATGGAACTGATTCTGGAGTATACAGGGAATTTGTACTCTAAAAGTGATGTTAAGAAAAGGAAAGCAAGAAGGAAAAATATTGGTTCAAGTGTAAACCATTTTAATAATTCTTTATGGAGTGATTAATTTCCTAGACAGCCTCTTCAAATAATCTGCTAAAATATGAACAATTGTGGATTCTTTTTGCATAGACTATTACTTTTATTGTTGTAAACTAAATGAGCAAGATCAGAAAAGTTACAGATGTATTGCATATTTATTTATAATTTTTCTCTGAAGTCTGATCCTTTTTGTATATCAATGAGATTTTGAAAATAATTTGTTGCAGAAAACAGAATTAGAGAGAGCAATTGTGCATAGTCTTCTCTTAGCAATTTTAGAAAGTGTAACTTCATTTAATTAAGTAAAGCTATTCTGCTTTTTGCACAGAATAGGAAAAAGGAAGGAAAGAAAGAACTCATTGTTTCGAAATCATATGACATCTTCTTGCCTTACTATGTTTAGAACAAAGAATTGCATATGTGTATATCCAGTCAATTTCAAATGCAATTAAGGGCCATATGTACATGCTCTCTAGAGTACCTAACCCTGGACAATTGTTACCATTTAGGGTTAAAGAAAAATATGTAGTGGAAAACTCAACTAAATTACCACTCATTATGTGTCTTAAAACTATAGAAACGGATGATAAAAATTCTACAGTCATATCTGGAAAGCCCAAAGAATTATTTTTAGAGAGAATTTTTTTTATCTAACGTGTATTTTTTTAATATTAAATTGGTGTGCTTTAAGAAATAGCCCAGTGAATATTCCATTGAGATGAATAGGACAAGCACAAGATGTCTTTTTTAAGGTTTGCCCCAAAGAATTCCCATTCTGTAATGTCTTGTATCTACTCAGTGTAGGATAATGAACAGTGTGTTACAAAGAAATAAATATGCTTACTGCCAGAATTTTAACTGCAGACTATACTGCCTTATGGAATGGGACCTGAATATGTCCTCTGAGAAAATTTGCCATTATTAAGGTTCTACAATTCCACATGCATTCAGATAAAATTTAAATTCCATTTACTGCTAAACATGTTATTTAAGGAAAGACTTAGAAGGCCATGGTATAATGCTAATATTATCTTATTAATTAAGATGAATTTTAAGTATTGATTAATATTTTAAAATTTAGATTGTGTTTATCTGGAATATGTTTTTAAAATTAATCTGCTAATATTTTGTTGTCATATTTTAGATTTTTATGTAATATGGTAACAATGTGTAAAGTTAACAATTAGGTTTAACATTAAAAGTAAAAAAACCGGGCAGTATGTTTTTGATGGTCATTCTTATTTATTATGTAAAAAATATTTGGTTTTTCAGGAGTAACAAAATATTTTTTTTGGTAAGAGAAGAGAAAATTTCTATCAAGATTTAATAAAGATGTATTATATTAGCAGCTGTTTGGGTTCTTATATTCCATAAAAACTAAACTTTTTCAAAAAACTAGTTAAAGCTTAATATCTTAGTGACCATGTTATGAAATTGTTCGATGGTATCTGGATTTCTTTTCAATCCACCTTTTACTTTCTTTACAACTTTATAGAATTGTTTTTCAGAATAGGGGATTTTTTTCCAGACAATATATTTATCCCAGTTTAGTAACGAATATGGTACATTAAGGAGTTTTACAGAGCATTGCAGTCTTCCGCAATGTGTTCGTTGGCTTTTATTCTGAAAGAAATATGTAAGCAATTGCAATAAACCCATAAAGCTTTAGTTTCTTTGAATATCCAGCTTTATAAATTACATTATCCTTTTCTCCAACATAATTTGTACCATTGTTTAAAATTAGCAACCGTTAGTAATACTTCACAAATTTTAAAATATTATTACAAATGTCCTTGGCATTCTTCTGGAGCAGCTGCATGGTTTTAACAGATATCAAGACAAATCAGCTGTTCTCTATGTTTCACTTAAATAAGAAAAAGAAGTCAGAATGATAGCAAGAAAGATACTAAATTTCTTGCATGAAATAGGAACCATGGAAATCCATTGGATTGGCTTCCAAAAGTGAATTAAATCTGAGAAGTTAAGAGTTGAGTCCTTGTCTTTTGAAAGCAATATCTTGCATAGGAAAACATGGAAATCTATTCTGTATGAAATGTCTTTAAAATAGTTGAACTTCTTTAGCTGAATACTTCTTTAAAGAGTTGTCTGATACATGAACAATAATTCTGAATTTCTTAAGTGAATAATTTAATGTGCCAAATTAATGTCATAATTTATCTATCTGTTGTTCTGTGCTCTTTAAACTTGTGTGCCAGACAGTATGTCAAGTATGGAATCTGGTTGTGAAAAGCAATTTCATATGTTCATTTTGTATATAATATTAGTCTTGGACTAAAAAAAAATCAAAACTTGATTACTTGTTTACAGAAATGCTTTCCATTTGTTTGACAGTTTGTAAGAACTGCTCTGAAGCATAGTTAAAAGCACAAGCTTGTGAAAATAGAAATTCATCATAAAAAAATTCTGCTCCTCCCCAAATATGTCTTAGCATTTGATCCTTTTTCCCACGTCTTTGCTGTAATTAAAATAAGATTGCCTTTTAAAATGTTATCCTTTGCAAACTGCTTGGTGGTGTTAAGACATAAACAGTTGTGCACATTGAATTCTGTTTGCAACTAATATGAAAGCACTATTATATTCCCACTTTTCTCCCCATAATCCAGCTTCTGCCTCTAGTAAAAATCCACAAAATTTGTACCTGACTGGCTTTCATATTCTTTTTAAGGTAAGTTAACTCCAGTGGCTATATTCAAAAGATAATTTCTATAGCATTTTACAGGTTGGACAAATTTAATGTAGGTATAAAACATGGCTGATGAAATGTAATTTATCTCTTTCACTATTCATTTTAAAATTAAAAGCCATGTATTGTTCAGAGGTGAGGGATGCATTTTTCTTTCCTTTTTTTCCCAACTGAATTATTCTGCATGAGTGTGCATAAATGTCCTCAGCCATTTTGTCTTCACTGGCCCATTTGATCTTTAAAGTTGATCTTACGCATCAAGAAAGTAACAGGCACTGAATTTCCCTGGGCAAGTTTGCCTTGTCAGAGTAATTATTGGAAAACAGCACATTTCTCAATCCTCTCCATTAGGACATAAGATTTGTAGAAACTCACCCATTTCTGGGTACAGGCATGGTTTTATAAAGGAATTGTCAGGCTGACAGCAAATAGGCATTAATATTTTCAATTTATCTAGTAAAAAGAAATTATGAAAACTCACCAGTGCCCTTCTTCTCCAGGAAGATGTCTCCGTCAGCACCTGCTGAGGGCTTTGTTGATGAAACTGACAGGTAAAAAATTCCTGTAGAATAAAGCCAGACCAGCTGGCTTTGAAGAGAAACCCCCCAGGTTGGGTCCTGTTTGCCTCACTCACCCTCTGCACCGAAGGCAGGAGCTTTTTCCCCCTTGCTGTTGACCTGTAAGATGCGTGATTTCCATGCACAAGTGTCTGGCAGGCCTAGGCCCACCTGCTCCTGTCACTCTGGAGTAAATTTAGCTGTAAAAGGTATCACTGTCAACCAGACCTTTGTGAGTTCTGGCAAAAGAACACAGAATTACTCTGTCCATAAAGCATGCTGTACATTCAGTTGGGAAATATCAAATCTATAGCAGTACCCAAAAATCACTCCTTTGGCAGATATAAAAGAAAAAAGTTCTTATTTACATTAGTGTAAATATCTCATTTCCAAGCCTTAAAGCAAGGCCATTGTTTGTATTTTTAACTGCAGCTAGAATACAACTATCATCAGGCCTGGGAACCCCAAATTTATATGGAGCTGACCAAGTGGCTGGTTTGACTGTGTTTGTTGCCCTGTGGGAAATGGGGGTGGGTTGGTTTCTGGGGTTTTATACTGTGGATTTTTAATGTTGTAAGCTGCCTGGTGTCACCATGTGTGAGCTGGATAGCCATATTAATTTATTTAATAAAATAACTACACTTTTAAAAGTAGAAAATGTGTTGATATCTTTTATTTTAAACTACTTAAGTACAAAAGTGGATGGCTTTCCTTTATATTCTTGTCAGCTTAATTCAGAGAAGCATTATAAACTTAAAACTTCTCAAAGAGAATTTAGTCATAGTGTTTTCTGAATTACCAAATATGTCTATGGAAAGGTTGCATGCCAAAACTAGGCATTTATGCAATGAAGCATTTTAAAAAAATCTGAGAACCAGACCATTATCATATTGGCTGATTTCCAAGGAAGCATTTATTCCTTCAAAACTCACTTTGAATTGTATGAATCTTCTGAATTCTATCTCCCCTGTTTGATATTGTTATTTGTTTTCCCTACCAGTGGTGGGATTCAAAAATTTTTACTATGGGTTCTGTGGACATGGCTTGGTGGGCGTGGCTTGGTGGCGTGGCTTGGTAGGCGTGGCAGGGGAAGGATACTGTAAAATCTCCATTCCTTTCACACCCCACTAACCTGCTTTCCAGCTCTATTCTCCTGTGCAGGCAACCAAAGAAGACCCAGCTGATCAGCTGGGACTTGGGAGGCAGAGAATAGATGGGGACGGGGCCAGCCAGAGGTGGAATTTGACAGTTCTCCGAACTACTCAAAATTTCCGCTACCGGTTCTCCAGAACTGTTCAGAACCTGCTGAATACCATCCCTGTTCCCTACTCTTCTCCTCTTTGACCCCCCCAATCTTACGAGAATTTAACACTGGATAGGAAACCATTGCCTCTGTTTTTTCTGAATATCTTGTCACAATCTCTGAAAGGTCATGTCAGGGGTAAAGTGCCAGCCAACTGAGTTGCTTCTTGAATAAGCAAGTCCTGTTCACCCTGGATTTGGCAGGAAATTGCACAAAGTGGTTCATGTCACAGCCCAATTATATTGTGTTAAAGAGGTATGGGAGAGAAAGAATGAAGGGTGTTAACAAAAAAAGTGTCTAGGTCACAGGCTTTTTGTCAAATAAACAAGCTTCCTATTTACTTACTACATATAAACAGCTACTCACCAAACTCTATTTCTCTGCAGGGTACCACTTTGAGATGAAAACAGGGACCTGATTGGCATCATTTGGTATCCATAGAAACATGGTAAGTACCTTTCCCTGAGTGAATGTCTCTTATTCAAGATTTAAAGGCTGAGTACTGGGTAAGTGAGTGTTTTCATTTAATAATTATATGGGAGAAACTTTTTAGAAGCTTGCTAAGGGGAAACAGGTTCCTGATTGTTGCATGCGCCGTAACAAAGCCCTTATGTTTGCATCATATTTTTTTTTAAATAATGTGTTTTGGGTTCAAACCTTCCATCATTCCTCCCCCCCCATAAATACAAACACCCTTCTAAAGTCCTAATGAATAGGAATTCAAAACTTTTTGAAGCTCCATTAGTACTGGAAAGTACTAATCATTGTTCTTTGTTTTATTAGTACTTAGAGCAGGATTTTCATTCTTGTATATTCGATTCTACCTCCGTTCCACTAGCTAAATAAAATGGACCATTAGGAAGGTTGGGGGGGGGAAAGTACTCTTTATTTGTAGTATTATCCCAGTAACATGAAATAATTGAAAGGAAAGAGAAGACAGGATTGCCTACATTATGTTTGAAATTAAAATTTAAACATCAGAAGCCAATGGCTTTTCTTTTTTCCCTTGTACCTCTCACCTTCTTTTCCCCACTCTTTTTCCTTCATTAATTTCCTATTTGTATTTTTCTTTGTATTTTATATATTAAATAAATAAATAAAGATATAAAGGAAAAAAGAAGAAACATCAGAAAAATGGATAAACTGCAAGTATGCACATATATGTAGTCTTCAGTTATTGATGCAAATTCTTAGGAAATTACTTAGACATTAGATGTTATCTGTTCGAGATAGAGCAGACTACGAAATCAAAGTCATATAGACCAATGACTGTTACTATAACTTCTATAAGTTTTTCACATCTGAATGTGCCTCTTTGTTTCTTCCCTTTTTCTTTGTGTGAACTAGCAGGGCCTGTCCAAAATGTTTATGTAGTTCTGCCCTGTATTCAGATTTGTTCTATCTGCCCATAGCCTTCTCAACAGCTCTTCATCCTGTCTCTCAAGGCCATTCCACCACAACCTCAGCCTTACAAGTTTAAATAATGAAAATTAAGCACTTACCAGTGTTTTTTTTACCAGTGATCTTGGTTTTTCTAAATATTTATTAGTGACTTTGGAGAGCAAATATTAGTCAACCAACTTATGAACCTCTGTGTCAATAGGCTATAAGCTAATGGCTATGGGAGAACCATGCCTTTGTGAGTCAGACGTTCATTGTTATCCAGTGCTGTCCAATAGTTTAAGGATGCTTTTTAAAGGGGAACCCTTTTTACTTTTTGCAAATGTGGAATATTTAGTACATACATACAGGGGTGGGATCCGACTAGTATAACTACCGGTTCGGTGATTTACGATTTGCTGCACGTGCGTGTGAATCATCAGCTTGCTGCCTGGACAGCTGAGCAGTGCTGTGCGTGGGTGCACAGCAGTTGAAAAAGCACTTCTTTCCTGCTTTTTCAACCGCAGCTGTGCCGCGCAAAGCAGCTGAGGTTGAAAAAGCAGGAAATAAAGGCCAGGTAAGAGCCTGGGCAGGCAGGTGGGCCAAACCAGCAGCAGACATAGAACCAGTTCTATGTCTGCTGCTCTTCAGAGCTACCGGTTCTGCAGAGCTGAACAGAACCAGTAGAATCCCACCCCTGCATACAAATCACTCAAGTGTTGTCCTTTTTTTTTGTCAAAACAGAGAAGCTTTTACAGATGCTGGGGAACATTTGGCCTCTAACTGAGCTGAAATCCTGGGTGAGATTGAATCAACATGGCTACCCAAAAAGATTTCTCGGCTATAGATACCATTCTGAACATTATCAGCAGGAGTTGTGCAGTGCTCTCTTGTGCTGAATTCTCTGCATTCGCAAGGAGAAAAAGAAGACTGGGAAATCTGCCTAAAACTCATTATTTAGTAAGAAAATAAAAAGAGAAAACTGTTTTATACCTTTGAATCAATTACAAGTATTAAAAATTAAGAATAATATTCTTTTGTGACATTATTTTATATTCTTAATATAGTCCTCGTGATTATAGTCAGGAAATGAAAAATGAGATATACATTTTAACTATTAACAGTAAAATATCTTAGTTATTGCAATAACAACATCCAGTGTCATATTTTAACTATCATAAGGGAGGAAAAAAGTAATATTTAACAATATGAGGTCTTGCAATAACATATGCAAGATGTTGAACTATTTCTTAAGAGTTTCAGGTGAACTGACAATTATCAATCTGTCATCTTTGAATATGAAACATCTACTGAAAATTACATTCATTTTGCAATGAATCCCACTGACAATAACTTAAATACTCATGAATTACAGCCTTGGTTAGGTAAACAGCATTTTCTCAACCTGTACTAGGATCTTACATTCACATTTCATTTTATATAACCATTACAAGGACATATTTCTCTATAGAAGGATCCAGTGGAGGTAACTGAAATCCAACTGGTTTAGAGTTCTGGTTTCCCTATTTTTATCGCTCTGCATATTATTTTCATTTACTTTCTTTATTGTTTTTATTTGCTAACTTTTCTCAGCAACCCATCCCTGCTGAGTGCAGATGGCATGAATGATCTCACAGATTCTCTGCTCAATAAGCCAGAATGGTATTACAGACATTCTATATTAAACTTCTCTTACTTCAATAAAAATGCTGCTTTACCACATGCCTGCTTCATATTCTCCTGCATTCTCTAGGTCTCTTCCTCTTTCTGTTTTACAATTCTCAAAAGTTTTATTTAAGAATTCTAACTGAAGGATCTTGTCAACATTTACTTGATATACTACTGGATCTTTTGGGTTTCAAATAATCAGAGGGCTTATGTGAGATATTTGTAGTGGTCTAACATGCAGAAACATATACTAATGAGGGAGGACATTTTAGGATATACATGCTATGCACTTCAAATGCTTGCTTTGTTTAAAATGGGGTTGGTAAAAAATATATGCCACCACCAGTACACAACTATTGTTTACTCAACAGAAAAGTATGAGCTATTACCCACTTAAACACAACCCATTACATGTGCCTATTCGATACCTATTTCAAGAAATGAGAAAACAATGTAAATATAAACATTTTAAAAAGAGATAGTTTCCAGAGTCCTGCAAATTGTTTTCCTGCTAAGATGATAAATTTTACTCATTTTTTCATTGCCTAATGTTTGTGTCTAGCAGCATGATAGTTGATAGAGGAATGTGAAGATGTAGAATTTCCTAGAGGCTATTGCAGATGACCTTTGCAAAACTATGTCTGTATCTCCTTCTGCCCTTTCATTATTTTAAACAGTGTAAAAGAACAATGGAGAAGAGCAAGGGAAAATAATCTTCCTTTTTTTCTTTTCAGTGCATTGCACTTCCATTATTGTTCTTATCCCTGTCTAAATTGAGAATACGGAAAGAAAAAGGAGTAAGAACAAACTTTTCAATCGCTAGACTACTGGTAGAATAAGGGACAATATTTTTCTAATTCTTTGGATTAGCTACAGTTTGGTTTCTTAGTTTTCAGGTCTTACTTTTTTTCTTCCGGTTAAAAAATTATGAGTCAGTCCGGCTTCAAAAAATTCACACCTTTACAAAAAGCCTGCCAGTTACTACAGTCTTGCAGTAACTGTAAACCTATTCTTTGAAAGTCAGTCTTTATGTAGACAATGTGCACATAAAATCTATGCACTGAAATAAAAATATCAGCAAAATTAGATGCCTGTGAAAGTAGCAAATGTAAATCAAACAATTTAACCCAAGAACTTGGTGAATATGAGGTATTCTCAGTGGCTGAGTGACTTTTGTAGTAGAGAAATGGAATGGAGTATTTTGAAGAGGGATGTTCTGAAGAGCCCTCCATCCAAGAAAACTCCAGGCTGTAATGTGATGTGGTTCTGTTTGTTATGGTAATATATTTATTATACTTCCTAAGAAAATTTTAGGCAGTGTAATTGCTGTTACTGCTCTTACATGGGGCCATAGATATTCAATAAAGTAACATCCAAAGGAGAAAAGAGAATACAGTAAAAAGAGACAGAATACAATAAAGACAAACAGATAAGGAGCTAACAGAAAGACATCACACAAAACATATATCCAATGAACAACAATCTTAAATAGGAAGGTCTTCATTTAAGGTTTTTGTTTCTGTTTTTTTTTAGGGGGCATGATTAAATATGTTGAATGTACAAACAAATATATATGTTTCTGAATGATGATGTAAGAAATGTAGATATACAGTGGCAAGCCAGCTCTGATTTGGCAAAAACATTGAGTTGTTAGGTAATACTCTGTACCAGTGGTGAGATTCAAATTTTTTTACTACCGGTTCTGTGGACATGGCTTGGTGGATGTGTCAGGGGAAGGATACTGTAAAATCTCCAGTCAGAGGTGTTATTTGCTAGTTCTCTGAACTACTCAAAATTTCCGCTACCGGTTCTCCAGAACTGGTCAGAACCTGCTGGATACCACTCTGCTTTGTACTCTTTGTAGGCTAAATGTGATTTGTTTCCTAATTATGAAACAAATTGATTTTCTTAAGGCAATTTTGTGTTTTTTGCAAAGAAAGTGAATGGCCTTAGTATGTGAACATGCAGGTCTGCAAGTTTAGCTTAGACATCTCTGGCCAATTTTCAAATGTCTCTTCTCAAGGAAAAACAAGACTATTTGAAATCAGTCAAGATAAGCCATTTATATATGTTTAAACGGAATCCTTAAACTGATATTCTGTTGTACCGCATAAACCATGGCTTCTTATGTTAAAAGCAAAATTAAGTTTTTAGAGTGGATTATTTTGTGCCCCAGATTTAATAAATATAAAACTGCTACAATGGGAAACGGAAACCTAGTGTTCAGTGAAGATTATTGTAAATGGCCATTAAATGTAGATTGAAAACCAGAAGAGATTGAGGTGAAGAAAACAGTAAGTGAGGAACAGAATATAGTGCCTTTTGGAAGCAAATAGCTAATTGCTGGAAGATACATGCATAAAAAAGATATATTGTGTTACAATATTTAGTACACATTTTCTTGTACTATATTATAACAGTTATTCTGAAATTCATACTAAAAGGGAATATAAGGTAACAAACATACCTCCCAATCACAGATAGATGTTGTTTTAGATGGGTCCCAAGGCGAAAGAGAGGCAGGTCAGCAAGCTAGTGATCAGCATCTTTTATTTAAGTAATAGAAAGAACTGCCGCTTACACGCGGCTGGCACTGGCTTTTATTGCTGGTGCTGTCCAAAGCTTCAGCCACTGACGGGACTTTATTTTCCCCGCCGGTGGCTGAGCCAATGAGTGGAGTCTCTTAGTCGACTCTACTCCTTGGCCATATATGGTCATATAGAACACCCCTCCCCTCCTAGCTAGTGTCCATCCAATCGGAAACCGCCTACTGAACATAATTGCGTAAGTAGGCAGGGCTTCGATGGGTGCGACTGGACCTACACACTTCAGTAGATTCTGGGGCAGTGGCCTGAGCGGATGGGTCTGCTGCCACTCCGGTCCCTGCTGGAGGAATCATCTGGAACCTTTCCTCTGGCATGGCAGGGACCATCGAGCTGGACGCCTCAGAAGGACACTGCTGGACTTCCCCGTCACATGGTAAGAGTCTTTAGTGAATTTGTTCTGGGGTTTGGGCTTGTGTTGTCGTTTGCTCTGCGTGGGCATATTGGGCCTCTGGCTGGATGTCCGTGCTTAGGACCCGGACCCGGAGCTGGTCAATGTGCCGTTCCCATATTTTTCTTTCTACAGTCTCCACTCGGTAGGACTGGGGTCCTGTGCTCTCGGGTACCCTCTCAGGCACCCAGGTCGGGCCTCTGGTGTAATTGTGTGCGTAGACCGGGTCCCCTGTGGAGAATCGCCTGCATTTTCCAGTCGAGTCTGGGGGTGTCTCCGGGCTGTAGTTTGGGTATGCCCGGTCCAGTATTGTCCTTAATCTCTGGCCCATTAGTAGCTCGGCTGGGCTATGGTGCGTTGTCGTATGTGGAGTGACATGTTGTGTTAATAGCAGCCGGTCGATTTTCTCTTGCCAGTCCCCTTTGCCCATCCATTGTAAAGTCCCCTTTGTGGCTTTCACCATGATCTCTGCTTGCCCATTCACCGCTGGGTGGGCAGGGGCTGCCAGGGCATGGCGTATGCCTAGCCCTGCTAGGAATGCCTTGAACAGTTTCACTGTAAACTGCAGGCCATTGTCAGAGACCAAAATGGTAACCCGTGGGTGGCGAACAGGAGCCTCAGCACCCTTATCGTTGCATCTGATGTGGTTGATTGCATTAGCGCGACCTCCAGCCATTTGGAGTATGCGTCAACCACTATCAGAAATGTCTGTCCTTGGTAGGGGCTGGCAAAATTGACATGTATTCTAGCCCAGGGGGTTGTTGGGGTCTCCCATTTCCTGGGCTTGGTGGCTGGAGGTGCAGGTCTGGAGTCCTGGCATGGTGTGCATGTGGCGACCCAGGATTCTATTTCCATGTCCATTCCTGGCCACCATACGTAGCTCCTAGCCAGTGATTTCATCCAGACCGTGCCTGGGTGACCCTCATGCAGGGAATCCAGTACTTTCTTCCTTAGTGGGGTGGATGACTACTAAGTCCCCCCACAGTAGGCACCCCTTCAGAATTGACAGCTCCGTTTGTCTGATCTGATATGGTTTGTATTCCTCCCCTTGTGCCGCCTGTCGCCACCCCCTCCACACCCAGTTTAAAATCCGTGCCATGGTTTTATCGCGGACTGTCAGTCTCGCGATCTCTGACAACGTCATTAGTCCTGGCCATATGCTCCTTCATTAAGAGCACTGTCGTGGATGGTGCTGGGTCTTCAGCTGTCTTGGGGAGGGGGCAGTGGCTGAGTGCGTCGGCATGGGTGATCGCCTTGCCAGGTCTGTGTATCAAGGTATAGTTCTAGGCTGCCAGGAATACAGTCCATCTCAGCATTCAGGGGGATAAGATGTTTGGTGTTGCTCTGTCATCGGCGAGTAGACCCAGCAGCGATTTGTGGTCCGTGATGAGGTCGAACGGTCTCCCATAGAGGTATTCGTGGAACCGTTTGACCCCTGCGACTGCTGCGAGTGCCCCTCTATCCATTTTGCGGTAATTCCTTTGCGTCTTGGACAGTGTTTTCGAAAAATAGGCTATAGGCAGTCCCATTGGGCAGCCAGTGGCTGAGGACTGCTCCAATGCCATATGGGGAGGTGTCACAGGTCAATGTTAATGGTAGCATCTCATTGTATTGAATGAGCATGCTGTCTAATGTTAAAATGTTTTTTATTTGCCTGAATGCCTCTGCTTCATGCCGTCCCCACATCCAACTCGCTGTCTTGTCCAGTAGTCTATGGAGCGGTTCAGCAATGGTCGCTTTCTGCGGCAGAAATATATTATAAAAGTTTAGGAGACCCAGGAATGCTTGAAGCTCTGTTTTATTTTGTGGTGTGGGAGCTTCCTGGATGGCTTTTAATTTCCCATTGGTTGGTCTGATGCCCTCGGCATTAGCAGGAACCCCAGGAATTCAACCTGTGGAACGGCTATTTGGCACTTGTTCCTCTTGAGTTTCAGGCCCGCTTCCTTAAACCTCCTGAGGACTGCCCTTAACCGCTCCATTAATTGTGTCCGGTTGGTGGCTGAGACGATAACGTCATCAAAATAGGGGACAACCCCAGTGATGTTATGTAGCAACTGTTCCATGATGCTTTGGAACAGTCCCGGGGCTATGCTAACCCCAAATTGAAGTCTTTTACATTTAAAGGCTCCCCTGTGGGTGACTATGGTTTGCACCTCCGCTGTGGCTTCATCTACAGGAAGCTGCTGATAGGCCTGTGCCAAGTCCAGTTTAGCAAATATGGTTCCCCATCCCAAAGAATGCAATAGATGTTGCATCACTGGTACAGGGTAGGCGCTTTGCTGCAACGCCTTATTCAGGGTCATTTTATAGTCTGCACAAATTCTGATTGACCCATCCGGTTTCACGGGGATCACAATGGGGGTTTTCCACTTTGTGTGATCTACCAGTTCCAGAACCCCTTGGTCTATTAGTTTATCGAGCTATTCTTCAACCTTGGGTCGCAATGCAAATGGAACTCGGCATGGCTTAAGGCAGACTGGGGCAATGGCGGGGTCTAGGCTGAAAGAGATCGGGGTCCCCATGTACTTGCCCAGTTTGTCATCGAAGACCATGCTGAATTCCCGCTCCAGTTCCGCGATGTCTCCTCTCCGGTCGTGGGGGTTTGTCTTGGTTACATGGATGCCAGCGATGCCAATTTGTAGCGGTGAAACTACTCTCGGCCGAGCAGATGGGATAGGCTCGGGGCTACTATGGTGAGTGGCAGTTGTCCGCTAAATGCTCCATAATCAATGAGGACTTTTTTTTTTGCCAAGGATTGGTATGCGTCAACCCTGGTAGTCTCTGAGTACGATGGCATGTTGCTCCAGTTGGTTCCACCTTAGGTTGGGTAGTAGCTCTTTCAGGGTCTTCCAGGATACCATGGAAATGTAGGACCCTGAGTCAACTTCCATCCAGCACAGCTTATGCTCTATCTGGACTGTGGCCATCACCTTGTTGGTTTCATAGGCGTCTGTGTGTTTCACTCTGGCTTGTGCATAGCCCACGTATGTAAAATGGGCTTCTTCTTCCCTCACATCTTCCCATCTTTTGAATTTCCCACCAGAGGGTTTCCGCCCCCCCTTGGCGGCCATGTTGTCTCACGGGATATGCGGTTTGCCGATTTGGATTGCTTGTTGGTTGTGCAGCCTGGCAAACCTCCGCGATGTGCCCTCATCTTTCACACCTACAGCACACAATGTCCCTGAACTGGCACGCCACCCGATTATGGTTACCGCTGCAGCTGTTGCATTCCCAGCTCCACGGTTTGCCACTTGACTTGCCGGTCCACAACTTGTAAATGTTTCCATCACCGCCATCATCGCTGGCTTCAGACTCTGACTCGGCGAGCCATGGTAGAGGTTCGGTCCAGGTGGCGTGCACCTTCCCATTGCCCCAGATCCATGCCACCGAGTTGTCTGATGATTCAGCAGCCCGGGCTTCGTCAAACGCTTCCTGGAAGGACACATCCTCGTGGGCCAGGAGTTTTTTCTGTAGTCTGGAGTCCTTCGTTCCGAGGATGATTCAATCTCTGATCATTCCCTCAGTGTCAGGGAACCTGCAGTTCTTTGCGATCTTCCTTAGGTCCATGACAGATGTGTTGATCGACTCCCCTTCCTTCTGGCTCCTCATGTAGAAGTCATAGCGGCTGCCCAAATAGGATGGGGATGGACCATAGTGACTTCGGAGGACATGTTGGAGCTTGTCCCAGGAGACGGCCTGTAGATCGTCGGCGACCAGTGTGTCGGCCATCTCGTAAATCTCGACATCGCAGTAGTTCAAGAAGAGTGCTTTCTTCTGCATGTCAGGGGCTGCCTGGAGTCCATTGACCTCTAGGTGCAGGATGAATCACCCCATATACGAGGACCACTTCTCCTTGGCTGGATCATAGGGGATGTCCATCGGACGGCAGGCCAGGCTCGTCGCTCGCTGCGCCATGCTGTCTGTGGTGGAGTTCGGCTTGACGGCGATTCGGATGGCCGGGGTCGAAGCTCTGTGGAATGTCCCGCTCTCTACTTGTGAGATCCCACCTTTGTCGCCAGTGTTTTAGATGGGTCCCAAGGTGAAAGAGAGGCAGGACAGCAAGCTAGTGATCAGCATCTTTTATTTAAGGAATAGAAAGAACTGCCACTTACATACGGCTGGTACTGGCTTTTATTGCCAAAGCTTCAGCCACTGATGGGACTTTATTTTCCCTGCCGGTGGCTGAGCCAATGAGTAGAGTCTCTTAGTCGACTCCACTCCTTGGCCATATATGGTCATATAGAACAGATGTAGTCAATGTCTGAGCATTATATCAATAAACAAGGCAAGAAAGGAAGGATATAATTATTAACACTTTGAGAAGGCTGATTTATTCCCTTTTCAGCTACATAGCCCAGGAAATTGCTATTGTTCACAACCATTTTGAGACATATTTTGGAGGAAGATCTTTTAGGCTTTGCCTACAGAATCTCTTAACTGCACCATTACCATTTAATTCAGAGGAACATAACAATTCCCGTTGAACCTAAACAATGTCTATTCTAGTTGCTAAAGTGAAATGAAATGAGCATTTATTTGCTATACACTCACACCCATTTACTACAATTCAAAGTGATTTTAGGTATTGAGAAAGTTATTGAGTCACAGGTCCAAACTGTAAAAGTGTAATTTAGGACTTTTAGGTCCAATAGTTATTTTAAAAAATAAATACACAATTACTAACAATAACTAGTATGAATATACTAGTTCATATGTTTAATAAGTTAGAGAGCTATATAGGTAGGACCTTCTGGAATTATAATTTAATTCTATCCAAGAATGACAGCTCCTTTTCTATTAGGAAGAACTAGAAGTTTTTGGTTATGGGATAAGGAAGATATTTTAATAGAATGAACCCTATTCTTGAGTGATGCACCTTTATTTATTTATTAGATTTTTATCCCTCTTTTGTTACTTTAGATCCTTTTATATGAGAATACCCCTCTGGAAAAGGTACAATTTGAGTAGTAGGTGATTCAACACACAGAGGTGGTTCTATGAAGAATGTATGGAATACATAATGATCTATAATGCATAGATCATTATGCAATCTCCATGTTTGTATCTAATGCAAACATGAAGATTGTGTTCCATTTAGATGAAGTGCTAGGTAGGGTAGGGCATGGTTCACACTGATACCAACAACGTTAGGAAACCGGAATCCCTGGAAAATGTGATTTAAATTGCTAAAAAAGAGATGGAAGTCCAGGATGCCAAAGACATATTTTGATTCCTGCTCTTTAGATCAAAGGTGCTAAGGGATCTCAGAGATCTCAATATGTGAAAGAGATAGTGATTGACACAGAGGAGATTAAAAATCTGTTGAGAAATATAGGATCCACTTGGTTCATAATATGAAAAAGATGGCAAATCAGTTTTTAAACTGAATCCTACAGAAAAGCTGATAGATGCCATCAGCATCCAATTTGGATAAGTGCATGTACTTCAGGAAATGCTATAGGACAGGGCTGTCAAACTCCCGGCCCATGGGCCAGATGCGTCACATGCTGGCCATGCCCAGTTTAGTGAAGGGAAAAGAAGTGACAACATGAGTTTGACACCCAGCTATAGGGTATAGGCCAATGTTCAGAACAAGTAAGGATGCTCATGTCAATCTGAAAACAAAAGGAATAAAAAACACCTAAAAGAGGATCATGCCAACAGTATTTGAAAAAGAACATGTTGCATTGGGATTTTTTGTGTCAATGTTAGACATTTCCAAACCATGATAGGGAAATTAAACATTTGATATAACATTAAAGGGTGTAATGGAGAAAAAACATTGGGATACAGTCATTCTTAGCAGCAAACTTGAAAGAAAGGCAATGTATGAGGTGATAATCTTTATATCAAGGAAGGAGGCCAACAATGCTAAGTGTATGAACTGTAACTAGTAGAACTTAATCCATTTCAGTTTGTGCCTTCTCCTTAAGTACTGGCTTAAGACCCTAGGGGCACACATGCCACGAGACTTGAAATTCTAGACCTAGAAAACCTAGAACTACGCCGCTTTCGGTCCGATCTAAGTATAGTATATAAAATCATACATTGCAATGTCCTTCCGGTCAATTAATACTTCAGCTTCAACCATAACAATACAAGAGCACACTATAGATACAAACTCAAGGTTAACTGCATCAAACTTGATTGCAGGAAATACGACTTCAGCAACAGAGTGGTCAATGTCTGGAATACTCTACCTGACTCTGTGGTTTCTTCCCCAAACCCCAAAAACTTTAACCTTAGACTGTCTACTATTGACCTCACCCCTTTCCTAAGAGGGGCGTGTATAAGTGCACCAACCTGCCTACCATCCCTGTCCTATTGTTTCTTTTATTTTTCTTATAGGTATTCATTTCATGTATTCATAACTATGTTTATCCTTATACTTATTATCTTGTAAGTGATTGACTAAATGAATAAATAAATAAATAAACAAACAAACAAACAAATAAATAAATAAATATTTCTTGGGTTTCCACTCATAGCTTGCCCATAGAAGCAGGTGGCAGGGGCAGATGGTGGCATCTCCATCATGATGCCATTACAAAAAGAATGTGACTATGTGGTCATATCAGACATGATGCAAATGACATAATCAAATCTTTTGAGTTCAGGAAATAATGACACACATTTTGATAATATAATGGCTTGTAATGGACATTTGTGCTCCTACCTTATAGTTTTTATCATCTGCTTGGTAAAAAGAACTTGGAAGCTTGCTTATAATTTTGTGCATGTTATGGGTCCTAATAAAAACTATTGTCAAATCATTGATTCTGGAATTATTGACACAAGACAATTCTTAATAATCACTTCAACCATTGTGAGCATTATGGAGCACTGCTTTACATTATGTTTCAGTGTTATTTTCTGCTTTGTTCAGATTTGACTTTAGTATCTCCTTGCCTGTTTAGACTGTTCAGCTTGCCAAGAGTTATATTATAAAACTGAATATTTTTAGGTTAAAGAACTAGGTGTAAAACAAAAATGATTAATTAGCAACTTTTAAGAAAGTTTTTTGAAATTGAAGCCAAAAATTGGTTTACAGTACTGGCAAAATATATGACTGTATAGCTCCCTCAATATTAAATATAGGAAATCTGAAAGACTAATTTTGAGTAAGTAATTGCATGAATAAAAAAGAAATTCCTTTCTTGTTCTCAGTAGTATATCCATATGTTACATTTTTTCTATTAAAACAAATTCCTAAATCCAAAACCTAATCCAAGGGCTCTCCAAAATTCAAGGATGGTAATAATTAAGAACTAGTTGCAACTTCCATTTGTGTGCATCATTAAGGAAAAAGACACAATTGCTTGCAATGAGAGTTCCCAAGAGTAGGTCTGTGATCATGGGAAGCTGTCTTACTCTCTCATGATCAAAAGAGAGGAAGGCCACTTCTAACAGTTTGCTTTCTCTCTTTGTCCATTCATCTGAGACCAGTGGAAAAAAGGCCTTGAAGAGCTGGGATGCTATTGTAAGGATCACTTTGAATCTCACCTAACCAATTTACAAGAGGCCATTACACAGGTGGCGTGTTGTCCTGAATAGTTTTTCATAGTGGGTAGTGAAGGTACAATTTAGAGTGACCGTACATCTGCCATTCCCCAAGCTCTGCTGGCAAAAATGGGAACCACTTAATTCAGGTGTGTGGGCATATCCTTCCCTTCCCTTGCTCTACTTGTTGCAGTGCCCGTTGCCTGCTGCCATGCTAGTATTTTGCTGCTATTTGCTTCTGGCTAAGCCAGCAACTGTACATTCCTGCCTCCTTTTTTTTGCACAACCTGAAATGACAAAAGTAGGCAATAGAGAAAGCTTAAGATTGTGATGATGAATAGCAGCAGAAATTGAGGAAAGTGAAACAATATTCTGTTTTGGCACAGAGGAGAGAATACAGAGGAAGCATGTCATCAAGACTGCCATTAGTCTAGTAATGTCTACCAACACTAAGCATACGATCCAGGCGAAATCCTTAATTCCTATTTGTTAGGGCAGGAGGGAGTAAGAAACATGTTGCTCTGCCCCTGAACCACTTGTGAATGGCTAGGCTGTTGTAGGGGGACTCTGCTACTGGTGAATTTTTTCTTTTGCCATTCCATTTGTTGCCTGCCATGCTTAGGGTGGCAGAAAAAGCCAAAGGAGGGTGAGTGAGAATGAGAACAGGTATGTTCTAGAGAACCGGTAGTGGAAATTTTGAGTAGTTCAGAGAACCAGCAAATACCATCTCTGACTGGCCCCATCTATTCTCTGCCTCCCAAGTCCCAGCTGATCGGCTGGGTGTTCTTTTGTTGTCCTGCACAGAAGACTGGAGCTGGAAAGCAGGTTAGTGTGGTGGGGAGGGAATGGGAGATTTTACAGTATCTTTCCCCTGGAGTGGGGTGGGAATGGAAATTTTGCAATATCCTTCCCCTGTCACGCCCACTATGCCACACCTACCAAGCCACGGCACTCCCACCAAGCCATGCCCACAGAACTGGTAGTAAATATTTTTAAATCCCACCACTGATTAAGAGGATGAGCTCTCTTGTAGATAGATAACTGGCTATCTAATTAGCTAAGACAAGACAAGAGGATGGATACAACTTTAGAAGTGGAAGTACTCTCATTGTGATGTTTTTTTTAAAATCTCTGCTTTGGCAATGGTTATAATATATGAAAGTATGGAAGACAGAAATAAAAGAAAATAGTATTTTAGAATTAAAAGCATTTTTTCTCTCTTTTTGTCTGGCAATGGAAGTATGCCTTTTTAAAGGATATTCTTTTAAAAAATCTAAAGAAGAATTTAAATTTTATATCCAATATACAGTATTGCTTTTAGACTCATTTTTATTTCTTGATTCAGATTCTGTGGATATTCTACTTTAAATATACAGTTTAAACATATTACTTTACAGGGATCATCTGTTATATTAACGTAGTATATACTGTGGGAGGAGAGTTTGTCCTAAGCAAATGATACACTGAGACCCCAGATCCCTTAAACCATCTCCAGTGAAAAGGTATGCATGGGCACATACTAAACAAACATGTAAATTTAGTTCCATATGATGTTGTATTTACTTTACTTTCTCCATTTATCCATGGAGTTCAATGAGGGACAATGGGGGGACATATTCAATGGGGGACATATGAAATTTGGATCCAATAAAATTAAAGCTGCCACAGCCACCATCCTTCTTTTGTGAAGATTTTTCTCTATTGAATGACATAAAATCTTACCAGCAGTGGTAGATTTACAGCAAATAGTTTTTGCAAATATAAATATGGCTTCTGGAATGGATTGTTTTCCTTTCCCATTGACAGAATTCCTCAGTAACGATATGGCCAAAGATCACTCCCATTCTAAACTTAGATAAAACATTCGGATTGCTTTGACACTCCTAAATAATATAAGTTTAAACTGGTTGCACAGAAACTCTAACTTGCATATCCTGATGTCCTTTAGTGGCATGGCTGCTTGTCATAGCCATTTTGTCATAGTGATTTAATGATAGATTAAGCTTCTTGCATTCATGATCTACTCTAATTAGTGGTTTGGAGTCTATCACACTACTCAGTTTCTGTGCTATAATATTTTGTGATGTGACTCAATGAATTTTTCACACACTCTACATTTCTCTGTGGACAACTGCATTCTTTTCTTTGATTTAGTTCATGCTGGTAATTGACCTTCAATAGCAAATTGAACCATGCATGTATGTACAATCTCTCTCCAGCATAATGATGAGAAATCAACACT
Source organism: Naja naja (assembly GCA_009733165.1). Classification (NCBI taxonomy): domain Eukaryota; kingdom Metazoa; phylum Chordata; class Lepidosauria; order Squamata; family Elapidae; genus Naja; species Naja naja. The sequence goes on along the minus strand of CM019149.1, from coordinate 266,362,179 downwards.
GAGCACATTTGTTCACTAACATGAGTACGGCATAACATTACCCCAAATGCACGGCAAATTCTCCATACAGAAATTCCATTAAAGAATCTTCTAAGGTCTCAATATGCACTTTGAAGCAAAGGAGAGAGAAGGGAAGAACACTGAGAAGTTGCTACCTATTTTCACAGTCTAATCAAAATTTCCGTATGTCCATAGTCTATAACCCAAGAGTTGGTAATGTTTTTTCATCTACAACTTTTCTTTATTTTTTTCCAGCTTCTGGAGCTTTGTAACATCTGAGGTATTAGCAGACCTAACTGATCAAATATAAGTCTTGTTTTCAATCTTTGGAAGTGGGAAGAGCTAAAGTAAAACAATAACATAACAGTAACAAGCTTGTTTTGCATTTTTTAAAATGTGCTGTGAAATTTTGGCAGGTTGTTGGATGTTGGCAGTGTCATCTTGGGAAATCCTGGGTCTTTAATAAAAGAGGCTGGAAAGTTGCATATGGTTCGCAAACCATTGTTTGCTCACACAGACCATCAGCCACAAGGATTGCTTCTAGGATAACATGTGAAACCTTCCCAGTTCAGGATCCAACTGAGCATTCAACTTCTTCAAGGAACATCTGGATTCAATCAGCTGTGGCTGTTTAGTTAAGCAAAATATTGGGCTTTTCCTCTTTACTGTACCTCAGATTCAATACAGCATGACTTCTTGCAGTATTTTGGTTATATAGGACTCCCAAGATGGCAAATCCATGGTGACTGTAAAAAGAACTGGATTCTCAATAGTCTTGCAGTAGAACTTCCATGTGGTGAAGACTTCACAGAGTATTCAACAGAGATGCCTGTTTAGAAAGTTTCTGCTCTGCTCATACGTCAGCATTTCTGCAGGTGATAGATCAATCAGTCAATCAAAATTTATCTACAGTCCATGATCAAACACAGGTGATAGACAATTTAATCCAGGGGTGGTCCTCAAAAATTTTAGCAAAGGGTTCTCTGCCTGGTTGCTGCGTGAGTGTGGCCATGGTGGGTGTAGCCTAGTCGGCCTCCTGCATCACAGCGGCGAGGGGTGTTTTTGCCCTCCCTGGGCTTCAGAGGCTTTCCTCAAGCCTCCAGAAGGGTGAAAATGGCCTCCCTGCGCTCCAAAGGCTCTCTGGAAGCCAGAAACGGGCCCATTTCTGGCCTTCTCAAACTTCCAGGAGGCCTGTTTTTCCCCTCCCTGAGTCTCCACATGCGCCTTGCACTTACCTGCATCCAAAACAGGCCACGTGGGACTCCTGGGAAGGGAGGGGTGGGTGGGGTCAGACAGGAGTGGGATTTGAGGGTTCTCTGAACTGCACAGAATCTCCGCTAGGGGCTCTCCCGAACCCTTGCGAACCCTCAGCAGCCCACCCCTGATTTAATCATAAAGGTAATATGGCCTGGTATTTGTATTTACCTGACTCTGCATCTGCAAAGAAAAGTTAGTTTTTGATTTGTTGTTTAATAAATTGTGATTTTCTGATTCACAAGAAAGCCTCTTTAGGCATGTTGCTTTCACTAGCCTATGAGGAAATGGCAACATGCAGTTCTATTATCACCAAGTAAAATGGGAGCATTTTAACCATTTCCACTTATTTTATAATTAGTGTAGTAACTCGTATAATTGTATAATTATGATTTTATAATTCCATTCATAGTATGGAAATCAGATTCAAGTCCCAATTTGACCATGCAGTTTGCTGGGTAACCAATCACACTCTCTCATTCCAACCTACCGTATAGAGTGAAATAGAAAAACTAGGACGATTGAGTGTAATCTGTACTAATTGTACAGAGATGTAATCTGCCTTGAAGAAAATGTGAGATATAAATGTTGTTGTTATTGTTGTTATTTTCAGACCACATACATCATTTGTGCTGGTAGGGTTCAAGCTTGACATCCTGGTGTATTACTGATAGAGAACAATGGAACTAGCTTTATTATTTGTGTAGCACAATTCAGTTAATAAGTGACAGTACTGATTTAGTACTCTTTGCAACAATTTTTTACAGTAGGTCTGCATGCTTCAAAATAGACTGTTATTTTAGATATATGATTTTTACACGTTACTATCTTATCTGTTGCAATGCATGAAGCACTGCAGCTGAGTAACAGGTACCAATTCAATTAATTTTGTTCTTTTTACATATTTTAAGGAAAGAAAATGCAAGGTGACAAAGATAAAAATGCTTCCTGGAATTATTTTTTGGACGCTCACAAAAAGGAACAGGATGGTGACAGAATCCAGAGATACACTGCCTCTGGCCATGAAGATTTCATTTAGTTATAACAATGTTTGACAGACCTATCAGCAATAATATAGGATAGCAACACTGGGAATAGATTTGTTTGTAATATAGGAAAAACAGAACTTCCACCTGGATGGAATCTGATTTAAATTTAAGCTTCTGAAAATTTTCCCCAATGTTTTTCTTATTTTTTCAAAACTTATGATCTTAGATCAATCCCCCCCCCACATTTCCACAATGCATTCATTTTGTTCGTGCTGACTCATTCTGCCAGCTGTAAGACACTTATTCTTTTCCCCTTCTCTCACCCAATATGTAACACATACATACACAAAACTGGAAATAGATTTGTGACTGCAAAACCTGCTGCAAATGTACAAGTTACATGACTGCAAATATTGAATGATAGTGAATGTCATTTCAATGTCCTTTTTAAAATTAGATTTCAATATTGTACAGATTTGAGATCAATAGGGCTGTTATAGCCAAAACGTGACAAGATTTTCATTTACTACAAAACGGTAGAACTACCATGTTTCCCCGAAAATAAGACACTGTCTTATATATTTTTTGGCTCCCAAAAACACACTAGGTCTTATTTTCGGGGTAGGTCTTATATATTTATGGTGCCAAGTAGTGGGTGTGAGTGTGTGTGTGGGGTGTTTCGCGGGTGCACGGTTGCTCCCTGAAAAGTCTTCCTGGAACTGGAGATTTACACTAGGTCTTATTTTCGGGGTAGGTCTTATATTAGGGCAGGTTTAGAAAATAGTGCTAGGTCTTACTTTCGGGGTAGGTCTTATTTTCGGGGAAACACGGTATGATTTTAAATTAATTTAATTTTCTTAAAATGGATGTTTACTTTTGGAGCCAAGTTTTGCAGAAGCAGATGGATTCTTTGGCATCTTCAGCAGCCATAGAACAGCATTTGGACATTGCTTCAAATTCATTGTCCATCCTAAACAAAAGCAGAAGTTTGCATGATTGAAATATTCCCTTTATTCACAATCTTGAGTCACCAAAGCTGGAGTAGCCAAAACTCTAAAATCCCATTTCTTTCTGGAGTGTTCCATTACTTCATCACTGAATTTTCCAATGATGCCCACTTATATTGAAAGCAATAATCATACATCTATCTTGTTTGTTCTGTATATATCAAAAGGATCCTTACTTATCCTTCAAATAGTTTTGAGGGGAACTTTATTTTTGGCATTCCAACATGATTTTAATTCTCTATAGCAAGAGTGGGTGCTTGCAAACTGTCTGTAGCCTCTCAGTCTCCTGTCTGAAACTCCTGAGTGAATGAGGTTAAACGTACTGACTTGCATTTTCGATTTGAAGGAGGATATTAAGGGACAAAGAAAAATGAATATTATTTCTTCAGAAACTTGAGTAAAGCTTATTCAATCCCCCAAAGCTGACTGATTTTATTGGAGTGGAGGCAATATGAGGCAAAATGGGTTGTTTTACTCCAAACTCCCAGCTTCCTGAACCAGGTAGGATGATTTTTGACCCATGACTTCTAGCAATTCAGTTCTCACAGACTAAAGAGAAGAGAGATTGAGGGAGAGGGAGAGTATGTTCTTCAGATAGTTGAAAAAATATTCCATCCAATGAGGAACATCAAGATCAGTACAAAGTGCAGAACATGGAGTGACGGATTTCAGAGAAGTAGTTTCTAGCAGAATAATAGCAGTTCAACAGCATAACAAAGTATCCAAATGTCCCAAAGGTGAGTCAAATATGTGGTGAGCTCCCATTCACTAGATACCCAAGCAGAGACTAGTTATCTATAAAGGAGAATATTTATAGTTCAGGGATGAAATGAGGGGTCCTTGGTGCTCTCTGAGCCTGGTTGTTTTCTTGTAGACTGTGCACTGATGATGTTACCTCATTTGGGTAATGAAACCTCTGCAAGAAAACAACCAAATCAGAGAGCACAAAGGACCCCTAAGAGACTAGATAGGCATCTGTTTAATTTGGATTACTGCATTAGGATTCAATATAATAGCCTAATTGGTGCCTTTTAACTCTGTGCTTCTAAATTTGCTACATCTCATCAAAGACTCTACACACATTATGGAATGGCATGAATGCCAGAGAACAACTACCCAGTAAACACTTCCATGCTTCCAAGATTTCTTGCAATCACATTTAAAAATAACAAAATCTTATAGATTTGTGAAATGATCAGATTTTGGCCTTCTACTTTTATATTATTTGTAGGGCTATTTATGGGTTTTGTGATATATTTCTTTCCACAATTTCCTGTCAATAATATTATTAAATCTTTTAATAATCAGTTGACATATGTTTTTACATTTTTGTTAGCCATCTTAAGTATTCTATAGGTTGTAAAGGCAGGTATAAATCAAATGATATTCCTGTCTCCTTACCAGTGTATGTGGGTGTGGGTGTCTGGGGAAATCAAAAGTCAGTAAACAGTTGCAAACAAACTCTATACCCTTTTTACCTGTAAGAAATGTATGGGGCTTTGTTCAGCTGGTTAGGGCTGTCTTATTTACACTTGACCATCCTTCATACAGGCCTGCTCCTTTTGCTAAGCAATGATTTGATTAATTCTGATAAATAAGCTACTATTGTCTGGTTTGACATACTATCTTTGAATCATAAACCTTGTTTTTACAGCCACTATATCTGAATTCAAATTGTAAGCAAAGTTACAAAGAGGAAAAATGTTATTGCTCAGTAACCAGATGCAAGTGATCTAGATAAAAGAAGAAATGTTGGCACCTATAAGATCAACAGCCAGACATCCAAAGTTTGAAAGTGTATTGATTAATACAGTTTTGAGACATTAAGACAAAGGTCTCCAAACTTGGCAACTTTAAGACTTGCGGACTTCAACTCCCAGAATTCTGGGAGCTGAAGTCCACAAGTCTTAAAATTGCCAAGTTTGGGGACTCCTGCATTAGGAAGTTACAAAAAAAAAAAAAGGGGGGGGGGAGTATGCAACAAACAATTATTCTTTCCTGCTCCTCCTCTGCTGTTAAAATGTTAAGCCTAATTCTGATCTAGGCCACAATACACAAATAATATTAATTTGTTATTACTTTTGGAAATTATCTACATTTCCCCGCTTTTTTGCTTCCATGGCTGGTGGTGTGTGTGTTTGTGTGTGTGAAAGGTGGGGAGGGTTGCAGGAGTTCAGCAAAAGGGGAAAGCAAACATGCAAGGGAGGTTTTTCACTTTTAAGCCCTTGCATTGGATTAGACAGAAGGGAGAGTTTTACAAAGCCTGTAGCTAGAAAAATAAGTTTTAAATTGATATTATCTTACATTTCACCCCTCCATGCTTGCAGTAACATCAGAAAAAAAAGAAAGAAAAGGAATGAGGGCAGAGATTGTATTTAACAAATATTACAGTTTAGTTCTCAAGCATACTAAAACCTATTGAACTTTATTCTGCTCATCTATCCACCCTCCCATATATATAAACAGAAAAATAATTTTGCCACCCCAAGTGAAAATGGAATAGGTGGTTGCCATGGTGAATTTCTAGCATGTGCTGTACCAGGCCGCTTCCTTGATCCCCACTCTTTGCACACCCATCAGAGGAAGAGTGGAAATCTCTGAGGATGCATTTTGGTATTTTTAGTTGAGCTTAAAGCCAAATGACCACCTTTTATAATGTCAAATGGCCTAACTTGGTCTAAAATTATTGAGGGACGGTTTCATGCAAAAAGGGTTGTTTATAATGTATCATAGGATTTGTTAAGTTTGCATGAAGAGTCAGACGCGAGGAGTTCCAGCAAAGAGTTTATTAGTGACTACAGCTCAAATGGACCTGTTCTGGCTTGGCTACGGCTGCTTCTTATAGCCTGCAGCCGTAGCTGCCAGCCAATGGGAGTGCAGGGTTTCTTCCCGCACTATTTAAACCAATACCATTTGACATTTTACAAGAACAGTTCAAATAAACCAATAACATTCAAACCTACATACATAACACCCCTCCCCACTAGGTTCAGTCCATACCAAACCCCAACCTATCTAATGTATTCCTTTAAATAGGTGGGGCTCTTACGTGTATGTTGAGACCTTCGTGGTTCAGAAGCTTTAACGTTCTCACCAGTGAGGGGGAAATGTGTCTACTGACATTTCCCTGTTGGGACTTCCTGAGGAAGAAGACCCTGTTAGACTGTTAGAATCTGGTCTCTCCTCCCAACCCATCTCCATTCCAATGTCAGCACCCAAGTCAGGTAGTGATGTGCAATCTTCCACTTCTAAGGATGGATCTTGGCTTTGTGACAGGGTTCGGGATGGTTCCTGTCAATGGCTCGTTACACATGGGGTTGATTCCTGTTTGCTGATTTTCCTCCTGTTCCTCCTTCCCCCTAGAAGGGACATCAGGTGAGGGACCAGAGAGAGACAGGGCGATGTTCCTGAGGGAACCTGGATCTAAGTTGGTCAATGTGCCTGCTCCAGAGGAGGCCATCCTCTGTTTGTACCCTGTAAGAACGAGGGCCCGTGATGTGAGTTATTTCAGCAGGAATCCACAAAGGTTCACCTATAAGGTTCCTAGCATAGACAGAATCTCCCACACTAAAAGAACGAACTTTGGAAGTGGAATCCAGTGGTGCGTTGGGTGCGTAAGTGGGATGAAGGCGGTCAAGGGAAGACCTAAGTTTCCTGCCCATCAACAACTCTGCTGGGGACAAGTTATTTGATGGGCTAGGAGTGATGTGTTGAACACTAAGAAGTTTTCAAGCTTCTCAGTGATGTCCCCAGGACCCAGCTGCTGAAGCTTCTCTTTGGTGAAGCGCACCATGCGTTCAGCCCGCCATTGGCGAAGGGTGCCCAGGGGCAGTGAGGGCATGTCTGATGCCCTGTTGAGCTAGAAAGGATTCAAAAATGTTAGATGTGAATTGAGGGCCATTGTCAGAAACAAGGACATCTGGTAGCCCATGGGTGACAAACAATTTTCTGAGCTGCTTGATGACAGCCTCAGTTGTAGTGGATGTCATGGGAATTACCTCTAGCCATTTAGAGTATGCATCTACTAGCACTAGAAAAGTGTGCCCTCTTGTAGGGCCTGCAAAATCAATGTGGATTCTAGACCATGGGCCCCTAGGACATTCCCATTCCTGTGTGGGGGCGTGAGGTGGGGCAGGCCTGACTACCTGGCAATTGGGACAAGATGCTACCCAGTTTTCAACCATTTTGTCAATACCTGGCCACCATACATAACTCCTGGCCAAACCTTTCATCCTTACAATCCCAGGATGACCCTCATGTAACATTTCCAAAACCTCCCTTTGCAGTTTTGCAGGAATAACCACCCTGTTACCCCACAAAATACATCCTCTTAATACAGATAATTCAGTTTGCCTGGACTTAAAAGGTTGGGCAAGGTGAGGTAGATCTTGAAGAGGCCAACCTTTCTTAATCCAGCCCATAACAGGTGCTAATACAGCATCTTTGGTAGTTTCTCTGGCAATCTCAGCAGCATGGACTGGAAGCTTAGCCACAGTCTCCAGGAAAAAGGTGTGAGTTTCAAGTTCAAAGTCCTCCTTGTGGCAAGGTAGTGGGCAATGACTCAGTGCATCAGCATGTCCAATGTCCTTGCCAGGCCTGTGAATCAGTTTGTATGAATAGGCTGCAAGAAATTCAGTCCACCTCAGCATTCTTGGTGACAGGATATTAGGTGTAGGTTTGTCTCCTGCCACAATGCCTAATAAAGGTTTGTGATCTGTAACAATGGTGAATGACCTGCCATACAGATATTCATGAAATTTCTTAACAGCTGCAACAACTGCTAAAGCCTCCTTGTCCAATTGGCTATAATTCTCTCTGCTTTGGACAAAGTAGAGTAAAATGCAATTGGGGCTTCCCTTCCATTGGGAAGCCTGTGACTCAAAACCCCCCACTCCAAAAGGGGATGCATCACAAGTCAGAACAACAGGCAAATTCTCAGAGAATTGTATCAACACAGCATCAGACGTGATTAGTCTCTTAATACTGTTAAATGCTGACTGTTCCTTCCGCCCCAGATCCAAACAGCTTTCTTATCAAGCAGGCGATGTAAGGGCTCAGCAATAGATGCTTTGTGAGGTAGAAACATGTGGTAAAAGTTAATAAGTCCAAGGAAGGCTTGCAAATCTGCCTTGCATCGAGGTTTAGGGGCTTCCTTGATTGCTTTAACCTTGGCATCAGTAGGATGGATGCCATGCTTGTCAATCATATACCCCAGGAACTCAACTCTTTTGTATGTCCCACTTGGATGCTCGAGCAGCTTGGGAGAAAGGGCATTGGTACTTACCTGATACCATTCTCCATGAGCTGCAAGAGTATCCAGCCCCATCCCCTGTCCG